>CM060328.1:26112041-26122041 GCA_030674155.1 Stramonita haemastoma
AGAGAGAGAGAGAGAGAGAGAGAGAGAGAGAGAGAGAGAGAGAGAGAGAGAGTGTGTGTGTGTGTGTGTGTGTGTGTGTGTGTGTGTGAGAGAGAGAGAGAGAGAGAGAGGAGAGAGAGAGAGGAGAGAGAGAGAGAGAGAGAGAGAGAGAGGAGAGAGAGAGAAGAGAGAGAGAGAGAGAGAAGACAGGACAGACAGACAGACAGACAGACAACAGACAGAGACAGACAGAGACAGACAGACAGACAGACAGACAGACAGACAGACAGAGACAGAAACAGAGAGATAGAATGAGGCAAGGCAGGTAAAGGCTTAAGGAGGAGGGGTGGGGGTGGGAGGAAGGCTTCAGTGATCAAAAAAGAGTTGTCTCGTCACATGGATGAAACAGTGCTGGCACAGGAATGTTAACGCATTTACCAAGTGTTCTTCTTTCTTTTGTCTCCTCTTGTTCTGCTCTCTTTGTCTTTCAAGCTTTTTTTTTTTTTTTTTTTTTTTAGCACCTTTTTGCATCACACCATTCTTCTTCCCATCTTTTCCCTTTCCTTTATCTTTCCCTTATCTACCATGGTTTTTTTTTTTTTTTTATAGTTTTGGTTGTTAGGTTTTTTTTCTGTTGTTTTTAGCACCTGCCTGTCTTCTGAAAATATCCATTTGTTTTCTAGACAAAGCGTTAGAAGACGAAACGGTGTGGAAAATGGTGGCATGTAAGTAACGGTTTGGGAAGCAATGTTTAGCATCTTTTTTGAATAATTATGTTAACTGAGTTTTGTTGTGTGAATAGTTGGAATAGTGATTTGCAGAGCAACTATGTCTAGTTATACTACACTTCACTGCTGTACTGTGCTGCACTGCGCTGTGCTACGATACGCTTCGCTACACTGGTCTGCACTGCGCTGCACTGCACTTGCACTACACTCACTACTGCACTGCACTAGCACTGTACTGCACTGCACTGCACTGCACTACACTACACTACACTACACTATACTGCACTGCACTTGCACTGCACTGCATTGCATTGGGACTGCACTACACTAAACTGCGCTTCACAACATTACACTACACTGCACTACACCGCACCGCACCGCACTACACTACCACTACACTACACTACACTACACTACACTACACTACACTACACTACACTACACTACACTACACTACACTACACTACACTGCACTGCACTGCACTGCACTGCACTGCACTACACTACACTACACTACACTACACTACACTACACTACACTACACACACTACACTACACACACTACACTACACTACACTACACTACACTACACTACACTACACTACACTACACTACACTACACTACACTACACTACACTACACTACACTACACTACACTACACTACACTACACTACACTACACTCACCACACTACACTACGTGGTGAGACATGATCTCTTTCTGATGATTTAAAGTCTTTTTGACTTTGACTTACTGTGCTCAGGACAATCGAAACTCTGAATTAAAAATATCTTAATTTTATTCATTTGTGAACGGTTGCATGCGCGTAAATGATCTGAATGCAAGTGCTGTGGTTTGTTTGCACAACAAGATTTCAGTGCTATATAAAACCCATATATTATTATCATTATCATAATGATTATTTCATGGCGTATAGAATCGGCACTGGTGTTATGTCTAGGGAAAATAGGAATATCCTGAAACGAGAATGACAGCAAAGCACCTAAAGACAAAAGCCACTTATTTTTGTCGTAACTTTATAAAGCAATTTCAATTGTCTTTAGTAATTAGATGTCATGCGTTTAATTATTGTTGTCCCTGATGGACAATGAATTAATATATTTACAATCCGCCGAAGTCAGTTTATTGAACCTGATCTGTTGTGTCTTTGACATATAGAAGCCATTGAAAATAATGGTATATCACTCTTGAATATAAAACGCTGAATACTATCTTTCAAATATCTATTTTGACCTAGGTCTTATCAAAAAGTTAAAATTTGAATAAACTTTTTACTGTTGTCAAGTATTGACGTTACTGCCACATGTTTGTTTTTGTGTTGCTAAAATATGTCGCACAAACAGACTTTTATAAAGCAAAATATTGATCTTCACGCTATTTAAAACAAGCAAACAAACAAACCTGTATTTGACTCAATGAGAAAACATGATTTGTTATTAATGTACATATAATCAATGAATAGGTTACATTCTGTTTGTTAATTTTGTTTTTCTGTCTCTGTATGTCTGTCGCTGTCTCTGTCTGTCTGTCTTTCTCTGTCTCTCCGTCTGTCTGAAGGCAGGCTGTCTACCCCTGTGTGTCCCTCCCTATACCTCAGCAGCCATTCCTGTGGCCTACAATGGAGGTAATCAAGCCAGCTCGGGTCGATCCATCGACGTTTGGGCATGGACACGTTCTTCCCACTTCCAATTTGTTGCCGCAGATTTTCTCCGTCCATCCGTCTGTTTGTCTGTCTGTCTGCCTGTCTGTCTATCTGTATGTTTGTCTGTGTCTTTCTGTCTCTCTGTCTGTCTGCTGTCTGTCTGTCCGTCGATCTGTCTGCCTATCCGTCTGTCTGTCTGTTTGTCTGCCTCTGTCTCTTCCTGTCCAAATCCTTTCAATCTTTATAGTTCCGTTAACGATCACATGCTTAGACCAAGAAAGGAAACTGAACGTTTGCCCTTTTCTTCTATAGTATCTCAGGTATCTTTTTGGATGTAGCACAGTATTAGTGAAGTTATCGCAACAATCCTCTTCTTAGACTGGGAAGTTTTCAGGAGGATTTTTTTCGAAGAAGAAAAGATTACTCAGTCTGCAGACTTTGCACATTTTTTGTTGTTGTTGTCTGGTGTGTGGTTTTGGAAGTTTTTACAAATCACTGTCATACTTGGTCTAAGGCATATTCTGTGCACTGCCATTACGCTATGTTATATTGCTATTTAAAGGCAAAACCGTGGGTTTTTTTGCATTACAGACCAGAATAAAACTTTGAAAGGCTAGTTGGTAATACCTGTTTCTATCTTTCTTACGATAATCCCCTTGCCTTAAAAAATAGTTAACTGCATTATGTATTTTGCTTGCTTGTCTGTCTTGCTGTTTATCTGTCTGTATCTCTCTTTCTCATTATCTCTTTATGAGAGACAGATTGGGTTTATCAGCATAAGTAAGCATTAGGCCTTTGTTCTCCGTATATAAGCAAAGGAAAAGAGAGACAGACAAACAGAAAAAAAGAAAAAGGGATAGCATGAAAGAGAAACGTTAGTAGTTCTTGATTAATTGTTTGTTAGTCTTTGAGTACACATTCTCACCTAAACCCCCACCTACACCGTGGTCGTGGAATCTGTTAGAGCACCTCTGAAGATAATGGAAACAGCATTTGTGGAGTTGAAAATCCGACTGCTGGTGAACGAGTATTTCTAAATCTTGATGAATACTTTCCAGACATAGCGCAGCTTATCTCCGCATTCAAATTTGGTTTCTTTTTTTCTCTGAAAAAAAAAATCCAGACAATATTTCGTCTGGATACAGTAGTGCAAAATGGAGAAATATCTTAGTGCACGGATACACATGCGTTTCATTTCAAGTTTATCGAACGCTCACACAGCCTCTATTGTTGTCTGTCATATTACGCCGCCATTAAGTGCCTGACAAGTCAGGCCCATAGCATCTGACTTGGAGTGCATGGAAGAGATCTTTAATCTTTAAGTCTTTCTGGAAATAAGAGGCAGATGATTGGACGAAGAACTCAGAAAATTGACGAGAAGGACGTGACGGGAAGAAAAAGGAACAAGGCAGAAAGAAAGTGAAGGATAGAAAAGAGGGAGTTTCTAGCAAATAATTTCAAGAAGGTGGAGATGCTATTTACACTGAAGGGTCCCAGCATCACCTACAGGGGAGTGTTCCATTAAACTATTCTATAATTTGTTTTAATTTCAAGGATAACGAATAACATATTGCTTTATTTACTCGGTGCATATGTTTTATAATTTTGTCTTGTCCTAGGTGCAAGTGGCCTTACCATTTTTAAAGGTGGAATAGTTTTATGTGGTAAAGTTGCAGCTACATTAAAGGTGACTCGGTTTTATAGTTGAATCTGAAAAGTTCTGAGTGTCATCGTAGTGGACTCGGTTGTGTGATCTGGTTTGTTTGGAGAGTGCAGTTGTGTGTGTGTGTGTGTGTGTGTGTGTTGTGTGTGTGTGTGTGTGTGTGTGTGTGTGTGTGAGTGTGTGATGTGTGTGTGTGTGTGTGTGTGTGTGTGTGTGTTGTGTTTGTGTATGTCTGTGTATGTCTCTGTGTGTGTGTGTCTGTGTGTGTGGTGTATGCGTGGGTGTGTGCTGTGTGTGTGTGTGTGTGTGTTGTGCATGCGTGCGTGTGCGTACGTGTGCGTGCGTGTATATGTGTGTACGTGTGTGTGTTTGCGCGAGTGTGTGAGTATTTTTGTTATTTGAATTACAATATTTCAAGGAAAATGAATTTGCTATTTTTTACACTCAGTCCCTGTTATGCATACGGTCAAAATATCAACAATGACCTACTCTTCCGAGAGGTGGGTCAGGTTTTAACTTGTGGGAAAGATGTTCTGCGTGCTGTTCACAGGGGACCTCGAATTTTAGTCTTATCCGAAGGATATATATGTGTGTGTGTGCGTGCGTGCGTGTGTGTGTGTTTATGTGCGTGCGTACGTGCGTGCGTGCGTGTGTGAGTGCGTGCGTGCGTGCGTGTGTGTGCGTGTGCATGTGTGTGTATTTATGTGTTTATGTGTGTGTATGTGTGTGTGTGTGTGATTGTGGTTGTATATGTGCTCGCATGCTTGCATAATTATGCGCTATTGTGTGCGTGTCCTAGAGCTTTCATGTACACCTGTCGCTAACTATGAATGTAAGAAAGCTCAGATGGCTTGACCACATTTTTGTCCAGCATGCTGTGTTTCTCTCCATCAAGACAGAGGACAGATTTATGACAGTGAATTATCGGAAAAATCAAGCTTTGTATGATAGTCAGAGTGATCTGATCGTCTGCTTTTAATTGCTATCATCACCATCATCCTACTTATCAATCATAACACTGTCTGTCTGTCTGTGTGTGTGTGTGTGACTGTCTGTCTGTCTGTCTGTGACTGTCTGTCTGTCTGTTGGGTCTGCATGTCTGACTGTCTTTCTCAATGTGTGTATGGCGTTGTGGTTTCGCTATGGTAAATTTTCCATCTGGTTTTTCCAGATCTCTCTGTCTCTCTGTGTGTCTTTGCCCCTCTCTCTGTGTCTATTTGTGTGTTTGTGTGTTTGTGTGTTTTGTGTGTGTGTTTTGTGATTGTGTGTGTTGTGTGTTGTGTGTTTGGTGTTTGTGTTTGTGTGTATGTTTGTATGTGTGTGTTTGTGTGTTGTGTGTTTGTGTGTATGTGTGTGTGTTTTGTGTATGTGTTGTGTGTTATGTGTTTGTGTATGTGTGTCTATATGTGTGTGTTATGTGCGTGTGTAAGCTTATTCAGTGTGCGTGTGTGAGTGTGTGTGTGTATTGGACAAATAAAAGAACAAACAACAGCATATTACACGAACTAGGATCAGCAAGAACATTTCTAATTTTAATACAAAAACAAGATACGGACATCGTGAAAATTGTCTTTCAAGACAAGACCGATGGAAAAAGAAAAAGAAAAAGGCAGACCACCAGCTTCTCTCATAGGTAACATTTTATTTATATTATTTTATGTTATTAATTTTCTTTTATATCACTTAATGTCACAGCAGATTTCTCTGCGTGAAATTCGGGCTGCTCTCCCCGGGGAGAGCGCGTCGCCACAAGTGCAGCGCCTACCCATTACCTAATCCTGTGGCATGAGAATCCATGAAATCAGCAAGGCCAGCGAAGACTTGAGCAAATGAGAAGGAGGATCATGTCGGTGTCATTGGATGTGGCGGCTAACACTGCTCTCTGTGATGCCGACAGATGAGATAGTAAAAATCAATTTTATCTTTAGTTTGCGAAATATTCTGTTGTGACATCTACATCGAATGGAACTTTTGGCAGATTTCATTCAAAAAAAGAGAGAAAAAATCTTACCTCTATACTGATCTTGGTTCGTTAATATTAACCAATCACGTTTTGAGATATTAGACAGATGTAAACAGAGAAGAGAGAGAGAGAGGAGGAGAGAGAGAGAGAGAAGAGAGAGAGAGAGAGAGAGAAGAAGAGAGAGAGAGAGAGAGAGAGAAGAGAGAGAGAGAGAGAGAGAGAGAGAGAGAGAGAGAAGACGACGACACACACACACACACAAACACACACACACACACACACACACACACACCACACACACACACACACACACACACACACACACACACACACAAACTCTCTATCTCCCCTCACACACACACTCTCTCTCTCTCTCACCCCCCCCCCCCCAACACAAACACACACTCACACACACAATCACTTTCACACACACACACACACACACACACACACACACACCACACACACACACACACACACACACACAACACAACACACAATCACACACACACAACTACACAACACACACACACTACAACACACACGACAAACACCACAACTACACACACACTCACTTACACAAATACACAAAGATGTAACACCGCCACGCTACCCAGCCCCGGACATCGTGGCTAATGGCATTGATCGGCGGTGCGAGGTGGTGTGTGTGTGTTGTGTGTGTGTGTGTGTGTGTGTGTGTGTGTGTGTGTGTGTGTGTGTGTGTGTGTGTGTGTGTGTGTGTGTGTGTGTGTGGTGTGTGTGTGTGTTGTGTGTGTAGTGTAATGTGATATGTGATGTGTGTGTAGATGAATGTGTGTGTGTAGTGTGATGTGTGTGTGTTTATTTATTTTATTTTTTATCTTATTCTTTTATATGAGGATAATAGAATAATGTGGTGTGTGTGTGTGTGTGTGTGTGTGTGTGTGTGTGTGTGTGTGTGTGTGTGTGTGTGTGTGTGTATGTGTGTGTAAGTGTGTGTGTGTGGTGGGGGGTGATGGGTTAAAGACTGTGTGCTAGCTGCTGGTGTTCTGTGTGTATGGTGCGTGATGTGCTTCGTAGACAGCCATTTCTAAGGACCGCACACCGTCTTGCTGTTGTCAGCAGTCTGTGTGTGCTGGTATTGCGATCTGTTATGTCATGTGTGTGTGGTGTGTGCGTGCTTGCGTGCGTGTGTGTATGTGTGTGTATGTGTGTATGTGAGTGCGTGCGTGCCTGCCTGTGTGTGTGTGTGTGTTATGGGGTGCTATAGACCTAGGCCTAGCTGCTGTTCTGTGTGTAGTGGTGCCAGATGATGCATTCTTCGTTAGCACAGCCATTCTCTACAGGATGTCACCCGCCACACCCCTCTCTCCTGTTTTCACAGCAGTCTGTCTGTTTCTGGTATTGCCAGATCTGTTATGTCACACTTCTGCTATGTGTGTATCTCTCTCTCTCATTGTGTGTGTGTGTGTGTGTGTTGTGTGTGTGTGTGTGTGTGTGTGTGTGTGTGTGTGTGTGTGTGTGTGTGTGTGTGTGTGTGTACAGGGAGACAACAGAGAGAGAAAGAAAGAGAGAGAGAGAGAGAGAGAGAGGAGAGAGAGAGGAGAGAGAGAGAGAGAGAGAGAGAGAGAGAGAGAGAGAGAGAGAGAGAGAGAGAGAGAGAGAGAACACTGAACACTGAAATGATTTAATGTACATTGGCCTTGGACCACAATACATTTGATGGGCTTGGGATTTAGCAATAGGTTCATTCTTCATTGGCAAAACAAATGCATAAACAAACAACAATTATGTCTGATTAAAGAGGAAAAAACCACCATTACTCCTTTTCATGGTTATAGACCCGAAATCACAATAACCCAGCCATAGAAATAAAATGATGTCGCAGAAAAATCATACATATTAAATAGTTATCAACTTGTAACAGTTATTCAAGAAAGTGCTAATGTCAACATTGTTTTTCTTTTGTTGATAGCATGAAAAATATACCTAGACAAACTATGCATGTACTCATTATTTGTTACTTTGAGCAGATTTCGCATTGGTACATTGATACATTTGCTTAAAAAACTTTTCTCTCAAGCTTGTGTACATGAGAGAGAGAGAGAGAGAGAGAGAGAGAGAGAGAGAGAGAGAGAGAGAGAGAGAGAGAGAGAGAGGAGAGAGAGAGAGAGAGAGAGAGAGAGAGAGAGAGAGAGAGAGAGTCCATATACACATAGATTTGGAACTATTAGAAAACGATTTATTTCGTTATGCTATGGTCCTTTAAATATTGAATATATAAATCACACGATGTACCTTTCATTAAACAAACAAAACTTAAATTAAAACAAAAGGAAAAAGACTATGGATCATAAAAGATGCTTTAATTGTTAAAAAAAATATGAAATAGAAGAAGTGACGTGAATGAATATCTTTGACCACAGCAGCTTTAAATTGAATGTATATCTTCTCTTCTCCTACTTTGAGTTCCCTCATAGGGTGGGATGTGTAGTGCCTGGTCTATTCCTGTGCTTTGTTCATCTACAAGAGGGCTGTCTGTTGGCTTTAGGTGACACATTCCCACTTCAGAGTAGCTCATTTTTTTTTCTATCGGATGCATGCTAGGGTACAATCATGTTTCAGCAATCCACCAGATGCTGGCAATAGTTACTGGGATCTTTAATGCGCATATTTTATGTCATGCATGTGTATAAACAGGAAGTTAAGTCACTGGCAGGTTTTCAGTTTGAGTTGACCTGGGAGATCATAAAAGTCCACACCCTTTTTATTCACCAGCTGCTGCTACCGAGTTTTGAACTCACGACTTCATGGACCTATGGAATTACTGTCAAACACACTTAATCACACAACTATAGCGTCCACCAAAATGTATGTTATCTACCACTACTTACGTCAAATGAGTTCTTCTACTGTGGTCTTTAGATTGACGTATAAAGTTCAAATCATTCTCTTCAGTTTTCATTCAGTACAGACACTGCAGATCAGGTCCAACATATTGACCTGGGAGATTGCAAAGTGGCGGACTCAGTACACCAGGCACCACCAAGATTTAGACTTGTGACACCAGCCTCATGAGGACAAAGACCCTGTTTACAGCATTGGCAAGTCTGCACTTTGAGTTGACCTGGGAGATTATACAAAATCCCCACCCTTAATTTGCATGACGCTGCTGACGGTATTTGAACCCATGATTTTATACACCCATGGTATTATAATGAAACGATCTTAATTGCGTGGGTATAGTGTATACCCCTGAACTACTGCATTCCTTATAGTTGAATGACTATAACTGCTTCTTTCTATTCAGAAAATGTGTCCAACATTGTAGTTTTTGAGTTTGTTTCATGCATTGTTGAATAATAGATGCACAGGATGGTCATCAAGACAAAGGGACACATTTCCTAAACTAGTACTCTTCAGCATGACATGTTTTTTATATACAGCTTCTGAGCAATCTCCACACCTCTTGGCTGGACCACAAAACTATAGGGAGTCAATGTGGCAAGAGGTGATCATGAAACTGGGTCCCAGGGATTTCTCCTGATCGTTAGTAAATGGCAGTGAAGAAGCTAGAGTGGTTTGGTAATGTCACACACACACAACAACTTTCTTGCCAAGACTGTCTCGCATGGAAAACTCCAGGGAGGAGGACGAAGCAAGGGGCAGACAGATGAAGAGTTGGACAAAAATATCAAAGATTTGACAAACCTTGACATGGCTGTGTTGCCACAGAAGGCTTAAGACCAAGCAGTCTGAAGAACTTACCAGTTGGATGGGTGACCGATTGTGCGCTTTGGCTCCAGTGCAGTTCCCCCAGTTGACCCAGCTGTAAATGGGTACCTGCCCTCTTAAGGGTCAGGGAAGGTAAAGCAGCGAGGGAGAGGAAATAGGCGCCGCCTTCAACATGCTGCGCCCTAGAGAAGCTGGGGTCCCTTGACGCCTCGCTCCTCTACGACCACACAGGTTATGGGACACCTTTACTTTCACCTTACCTTAGTCTGAAGAAAACTGTAAACCAATAC
>CM060328.1:26126663-26140489 GCA_030674155.1 Stramonita haemastoma
CGTGAATACTGGTGGTTTAAAATCTTGAGTTTAAACAATCATTTGATTTTGCAGCTTCAGATTATTAGATAAAAATATCTGAAATATCATTATTCTTCTCAAGTCTCAACTTTACTTTGAAATTGACAAACTTTGATAAAAGATACTTAAAATAAATGGTATGTGTTCTACTTTTGGTCAAAGATGATTTCTCGCTGATGTCCAACTGATGAAACTGATCAACAGTTTCGCCTCTGGAAAAAACACATCTTATCACACATAAACGGAACAAAGTTATACAGGTCTATACAAAGTTTGCAGCAACAACAAATAATGCAACAGTCATAGAATAAGTTCCAGAGTAGCATTTTTTTTCGTTTACTTTCAGAGTATTGAATAATCCCGAAATATCTGTGTAAATAGCAAATATGTATACTTGCTGGCATATATCACCATAAATACATAATACGTGTTTTGTAATGAAACCAATATCAACGAGAATCGTTCCTACATGTGTCCAAAACATTTGTAAACATCTTAAGGTGCATGTGCACACACACAGAGAAATGATCACCATACATGTGAAGCAAGACTCCCAACTTTATTTACCATGCAAGTTCTTAAGATACACACTCACACATACAAAAACCGATCATCATATAAACAAAACAAGACTCCAACTTTATTTACTATATCTTCTTAAGATGTGTGCACATACATACACACATACACGCACATACACGCACACACACGTACAATTACACGCGCGCACACACATACGCGCGCTCACACACACACACCACACACACACACACACACACACACACACACACACACACACACACACACACACACACACACACAGAGAAACACACACACACACAGGGGAGGGGGGTGCGGGATACCCTAGTGGTCAGAACATTGCACTCGCAGTTTGACAACCGGAGTTCGATTCCGATTCGAGGGGATTTTTTTGCCCTGGAGTTAACAGCAGTGCTGACTCCACTCTCCCCTAAAGTCCTTCGGATGAGACTTTAAACTGACGCCCTTGTGCAAATCGCACACAGAACATCTTGCGCACATCGTTTCCCAGAGAGCTGGGAACAGATGACAAGATTTATAAAACTGCTTGCACACGGGAATGGATGTAAAAAAGCACATGAGTGCTTATTCCATTATCCTAAATATGAAAGAATAAATAAATAGATAATACAAAAAATAAATGAATAAACACGCACACAAACACACTCACATAAACCAATCAACATACCTACTAAACAAGACTCCCAAATGTATTTACAATGTAACAACTTAAAATCCACGTACACACACACACACACACACACACACACTCACACCACACACACACACACACACACACACACCACACACACACACACACACACACACACACACACACACACACACACACACACACACACACACACACACACACACACACACACACACACAACAAAATCATCATACCAAAAACAAAAAACAAAACTCCCAAAACTTCCTTATTTATTCATGTATCACACTAAACATTCTAGAGAGTCAGAGAATCCTGAACAAGCAGCTTGCATGCATGCACCAAAACGACAGACAAGACTTCAGAATCCAGGCATCCAGCATCCAGCTATAGGCCTGCTATACCACCAGCATCTTTGTGCCTTTGACTCCACTCACTCTCTTTGGTTCTTCATCCATGCTCTGTTATTCACAGCTTCTTCTATCGATTGCTTGGCCAGCCAACAGACAGGACTAGACTGGGCTGGGCAGGGCCCTATGGATCATCGTCCCACTGGGGAAGACTGCTTGGGAGGGTAGGGGTGGAGGGTGGGTTGCGAAGTTGGGATGGGGGTGGGGGGGAGATAGGAAAGGAAGTTGGGTTGGAGGGATGTGGATTTTGTGCTACTGGGTGGGGGGCAGGAGAGAGTTATGGGTCAAGATCAAGTGGAATGAGTTTTTAGTGTTTTTGTATGGTAGGTTGCTAGCATCAAAAGAAAGGTATCGGGAGAATAATTATTAGAAATGGTTTGACGGAGAGGAGAGGAGAGAGAGGAGAGAGGAGAGAGAGAGAGAGAGAGAGGAGAGAGAGAGAGAGAGAGAGAGGAGAGAGAGAGAGAGAGAGAGGACAGAGAGGACAGACAGACAGACAGACAGACAGACAGACAGACAGACAGACAGACAGACAGACAGAGATATTATTGCAGAGACAAAGACATATGTAACAGAGAGACAGACAGGTAGGCAGAGAGACAGTTGAATAGAGAGACAGACACGCACCCATGAACACGAGCACACATACATATGCACACGTACACGCACGCACGCACATATACACACCACACACACGCACACACACCACACCACACACACACACACACACACACACACACACACACACACACACACACACACACACACACTCACACACACATACACACGTGCACACACATGAGAAGAAATTGCAAGGCCGGGAATCGAACCCATTACATGAAGGTTTACTTAGATGAGTAAACGTCTAAATCGTTCTGCCACCTTCCTTCTTGTATGGATGGACATAAAAAGTAACGGCTAATATTGTTTTGTTTGTTTATCCACTGCATTCATATTCTAGTACCCATAACTGCATACTGCTGCTTCTCAGTTATGTTTGTTCATCTTCCTCCCCCCCCCCCTCTGAATCTGGTGTTCCTGTTTTCATCATGCATAAGGAGCCTATTGATTTTTCACTGGACTGACATAGCTGTGGAGATAAACATTTTACTTGGAGGTAATAGAACATGGGGATAACATGGTCAAAACTGAGTGGAGCTTATTTACTGGTGTTTTTTCACATATAAAGCTGGTATACACCAGAAAGAAACACCATTCCAAAATGTAGGGAGAAGTAAGGAAGAAGGAAGGAAGGAAGGAAGGAAGGAAGGAAGGAAGGAAGGAAGAGACAGAGGAGACGGACAGAGAAGAGAGAGAGACAGAGAGAGAGAGAGGAGAGAGAGAGAGAGAGGAGAGGAGAGAGAGAGAGAGAGAGAGAGAGAGAGAGAGAGAGAGAGAGAGAGAGAGAGAGAGAGAGAGAGGAGAGAGAGAGAGAGAGAGAGAGAGAGAGAGAGAGAGAGGAGGAATTGAGATTAATTAAATTGGCAATGATTACCTCACACAAGCACCACTCTTCAATGTATAGTAAAGCAAAAAATGATACCCCTCTCACAATTTTGTTTATGAATGCAAACAAAGTTGATGTAGGTTTGTACTTGATAGTAAAACATGACATTTTCTTCACATCATCTCTATTCATTTTATTTATTTATTTATTTATCCTTTTCTATAGACGACAATGGAATAAACACTTTAAACATCATTAACCACATACCAAAACTTATTCCTAGCTTTGCCTCCATCCAATCCTCGATCAAATGTGACGCTCCACCACATAATGAGACGGAATGCACATTAGGTCATTTTTTAGTTATTGACATGTTATTAATGTGCAATAAAGTGGCTATCAAATGCAAAAAAAACAGATTGAAAATCGGACAATTCTGTGCAACATTATTACAAATTGAAATGATAGACTGCAGGATGTGACAAAATAAGAAACGGGCAAGTTTATTTTAGTAACAGGTTGTCAGAATGAGTGCTTTGGTATTCTCAAAACACATTTAAAAGCAAAAGGAATAAAAATGATACCTTGATATTTCATTATAAGATAAATAAACATATCTAGTTTAATAATCAATCAAAATCACAAAATTGACAACTTCACGCCCACCTGCCTTTAAAGGCTCCTAGCGCAAAATTGGGTAATGTGCTAAGCGACTCATTTCGTGGTGGAGCGCCACAAATGTCCCTTTTCTTTCTGTTTTCCCACACCAGATCTATTGACTTTTCTATGGATTTAGCTGTGTAAATAAATATCCCACAAGGAGACAAAGAAAGAGGGGGCGGGGGAGATGCTTGTCAAAATGGAGTAGTACCCATTCATTGGTCTCCTTTAAATTAATATACTGTTGGCATGCACCAACAATGTTCAAAAGGAGGGTGAGAGTGAGTGAGTGAGTGAGAGAGAGAGAGAGGAGAGAGAGAGAGAGAGAGAGAGAGAGAGAGAGAGAGAGAGAGAGGAGAGAGAGAGAGAGAGAGAGACAGACAGACAGACAGACAGACAGACAGACAGACAGACAGACAGACAAACAGACAAACAGACAGACAGAGACAAACAGACGGAGAGACAGCTAGAGACAGAGACAGAGAGAGAAAGCGCACGTGAATAAACAATGAGGATAACTGTCAGGGCCCTACCATCACTCTGCTTCTCCTGGGACTGGCTGGAACCGAAGACTGACGGAACATGACTGTTGGGAGACAGAGGGACCAGCAGCTACAAGCGGCCAGGGAATAAGTCGGATCAAGATGCATTGAACTAGGAACAGATAACCCTGAACTCACCAACACGATTTGGACGTTCAATTTCCTGCTTACTACCTTACTACTACTACCATGAGAGAGAGAGAGAGAGAGAGAGAGAGAGAGAGAGAGGAGAGAGAGAGAGAGAGGAGGAGAGAGAGAGAGAGGAGAGAGGAGAGAGAGAGAGAAGAGAGGAGAGAGAGAGGAGAGAGAGATTATTGTGTAAAAGAAGACATTTTGAGAAACAGATTCAGACACACAACAGAGATACAACTAAAACCCTTAAAACGACAATATTCATATTGTCACTACCACAGAAGAAATATACTTTTCTGAGCAAGAGAGAGAGAGAGAGAGAGGAGAGAGAGAGAGAGAGAGAGAGAGAGAGAGAGAGAGAGAGAGAGAGAGAGAGGGGGAGGGGACTAAAGGAGTCTACAGTTATCTTCCTGGCGTGAACATCGTCTCGTAGCTTGTTTTATGCTAATGTTGCATGTTTTAATGTTGATACATCTACCCGTTGTATCAATGGCTCGTTTTGTTTTCTTTGTGTTTATCTTTTTTATCCTGATAACTTCATGATATAGACATGGTATGTTCATGCTTTGTTTTCTTTCAATAGATTAATGTATTTTTAAGCTTTGGCCTGTTTTCATACATCTAACTTCTAGGCTATTTTTCATAAGCTTATGCTTATTTCATGTGTTGGTACTATTTCATTGTGATCTAAAATAAATCTGTTTCAACAAAAAGTTGCCAAACACATTTATCTGCACTAGACACAAAATACTGTTAAGTATTTTAAACTCCAAGTGATAACCTAACAGTGGACCAATCTATGGTCAAGCAGTTTAAGCGTGGTTCCTAGCAGATAGGTCTTTTTCATGGGCCTTAGCTACAACACACTTCCTAGTTCAACCACTGTAAATGGATACCTGCCCTCTTTAAAGACAGGGGTATTAAAGCAGCAAGGGAGAGGATATGGTTGTTGCTCTCAATATGCTGCCCCTAGAGACCCTGAGGTCTGTGGCACCTTGCTTTCCAAGATAGATCATTTGATCTTTAACCCTTTCACCTTTAAAAGGTAAAGGTCTTCCCATAAACCTACACAGTCATTGGGGAGCGTTTTGTCAGAGACCTCAGCTTCTCTAGGAGCCAGCATATTTAGCGCAGTACTCATCTCCTCCCCCTTGCTGCTTTACCTCCCATGCCCTAAAGAGGGCAGGTACCCATTGACAGTTGGTGAACTGGGGGATTGTACTGAAATCATGGTGCCTTAACCTTGTGAAAAAGGCATTTTTTCAAATACAATGATTGTGGTAATGATCTGTTTTTCTTTAATGTTTTAAGTTTCCCAATGGACAGTGTCCTTACTTTTTCTTGGGAACTTTCAAACAGGAAGTATGAAAACTGGTCATAGCCAGATGGAAGCCAACAATCAATAGCAACCAGTCACACATGATGTAAGTGGCTTTTATGAAAAGGTCTCCATTCCATCAATGACATTAGGCAGTCTGCTAAATGCTAATGCCTGTGCTCACTGAATGCGAGAGGTATTGGATTTCAGCCCTTGGGGCTGTCGAGACATAAAGAGGAGTGGCATATTGATGATTTCTCTATCCTCTTTCTGATTTAGGACCAAAGTAGGTCATCAAGGAACATATAAGATTTTGTTATGTTTGGTGATTCTGAACGTGTGGAAATTAATGGATGAAAGAACCTGTAAATCTTCAAGGCTAGGCAGGCAAGGCAAGGCAAGGCAAGGCAAAGTATTTTGGTATTTCAAGGCTGGTTAGCTAGCAGCAGAGCAGTACAGTAGTAGTAGCAGAAGTAAGAAGAGTAGATGTAGCTGTATAGAACTATTAATAAGGGGAATCACAATAACAACAGTAGTAGCAGTAGAAATAAAAGATAATAGTAATAGTAGAAGTCGTGGTAGTAGTTGTAGAAGTAGTAGTAGTAGTAGCAGCAGCAGCAGCAGCAGCAGCAGCAGCAGCAGAGTAGTAGTAGTAGAGCAGCAGCAGTACTAGTAGTAGTAGCAGCACGCAGCAGCAGCAGCAGCAGTATAGTAGTAGTAGTAGTAGCAGCAGCAGCAGCAGTACTACTAGTAGTAGTAGTAGTAGTAGTAGTAGTAGTAGTAGTAGTAGTAGTAGTAGTAGTAGTAGTAGTAGTAGTAACAGCAGCAGCAGCAGCAGCAGCAGAGCAGCAGTAGTAGTAGTAGTAGTAGATAGTAGTAGTAGTAGTGTAGTAGTCGTAGTAGTCGTAGTAGTCGTAGTAGTCGTAGTAGTATAGTAGTAGTAGTAGTAGTAGTAGTAGTAGTAGTAGTAGTAGTTAACGCAGCAGCAGCAGCAGCAGCAGAGCAGCAGTAGTAGTAGTAGTAGTAGTAGTAGTAGTAGTAGTAGTAGTAGTAGTAGTCGTAGTGTAGTAGTAGTAGTAGTAGTAGTAGTAGTAGTAGTAGTAGTAGTAGTAGTAGTTGGAGGAAAGGGAGGATGGGTAGCAGCAGCTTCCTGTTCAGGGTTCCCAAGTATTGTCAGTGATGGTAGTGATAGAAATGTTAAATGTGGTGATAGTGATGATAGTGGCAATGTCACTGACACAGCAGTGTGTTGCTTATTAGGTCATCATTGTGCTTGTTGTTGCTGATGTTGTAGTTGTTACTGTGATTGTTAATATTGATTGCTATGTGTGTGAATGTATTGGTGATTTAGACCAAAAACACCAACCCCAAAACAAAATGAATACATGGGAATAAGAACGGTTTTACTTTCTTTCTTGACTTACATATTCATTGATTGCTGTGAATTTATTGAAAAATGAAAAGAAATCTTGAGAAGAGTTAAGTGTTATGCATACACATTAATCCTTTATCACAATAAAAAAACATTGGGAAAACAAAGCAAATGAAAAATGCACTAGTATTTAATATGTGTGCGAGAGCTTCTGTATGCCTTTACACACAGAAGCATAGTCTCTCAGGACTTTCAGGGAAATGGATTCAGCACTGACTTAACTTCAGGGTAAAAATCCCCTTGAAGCTGGGCCACCGGATAGCAAGTGCAACACCATTAGGCTGCAAGTGCAACACTTTAACCACCAGTATTCATGCTAAGCGTTATACAAACTCTACCTTACACGCACACATTCTAATGAAAAAAAAAATCATCAAATTGAATTCTAACATGCACCCTGATGAAGAGGAGTGGGACTGGTGTATTCTGGATAGGAATAAAAACCACAATCAATAGTAACAAGTGGCACATGATCTGGGCAGCTTTTACCAAAAAGGCCTCTGGCCATTGATGGCATTAGGCAGTGTGCTAAATGCTAATGTCTGTGCTCACTGAATGTGAGAGGAATTGGATTTCAGCCCTTGGGGCCATATGATGTCGAGGCATAACCATGAGTGATGCATTAATTTTTGCCATCCATATTTTAATACATGACCGAAATATTCCAGTTTCCAAAGAAAACAGATCCATCTATCTATCTATCTATCTATCTATTATCTATCTATCTTTATCTATCTATCTATCTATCTATCTATCTATCTATCTATCTATCTACCTATCTACCTATCTGTCTGTTTGTCTGTCTGTCTATCTATCTATCTATCTATCTATCTATCTATCTATCTATCTATCTATCTATCTATCTATCTATCTATCTATCTATCTGTGGCAGGGCGGTAATTTAGATTACTTCCTTGCGATCGGAACTGCCAATCGCAGCGTCGTGGGTGTTAACGTTTGGATCCACACCTGTGAATTGTGCGACGTTCTGTATCGTTGGGGGGTGGTCGAAAGCCGTCCTCTGCATGCACTTTGCCCATAGCGGTAAAATGTAGTATTTATGCAGCCTCTCTTTAGAGGCCACATTCCCACTGTCTGACCGTGCTGTCGTTGCCGAGAAGTTGTACAGAGTCGCGGCAGATCAAATATCTGCACTCTGTTACATATCTATCTATCTATCTATCTACTATCCATCCATCTATCCATCCATCTATCTATCTATCTATCCACCTACCTACCTACCCACCTACGTACGTACCTACGTACCTGCGTACGTACCTACGTACGTACCTACTACCTGTCTGTCTGCCTGCCTGCCTGCCTATCTATCTATCTGTCTATCTATCTATCTATCTATCAAGCTACCTAGCTACTAGCTATCTATTTATCTACCTACCTATTTACCTATTATATCTACCTACCTATTTACCTATATAATAATCATATATATGTATGTCATATTTGCCCTCAGTGCCTGGGCTTTATCACAGTTCTTGATTAGAGCATTAATGCTTGGGGCAACAGCAAAGTGTGTATTTGCAATTATCTCATGCACAACAGAAAGTAATGTCAACTACACTCTACTTCTTATTGAATATCTGAAATGGAATGTAAGTCTGGAAGTCAAAAGTTTAGCAGTTTAGTTATCTTTCGTTTTCGCCATTTTTGCATTCCTTGGCTGAGGCTTTGAGATTCCCAATGGTGATATTTTATGTATGGAAGCATTTTAGCCCACTATTAAGCTAGCCACATTCCGACTTCGGGTATGCTTTCTAAACACAACATCAGTGTGCATACACTTTTGAAATTGTACCAACTTTTCTTACCAGCACGCAATAACCTACTCTTTGAAAGGCAGAATTGGTTTTTAACATGCAAGCAAGATGTTATGTTCAGTGTGCGTTCATACACAAAACCTCAGTTTATAGTCTTATCAAATGGATTTTTTGGGGAGTGGAGTTGACACTAATGTTAGCTCCAGGAGAAAAAAATCCCCTTGAATAGGTGCCTTGGTGGTTTGAACCCAGGCTGTCAGATCACTAGTGCAATGCTCTAACCAGTAGAATATTCTACCCTGTTCCACCTAGTAATACAATGCTAGGTTAAAAAAAATGTCATACAAAATCCACATGATGTATGCTTTCAAATATAGATATTATCACATTAAATTTGTACACTCCTAATCAGGGAAA
Organism: Stramonita haemastoma; assembly: GCA_030674155.1. Lineage (NCBI taxonomy): Eukaryota > Metazoa > Mollusca > Gastropoda > Neogastropoda > Muricidae > Stramonita > Stramonita haemastoma. The sequence continues at coordinate 26,136,028 of CM060328.1, forward strand.
GTGAGATATAGTATATGTTGGAAGAGACAAAAGGATCGATAGTAGCAAGTGACATATGATGAAGATGACCTTTAGCTAAAGCCCCTCAGCCCATTAATGAAATTAGGAGGCCTGCTAAATGCTAATGCCTCTCTACCCACTGAATGCATACAGTATTGGATTTTGCCCCAGACACTGTGCATTGCAAATGTAGGGTGAACAATGAAAGCTTGATATTGTCTCTGTTTAATTGTTTTGTTTGTGATCAGTTAGAAATTGTTTTTAACTTTTGAGAGAAATGCCACGTTTTATTTCAAGATACTGACCACACAACAAATCCTGTGTTCTGAAAAGAAGCCTTGCAGTCTGAAAAGAAATGCAACAAAAATGAAATATTGAGTTTATCAGTAAAATTAATTCACTTTGAGGCTAAGATTTTCCCACAAAATTGGCCAGTATATATAGGCATACACAATCACAAGTCCTTATGCAATGTGGAAGATCCCTCAACTTGAACCCCCCCCCCCCCCCACCACACACACACTTCTAAGTCAAAACTTTTTGAGGGCAGCATGCACAACTCAAGATCAATTTTGTTATGCAGAATATACATAATATATCCAATGGCTCTTTTCCATATTGTAATGTGATTCCTCTATAGTATTGATACATTATCTGTTCTGAACTATTGCAAGAGAGGGAGCTGGGGGACTAAAGATCCTTTCTGATAGCTTCTTTTTTTTAACTGAGTCATTTCCTTTTACGTTCCAATCCCACTGTTCTTCCCTAGCTGCTCATTTCAATCTTTCCAACTTTGCCATACCCGTTATTGGTTACATCGCATCCTCAGGCTCAGAAGTCTACAGGGATGGATAATGTTTCATGTGCTTTGTATAGTGTCTGCATCTGTGCAAGAGAACAGACCTCTGTCTCTTTTGCCATCTTCTTTTTTGTTTCCATGAGTGTTTCCTTTCTAAAAGTCATGTGTACTATACATGGCAAATTATGTAGGCCTTATGTGCAAATGCGTGCACATAATCTTGTGCACATGTAATGACCTGTTATGCCTTTTGGAAGAGTAGGCCATCCATGCCAATGAGAACGGAAGCACATGCACACTAGTGGTAAGACGTCATCCATAAAGTTGCATTGCGTTTACCTTAGTGGATGGCAAAAGTGGTGAAATAAAAAAAAATCCACCTCATCGTTGGCAAAACTTAGAGCAGTAGCTGAGAAAAAAACCCAGTATAAATTTAGAAAAACTGGACGAGAAAGAAGGGTTTATTTTGTGTTCATAAAACAAAGGCTCTTTCAAAAAGGTGGTGAGTTCAGTGGCTATGGATCATTTACAAAAATAGTTTAAGATACTGAATACCCGGTTGATCATTACAATACAGGATGCTACATATTCATGAGATAATTACAGAGTTCATGATATATGATACAACATATTCAGGGCATCATTAATACATAGTTAATATATAATTATGATACTACATACTCAGGGCACCATTAATGCAGAGTTCATAATTTATGATACTACATATTCATGACATCATCACAGAGTTCATAATATAAGATACTACATATTCAGGCATTATTAATACAGAGACCATAATATTTGATACTATATATTCAGGGCATCACTACAGAGTTCAGAATATATAATACTACATATGTGACGCTCCACCACATAAGGAGTCGCATTGCAGTTTTTAGTTATAGACATGTTATTAATTTGCAATAAAAAGGCTATCCAATACAAAAAACAGATTGAAAATCGGACAATTCTGTGCAAAATTATTACAAATCAGCATGATAGACTGCAGGATGTGACAAATTGGGAAATAGGCAAGTTTATTTTCATAACAGATGGTCAGAATGAAGGCTTGGGTATTTTCAAAACATATTTAAAAGCAAAAGGAATACACATTATGCTTTGATATTTCATTACATGGTAGAATAACTGATATAGTTTAATAATTGATCAATATATCAAATTTGACAACTTGACCCCCACCTGCTTTTAATGGCTCCAAGCGCAAAATTGGGTAATGTGCTAAGCGACTCATTTCGTGGTGGAGCATCACATATTCAGGTATCATTAATACAGAGTCCATGCTATATTATACTATATATTTAGGGCATCATTACAGAGTCAATAATAATAATATATGATACTACATATTCAGGGCATCATTAATACAGAGTCCATAATATATGATACTACATATTCAGGCATCATTAATACAGAGTCCAAAATATACGATACTACATATTCAGGGCATCATTACAGAGGGACTCTATGACATTGACTACCTGGGTGGTTATTACGGAGTTGATCTATGATAGCTTCACATGCCCAAGGGTCAGTGAAGTGGAGGTCATCATTGTCATCTGCCTCTTCGTGTTGTGCACTTGGCGGTGTTAGTGTCCTCATTATATACAACAGAACCCCCCGGGGGTTTGTTGCAGTGACTTGTAAAGTGAGAGGGATGGGTAGGCTGGGGCTGGGCAAGATAGTGCTTTAGGGGGATTGTCTATATCATTGTTATGTTCTTGTTTCATCTCAAATGTTTTCAAGTAGGGAGCAATAAAGGTAGGGAGAAATGAATGTGATAACATTGTAAGAGCGTTGCACTGCAAGCGCACTAGCTGCTATGACATGGAAGTTCAAATACCAGAGAGAGAGAGAGAGAGAGAGAGAGAGAGAAAAGAGAGAGAGAGAGAGAGAGAGAGAGAGAGAGAGAGAGAGAGAGAGAAGAGAGAGAGAGAGAGAAGACAGACAGACAGACAGACAGACAGACAGACAGACAGACAGACAGACAGACAGACAGACAGACAAACAGACAGACAGACAGACAGAGAGAGAGAGAGAGAGAGAGAGAGAGAGAGAGAGAGAGAGAGAGAGAGAGAGAGAGAGAGAGAGAGAGAGAGAGAGAGAGAGAGCGCACACATGCACATAGTTATAAGGTATAGGAGAGGCATTGGGTGAGTATTGCATAGGTGATGTCTTTCATGACAGCAAACAAGCCAAAAAAGAAAAAGAAAGAATTAGAGAAAGACAGAAAAAGACAGAAAAAAGAAAGACAGACAGACAGAACAAAAAGCAACAACCACAACACATTTGTTTTTATTTAGGCAGATGTCTGAACTCTGACCATAAAAATCAGCCTCATTGTCTGAGGGAAAACCATTCTGAGTAGTTCATTGACTTTACTCATCCAGAGGACAACAACATTATCACATTACAAGGGGATTACAAGAGTTTCTTTCTCAAACATATTTTTTTCTATAAAAAAAACTGTTGGGAAACCCACAATAGTACACATTACTGACACCAAAATAACACACAAACATCAAAATATCAAATACTACCACAGAACCTTTAAATGACCCATTTACCAGAAAGAAAGAACTCTCAACACATTGCTTGTGCCATATCTAAGTCTTCCTGGTTGTTCTTCTCTCTGACAAGGAACTGTCCCCCTTGCTATTCTTTACTTATATTTTCCCCCCAGTCTAACTCCCTGAGGAGACAGCACCCACAGACACCACTTTGTGGGGGTGGACAACAAATACACGTCTGGGTGCCGTGCAGTCAGTTCTAATGCAGTTAGCTGAGGGCCTAGTGGAAGGAATGAAATAAAGTTGTCAGAGGTGTTTTGTTGACAAAGTAACACGTTTGAGGTGTGAATGCTATGGAAGTGGGTTTCTGTTTTTACCCATCCCTTGAAACCTTCTCTGTTTTTGTCTTTTTGGGTATCCCTGTCTGTCTTTTAGTCTGCCTGTTTAATTGTATATCTGTCAGTCTGTCACACACACACAACACACACACACACACACACACACACAACACACACACACACACCACACACACACACACACACACACACACGCACGCACACACACACACACATGCACACCACACGCACACAGACAGGCATGCACACACCCACACACACACATGTGCGTGTACGTGTGCGTGCGTACACACGCACATGTGTACATACCACACACACACCTCCCCCACTACACGTATTGATTTTGCTCTCTCTAAACCCCTTATACATAGCCCGTTTGCTGCATTCCATTAAGTTTCGTTTAGATTGTTTCTTTGCTATGTTTTTATGCGGTACATTAGTGGTTTAGATATAAACAATTAAACAGCAACTTTTTCATTAGTGCTTTTATTAAACTTCTCTTACAGTCTTGTATTTTTGTCTAATATCATTAGCATAAACATTCATGAAACCCAAGAACAAAGACATGCACAGAGAGAGAGAGAGACAATGACAATGACAATGACAATATTTTTATTGTGGTAAGCTTTTTAAGCCCATTCACAAGGGGACAGTGGGAAGGGGACTGGGCACAAAACACACATTTTTAGACATGAAAAATGTATCATTTCTTCTGCCCAGAGAGAGAGAGAGGAGAGAAAGAAAGAGAGAGAGAGAGAGAGAGAGAGAGAGGAAGAGAG
>CM060328.1:26145589-26163089 GCA_030674155.1 Stramonita haemastoma
TAGGCCTGAACATAGGTGAAGAGATCGTATCATGACGGAAGGTATGCTAGATACTGACATTATGTTGTCCATAGGGTAGTGTGCTACCTCATTTCTGTGTATATATCTCCGCTATCTTTCCACGCTCAAGGGCTAGTCTAGTGAGGATAATTATCGCAGTGTATCATCCAGGGTGATGTGCCTATCAGTACAAGTATCTGTCCTCATTATATTCAACAGGAACCTCTTGGGTGCGGCTGTCAAGAAGAGAAACAAGATAGAAGAGCAGGATCGTAGTCGTCCTAGAGGACAGCCCCGCTGGGTATCTTTGGGGGCCTGGCCTCTGGTACAATGACCTGCTTAAAAGTTGGCAGAATAGGATCTGTAATTCATTTTCTTTCCTCCTCACTCATCTATCCTGTAGTCTTGTAGACAGTTGGGGCACCAAATGAAGATTTTACAAGTAGCGTACTTTACTTCTTGCAGTTTTCAGCTTTCTATAGCAATTCGTTCCTTCCACTCGAGGCCAGTCTCTGATGTTGTCTTCTCATCATTTTCTCTGTCTTCCTCTTCGTCTTCCTCCTTGTACTGTTCCCTGTATGTCAGTTTTGGCTAGTCAAGGTGTGCATGTGACGTACCAGTACCACTTCAGTTTGTGTTTTTTTCACGTATGTTTAGGAGCTCTCCAGAAGTCCCAATGGTGTCTCCAAATTTGGTTTTTATTTCTTCAGTAGTTATATGGTATGTGTATGAATTATCAAGATCTGTTACCAGCCTTGCCATGAAATAGCTTGATAATAGTAGCTACTCTCTATAGCAGTGAAGACTACGGCACTCTATGGAATTCAACTTATATGAGACCCGAACACTGCCATAAATTCAACATAATGTTTTTGGCATGCACTAACATGTTTGATCTTCCCATGTATACTCAGTGCATGAATTTAGGCCTGGACATCCCAAGAGAAAAATTCAAGCCATCGACATAAAGTGCTATTGCAAGGCAGTAAGCATAGGATAGGAGATGGGATAGCTCAGTGGTCAGAGCACTCGCCTTCCCCAAACCAATGTTAACGAGCATAGTCGTAGCGTAGTCACCGAGTGGATGGGTGACCGTTTAAGCGCCTTGACTTTAGTACAGACCCCCAGGTACCCACTTACAGCTGGGTGAACTGGGGCCGGGAGTGTACTGAAGTCAAGGTGCACAAACGGTCTCCCATCCACTTGGTAACCACACTTGATGATGCTTAACCTTAGCTTGGGGTAAACGAGTGCTCTGACCGCTGAGCTATCCTGTCCCCAAGAGGGGGGTAAGGTTCCATAAATAAGAAACGTCTGGATAACTTCGGTTAGTATTTTATAAGGAACCCACGGCAGTGCAAATGTGGGTAAGATTTGATTTGACATTCCAGAGGGGTTTGGGCGCTTTGCTTTTATTGATGTACACTTGTTTCCTTTGAGTAAGGGGAAAAAGATGTGTGGTGTGTGTGTATGTGTATTTGCATGTGCGTGTGCGCACGCGTGTGTATGTTTGTGTGTGTGTGTGCGTGTGTGTATGTGTGTGTGCACTTGCGTCCGTGCGTGTGTGCGTGCGTGCGTCCGTCCGTGTGTGTACATGTGTGGCGTGCGTGTGTGCGTATATATATATATATTTATTATATATATATATATATAGATAGATAGATAGATAGATAAATAGATAGATAGATAGATAGATAGATAGATAGATATCTGTGTGTGTGTTTGTAATACATATGCTTGCACATATTTTTTTCACATTCACAAATACAAACAGCATCTTCATGTGCTTTTATTGCTACAGCGTAGCCTTTTCCATCTAATTACATTGTTTTACTAGGCCCTACACAGTAGACAAGGTCTATAAAAGCATAAGTGTGTCTGTGAGACAGACACACTCACACAAACACACATGCGCACGCACGCACGCATACACACAACACACACACAAACAAACGCACACACACATCCCCCTCACTCCCCCCCCCTCCTCCCATACACACACACCACATGCAGTTACGCATGCATGCAATTGCATCTGTTAAGAAAGAAAAACCCCAGGACTAGATCTAATCACTGCAGTAGCCTGTTTGCCCATTATATTCCAAGCATTCTCCTAGTGTTGTCCACATTAAGGCAGAAACAGAGGGGGGGGGGGGGGAAAGCACACACATTTAGGAATGCAGTGTGGCTGTTTTTGTTTGCTAATAGCATTGGTTGACCTGAATCACCGCCATTTAGGTTTTTAGCTGAGTGCTCAAAGGCATTGAATCTCTCCCTCTTGGTTGTAACTCTGTCTGTCTGTCTGTCTGTCTCCTGTTGTTTTCCTCTCTCTCTCTGTCTCTCTCTCCCTCCCTCCTTCTCTCTCTCTCTCTCTCTCTCTCTCTCTCTCTCTCTCTCTCTCTCTCTCTCTCTCTCTCTCTCTCTCTCTCTCTCTCTCTCTCTCTCCTCTCTCTCTCTCTCTCTCTCTCCTCTCTCTCTCTCTTCTCTCTTTCAGCCTGTATAGTAGACACTGTCTATCTTTTTTTGTCTCTGTCTGTATTTCTGGCTTTCTGACTGTCTTTTTCTCACCACATAAAACACACATGCTCACACACACACACACACACACACACGCACACACAACACACACACAAACAAACAAACAAACAAGTGCACATACATATATACCTACATGCAATAGGAACCTTAATATATTTGTCGGCAATGGTGACTTATACTGAATATTACACTTTTACTTTTGTTAGCTTACGGATGTGTGTAAAAATATGACAGAAAAATAATTCTATGAGAAATAAGATAATATAGAAATGATTACGCTATTATATTAAAGATTATACTGTAAGCTATCGAACAGTATACCCTTTTCAATTGTAATTTTAAAAAAATAACAGAATCGTTCATTGCTTTAACCATTGGAGGTTTGGAAAAAATGAAATAATATGAAGGCATCACATTCCAATGAAAATCCTACCACAATAAAAGGAGTTTCAATATCAGGACAAGTACAGCTTTCTCTAAGCCTCTGGGTCTTCCTGGATGTTCCTCTTTCTGACAGGAACTGTCTCTTCTGCCATTGCTTATTTTTGTGTTTTCACTCTCAAACTCCCTAAGGAGGCATCCCCTACAGCCCCCACTGTCTGGGGGTGGACAACAAAAACAAACACATCTGAATGATGTGCAGTCAGTTCTAATGCAGTTACCGTGGGTCTTGTGAGGGATATGAAAGATTCCTGTCCAAGGTGTTTTGTTGACAATGTAACACTTTGAGGTGTGAATGCTATGGAAAGTGGGTAGCTATTTTTGGCTACAATCCTTTGGGGGAAATTTCTCTCTCTTTGCATTCTCTGTCTGTATGTGGGCTTTGTGTACTACCATCGTCTGTCATTTTTTCTTCATATCTCTCTTTTCTCTCTGTGTGCATCTTCTCATTTTGCATAGTGCTCAGTGTGACACATGCATGTATGAGTGCATGCACAAGCAGAGACAAGAAAACATACAGCCAGTTAGTTAGATAAATAAATGGATAGGGAGATAGGGAGATAGGGAGATAGATAGATAGATAGATAGATAAATGAATAGATAGGTAGGTAGGTAGGTAGGTAGGTAGGTAGGTAGGTAGGTAGAAGGATAGATATATATTAGGATAGATAATTAGATAGATTCACTAATAGGTAGGTATACAGATAGATAGATAGATAGATAGATAGATAGATAGATAGATAGATAGATAGATAGATAGATAGATAGATAGATAAATGAATAGATAGATAGACAGACGGACAGACAGAAAGATAGATAGATAAATAGATAGATAAATAGATAGATAGAGGGGTAGGTAGATATGTAGATTGATAGAGGAATAGATGGGTAGATAGACAGACAGACAGACAGACAGACAGACAGAAAGGTAGATAGATAGATAGACAGACAGACAGACAGATAAATATATATATTGATAGATAGAAAAAAAGATATAGATAGATAGATAGATAGATAGATAGATAGATAGATAGATAGATAGATAGATAGATAGATAGATAGATAGATAGATAGATAGATAAAAAAACCCCTTCCATGATCATAAGAACCTGTGTTTGAGGAAAATGTAATATCTGTATTCGGCACAATGCATAGTTATAGTTGAACAGACAAACACCACACACACACACACACACACACACACACACACACACACACACACACACACACACACACACAACACACACACACACACCACTTCTCCTTCTCTACTCTTCTCCACTCATCCATTCTCTCTTTTCCTCTCTCTCTCTCTCTCTCTCCCCCCTCCTCTTTCCCTCTCTCCTCTTCCCCTCCTCCTCTCTTTTCCCTCTCCTCTCTCTTCCCCCCCTCTCTCTCTCTCTCCCCCCCCCCCCCCCCCCTCTCTCTCTCTCTCTCTCTCTCTCTCTCTCTCTACTCTTCACTGTTTGCTGCTGAAGGCAGCCAGCAACAGCAGCAGTTGTTTATGCAAAAGATTCACAGATAAAAGAGGTGGAAGTCATCAGCATTCATGGGGGCCTGTCTCACAGAGGTATACGTTGTGATCAACAGACAGATAAGTTGTCTGTTCAAGCTCTCTGTCTGTCTGTCTGTCTGTCTCTGCTGTCTGTCTGTCTGTCTGTCTGTCTGTCTCTGTCTGTCTGTCTGTCTCTGTCTGTCTGTCTGTCTGTCTGTCTGCTCTGTCTTCTGTCTCTGTTCTGTCTGTCTGTCTGTCTTCTGTCTGTCTGTCTTCTGTCGTCTCTCTCTCCCTCTCTCTCTCTCTCTCTCTTCTCTCTTCTTCTCTTCTCTCTCTCTCTCTCTCTCTCTCTCTCTCTCTCTCTCTCTCTCTCTCTCCTCTCTCTCTCTCTCTCTCTCTCTCTCTCTCTCTCTCTCTCTCTCTCTCTCTCTCTCTCTCTCTCTCTCTCTCTTCCCCCCCCCCCCGAGATGACCCAAGACTTCAGCAAGCGGAAGGTGACCAAGGGTAGCAGCACTGCACCGTCTTTCCATTTTCCAGAGCCTTAACTGGACAGTTTTATGCATTTGCACAGAATAACTGGGTCTGTTTCAAGTTGGCAAGGTCAGTCTTGGTGGATATCATGTGGAATTATGGTTAGGGCATTACAGATGAGGGGGCTTGAGTTAGTGTTTACTCCTTCCTGAAATGTCATGTCATTCGCCTGAATTTCTGGTTCATTGCTTGTTCCCTTTTTCTTTTAAAAATTTTTTTTGATGGGCTGTGTTTGTTTGTTTCTTTGTTGTGTCAATATTTTTCATATTATGAAAAAAAAAAGTGTTTGTTTTCATTTCTGTATCAATTCTTTTTCCATACCTGTCTGCATTTTTTGTGTTTCTCTATTGTCTGTTACCTTGTCTATTTGTCTCTTCTACGCCTTCTTTTGATCTAAAAATCCCTCTGTTTCTTTGTCTCTGTCTCTCCGCCCCCACCCCCGTCTCTCTCTTTCTGTCTGTCTGTCTGTCTGTTTGTCTCTCTCGCTTGCTTGCTTGCTTTTAGCTGTTTACAGTCCCCTTATGCCAAAAATAGCACTAAAGGTGAATAGAAAGACCAACCTCATAATTGTCATTATTTCTTTGCGCAATGCTTGTTTTCTGTCGCGTACACTTACCAGCTTTCCTTCACACAAACTAGCTTTCTTGGCTCTTGGGGGCTCTTCTGTCGCCACAAATCCGACGCCACACCTATCCAAGATGGTGGGAAAGAGTGTATGCATACAGTACGATACTGTCTTGGTGCCGTGGGGTCTTTTACCGTGCAAAAGTCGGGGCTGGACGGGGCTGAAAACGGCTCTTTCTCTGGCATCTGTGCTCAAAACGGCACCTTTTTCGGGCGGGGGGTGGGTATGCGTGCGCGCACACGCGCGCGCGCGCGTGCTGGTGTTTATCAGTGTGTTTTTTTGTGTGCACGCATGTGGCGGCGACCCTCCAGTTTACCCTGGTGCATCATATTGCTGTATATTGTCATTATTCCTTTGCGCAATTCTTGTCTTCTGTCGCGCACACTTACCAGCTTTCCTTCATACAAACTAGCTTTCATAGCTCTTGGTGGCTCTCCTGTCGCCACAAATCCGACGCCACACCTATCCAAGATGGTGGGAGAGAGTGTTTGCATACAGTACGATACTGTCTTGGTACCGTGGGGTCTTTTACCGTGCAAAAGTCGGGGCTGGACGGGGCTGAAAACGGCTCTTTCTCTGGCATCTGTGCTCAAAACGGCACCTTTTTCGGGCGGGGGGTGGGTATGCACGCGCATTTAAAGAAAAGAAAAATTAGGTTCTTAATATATATTACGAAAATGTAAAGAAAGAACAGCAAAAATAAGTGAAACGATATTTGGTAAGGAAAAAAATAGAGATGAACTACTTTATCCGCCAAATCAATTACCATACAGCAATTTTTTTCAAGGAGCACAGGAGCAAAATAAAGACAAAAAATAAAAACTATCAAGCAAAACATAAATGACCAGTTAAATCTACAGAAAAAAACCACACAAAAATTCCAACAAAAAGAAACAAACACATAGAAAACCAACTTAACTGAATACACTGTCACAACAATAACATAAATAAAAGCAAAACTAACAATGATACAAACATCAAAATTGAAAGACAAGAGAAAAGAAGGAAGAAGATACCGAGCAAAAGGAAGGTTTACAGAAAAAGAGAGAAAAAAAGAAGAAAAAAATAAAAGTAAGAAGAGAGAGAGAGAGAGAGAGAGAGAGAGAGAGAGAGAGAGAGAGAGAGAGAGAGAGAGAGAGAGAGAGAGAGAGAGAGAGAGAGTTATTTATTTATTTATTCTGTTATATTGAGGATAATGCGATAACCACTCTTGTGCCTTTTTTACATCCAGTCCCCGCGTGTATGCAGATTTGTAAATGTCACCTGTTCCCACCGGCACACGATGGCCTACTCTTATGAAAAGCGGAACAGAATTTAACGTGTGCGCAAGATGTTCTGCGCTTGGGGCCTCGGTTTATAGTCTCATCCGAAGGATGAGACGAGAGAGAGAGACGAGAGAGAGAGAGAGAGAGAGAGAGAGAGAGAGAGAGAGAGAGAGAGAGAGAGAGAGAGAGACAGACAGACAGACAGACAGACAGACAGACAGACAGACAGACAGACAGACAGACAGACAGACAGACAGACAGACAGACAGAGACAGAGACAGAGACAAACAGACAGACAGACAGAAAGATGACAGACACACAAAATCAGAGATACAGAGAACAGAGAAAAAAAAACATAAAAAAGAAAAGAGAAAAAAAAACGTAAAAAAGAACAAGCAAATTTACTGCCAAAGCAATCTTCCTTTTCTGTATTTTCCCGTTGCCCTCCCTCCTCCCCCCCCCCCCCCCCCCAGCACCTTTTCTTTCTTTTTTTCTCGAACGTGCTATCTGAACTGTGAGCATTTTTCACTTCACTGACACGATTGCGTGAGTGAATCTGTTGCATTTCAAACAGACCCACAGCTGCAAGAGGGAGACACCAGCTAAACTGCCAAGACAGTATATGGGGGGAGAAAAAAAACCTCAGAATACTTGAAGATTTCAACACTTTTGCTTCGGTGAAAGACTCAGAAGAAGCAGAACATGGTGGACACGAGGGATAGGAGCGTCTGTCGACCATTTTTCTCCAAGCTGGTCTGTTTGTCTTCAAGCTGGGGCAAGCAGCCATGATTCCTGCTCCCAAGTTCACCATAGCTCTACTAGTCAAGTCATGGCATGCTTTTGTAAGTAGAGATTGTTTGTCTAGGAGTAGATGTGTGGGTTGGTTGGTTCTGTTGTTGTTTTTGTTGTTGTCATTGTCGATTGTTTAAGAGTAGATAATTATGTTGACTGGTTTCTCTGTTGTTGTTGTTACTGTTTTTGTTGTTTTTATCGTTGTTGTTTTTGTTATCGTGGTTGTTGAACGTTCCCCAGCCCAGCTTGAACTTGAAAGGCCCTCAAACGAGTGGCTCGGTAGTGGCTCATACCCTGATCGATCCCAAACTGTAGAAATCGCTATCACAATGCTCTAACTACTAGGATATCCTCTGTTACCCCCACCCCCCACCCCCACCTCCACCCTCTCTAAGTAAAAATTACAGTACTTAAAATTAGTTGGGTTTTTTTTAGGTTGACAGTGTAGGTATTTGAAAGGATTACATGATGCTGAGGTGAAAGTTACCAGAGCCACTGAAACTGAATGAGGTGATAGCCCTGATACCGCTTTCGTGGTGGGTAGGGCTATAACCATGAATTAAAACGGAATATAAAGCTAGAGATGGTCACATCTATTTGTGACAGCAACCTTTGCTAGAAACTGTCACCAAACCTCTATACGACTATAATAACCAGAAATTGCTTAAGTTTGATAATATAGTCTTTCTGTGAAACTGACACTAAGCATTTTATTTCAGGCTGACCAAATCGAACAGACACAAAGCTGCCACCCTGGTGCACCTAGCAAGACATTGACATCCCCGCAGAACCCAACGCTTGCATCATAGCTCAGGTAAGTTTTCTATGAATTCACGCTCATTACACTTTCTAAAGCCGGAACGTCCTTTTTTATTTTCCTCGGCTAGAGCTCCGAGGTTTACGAATGGTGAGATATTGACGTGCGCGACTCTTTTAAGGTAACTGTATTCCGACATAGGGGATGGTGTCTTAAACTTTTGAAGCCGTACGTTTTTGGTTTTTTTTATTCATTCCTCGGCTAGAGCTCCGAGGTTTACCAATGGTGAGATTTTAAAGTTCGCGACCGTTTTTTGTTTTGTTCACAACTTTAAGGTAGCTGCATTCTGACATAGTGGAATGACGTCTTAAACTTCTAAGCGTATGTTTTTTATTTTATTTTTATCATTCCTCGGCTAGAGCTCCGATGTTTACCAATGGTGAGATATTAATGTACGCGACATATTTTTACCCACTATTTTAAGGTAACTGCATTCCGACATAGGGGGATGGTGTCGTGAATTTCTAAATCCCTACGTTTTGTTTTTTTTATCACTACTCAGCTAGAGCTTCGAAGTTCACCAATGGTGAGATTTCTAAGTTCGCGACCGTTTTTTACCCACCACTTTAAGGTAGCCGCATTCCGACTCCTAAATTTCTAAAGCCGTACTTTTTTTTATCCTTACTGGGTTAGAGCTCCGAAGTTCACCACTAGTGAGATTTTGAAGTTCGCGACCGTTTTTTTCACCATTTTAAGGTAGCCCATTCTGAAGTAGGAGATGGCGTCTAAACACACCAGTGTGCATGCATTAAAACAAAGAAATCTTGTCAGCCGTTCTTACCTGAAGGCAATGGCCTTCTCTTCCGAAAGGCAGAAGAGGTTTTAACGTGTGCGGAAGATGATCTGAGTGCGTTCGCACACAGGAACTCAGGATTATTCTCATCCGAACGATTTTCGAGGAGGTAGGGGAGGAGGAAGAGGGAGGGGGCGGAGTATGTACTGAACTTTGGGGGGAGGGAGGGAGGGAGAGGGAGAGAGCGGAGTATGTACTAATAACTCCAGAGGGAGGGGGGGGGGGGGGGGGGCTTTCGAACGGGCATCTCGGTGGTGGCTCGAACCCGGGCTCGATCTTGGGCGGTCAAATAAAACGCTCTGACCACTAGGCTACCCCCGCCCCCTCTCGTATACATATTTTAAAATCTACATTCCTTAAGTGGTAGCTGTTTGCATAGTCAGCCATCTGGGGTTTCGGGGGAAAATTTTGACATCCATTCTTACTAACCCGAATTGGCCTACTCTTTCGAAAGGCATAAAAGGTGTGTGTGCAAGATGTTCTGCTGCGTTCGCACACGGGACTAAGGATTTTGGGGGGGCAGAGAAGTAGGTACTGATGTTGAACTCGAGGGGAAACATTCCCTCAGATGGGTGTCTGAGTGGTGGCTCGGAACTCGGGCTATTTATTTATTTATTTATTTATTTATTTATTTATTTATTTATTTATTTATTTATCAATTATTTCTTTCTTTCTTTCTTTCTTTTATATCGAGGATAATGAAATAAGCACTCATGTGCTTTTTTTTTTTTTACATCCAGTCGCCGTGTGTATGCCGCTTTGTAAATCTTGTCATCTGTTACCACCGGCACACAATGGCCTACTCTTACGAAATCGGAACAGGGATTTAACGTGTGCGCAAGATGTTCTGCATGCGTTTGCACACGAGGCCTTGGTTTATTTATAGTCTGATCTGAAAGACTTGGGGAGAGTGGAGTCAGCACTGATGTTAACTCCATGGACAATATTACCCCCCCCGAGCGGAATCGAACCAGGGTCGTCAAATTGCCAGTGCAACGTTCTGACCACTAGGCTATCCCATCCCCGATCAGATAACAAACGCAGCACTTTGACCGCTAAGGTTATCCCACCCCCATTTTGTACTGATTTATTTTTTTTTGTAAAAAGAGGCTTAACTAGACTATGTAATTATAGTAATGTCCATGGTCTTTGTCACCAGATCTTCACCAGTGACCGTGACTCTTCTCACCAGAGATCATGGAGACGCCATTCGCCACGATGTTGGAGCACATGACCCTGGACTTTGTCCAAGATCCCCATGACTAAAGTAGACAGATGCTAGATGGACGGGGAGGAAGGGTTTAGAATGGGAGATAGGAGAAAGTGCTGCACCAAATCCCTGAAGGGCAGACCTAACGCACTGCCTGGTTCCGTTGCCCAGTGCACAGCCTGGTTCCGTTGCCCAGGGATCTAGACCAATCCAAGGCCGTCTTCATCTTCGACTGGATTGAACAACGAAGAAGGTAGGAGTTTGGGGGCATAGGTATCAGAGTGGCGTCTACAGGACCTCCCATCTCTGATAAAAACTTCAGGGACTAAATACGATGAGAGCAGTAGGGGCTGTGGGCATCGGCTCTCTGCGACATTATTTTCACTGACCGTATCTTTCTTCTTCAAACGCTCAGACAGCTACTGATGTTTTCTGTCATATGAGCGAAAATGCGCTAAACTGCCGTTAAGCGCCTGCACAAGTCAGGCCCAGCGCATTCGTTTTCGGCGTGTGTGTATGTAACCCACCATGTGAGGTTGACAAGCATTCGAACACGCCACCACCCATGCTTTGCACACTTCAGGCGTGTCAGTACAGATTGCAGCCTGTCAACGTGCGTGTGTGTGTGCACACTGTCCACAAAAGTCACCCAGTCACTTTCATTTTTCTTTTAGCTCGAATCAAAATTTGACCCTGAAGTTCTCTGCAAGGCTCACTGACCAGAGTTGAAAACTTTCCTTATCCTCAGTGGTCACAAAGAGAGAGCCCACCAATCGTATCGTTGAACAAGAATTCGGGTGTCCTGAATCGGCACCGCATGCCAACCCTCGCACACCGTTCAGTGCTCATGAGGGGAAGGGACACCTCATGCCCCCAAACATGGTATTGAAGCACTTCCCAGACCTTCTGGGTCACTCCACTTTTTGCTCTGAAACCTCAGAAGTCTAGCATTGGTGTCGACAGTTGTCATGGGGATCGAATCACAGTTCGGGGCTTGTGTGTCTCTCAACAGTATCAAGAACTAACATCGTCGCTGCAGCAACAACGAGTTAGTCACCGTTGCAGCATCAATATATCATCGCCGCAACATCAAGATCATCGTCGCTGCAGCAAGATCATCATCACCGCAGCAAGTGTTAATCGCCAAATCACCATCAAGAGTTCGTCGCCGCAGCAACAAGATTGTCATCGCCGCAGCAAGATCATCGTTGCCGCAGCAAGTGTTAATCGCCAAATCGCCATCAAGAGTTCATCGCCGAAGCAGCATCAAGATCATCGTCGCCGCAACATCATCGTCGTCGCCGCAACATCAAGATAACCGCTGCAGCATCAAGATCATCGTCGCCGCAACATCATCATCGTCGCCGCAACATCGATTATCGCTGCCGCAACAACCAGAGTTCGTCGCTGGAGCATCAAGAGCTAGCATCGTCACCAGAGCAGCATCAAGACCATTGTCGCCGCGTCAAGGTATAGTCGCCTTTGCAAAGTCAAGGAAGTGGATGCAGAAACATTAAGAGTTCGTCGCCGCAGCCTCAGCATCAACATCGCCGTCGCCGCATCAACACCACCGTCGCAGCATTAACATTACCGTCGCCGCATCAACCTCATCGTCGCCGCATCAACATCATCGTCGCCGCATCATCATCGTCGCTGCAGCATCAAGATGCAACAAAGGTTCGTCGTCGGAGCAACATCAAGATCATCGTCGCCGCTACATCAAGATCATCGTCGCCGCTACATCAAGATCATCGACGCCGCTACATCAACGGCCGAACTGAGCGCTCTGGTCTTGTCCCTGCGACTGATCCGGCGATCGGGAAGGAAAGACTTCTTGGTCTGTACGGATTCGCTCTCTGCTCTGGAGGCTATCGCTTGCAGGAACGTAAACCACCCTAGGCTTCAGGAGTTCTACGAGCTGTATACTTCCTTGAGACGGGACGGGTGTGACGTGGTTTTGGTGTGGGTCCCGGGGCATGCGGGCATTAGGGGCAACTAGACGGTTGACCGACTCGCCAGGCGTGCCACGGAGCAGGAGGTTTCCGGGTCCACGGTGCCGTTCACAGATCTGAAACCTAGGAGCGAGCAATACGTGCATTCCGTCTGGCAGGAGGAGTGGAACGCTCAGACGGACAACAAGCTTTTTCGGATCCGTCCCAACCTGAAAGAGGTTTTCCCTCTGGGTGTCAAAAACCGAAGGGAGACGACAGTGCTCACCAGGATACACACGGGTCATTCTCACATCACTCACGTTCACTTGCTGAAAGGCGAGGGAACCCCGTGGTGCGTGACTTGCGACGTGCGGGTGGCCGTCAGGCATCTGCTCCTGGAGTGTCGGGATGTTCAGGATATTAGGCACAAGCATTTTACCGCGGACTCCCTAAAGATCCTCTTTCGGGATGTTCCGCCGGACACCATTTTTAACTTCCTGAGAGAATCCGGTTTTTTTCGTCTGATATGAGCGAAAGTGGTATAGTTGGTCTCTATGGGCAAGGTTGTTTTAAGGAACCCGGTTTTGGTTTTATCTCGTTTTAAGTGTGATCGATGTGGGTTTTCCCACGACGCGGGGGCCGTCCTGGGCTGACCCTTATGGTCGACCGGGACGTCGATACAGGCAAGGACGGTTGAGTTGGTTTTATACCTCGTTTTAAACTGTACATAGTTGCACACTTTTAATACGAGTTTTAAAATGTGACGAGGCGATAGCCCTGATATGGCCTATGTGGTCGGCGGGGCTATAAGCACCATAATTGGATTGGATTGGATTGGCATCGTCACCGGAGCAACATTATCGTCGCTGGAGCATCATCGTCGCCGCAACGTCAAGATCATCGTCGTCGCAACATCATCGTGGCCGCAACAACAACATCGTCGCCGCAACATCATCATCGTCGCCGGAGCAGCAAGATCATCGTTGCATCAAGATCATTGTCACCGCAGCAACATCAAGATCATCGTCGCCGCAACATCATCATCGTCGCCGCAACATCATCATCGTCGCCGGAGCAGCAAGATCATCGTCGCACCAAGATCACTGTTGCCGAATAAACATCATTGTCGCCGCAACATCATCATCGTCGACGGAGCAGCAGGATCATCGTCGCATCAAGATCATTGTTGCCGCAGCAACATCAAGATCATCGTCGCTGCAACACCATCATCGTCGCCGCAACATCATCATCGTCGCCGGAGCAGCAAGATCATCGCCGGAGCAGCAAGATCATTGTCGCCGGAGCAACATCAAGATCATCGTCGCCGGAGCAACATCAAGATCATTGTCGCCGCAGCAACATCAAGATCATCGTCGCCGGAGCAATAACAAGAACCCACAAACGTAAGTGCACACATTTTTTTAAAATAAGTTTTTCAGCTAGAGCTAGGGGGCGGGATAGCTAAGTGGTCAGAGGGCTAGCTTTCCCCCAGTGAAGTTGAGCAGCGTGGAGCGTGGTTACCAGTTGGATGGGTGACCGTTTGTGCGCCTTGGCTTCAGTACAGTCCCCCAGTTCACCCAGCCGTTAAGGTAGCTAAATTCCGACTTCGGAGATGTCTAAAAACACAGTCTTCAAAATTTTTTGTTTTGATTTTCAAAATGCCATGTAAAGCTGTGGAGAGATCCTGAATATTTGGGTTTTTTTTTTTTTTTTTTTTTTTTTTTTTACAACGTAATGAGCAGAGGAATGTAGCACATTTACGGTACGTTTTTGATCTATTAGACAGGGATGGTAGATAAGCAGAGTTGTGTTCTAACCGCTTGGGTGTTTTCCCAGACCCTCTCCCAGAAGTCTGTTTAAATCGGAAAGTTCTTGAAAAATAGTTCAACACCCCGCATCCCCCCTAAAAGAAACAGCAATAAAACCCGAAACCAAATTCCTGTCGAGCTGATTTTAGTTTCCCCGTCTAATACAAAGGGAATTGGAATCCACAAGTGAAGCTGATAGCAGAAAAAAAAAAACGAGGTCTCTGCAGAATCCCTTTATGTTCACATCATTCAGGTCATGTTTTACTTTGATTTTTTTTTCTATATTGTTCCTTCACTCGATCTCCGCGATTTACCAACGGTGATATGTTGTGAATGTGACCGTTCACCTACCATTTAGGTAGCCACATACCTACCTCCGGATGATGTGTAAGCATAGTGCGAATGTATTTTATTACCTTGCCATCCGTTCCTACGGGTACGAAATGGCCTACTTTTACGAAAAGTTGAACGGGTTTGCGTAAGATTTTGCGTGCGTTCACACGGGACTTAAGTTTCTAGTCCCATCCAAAGGACTTTCGGGGAGATGGCATCGGTATTGATGCAAACTCCAGAGGGAAAATCCTACGAATTGGTATCTCTACAGTGGCTCGAACCCAGGCCATCAGATCACGAGCTCCACGCTCTAACCACTAGGCTTTATAATTTATACCAGACTCTGTTGAGATCTGACGTAAATGTAGCCGGGTAAAAAATGACTGGAAAAAATGTAATTTACGCGCTCATTTGAGGTCAATTTCATAAATGATTCACATATTCAAAATGCAGGTTTTTTGTGCTTTTTAATTATTTTTTTTTTAAATCAAGTTAACAATATTGGGGGACAGGATAGCCTGGTGGTCAGTGATGCGCTCGTGATCTGCTCGAATCATTTTCAGAGAGGATTTTTCCTTTGGAGTTAAGATCAGTGCCGACTCCACTCACCCCAAAAGTCCTTCGGATGACACTATAAACCGAGGCCCCGTGTGATAACGCATGCAGAACATCTTGCGCACACGATAGAACCCGTATTGCATTTCGAAAGAGTAGACCATTGTGTACCGGTGGGAACTGATGACAGAATTTACAAAACTGCATGCACACGGGGACTGGATGTAAAAAAAGCACACGAGTTCTTATCCCATCATCCTCGAAATAAAAGAATAAAAAAAAAGAAAAAAAAAGATGATGTATTTTAAATTAAGTCTGAATTTGTTTCTGTTTGATCATGCAAACTGTCAGGATTTTTGCTCAAGTTGCTTATTGATGCTGTTTTCAGGGGTTCTGGTGCCAAACCAAAGTATCCAGCGGCCAACGTATCCGAAGTGACCAGTTCTAGACCATAAGAAACGGTCAACGAGAAAGAGAACAAGATTGGGTTGGAGTAGTAGTAGTAGAAGTAGTAGTAGTAGTAGTAGTAGTAGTGTGTGTAGTGGTGTGTAGTGTGTGTAGTGTGTGTAGTGTGTGTAGTGTGTGTGTGCGTGCGTGCATGGGTGCGTGTGTGTGTTTTTGTAGTTTTTTTTTTAATGTTTTTTTAAAATGAATCCGAGTTAGCGATTGGATGTAAAAAAAAAAACACACATTTTTTTTCTGCAAGTCTTGTAGGACTGGCAAACATTTTGTTCTTGGTAAATGGAATCGATTAAGAATGTTTTAAGGTAATCTGTCCCTCGAAATGCTTTGTAATTTTTTTTCTTCGTCAAACGTTCAGACAGCAACCATAGAGAATGTTACAAGAAGAAAAGGAACAAAGCAGAAACAATGAGAGGGATAGAAAAGAGGGAATTTCTAGCACAGAATTTCCAGAAGGTGGGGATGCTATTTATACCGACAGCTCCCTAGTATCCCAACAGGAATTTTTTTTTTTAGAACAGAAAGAAGAAAATTTAGTTCTTGGAAAATAGGTAAACGTGTTCCATAACTTATGCAGCTGTAGGGTAACTAAATGTAAGAGACCTCAAAAATTGAAATTTGCACAATCGGCACTTAAATAGCCAACGTTTTTGCTCGTAGTAGAAATGCGCGCTAAACATTCTCTCGTGAGATGACTCGAAACAGGACTGTTCGTTATAAAATCTGAGAGCAGTTTAAGCCTGAAGATAATTTATTTGATGAGAGCAAAATTGGTAACGAATATCACAGTATTGTTAACAAATCGGTGATTATTTGCCTGTGTTATACCATTCGACTCTCTCTCTCTCTCTCTCCTCTCTCTCTCTCTCTCCTCTCTCTCTCTCTCTCCTCTCTCTCTCTCTCTCCTCTCTCTCTCCTCTCACTTTCATCTCTCTCTCTCCTCTCTCTCTCTCTCTCTCTCTCTCTATATATATATATATATATATTATCTCTCTCTCTTCCATCTACTCTCTCTCCCCGCATCTCTCACCTCTCCTCCTCTCCTCTCTCTCGCTCTCTCTCTCTTCATAGATTCACACACACACACAGATTCACACACACGCACACACACACACACACTCACTCACTCACTCACTCACTACACTCACTCACTCACTACTCACTCACTCACTCACTCACTTACTCACTTACCACTCACTCATACACACACACTCATACACATACACACACTCATACACATACACACACACTCATACATACACACACTCATACATACACACACACACACACACACACACACAACACAGACACACACACACACACACACACAGACACAGACACACACACACACACACACACACACACACACACACAAAGACTCACACATAACACTTCACACATACATACAGACTCAAACACACACACACACACACACACACACACACACACACACACACACACACACACACACACACACACACACACACACACACACACACACACACTGCGTTTGTGTATATATGTCTGTGTGCGTGTGTGCACGCCTGTGTGTGCGTGTGTGCGCGCGTTTGTGTGCGTGTGTGTGCGCGCGTTCATGTATGTGCTTGCGTGTGTGTGTGTGTGTGTGTGTGTGTGTGTGTGTGTGTGTGTGGGTGTGTGTGTGTGTGTGTGTGAGCGTGTGTGCGTGTGAGCGTGTGTGCGTGTATGGGTGTTTAGAAGGTAGTTGTGGGGAGGAGATAGTCTGGTTGAAAGGAGAGGCAAAGGCATGACAAGGGAGTTGAGGAGGGGTAGGGATGCACATAGAGCGGTGAGAGGACAGGCAGAGAAAAGGAGTCTGGCTATTGTTTTCTTAAAGGTCCATTTTGGGATTTTTTTTTTAAATGGATGCAACTCGTTCAAAAAAT
>CM060328.1:26168089-26170589 GCA_030674155.1 Stramonita haemastoma
AAAGTGGAGAACTCATTGCCCTTCTTTGCCTCAAAGTCCCTTTTTTCTATGTTCCTTCACTTCTACTCACATGACCTAACTTACATGCTTTCGGGGTTTGTATTCACTCAATTATACGGTTGAGCACAAAAACTACTTTGTGCAAAGGGTTCTATCCCTAGCAAATGCCCAACCCCCAATTTTGCCCTAAATCAGTGCACAGGGGGGTGGGCGTATGCTACGGATTTTACGGTATATAATTATGATACATAATCTCAGGCCTGGATACAGGGAAATGTGATTGTACCATGGAGGGGGGGGGGGGGGGTGGCAGGGGTTGTCAGAGATACAGAGAGAGTACTTCCTCCACAGGCAAGTGACTGCACCCTTGACTATGTCATAATGATCACAGAGAAGTAAATCTATGATATCTGTCCATGTTGAAGTGAGAGTGTAGAGGGGATAATGATCACAGTGTACCGTCCAGGGCTGCTTGCATATAGGTATCAGTATCCTCATTACATGCACCAGTATTCCCTGGGGGCGTTGTAGTGAGGACAGAAAAGACTTGGGTCATGATTCTACCTCTGCTACAGGACATCCGAAGTGGATATTTTTAGGGCCCCAGTGTCTGATGCCATAAACTGCTTGATAGTTCACTTACAGGGATTTATTGCCAGCACTGAGAGAACTAAAATAGAAATGATCTCAAATGCAGTAAAGACAACTGCACTGAGTGGAAACTTGTAGAGGACTCTTATACCATCCTGAAACTTGAGATAGTTCTCCTGCATGCATTGGTATGTTTTGTGTTCCCTTATGACTATAGGGCATAAACCCTGGCAAGGATTTGAGAAAGAAGAAATAAGTTCATGGATTTTAATTTTTATTGCAAGGTACTAAAGATAAGATTAAACGTTCTTTGCATGATAAATTATTTGCAATGCATGTATGTACAAAATAATGAAATAGTATACAGTTCCATATGAAGATGGAAGTAACCTATAGGGATAGTACGTGTAAGAGTGGTCTCAGTATAATCTAGATCAAGTGATTGAAAAGTTAAGGTATGTAGGTATCTTGGAAACCTGATGATGGTAACATGTTTTCAATGCATAGATTCCAGACACGAGGAATATGCTCAAAGATAATGCAGGCATATAGCTTCAGAACTTTTCTGTCTAAACGAACAGAATCAGAGATCATTGATTGAATAAACAGAACTCATTAGATCTTTCTGTTCTGATATAAACTTAATAACTACACACTACTTGTAATAATTTTTTGTTTGAACAGATATATATTTCCTTTACCAACTTTAATTGCTTTTTACAAGAAATCAGCCACTTAAGTGTAATGGGGTGGAAAGTAGATTATCTCCCATGTGATCGGAGCTCGGCAATCCCAGTGTTGTATTTCTATTTAGGGACACACCTGTAAATTGTACATGTTCTTTTTCCTTGGGTAGTGATTGAAAACCCTCCATAGGGCACACTTCGCCTTCAGAGTGAAATGAAGTATAGCTTTACACTGAAAAAGTATGCCCCTGCACAAATTTCTACTGACAGTCATATATCACTAAAGGACATCTAGTAAACTACAAGTGCAGCAATATGTAAGCTCCTAATTCCTGCCTGCCCATCTTCCTTCTGACATCAGCTGCTTCCATTATGGGGATAGGATAGCCTAGTGGTCAGAACATTGCGCTGGAAATTTGACAGCCCAGATTGATTCCTGTTCAAGGAGATTATTCTCCTGGAGTTAACATCAGTGCTGACTTTACTTTCCCCCAAAATCCTTCGGATGAGACTATAAACCAAGGCCCCATGTGTGAACGCATGTAGAACATCTTGCGCACACGTTAAATCCTGTTATGCTTTTCGTAAGAGTAGGCCATCGTGTGCCGGTGGGAACAGGTGACAATATTAACAAAACCGCATACACACGGGGACCGGATGAAAAAAAGGCGCATGATTGCTTATTCTGTTATCCTCAATATAAATGAATGAAATAAAAAAATAAAAATGCAGTAAACACGACAACTGCACTGAATGGAAGCTTTTAGAGGACTCCTATACCTTCCTGAAACTAAAGATAGTTATCCTGCATGCATTGGTATGTTTTGTCTTCCCTTATGACTATAGGGCATAAACCCTGGCAAGGATTTGAGAAAGAAGAAATAAGTTCATGGACATTAATTTTTATTGCAAGGTACTAAAGAAAAGATTAAACGTTCTTTGCATGATAAATTATTTGCAATGCATGTATGTACAAAATAATGAAATAGTAGACAGTTCCATATGAAGATGGAAGTAACCTCAAGGGATAGCACATTTAAGAGTGTTCTCAGTATAATCTAGATCAAGTGATTGAAAAGTTAAGGTAAGTAGGTATCTTGGAAACCTGATGATAGTAACATGTTTTCAATGCATATATTCCAGACACGAGGAATATGCTCAAAGATGATACAGGCATATAGCTTCAGAACTTTCCTGTCTAAACAAACAGAATCAGAGAAAAT
>CM060328.1:26178089-26180589 GCA_030674155.1 Stramonita haemastoma
ACCAATGTATATGTTCCATGTTGTTATCAATGATTATCGTCTTGTTTTCTTTAAGTGGTATTAGACGAGAGGGGAAAGAACGACGAATAAACAGGCAGTTGTAAGAGACAAAACAAAATAAAGTACACAAAGCAAACACAAGAAATAAACACAGAAACAAACAAACAAACAATCAAAGTAAATACAAGAAATAAACACAGAAACAAACAAACAAACAATCAAAGTAAATACAAGAAATAAACACAGAAACAAACAAACAAACAATCAAAGTAAATACAATAAATAAACACAGAAACAAACAAACAAACAAAAAGAGTCAAACGAACGAGAAAATGAGAGAAACAAAAAAGCGATCAATCTAAATACAGAATATGCAGGCAAGTGAATTGCATCCATTCTGCTTCTTCCATCCTCGCGCTCACAGTACCCCCTCACCTTTCCTTCCTGCTTAAACATTCTGTCTTTGTTCCTTTCTTTGATTTGCTGCCTAACTGTTGTTTGTTTTTGTTTTGTTTTGCATTTCCATTTTTGCGTGTATGGCACTTGTCTTCTTCTTCTTCTTCTTCTTCTTCTCCTTCTCCTTCTTCTTCTTCTTCTTCTTCTTCTTCTTCTCCTTCTTCTTCTTCTTCTTCCTCCTCCTCCTCCTCCTCGTCCTCCCCCCTCCCCCCCCCCCCTCTCTCTCTCTCTCTCTCCTCTCTCTCCTCTCTCTCTCTCTCTCTCTCTCTCTCTCTCTCTCTCCTCTCCTCTCTCTCTCTTCTCTCTCTCTCTCTCTCTCTCTCTCTCTCTCTCTCTCTCTCTCTCTCTCTCTCTCTCTCTCTCTCTCTCTCTCTCTCTCTCTCTCTCTTCTCTTCTCTCTCTCTTCTCTCACTCTCTCTCCATCTTCTCTCTCTTCTATTTTTTTGCTGTTTTTTCTGTTCTTATAACCTAAACTCTCTTCTCTTGTCATTTTTGTTTGTAATTTTTCTGTTTGCGTGTTTGAATATTCTCTTTTTTCCTTTGTTTTGACCCTTCTTGCACATTTCAGTTTTGTTTCTTTTTTTTTTTTTTTATAGTTTAGATACATTTGTTTTCCATGTCTTTAACTTTATCTTATTCTGCAGATACAGATAAAACAAAGAACAAAGAAAAGAACACAAATATGACAGTGACAAGAAATAACAAGCGACCTTATATAAAATTTACGAAACAAGAGAAGAAAACTTCGGTATTTCTTTTTTTTTTCTTTTTTTTTAAAACTCAATAACAAGAAATCTATGTAGAGTTGAGTTTCTTTTGACTGTTTCAATAAGTTTTAGGCTAAAGGGAACAATTGCAGGAATAATATGTGGGGAAGTTTTTACGTTTTTTTATAATAATGTTCATTTTCTTTTTTTTTCTTTTCTTTCTTTCTTTCTTTTCTTTCTTTCTTTCTTTCTTTCTTTCTTTTCTTTCTTTCTTTCTTTCTTTCTTTCTTTCTTTCTGTCTGTCTGTCTTCTTCTTTCTTTCTTTCTTTCTTCTTTCTTTCTTCTTTCTTTCTTTTTCTTTCTTTCTTTCTTTCTTTCTTTCTTTCTTTCCACGACAACCTCATGGTTTCTAATCTCGGGGGCTTCTGGTGAAGTAAGGGTGGGGATTTTTGCAATCTCCCAGATCAACTTCAAGTGCATACCTGCTGGTGCCCTATTTCCTTTGGCGTATACATATATGCAAAAAAATCAAAACATGCATGTCAAAGAAGCCGTTGTTTATGTCAGCGTTCAATGGGCTACGGAAACACGAACATACGCGGTAAACACTCCCGAAGACGGAATAAGCTACCTCCATGGTGGGTAAAAACAGTCGAATACACAAAATCTCACAATTGGCGAACTTCAGAGGCCTAGCCCACGGTTTGTGAGACACAGCATGTAATCGGATTGCTGTTACCTTTGGCCGTGTTAAGTCACATTAAACGATTCCTAAAGAAAGCAAACTTGAAACTGAACGACCCTAACAAAGAGCAAGTTTCATATCTATCTATCTATCTATCTATCTATCTATCTATCTATCTATCTATCTATCTATCTATCTATCTATCTATCTATCTATCTATCTATCTATCTATCTATCTATCTATCTATCTATCTGTCTGTCTGTCTGTCTGTCTGTCTGTCTGTCTGCCTATCTATCTATCTATCTATCTATCTATCTATCTATCTATCTATCTATCTATCTATCTATCTATCTATCTATCTATCTATCTATCTATCTATCTATCTGTCTGTCTGTCTGTCTGTCTGTCTGTCTGTCTGTCTGTCTGTCTGTATACTTTTCTTCCTTTTTTATCTGTGACTCCATGTCTGTGCCACTCTCTCAAATAAGCTATGGAATAGAACATACGCAAGCTATTGAATAAACAGCCAACAAAACACTAACAAGAAAATAAAGAGCAACAAAACCAACAATTAAGTAAAAACCTGCTCTAGAATACATAAGAAATTTACAAACAGAGAAAGTAGTGGGTTTTTTTTTTTTTTAATCCTAT
>CM060328.1:26200589-26203089 GCA_030674155.1 Stramonita haemastoma
AAATGTCATCTGTTCCCACCGGCACACAATGGCCTACTCTTACGAAAATCGGAACTGGATTTAACATGCGCGCAAGATGTTCTGCGTGCGTTCGCACACGGAGCCTCGGTTTATAGTCTCACCCGAAGCACTTTTGGGAGAGTAGAGTCTGCACTGATGTTAACTCCTGGAGAAAAATTTCCACGACCGGGAATCGAACCCGGGTCGTCAAATTGCGAGCGCAATGTTCTAACCACTAGGCTATCCCGTCCCCCGTCATACAATATGAGAGACTTGTTTTGCTGTGTGTGTTTTTTTTAAGTGTACGTCCACAAAAGCATACCAGAAATTATGCAAAACAATCAGAAAAAAGCAACAACAAAAAAAGAAAATGGATCAGCCCGCTTTTGTCGAGTTCACTTTAGAAAGTTGTATAGTAGGATATAACTGCTTTGCTATCAAACATATTGGCAGCTGATATGAACAGAAAAAAAGAGAAGATTAGATCAGCAGCACCTTAATTTCAACAGTACGGATGACTACTACCTCCTGCCTGGAGAAGATCAACTGACCAATTCATGCTTTCCAAGTTCCACATTGGTGATTCTGAAGTATGCCCCTGTGGCACCTCTTCCATGGCAGTGGAACACTTCCTCCAGACTTGTTCAGCACACCAAAACCTGATGGCTGATATCTAGCCTGCTGATAAGGGGCAAGCCTTTTGGAACCCTGGAGGGCCTTTGACATAACACAGAATTTGTAAGGGCTTCTGGAGCTGCTCTCTGGGTGTTTTCAAATCAAATAAAAAAAGTATTTCCAGATGGTACATTGCATAAGCATTAATTTGCTTTTTTCATGTATTGCATGTTTGACAAAGTTTACAGCTAGTAATTGCAAAGTATTCTTTTACATTAATCTTGTAATCTGCTTGATTACAAACCCTCTTTTCAATTCAATGAATAAAGAAAATAAAGCTTCTCTTTTCTTCGAATAGTGCTCATTTTGTTTGGAAATATGAGGCCAGAGAGGAAAACCGTTTATCTCCACTGTGTCAATAAAAGGAAAACGAAAAAAGCAAGTACAGAAGACTAAGAAGAATGAAGATTCTAAAGGATGACACAAATATCCTGAAAAATCATCAAATTTGTCACAACAACGCAATGATATGACTACCTCTTAGTGCAAAGCTGGCAGTAAAACTACAAGTACTGGAGTTCCTTCATTTTGGACCTTAGTTTATGTCTTACACCACGAAATCTGAATGAAGTCATAAATGTTAATGAAAGATGTAGAAAATTAAGACTGAAAACAATCCTCTTTTATGACTTAGAGGAAGAAACAGTAATGTTCCTGCTGCAAAGTTATACAAGCCATCAACACGCCTCCTTGAAAGTGGTATTGATTTTGCCTCAAGCAAATACTGCAAACAAACAGAAGACCAAAGCCCTTGGTTCCAACTCAACACCATCAATTAAGTCATAAAATGAACGAGAATTTCACCCAAGCAATTTGAAAAAGCACTGACAGAACGTAACACTCGAATCCCAAACAGAACAAGAATAGATGATGTCGACAAAGGAACAGTTAGGATACTTTGGGATACCTGTGACTGGTATCTCTAAAATACCAAGAAAGCTTCAGAGCAATACGATAATTATAACGAAACAACAAATCTATATCAAATTATTCATGCTTTTCACTGGTCCAACTAGCTGGTCAACAGAGTGTGCTCTTCATTGGATTATTCCAAAACCATTACAAAGGAGGTATCATCTGTTCAAAACGAAATATCCATAACGCTTTAAAAAATCACTTGGACTCTTCACGTGTCTAGTAATAATGTGTAAAGTGGGAAAACTCTCCAGACTAGTGAACGATTTGCTACAAGATTGTTTCCACAGTTTAGCATATATATATTCAGGAATTCAAGAGTTCTAAAACACAGAAAACTGGAAGGAGAAATGGTTTTAACTCCTGTTTACCAAGGTCCAATGCGTGTTATTTTTTAAGTAGCAAAGGACTGAAAGAACTCCCAGGCACAGACAACTGAAAGAAGAAATGATTCTAAGCTCCCTCTCCGAAAGGTACAGGATATATTGATTAAGAGAAAATACAGTAGCAAGGTAAGCGCGTGTAAGCACTTTTGAGGATAGCAACGAATTACAATGAAATTAGCACCCATTCACAATTCAAACAAATCATTTTATAGGGAACATTGATTTTAAAATCATACGCTATCCATGTTATATCATATGACACACGTGCAGCTCAGGATGTGCCATTGGTATCTGGCCATCTCATGTGCTAGTTCTTCCACTTTGCCTGTGGCTCTTAGTGTTCGTACATTTCAGGTGCCAGTGATATTTTTTGTAGAACAGGGGCTAGATATATAAAACCATTTGCCCCCCAAAATGCTGAATACTTCGATGGCATATTTTGTGAGCAGAAAAGAAGAACGGCAACATTAGCACATACTGTAACTATACATAACTCTTTTAAATGATAAAACTACTGTGAGTAT
>CM060328.1:26218089-26225589 GCA_030674155.1 Stramonita haemastoma
TCATTAATAGTATAATCAGCGTATGTTCACATATACCTGATTGCTATGAACGTGATTCTTTATGGTAATGGGTTTTTTTCCGTCAAGTAAATTTCACAATTAAAGAACTATTTGTAATCGCACAATACACCAACGGCATTCTACAATATCTAAACAAAAAAAATCATACCTGTTACCATTTAAGATATGAATTGTGTCTGTATTGTTTTGCGATATATCTGGTATAAAAATTATGTTATTGTTGTTGTTGTGCGTTCCCCAGCTTAACACTCTGAGAGTCACCCAGAATGTGCAACCTGACTCACTCATCCCAACTAGGAATCACTGTGAGAATGAAATTACACACTGGATGAGACGTCTGCATGTATGTCTGTTCACGTACATCGCCAAATAGGTAACCATACTCCGATTTCAGAGGATTTTTTCTCCTTTAAAGGAGAATCCATATTGTTATGTTAACAGCCTATAATGGTTTAAGGCAATCTCAACACAACATGTTTTCAGTATAACAACCTTTTAGAGTAGGCCTTGGTAATTAGCTGACCTAAAAAAACTGACACAGCTTTTGGCCTGGGCCAATAGGTCTCGTATAGCAAACCACAGGATTACCATTTCTGTGCAAATTCAGTGCGAGTCATTTCTGCAGAATGTGAACAAAATCTTACCTTTGACTTTTCTTTTCCAGTTTACAAATAAAGTTAATCGTTATGAGAAATTGTGGCCGTGCATTTCCTTGTACTCCTTCATACTGAAACAGTGGCCTTGCAGTTCTTCACAACTTTGGCAAACGCAACAGTTTTTGTTTTGGTTAACAGTCCATCACCTAAAGACATACAAACAGTAACAGGTACAACAGATCATTATCGTGACCCCCCAACCTTCAAATCTAACGGTTTTTGCTGATCCTTGGTTTGAAGCAAGCCTGTTAACAGCTCTGACCGGGAATACTGTAAAACTTTACCTCAGAAATGCGTCTGAGGACTGGAAGAAACGTTCATAAACTGACAACAACAACAAACAGTAAAACCTAAATGCCTTACTCACACACCAGCTTCAGATCCGTGAGCTCTGTACACTCTTTCTTAATAGCAAAAACAAGAACCTGTGACGGTGTCTGATGGTCTGGTATTTTGTGAAGAAAACATATCATCTGTATAGTTTAGCTTCTTTTTCTAGATCCGCTGTCGTGGTTCTATGGCTCATGTGTATACTAAAAGACAGAAAATGTCAGAGATAATTGAGAAATGTTTTATAATGTCTATTCGAAGTGGTCGTGTCCTTGAATAATAATATTGACTACAGATAAACAAACAGAAATCCAAGCCAAAACATAATCTTTGAACGTTTGCGAAAAAGGTGTAGTAAGCACTATCCACTCTAAAACCTATTATTGTTGGTTTTCAGGGTAATGTTTTCTTTCAGCATAATGTAGGTTTCAGAGTGGATAATGCTGATGCTGTTTTCACAAACCCTAAGAGATTTTTTGGTTTGGATTATTCATGCTGTTGATGCATCCTTCTACTTCCTTACCAAACGCTCAGACAGCAACTATTATTGTCTGTCATATGAGCGAAAATGCGTTTCACTGCCAGTAAGCGCCTGACAAGGGAGGCCCAGCCAATCTGACCGGTGTGGAAGAGAACTGTTATCTTGAAAGTCTCTCTGGAAAAAAAAGGTAGGAGAATGAACTAAGAAGGCAGAAAAAAAGACAAGAAGGGGGTAACAGGAAGAAAAGGTACCAGGCAGAAATAAAGAGAGGGATAGAAAAGAGGGAATTCTCACCACAGAAATTCCAGAAGGTGGGGATGCTGTTTATATCAACAGGTCCCTGGCATCCCTAGAAGATAGGGGGGGGGGGGGGGGCGATGCACACCAGGTTATTAAATTGTTGGCAGGAATCTGATGTTTAAGTCATGCCATTAATAATGGAAAAACCGTGGTTAGCCTTCAACTTGATCTTTAAAGCATTGATTACTCTGTGAGATCATGTTGACATTTCATTCTGTTTGTGAACATCCTTTGAGCATATGTTTTCTCCATTAATTTAAGAGATATTCATAGCAAGGTTGTCTAACGGCAGATTTGAGCATAAATTATGCTCTTTGAACTTGCCAGGGAATGGTCAATAATAAAATGCGCACAAATACAAAGGGCCCAGTATGGGGTGATTTAAAGAATAGCTTTTATTCACTAGTCGTTCTCTCTACATTGTACTGCCTCAGAAGTTTCTCTACTTTTTATTTTGTTTATTTATTTATTTATTTATTTATTAATCTATCTATTTAATTATTTTTCCTTTAAATAGTGATGTGTACATCAATTGATAGTGCTTTTATTGTATGACATGTTGAAATAATTTGTGCATTGGCAGATGACTTTGCGTGCTGTGCGTGTGTTGTGCGTGCGTGCGTTCATGCGTGCGTCCTTGCGCGCGCGTGTGTGTGTGTGTGTGTGTGTGTGTGTGGTGTTGGTGTGTGTGTGCGTACACGCGTGCATATTTGTGAGTGTGCGTACGTGCGTGTGTATCTCTTTTGAAAGATTGAATTTTATTACTTTCTATGATAAGTGCTTCTCTTTATCATATATATATATATATATATATATATATATATATATATATATATATATATATATATATATATATATATATTATATATATATATACATATACATATGAGACGACGTGATTTACTCTTTGAGAAAGTGCTGGTATTGGTGTTGGTATACGTATTGTCTTGTAGTGTGTGCGAGATAATGGTTGTATACTGTGCTCTGTCATTTCTCTGTGATAAATAATTTTCCTATTTACTTTTTTTTATGTACGGCTTGTAACCTACATGCATTTCTCTATTTATGAGATAATAACAGTGTTTGAATTTGAGTTTGAATTTGAGTTTCCCTAGATCACCATGTAGAAGCTTGACGGAAATGTTAGAAAACTCAAATTCTCCCTAGCATTCTTTTGTTGTTCACTCTTACTTTCTTCCCACGTGTATCAATCACGGAGAGAGAGAGAGAGAGAGAGAGAGAGAGAGAGAGAGAGAGAGAGAGAGAGAGAGAGAGAGAGAGAGAGAGAGAGAGAGAGAGAGAGAGAGAAGAGAGAGAGACAGAGAGACAGAGAGAGAGAGAGAGAGAGAGAGAGAGACAGAGAGACGAGCAGAGACAGAGACAGAGACAGAGACAGACAGACAGAGACAGAGACAGACAGACAGACAAAGACAGACAGACAGACAAACACAGAGACAGACAGACAGAGAGACAGAGACAGGCAGAGACAGACAAAGAGAGAGAGAGAGGGAAAGACACACAGACAGAGAGGAGAGAGAGAGAGAGAGAGAGAGAGAGAGAGAGAGAGAGAGAGAGAGAGAGAGAGAGAGAGAGAGAGAGAGAGAAGGACAGACAGACAGACAGACAGACAGACAGACAGACAGACAGACAGACAGACAGAGAGAGACAGAGAGACAGAGAGACAGAGAGAGAGAGAGAGAGAGAGACAGACAGACAGACAGACAGACAGACAGACAGACAGACAGACAGACAAGCAGACAGGCAGACAGACAGATAGAGACAGAGACAGAGGCAAAGTCAGAGAGACAGAGTTAACGACTAGGAGCACGCAGCCTCAGATTGAAATGTCAGTAATGTGAGGCATCAATTCAGTTAGGAAACAAAAACTCCCTCTAAACGTTATTTATTCTATTGTGTTTCCACCCAGTTCTCTTCCCCTATGGGGAATACTTGAAATATAATGGGGACAAAAGCCCTCAACTGATCAGATTTTAACTTTTCTTTTATGTATATATTTTTTTCTTTACTTGCACGTGTGCGTCTCTCCTATCTTTCTCCATCTCTGTCTCTGTCTCTGTCTCTGTATCTATCTATCTATCTATCTATCTATCTATCTATCTATCTATCTATCTATCTATCTATCTATCTATCTATCTATCTATCTATCTATCTATCTATCTATCTATCTATCTATCTATCTATCTATCTATCTATCTATCTGTCTGTCTGTCTGTCTGTCTGTCTGTCTGTCTGTCTGTCTGTCTGTCTGTCTGTCTGTCTGTCTGTCTGTCTGTCTGTCTATCTATCTATCTATCTATCTATATGTGTGACTTATTTGCTTGTCTTTAAGCTTAGTCTGTCTGTCTCTGTCTCCTTCTGTCTGTCTATCTGCCTGTCTGTCTGTCTATCTGTCTGTCTGTCTGATTATCTCTGTCTCTGTCTCTGTTCTGTCTGTCTGTCTGTCTGTCTGTCTGTCTGTCTGTCTGTTCTGTCCTCTCCCTCTCTCTCTCTCTCTCTCTCTCTCTCTCTCTCTCTCTCTCTCTCTCTCTCTCTCTCTCTCTCTCTCTCTCTCTCTCTCTCTCTCTCTCTCTGTAAAATCAAAGACAAAGACAAATATCATTGCCTGAGGGAACCAGTTATAATCCCACATGACGATCAGCTGTTGACCCCAAGGTATTACCTTCCAATTAATGAAAGGTCAGGTGTACACGGAGGTAGAGATTTCCAGCCTTCAGGGATGGTAATTCCATAGGTTTGAAAGGTGCAGATTTCAGTTCTTTGGTCCAGATGCTACCAACGCCAGATGCTGCTGCCACGGAAGCTTTCTGATTCTGCAAAGACGAGCGTTTTTCTTTAAGATAGGGGAGACAGGATAGTTGCTTGGTGGTCAGAGTGATGCGTTCATGATCTGA
Organism: Stramonita haemastoma; assembly: GCA_030674155.1. Lineage (NCBI taxonomy): Eukaryota > Metazoa > Mollusca > Gastropoda > Neogastropoda > Muricidae > Stramonita > Stramonita haemastoma. Next base: position 26,222,790 of record CM060328.1, read on the forward strand.
TGACTCAGGTTCGAATCTTGTTTAAGAGGATTTTTCCTTTGGAGTTAAGATCAGTACCCACTCAACTCAACCCCCCTCTCCCCATTGAAGTCCTTCGGATGAGACTTTAAATCGAGGTCCTGAGTATGAACGCATGCAGAACATCTTGCGCGCACGTTAAAACCTGTTCCGCTTTTCGGAATAAGTAGGTCATTGTGTGCCGGTGGGAACGGATGACAAAATTGACAAAACTGCATACGCCCGGGGACTGGATGCAAAAAAGTACATGGATGCTTATTCTTTTATCCTCGAAATGTATAAAAAGGATGATGATGATGATGATGATGATGATGATGATGATGATGATGATGAAGAAGAAGAAGAAGAAGAAGAAGAAGAAGAAGAAGAAGAAGAAGAAGAAGAAGAAGAAGAAGAAGAAGAAGACGTTAACAGCCCTTTATTTTCACAATTACACAAATTTCTGAAAAACAGAGTATGGTTGAAGACAGAGTGTGAGTAAACTGCATCTTCAACAAATCAGCCCGTGTCGTCGCAGATGCGAGAAGAGGGTAGTAACTAGTACAGGAACAATGGCTGGAGTCTGGTACACGGTGTGTGCACTGCTATTGTTAGAAAGCGATGGAAAACCACTGGAGAAATACTTGCTTTAGGTGAGTGATCAAGCAATGAAAAATCAGAAAGATCTGGAGAGAGAGAGAGAGAGAGAGAGAGAGAGAGAGAGAGAGGAGAGAGAGGAGAGACAGAGAGAGACAGAAAGAGACAGAGAGAGACAGAGAGAGACAGAGAGAGACAGAGACAGAGACAGACAGACAGCCAAAGACAGAGAAACAAGAGACAGACAGAGAGACGGAGAGAGATCATTTCAGAGGTGTAGATGGCACGGAAGATCATAGAAAGCTAAAGAAATAATAAAAGAAATATAATATATGTATTATTACAACTATTATGTTCTTCCTCCCTATCCAAAGATAAAATAAATGATGATGCAGGGCTTAAATCAATAAGGGGGCTGGCTATAAGATATAGGCCTTCCATCATCGCCGTTTTCTTTTTGATTATTTGTCATCTTCCCTTTTTTGCGCGCAGGCAAACACACAGACACACAGACAAACAGACACACAGACACACAGACACACAGACACACACACACACATGCACGCACACACACAAACACACAGATGCACGCACACAGACGCGTGCGCACAGACGCATACAGGCACAGGCACAGGCACAGGCACACACACAGACACAGACACACTCACACACACACACACACACACACACACACACACACACACACACACACACACACAAGCAAACACACACACAAGCAAACACACCAACGCACGTACACACACACGCGCGCGCATGCACATATAGACGCACAGACGCACAGACGCGCGCGCACACACACACACACACACACACACACACACACACACACACACACACACACACACACACACACACACACACACACACACACACACACACAGCCAACGGACTCAGAACTTGTGCACACTTTAGAAACTCGTTCAGGTTTTTGGAAGAGTAGGCCATTCTGTGCCAGTGGGAACAGATGACAAAATTGACAAAACTGCATACGCACGTGGACTGTATGTAAAAAAGCACATCAATGCTTATTCCATTATCTTCGAAATAAAAGACTTAAAAAATAACCCACCCTTATTTCTTTTTCATGCAAACTTATTCCCAGGGTAGATGCTTTGAATATTATATTACAAAAAAAGGGTATGATAATAAACGTAGAATGTGGCAGATAATAATTCATTGTCCCATTTCTATCGTCTGCTTTCTCTATCATCTCCATTCGCACTTTTTGTTGAATATTTCCAATGTTATGTTGCAGATGTGTCTAGAAGTGCAAAAGAGAAGTGTATAATTGATGTCATCTGCGTCTGCCTACCGTGCTGTGTATCGTCTGTCTGTCTGTTTGTCTATCTGTCTGTCTGTCTGTCTGTCTGTCTGTCTGTCTGTCTGTCTATCTGTCTGTCTGTCTTTCTTTCTGTGCATCTGTACTGTCTCTTGATTATCTTTGTCTCTGTCAGCATGTCTGTATTTCTGTTTCTGTGTCTGTGTTTATCTGTCTGCCTGTCTGTTTGCCTGTATGTCTGCCTGCCTATCTGTGTCTGTATCTGTGTCTGTCTGCCTGTCTGCCTGTCTGTCTGCCTGCCTATCTGTGTCTGTGTCTGTCTGTCTGTCTGTCTGTCTGTCTGTCTGTCTGTCTCTCTGTCTCTGTCTCTCTCTGTCTCTGTCTCTGTCTCTCTCTGTCTCTGTCTCTGTCTCTGTCTCTGTCTCTCTCTCTCTCTCTCTCTCTCTCTCTCTCTCTCTCTCTCTCTCTCTCTCTCTCTCTCTCTCTTATACACACACATGTTCTTTCTCCCTCCCCCTCTTCACCCCCCCCCTCTCTCTCTCTTTGTAATTGTTCTCCCCCTTACTTCTCATAGTCAACTGTTCTATCTAAAAATAAAAAACACACACAAATGAATACAGCACCTAAATATTATATTAACTCTCTCTCTCTCTCACGCTTGAGTCAGATGCCCCAGTCCTGATTTTTCAGGCCCTAGATGGTAGCCCAACGCATGTTCGCTTATAATTATGACAGACAACACTAGTCACTTTCTGAGCATTCAGTGAAGTAGAATCAACTAAATTCTTCATCAGCCACATACATTTTGGAATGGAATAGTGAAACCAAATGTGTATTTTGAGTTTTTTGTTTTATTTTTATTACTCAGAAGCATTGACATGAACAACAGCATATTTAATCTTTTTT
>CM060328.1:26230589-26235589 GCA_030674155.1 Stramonita haemastoma
TGTCACGGCAGATTTCTCTGCGTGAAATTCGGGCTGCTCTCCCCGGGGAGAGCGCGTCGCCACATGTGCAGCGCCTACCCATTGATATATCTTTAGCCTTTCTGGAAAAAAAGGAAGGGAAATGGACCGAAAAGGCAAAAATACACCCGAGGAGTTGACAGCAGTAAAAGGAACGAGACAGAAACAAAGAGCTAGAGAGATAAAAAAAATGTAAAGGTAAAGGTGTCCCGTAACCTATGTGGTCGTAGAGGTTCGAGGCATCAGAGACCTCAGCTTCTCTAGGGGCCAGTATTTTGAGGGTGGCGCCGATCTCCTCTCCCTCCATGACCCTAAGGAGGGCAGGTACCCATTCACAGCTGGGTGAGTTGGGGTATTGTACTGAAGCCAAGGCGTGCAAGCGGTCACCCATCCACTTGGTAACTACGTTCAAAGCTGCTTAACTTTAGCTTGGAGAAAGCAAATGCTTTGACCATTGAGCTATCCTGTCCTTATAAAAAGAGGGATAGGAAAGAGAAAACTCCTACCACAAAATTTCTAGAAGGTGAGGATGCCATTTGTACTGACAAGACCCCAGCACCCCTCACATGGAAGACACACCAAATACATGGCATTGCGTTTAAGGAGGGACAGCTATCTTTCGAGAAAATCAATGGAAACAAACAAAAACACCACCGAACATTAGTGAAAACATTAAAATGTTAGTGCCAAATAGGGGCAAAAGAAGAGGCTTAAGTGCCAGAGAGAGAGAGAGAGAGAGAGAGAGAGAGAGAGAGAGAGAGAGAGAGAGAGACAGACAGACAGACAGACAGACAGACAGACAGACAGACAGACAGACAGACAGAGACAGAGACAGAGAGAGAGAGACAGAGACAGAGAGAGAGAGAGAGAGAGAGGAGAGAGAGGAGAGAGAGAGAGAGAGAGAGAGAGCAAAGCAGACAGACAGACAGACAGAGAAAAGAGAAAGATAAACACGCATAGAGGCAAAACAAGGCAGAGACACAGACAAAAAAACAGAGAACTGGTATCACTTAATAGCTGACATGAAAGACAGGCATGAAAACCAGGCAGAGAAACAAATCCAAAGGCCGCTATAGAAATAACAGGAGATTCGCTTCTCTTTTTCCACCCCTCCTTTCAGATGAAAGCAGGAAAGTGTTCATGCACAAGAAAGTTATGCTGCTTTTAAAACGTAATTTAGATCGCCCAGGGACAGTTAAACCCAATTTATGAGCGGGTTCCACACATAAACCAAGAATAATGCAAGCTGGCTTGTGAGAACACTTGATCAAATTGTGCAGTGAGGAACTCGAACTCGAACTCGAACTCGAAAACTTTATTCACAAAAAGGCCATTGGCCCATACATGAAGGGGGGTTGCCGAGCTGCTTAGTATTTTGGTGAGAGGAAAAAAACCCAAAAAAACCACAAACAACAACAACCTAATAACAACAACACAAATTACTGTATGAACAGTCAGATACACAAATATAACCTACGACAACAATATATCTCTTATTCTGAAAGCTTTACACAAATATAAAGTGAGGCTACGCACAACCTCAGGCTGACTTGACGCCATGAGTAAACAAAGTCGAAAAGAATTAGGCTGCCTACTATATTTTACAGGGATGTAATTCTGCCTAACATCCTCTAATACTGGACAGCATAACACAAAATGTACTTCATCCTCAGGTGCTTGCTTACATAATGGACATAGTAACCTGGGGTCATCAACATCATGTTCTCTATATCTGAACTTATGAACATTTAAATCTGAAACACCAAGTCTAAACTTTGACATAATTCTTTTCAGATGAATGTCCACATCAAGCTTTAGATAAGGTTTGACATCATGTGTACTTGTAAATTGTCTGTACAATAGATATCTTTCACTGGTTTGTATGTGATCACTCCATTGCTGCCAACGGCAGTCAATCAATCTTTGCCTGAACATGTTTATAAATTCTCTACAATTTCCAACACCTTGATTGAACCAAACAAATCCAAAACCGAGTTCACATAAACAGGTACGTATTTGTGTAGCCCAGTTATTTTTTCCTTTGGCATCTAGATCATAAAGCATCTTATAAGATCTAAAAGGTAGTCTGTTCTCATCCATATGCAAAATCTTAATCCAGTATCTTACACTTCTTACAGCCGCATTAACAGATAGAGGGTATCTGTTAGTTTCACTATACACAAGATCATTTGGTGTACGTCTATCTAAGCCTAAAAACTGCTTTAAAGCAAAGAGGTGCACTGATTCACAATGTGTTACAGCTGCATCCAAGCCCCAAATTTCTGCACCATATAATACAATGGGTTGTATTTGCGCATCAAATATCTTAATGAGCAAGTCAAAAGAGTTATTATTCAACATTCGTAACTTTCTCAAAACCAATAACAAACTTCGTTTACCTCGACTTGCCAGATCTTTACATGCAGCTGTGAAACTAAGCTTTGTAGAAAAGCAAATACCTAAGTATTTATAGACATTAATCACAGGCATGACTTTTCCATTGTACAACCATTTTTCATGAGCAGCTAAATAACCACCCTTTCTGAATACAACAATATTGCTCTTATTCAGATTAACCTTAAGATCAAGTGCTGATGCAGAACTGCTCAAGCTATTCAACTGCTTTTGTAAGCCGACAACCGTTTCAGATAGCAGGATAACATCATCAGCAAGTAGAAGAATAAACAATTCTGTGAAATCTTGGGGGAAAGTGGCACCATGTTTACCATTATTGATGACTTCTCTAGCTAACTCATTAATAAAAACAGAAAATAATAATGGGCTACATACATCGCCCTGTTTAACGCCAGTGGTACAGTAAATTATGTCAGTCAGTTTTGTACCACATCTTATTCTACTTCTGACATTCTGGTACATGGCTCTCAAACATCGTAATAATTTACCCTTCACACCATTTTTCAGGAGAATAGGCCACAACAAATTTCTATTAACAGAATCAAATGCCTTTTCAAAGTCAATAAATGCCACATACAGCTTACGGTTATAAGCAAACTGTTTCTGTACAAATGCAAGCAGAGTAAACATATGGTCTATAGTGGAGTATCCTCTCTTAAAGCCAGCTTGATGTTCACCTGTAATATTATCTTTCTTAACCCATTCTTGTAATCTATTATTAATGATGGTACTGTACAATTTACTACTTATGTCACTAAGAGAAATTCCCCTGTAGTTATTAGGGTTATCAACATCACCCTTTTTGTGTAGAGTTAAGATTATAGATTCAGTCCAGTTATCAGGGAAAAGGCCATCATCAAAGATTTTGTTGAATAATTTTAGGAGAAAAAGCACAACATTTTCACCTCCATTTTTCAGCAATTCTCCAATGATTTGATCAGGACCAGCTGCTTTATCATTCTTTAGTTTTCTTAGTGCCAAATAAATTTCTTCTTTAGATATTGGGCGATCAAAATCCTCCTCACTTTCATCATTGTCAACATTAGTATTCATGGAGTTGTCTGACGAGCCTTTCTCCAACAAAGATTTGAAATGTTGAAACCAACTGTCAACTGATATATTATTCTTAGGTTGACTATTTCTAAATGATGCCTTCTTAACACTTTTCCAGAACTGGACTTGAGAAGAGATTGAAGACACCATATCTGCAAGTAATGTCATATTATACTGTTTTCTTTTCCTTTCTAGCATGGATTTATATTCCCTTCTTAAGACACAATACAAGTTTTTGTCTTCGTTCTTTAGCGTTTTTCGATAAGTCTTCAAAAGTTTTCTCACCCTATATTTCATATTTTTACATTCATTATCAAACCATGTAGCAACTGTTAAACCTTTATTGACATGTACCTGTTTTTTCATACATTCAGCACTGGACTTAATGCAACCATTGAACAAATCTAGAGCTTCATTAATGTTCTCATCAATCATCTGTAAGGCACTTGAAAAATTTACACACGTGTCCTCCTCACAAAGATTATCTTTATATGCTGAGAGTTTGTTTTCATCCCACACAATCTTTTCCACAACAGATGGCTCTTCAGCTATTGCATATGTTTTATACAATGAATTAATATGTAGTTCAACAGGAAGGTGATCTGAATCAGAACGTTCCGCAACATACAAACGACATGAGTCAAAAATCTGAGAGAACAAATCATCTGACACTAGAAAATAATCATTAACACTGCATCCTCCATCGGAAATGTACGTGTAGCGTCCTTGCTTATCACCAGTGCACATGCCATTCAGAATTTGTAAACTAAGTGTAGTACACATATTCAATAATAATTTACCATAACTATTGAGAATAGAGTCTTCAGAATACCGATTACCACTGAGAGACATGCTTTTACTTTGGAGATCTGCAATCTCGTCATTTGCTACATGATGACAAGACAAGTTTGATGTCCTGCTGTTTAAATCTCCACACAATATTATATCAACTTCATCCAAAGTCACCATGCAATTGACTAAATATTCTTCCATCATAGCAATCCCACTATCATTGTCAAACATGTTATAAAAAGGAGAACCTTCAGGTGGGATATACACACATACAAGCAAAACATTTCTTGAGGTACACAATAATGATTTGTCACAGAGAAAAGTACAAATGTTAGGGTATGGAACTTCTAAACATTTCACAAGAGCAGCTAACTCATGCTTAATCAAGCAAACAACTCCCCCGGATCGCCTCCCTTGATGACTAACTTTAACTGCCGACTTACAGAAGGCCTTATAGCCACTAAACACATCTGACTGTATGTCTTCTAAAAACGTTTCTGTCAGACAGATAAAATCAAAACTGCATACATAAGATACAAAATCCCTATCAGAGAGTTTTGAAAGCAATCCATTTACATTCCAAGATAAAAAAGAAAAAGGTTTATTTGTTTTATTTATATTGTCACAATCCAATGGATCTACAACATACAGACTGACATTATCACTATCATCATTAATAAGACTAGACACCAGGTTAATGCTTTCAGCAGTATTCCGATCAT
>CM060328.1:26243089-26255589 GCA_030674155.1 Stramonita haemastoma
CTAGGGGTCATCAATCTGAGGGTGATACTAAACCCTGATGCTCATCTCTATAGTCACCAGCTTTCTGGTTGTTGCACTCACCTCCCAGTCACAGCTTTTACATGGTGGTGAATATGTTCACTGAGATTACCATATCGATACGCTTCCTATTGCCAAGGCCGAGGATTGCTGATCCCATGCTTTGGTTGGGCTATGCCAGAGTGTACGCTGTAAACGCGAGGACACATATCAGACAAAATGTGACGCTCCACCACGGAATGAGTCGCTTAGCACATTACCCAATTTTGCGCTAGGAGCCTTTAAAGGTAGTTGGGGGTCAAGTTGTCAATTTTAAGATTTTGATTGATTATTAAACAATATCTGTTTATCTACCTTATAATAAAATAATCAAGGCATGATTTTTATTCCTTTTGCTTTTAAATGTGTTTTGAAAATACCCAAGCCCTCATTCTGACAACCTGTTACGAAAATGAACTGGCCCGTTTCTCATTTTGTCACATCCTACAGTCTATCATTTCAATTTCTAATAACTTTTCACAGAATTGTCCGATTTTCTATCTGTTTTTTGTATTTGATAGCCACTTTATTGTACATTAGTAACATGTCAATAACTAAAAATTGACCTCTGGTGCACTCCGACTTATTATGTGGTGGAGCGTCACAAATATATATGTACAGAGGCAAGAAAAGCCAATGTAGAAAATGAGATTTTCGGTAAGCTTTTTTTTTTGTTTGTGACAATGTTCCCCAGTGGTAGATTATGTTTCAGTACTGTAAATGGACTTGTCTGTGAATGGTACGTTGAAGCCAACATACGTATATATTTAGAAAGTAGTATACGACTTTGATGTGGAACTGTTGCCAAAATGAAAGCTAGAAATAGTACTACACCTGGTTGAACAGAACCAAAATATGTAAAGTAAGTTGGCTGATAACCTAACGCAAAACAAACATACTAAAAACAATTATTCTAATGTTTAAACCGAAAAGAAAGTGAGTGCTTCAAAGCCAAAACTATAGCAACAGTGAAATCAGAGCGAAAATTATCACAGGCTAACAGTATAAATAATTATTACAAACTTACCAAAACCAAAAGTGGAAACTCTACAACCATTATTGGTTAACCAAAGGGAATCTATCAGCATTTGAACTATATCTGTGCATTTTGCTCAGTGGGATGATGTAATAATCGTGAAATTTGCTGGAAGTTTTCCAGAAAAAAGCAGACTAGCGTGCCAATGCAATGACAAAGTTGTTGTGCTGGACGTCGTTAAAGGAAATGAAGCCAAAGCAATCCTTCTCCCCCAACTCTTCAGGGACTGGTCTTCATGGCCAGTGCACAGAGGAAGCTGCAGTGGAGGTGTGTTACTGGCCTTGGGGGGAATGTTTGGGACACTCTTTCTCAAACCCATTATTTCTGGAAAGAGCGGCTGTGTTGGCATGCAGCGTTAGAGCATTGATGGTACAATGGAGAATAATTTGTAAGGTGACGACCTTACAATAGACAGCTGTGTTCCGTCTTCTTTCTTCCCTTTTGGTACATTACTTTTTGTTTCATTTGTTTCTGGTATTTCTATTTTTGTCGTTGTTATGTTAATTTTATTGCTGATGATGCTCTTGATGCTACTCTCATGAGCTGCTGCTGCTGTTGCTGCTGCTTTTGCCATTGTTATTTTCTTCTTCTTATCTACTACATACGGGATAGCTCAGTGGTCAGAGCGCTCGATTTCCCCCAGGCAAGTTAAGCAGCGTCGAGCGTGGTTGCCAAATGGATGGTTGACCGTTTGCGCGCCTTGGATACAGTACAGTTCCCCCAGTTCACCCAGCTGTAAATGGGTACCTGCCCTCTTTAGGGTCAGGGAAGGTAAAGCAGTGAGGGAGAGGAGATGGGCGCTGCCCTCAACATGCTGGCCCCTAGAGAAGCTGAGGTATCTGAAGCCTTGCTCCCTTACGACCACACAGGTTATGGGACACTTTTACCTTTTAATCTACTACATCTTCCACACCAAACCGCCACTACCACCAATATGATGACTTAACAACTAGCATATGCATTATTATTGTCATTAACGCTGAAACTGTCTACACACAATAATGCCACGGCAACTGTTATCTAGTATTGCTGTTAAACACATACCCATATGTACACACACACACACACACACACACACACACACACACACACACACACACACACACACACACACACACACACACACACAGAGGCACACTCATATACTATATAAGACAAGTGGGAGGGACTTCATACTTTAGATGTTCAGATATTTTATTCACGTAAGGGCACACTCCCTTAAGAATAGAGGGGCAACAGATGATAAACTGAACCCAAAACCAACAAACGGAAATAAATAAGATAAAGACATGGTTTTTTCTCACAGTTGGAAAGTTTTAAATAGGTAAATTGCTAAGTTACCAACAATACTTTTATTTTCAGATGACATCAATAAACATTGACGAAATAGGCTTGGTTGCACAAACATTTTTTTTTTCCGAAATGAATGTATAAAGTACAAAGAACAGAGAGGGTGTCACACTTCAAAATAAAATAGACCTCCTCTTCAACTTTTTTTTTACCCAATGGGCATAACATATCAGCTGTATACGTATGTTTAAAGCGATATGCATGTTTTTTCACTTCTGAAATTTAGTTGTAATTACTCTTAAAATATTTCTATCCAAGTTTAAGGAAAGATACTTCTTCACAACATGGGTAGAGCTGTAGATTCTGTATATATACAATTTGCAACTTGAATGAAAGTGACTTTTCCAGTTTTGCCATCCACAATCAATCAAAAGTTGGCAAAACAGTTGAATAAACAGATTTTCGTCTGCTTCCCTCCTTGAAACATCGATAGACATCCACACACTAGCTCAAACAGACTTATTTGTTTGTATGAAACCTGATTGATTTGACTCCTTTTGTCTAACTCAAATAGCATGTTATATACTTTTTGCAAATGTCTTTCACAATTCATCTTTGATAAATTAAGCCAATAATGGAAGCATCGAATGGCAGAATTAATGTCAATAACATACCTGTTACATTCTCCATATACTAACTCGTTTGGAGTTCTCATGTCAACACAGAAATCTTTTGAGACCAAATAAATGAACAAACTCACATTGTATAACTGCTTTTTTTGTCCATATCCCACAATTCGGAACCATATTGAACTCCGGGTTGTATCTGATATTCAATTAAAAAAAAGAAAAGAAATAGGTCCAAGAGTTGCGATTCAATGTACAGTTTCCTCATTATACATAACATATCCTTTGCTTTACTACACAGGTCTTTACAGGCAGTCACACGAGAGAGAGAGAGAGAGAGAGAGAGAGAGGGAGAGGAGAGAGAGAGAGAGAGAGAGAGAGAGAGAGAGAGAGAGAGAGAGAGAGAGAGAGAGAGAGAGAGAGAGGAGAGAGAGAGAGGAGAGAGAGAGAGAGAGAGAGACAGACAGACAGACAGACAAGACAGACAGACAGACAGACAGACAGACAGACACACAGACACACAGACACACAGACACACAGACACACAGACAGAGACAGACGCACAGACAGACGGAGTCAGACAAACAGACAGCCAGAGACCAACAGATAGAGAGACAGATTATAGAGAAAGATGCAGATACAGAAAGAAGGATGGACACATATACAGAGAGGTAGAGATACAAAGACAGGAAGACAGAAAGAACCAGTACATAGGAACTCAGCAAAACGCAAGAGAAACCAAAACAAAAAAAAGCGAAGGCAAAAACACAAAAGAGGAGAACGACACAGGTGGCAGTAAGCTTTCAAAACGAACAACGTCAATACAGACAGAAGACAAAAGAAGAACACTTCACAACGCATACCATTTTAGGGAAGTGTCTTCCAAATTGTGTTACTCCCTTCACCCTTAGCCTGAACCCATTCCACAAGTGCATTCACTTTAAACTCTCTCTCTCTCTGTCTCTGTCTCTGTCTCTCTGTCTCTCTCTCAATGTCTGTCTCTGTCTCTCTGTCTCTCTGTCTCTATGTCTCTCTGTCTGTCTCTGTCTGTCTCTGTCTGTCTGTCTGTCTGTCTGTCTATCTCTCTGTCTCTCTGTCTCTCTGTCTCTCTGTCTCTGTCTCTGTCTCTGTCTCTCTCTCTCTCTCTCTCTCTCTCTCTCTCTCTCTCTCTCTCTCTCTCTCTCTCTCTCTCTCTGAGAAAGAAATGTTTCTTATTTGTTGAACTTTTGCTTTTTTACTGCTGCTAATGTCATTGTTACTTTTATTGTTCCAAGCGATGCTGTCAAAGACCACAAAAAAGACAGATAGAAAAGAAAGAAATAAAAAGAAAAGAAACGAAAAAGAAAGAAAGAATGAAATAAATAAAAAATAAATAAATAAATAAATAAATAAATAAATAAATAAATAAATAATAGATAAATAAATAAATGAAGAATGATAGAATAATTATTGTAAAGACGACAATAAGGATGATAGCAAGTCTTGCTTTGCTTTGTGTTTCTAATTAGAAGGATGTGTGTGTGTGTGTGTGTTTTGTGTGTGTGTTGTGTGTGTGTGTGTGTGTGTGTGTGTGTGTGTGTGTGTGTGTGTGTGTGTGTGTGGTGTGTGTGTGTGTGTGTGTGGGTGGGTGGGATCTACTATGTACCTAAATGCATTTGCATCATCATCTTTTCATTAAGATTAACAAAACAAGTTTTTTAAGAGGAGGAAAATCAACTCCAGTGAATAAATTAAACTGTTAGGTAGAAAAAAGATAGATGGGCAGACAGACAGACAGACGTTCTAACAGAGAAGGGAGAAAAAAAAGTGAAAGTGTGAGAGAAAGAGAGAGACAGAGAGACAGAGACAGACAGAGAGAGAAAGAGACAGAGAGACAAACAAACAGGCAAACAGACAGACAGACAGACAGACAGACAGACAGATACAGACAGACAGACAGATAGGCAGAAAAATGGACACTAAAACATAAAGAACAGACAAAGCCCATAACTTTAAACTTAAGTTTATAGTTAAGTTAAAAACTTTGATTTAATGTCTTCACCATCACGTAAAATGTCAAACCCTGCTAATGCCTGTGTTCACAAAACATAAACACCACAAAGTGTTAAACAAAAGACTTTATCAACTCTTTTTTTCTTAGTTGTTCATCAATTATTTTTTCTGCATATCCTAAATCACGTTTAGTTGACTTTTTTATCTGACAAATAAGAACCAAATCTTTCATGAGAATTTCAGACAAGTGGAATGGGTTCAGGCTAAGGGTGAGGAGGTGACACAGTTTTGGAAAGGCTTTCCTAGAATTTCATTTGTTGTGAAGTGTTCTTCTTTGTCTTCTGAGTGTATTAATGTTTTTTTGTTTTTTTTAAAGCTTATTGCCACTTGTGTTTCCTGTCAAAGATTGTATTGCGACTTTGTGACCATCTCATTTGCAATATGTTTTGTTCCCACTGAGTGTTTTGAAGAAGCTTGCACGTGCATTTATACTGTCTGATTTTCTCTGTCAACAAACACAGCCTTCATCCATTTTCCCCTTGAACATACTGTCCAATTTGGGAATGCCTTACATGCACACATATATTACACAATTCCGGAATAATTATGAGTCGTTTGTGATCCAATACCCTTGCAAATAGCTTAAGTGTAAACATCTATTACACAACAAAGAAAAGCCAGGAACGTTTGTGATCTGATTCGTTGCAATTGCCTAAAGTGTAAAACGTCTATGGCGTAACTTAGGATGAAACGGATAATTTGTGATTCAGTAGCATTGCGATTGCCTTATGTGTAACAATCTATTACACAACTTAATTAAGGAATTAATATAAGAACCATTTGTGATACAATGCCATTGCAAATGCCTTAGTTTAGAATTCTGTGACACAGCTTTAAGATATAAGAATCAATTCTGATCCAAAGCCATTCAGCAATTTTATTTTTTGCATTTTGTCAACGATTTGGCGTTCCCAACCAAAGAGTGCGAAGAATTCAAGCTTAATTTGGCATCGGTCTCAAAGCACATGTTGCCACATACAGCACATACAGCTCAGCACTTCGAAAACTCAAGAAAAAAAACAACATGAAGTTAAAAGGGGGACAAAAAGGAACTGATGGCTTAGCTGAGAAAAGCAGCAATTTACAAACGCCTCTAAAAGATACAGCTAATTTTTAATCATCATGTTTTCTTTCCTCGTCTGCAGCTCCTAGGTTTACCAATGGTGAGATTTTGCGTATGCAGCCGTTTATGTTCGGCATGAAAATCACTATATAATAACCATTTTTACGGAGGTTTTTTTTTTCTAAGAGGCTTGGTTGTTAGACACAATGTGATTTTAACATTTTTGGTCTATCTGCATGCACAATCCTGAAAGAGACACATTCGCTTTTACCATTTTCACTTAAATAGCTTTTACGCCTGATGTTGTTAACCTTCATTTCTTTCTGTCCATCTTTCTTCGTTCTTTCTTTATTTCTTTGTCTCTATCGCTTTTTTCAGTTTTTCTATCTTTCTGATATGTATATACGTGTAGTATGTATGTATGTATGTATGTATGTATGTATGTATGTATGTATGTATGTATGTATGTATGTATGTATGTATGTATGTATGTATGTATGTATGTATGTATGTATGTATGTATGTATGTATGTATGTATGTATGTATGTATGTATGTATGTATGCAAGTGTATGCAAGTGTATGTGTGTATGTGTGTATGTGTGTATGTGTGTATGTGTGTATGTATGTATGTATGTATGTATGTATGTATGTATGTATGTATGTATGTATGTATGCATGCATGCATGCATGCATGCATGCATGCATGCATGCATGTATGTATGTATGTATGTATGTATGTATGTATGTATGTATGTATGTATGTATGTATGTATGTATGTATGTATGTATGTATGTATGTATGTATGTATGTATGTATGTATGTATGTATGTATGTATGTATGTCTGTGTGTGTGTGTGTGTGTGTTTTGTGTGTGTGTGTGTGTGTGTCTGTGTGTGTGTGTGTATGTTTGTTTGTTTGTTTGTTTGTTAGTTTGTTTGTTTTTATTCATTTATTTTTTTATTTATTCTTTTATTATGCGTGTGCATGTGTTGTGTGTGTGTGTGTGTGAGAGAGAGAGAGAGAGAGAGAGAGAGAGAGAGAGAGAGAGAGAGAGAGAGAGGAGAGGGAGAGAGAGAGAGACAGACAGACAGACAGACAGACAGACAGACAGGCAGACAGACAGACAGACAGACAGAGACAGAGATAGAGACAGTGATAGACAGAGAGAGACAGAGAGACAGTGGGACAGAGAGAGACAGAGAGAGACAGAGATAGAGAGAGAAAGAGACAGAGATACAAACAGACAGACAGAGACAGAGATACAGACAAACAAACAGACAGACAGAGAGACAGACAGAGACAGAGAGACAGAGTTAACGACTAGGAGCACGCAGCCTCAGATTGAAATGTCAGTAATGTGAGGCATCAATTCAGTTAGGAAACAAAAACTTCCTCTAAACGTTATTTATTCTATTGTGTTTCCACCCAGTTCTCTTCCTTTCCAGGGAATGCTTGAAATATAATGGGGACAAAAGCCCCTGAACTGATCAGATTTTAGACTTTCCTTTTTTTCTACTTTTTTTTCTTTTTTTTTTCTTACAAACTGTATTTGTGGTCTCTCTCTGCTCTTTCTACTTACACATGCATGCGCGCGCGCCCGCTGTGTGTGTGTGTGTGTGTGTGTGTGTGTGTGTGCGAGAGAGAGAGAGAGAGAGAGAGAGAGAGAGAGAGAGAGAGAGAGAGAGAGAGAGAGAGAGAGAGAGAGAGAGAGAGAGAGAGAGAGACAGAGAGAGAGACAGAGAGAGAGACAGAGACAGAGACAGAGACAGACAGACAGACAGACAGACAGACAGACAGAGGCAGAGAGACAGAAACAGACAGACAGACAGACATACAGACAGACAGATAGACAGACAGATAGACAGACAGACAGACAGACAGACAGACAGACAGACAGAGAGAGAGAGAGGGAGAGAGGAGAGAGAGAGAGAGAGAGAGAGAGAGAGAGAGAGAGAAGAGAGAGAGAGAGAGAGAGAGAGAGAGAGAGAGAGAGAGAGAGAGAGAGGAGAGAGAGAGAGAGAGAGAGAGAGAGAGAGAGATGTTACCACCATACACACGCACACACACACAGGCATATGCTAGCAAACATACACACACACCTACACACACATACACATATCTACACACACACACACACACACGCACGCACTCACACACACACACACACACACACACACACACACACACACACACACACACACACACACACACACACCATGCTCAACCTAATGACATGCAACGCTGAGCACACTTGCTGCATGCATGGCTGAGTGTGCGCTTT
The DNA here is from genome assembly GCA_030674155.1 of Stramonita haemastoma. Taxonomy (NCBI): domain Eukaryota; kingdom Metazoa; phylum Mollusca; class Gastropoda; order Neogastropoda; family Muricidae; genus Stramonita; species Stramonita haemastoma. The sequence goes on from CM060328.1 coordinate 26,251,498, forward strand.
GGTTTTCAGTACAGTTCCCCAGTTCACTCTGCCGTAAATGGGTACCTGCCCTCTGTAGAGATCATGGAAGGTAAAGCAGTGAGGGACAGGAGATGGGAACCACCGTTATAATATAGGCCCCTACAGAAGCTGAGGTCTGAAATCTTGCTCCCCAACGACCGTGCATAATGTTTTGGTACACCTTTTTTTTCCTTTACCTTTTCTTGTGTTAGTGTATTCCTCTGATTGTGCTTACGTTTTTGTTTTTCATAGAAATTATGTTCTTTTCAATTTCAGTGTACTTGCTTTGACATTTCTGATTTCTTTGATATTGACATACTTAGACATTTTTTGCTGGTTTACTTGTATGATAAACCAAAGTGTAGTTCATGACTGTATTATCTTCACAATTTCTTTTGTTGTTTACATTTTATTTTTATTTGATGCTCTTAATGTTGTGTTCTTGTCTCAATCGTAGTACTAGCTAAGTCTAAAAAGTAGCGATGAAAAAAACAAGTCGTGGACGTAATACTTTAACCGTTTAAAACAGATTCCCTTTCATTTTCTTCCTATCACTGTCTCTGTATGCCGGTCTCTCTGTCTCTCTGTTTCTCTGTCTTTCTGTCTTTCCCCATGTAATGATAGATCGCATGTACAAGGCGGTAGAGATTTCCGGTTAGGAGGATCAGTTTTCAGTCTAGGAAGTCTGCATTTCACTACTCTGGTCCAGATGCTGCCCTGATGACATGGATGCTTTCTATGTCAGGAAGTACGCTTACGTTGCTGTAGGTCCGGTTAAATGACAGACATTCGTACTCACCTTTGGGAGGCAAAACAGTCAAAATGCATTAGAGAGTATAACACTTCTTGTGAAGTTTGTGGGGAAAAGGAAGGAGGAGAAGGAGGAGGATGAAAAGGATAAAATAAGGAAGAGGAGGAGAAGGAGGAGGGGAATGTGGGAGAGACAGAAAGGGATTTATTAATGTACTTATTTATTTATTTATATCCTTTTTTCTCCCACATATCAACAGATTTCGAGAAGGAGAAGAAATAGATTTAACCTTTCCCACAAATCAGAAGAGCCATCTAAGTCCTTTTACAAGCTGAAGACGAGAATGGGATAAAAAAAAAGTGCTACCATCTTCACCTCTATCATTTTTTCCTCACCCTGCTCCTTTCTCTTCAACATCACCCCCCCCCCCCCCCTCTTCCTTCCTTTTTGCGTTCTGCGAAGGCGTTTCCCCTGATAGTAATGCTTTTGGCTAACCTAAAAACGGACCTGAATATAGATGCAGAACGTCACGTAATAATTCATGTTCATTTCCCATGGTGTCCATTATCTATCATAACTATTGTCTTGTGCTTATATACGCACACATTCTCTGAATATCTTACAATATTTTCCCAGTTTTTTTTTTATTCTCCTGAAGCTGGAAGAGAGAAGTATAGATTCGAGATAATTCTGCCTGTCTGTCTGCCTTGTTTTGTCTGTCTATCTGCGCAACTCCTTGTCTGTCTGTGTGTCTGTGTGTCTGTCTGTGTCTCTGTCTGTGTGTCTCTGTCTGTGTGTCTGTGGCTGGCTGGCTAGCTGGCTGGCTGTCTGTCTCTGTCTCTGTCTGTCTGTCTGTCTGTCTGTCTGTCTCTGTCTGTCTGTCTGTCTGACTGACTGTCTGTCTGTCTGTCTGTCTGTCTCTGTCTCTGTCTCTGTCTCTCTCTCTCTCTCATTTATTCATTCATTTATTTATTTAGTTACTAAATTTATGTTTAGTCTAAAATGTTGCAAACATTCTAATCAGATGTATGCTAATACCACAAGTGAATGTTATAATCGTTGTGCTTGGAAGTGTTTTCAGGTGCATTCTTGGAAAGGATTGAGAACGAAATTAATGTGTGGGGGGAGGGGGGGGGATAGCGAGTGTGTGAAATTGCAATGGGTCCGGTGGCCTTCTACAATAAAATCGTTCAGAGTTCAGAGTTCTCTCTCTCTCTCTCTCCTCTCTCTCTCTCTCTCTCTCTCTCTCTCTCTCTCTCTCTCTCTCTCTCTCTCTCTCTCTCTCTCTCTCTCTCTCTCTCTCTCTCTCTCTCTCTCTCTCTCTCTCTCTCTCCTCTCTTGATACTAAAATCCAACCAGTATTGTTATATTTAGCTGAAATTTGGGGGCTGCATAGATTAGAACATATAGAAAAAGTACATTTAATTGCTTGTAAAAGGTTTTTAGGTGTGCCTGCCAGGACACCAAATAAGATGGTTTATGGAGATCTTGGCAGGTACCCACTGTATGTAAATACATATGTTGCATGCATAAGATTTTGGTTTAAACTACTACACATGAATTCTGAAAGACTACCATATAAAGCTTATCATATGTTGTTAGAATTAGATAAAAAAGGTAAACAATGTTGGGTCTCTAAAATCAGGGAAATATTATGTATTACTGGGTATAATATCGTTTGGTTAAACCAAGGTGTAGGAGACATAAAAATGTTCTTGCGTGCCTTTAAACAAAGACTTGTAGATTGGTTTGCTCAGGAATGGGCAGGCACCATTAGAGACCGTGAGCGATATGATGGTTATAGAAACTTTAAAACTATTTTTGAAAAAGAAAAGTATATAACCGAAATGGATACATATTGTTTTCGAGTTGCAGTTACGCAAGTTCGATTTAATGTTCTACCATTGAACAATAATACACAGCGGTATAATAGTTTAAACGAAGTTAAGCAATGCCCTGTTTGTAAAGATCAAATAGAAAATGAAGAACACTTTATACTGAATTGCCCTATCTATGAAGACTTAAGAACTAAGTTTCTTAAAGATTCCAAAGGACTTCCTTTCTATGTACTACTCAAAGCCACTGTACCTACTGATAGATACAATTTATCACGTTTTATCTTTCATGCAACCAATAGAACACATAGGATAACTTTCTAGAAATTGATATTTGTATTGATGAATAATACATCTACAACAGTGTCGTTTACGATACGTGTGAATTGTTCCGTAATTAACGGTTAAGAAATGGCTTATATAACTTTCTTGCTTTATTATTACTCATACAATATTTCTTATACATATACGTTGATGGTAATATGTTTATAACACCTATGTCATATGCACACACTCTATGCCCACCACTCTTTTGTATTGTGGCCTAAGGCCGATGTACATTAAACAATTTCAGTGTTCAGTGTTCAGTGTTCAGTGTTCAGTGTTCTCTCTCTCTCTCTCTCTCTCTCTCTCTCTCTCTCTCTCTCTCTCTCTCTCTCTCTCTCTCTCTCTCTCTCTCTCTCTCTCTCTCTCTCTCTCTCTCTCTCCTCCCCCCCCCTCCCCCCCCCCTCTCTCTCTCTCTCTCTCTCTCTCTCTCTCTCTCTCTCTCTCTCTCTCTCTCTCTCTCTCTCTCTCTCTCTCTTAATGCTTTTATGCCTTTTTGTTTGTTGATTTTCTATTTAGGTATGTGCACGTGCGTAACAAGTGTGTGTGCATGTGTGTGTGCGTGCGTGTGTGCGTGCGTGTGTGCGTGCGCGCGTGCGTGAGTATGAGTGTGTAGTGTAGTGTAGTGTAGTGTGATTGTGTGTGGTGTGGTGTGGTGTGGTGTGGTGTGGTGTGGTGTGGTTTGGTGTGTGGTGTGTAGTGTGGTGTGGTGTGGTGTGGTGTGGTGTGGTGTGGTGTGGTGTGGTGTGGTGTGGTGTGTGTGTGGGTGTGGTGTAGTGTAGTGTAGTGTAGTGTAGTGTAGTGTAGTGTAGTGTAGTGTAGTGTAGTGTAGTGTAGTGTAGTGTAGTGTAGTGACGTTTAAACTGAATGCAAACTACATTACTGTATTATGAAAAGTCATGGAGAGAGAGCCTTATTGGATACAAAAAGTAAAGACTGATTAAATGAAATTGCTAAAGTAAATGCGATTGCAACTGCTGTGGCAGCAGTAGCATCAGTAGCATGATCGAAAAGGAGGAGAAGAAGAAGAAGAAGAAGAAGAAGAAGAAGAAGAAGAAGAAGAAGAAGAAGAAGAGAAGAAGAAGAAGAAGGAGAAGAAGAAGAAGAAGAAGAAGAAGAAGAAGAAGAAGAAGAAGAAGAAGAAGAAGAAGAAGAAGAAGAAGAAAAAGAAGAGCAACAACA
>CM060328.1:26264267-26279267 GCA_030674155.1 Stramonita haemastoma
AAACAGACACAACAGTAATGTTAAGAAAGATTTTTTTAAAGGTCGAAAACAAAGCAACAATCAAGGAATCAGAAAAACACAAGCAGACAGGCATACCAAAAACAGACATTATATACATAACAGGCAGAGAGATATGGACATACAAGGTCTTTATAATCTCAGACAGACGACAGACAGACAGACAGACAGACAAACAACAGACAGACAGACAGACAGACAACAGAAATAAGCAGTCCGAGAAACAGACCAGAAATAGATATATCGACATGAGCAGACAAATAGATAGGTAGAATACAGAATCCGTATGTTCTCAGACAGACAGACAGACAGACAGACAGACAGACAGACAGACAGCACAGACAGACAGACACACACACACACACACACTCACACACACACCACACACACACACACACACACACACACACACACACACACACACACACACACACACACACACACACTGATGTCGTAGAAAACTTGATAAAAAAAAAGAAAACGTGAAGGAAAAACTAGAGCCGTGACCAGATTTCCCACTATTGATTATTTAATAAAATGTATAGAGCCCTCCTCTTTCTTGCCAGGCTTTGTTCTCATATTTGTCTTTTCCGATCTGAAGTTGGCGTGTATTTTTTTTTTTGTTAACAAAGAAAATGTAGTGATAGACAACATACAGAGAGAAAAGACAGGAAAAGTAACAATAAAAGGTGGGCAGAAAAAGCAAAAAAGAAAGACAGACAGAAGAAGACAGACAAGAAAGAAGACAGACACAGAAAGAAAGACAGGACACAAAAAAGAAAGACAGACAGACACAAAGAAAGAAAGAAAGAAAGACAGACAGACAAGACAGACGGACACAATGACAGACAGACAGACAGACAGAAAGAAAGAAGAAAGAAAGAGAGAGAGAAAGAAGAAAGAAGAAAGAAAGAAAGAAAGAAAGAAGGAAAGAAAAAAAATAGGAAGAAAAGAGGAAGAAAAGAAGAATAGTATGAACAAAAAACAAAATGAAAGTAGAGAAAAAAGAGATGGGGAAAAAAAACAAGAAAAAAAGAAAGAAAGAAAAAAAAAGAAAAGGAGGAAGAAAAACTGAAAAACTGGAGGAAAGCAGACAGAAAAGGGAAAGAAAAAACAAATGACAAGAAAAAACAAAAAAGGATAAAAAGGAAAGAAAAAAGAAAAAGAAAGAAAAAGAGCAAAAAAATTAAAAAAACAAGGAAACAAACCAGCAGACTGAAAGAAAGACAAGAAAATAATGGATAGCGCTGCTCTTGTGGCGACGCGCTCTCCCCGTGGAGAGCAGCCCGAATTTCACGCAGAGAAATCTGCTGTGACTTAAAGTGGAGTAAAATGTAAAGATGTAAAAGAAAAAAATGGACAGAAAAAGGTGGAAAGAAAGAAAAGGTGAGAAAGAGACAGAAATATTGATTGATTGGTTGATTGATAATCTTTATTCCCAAGGGTTACAGAGAGAATGAGAAAGAAATGAAAAGCCACAGAGAGAGAGGAGAGAGAGAGAGAGAGAGAGAGAGAGAGAGGAGAGAGAGAGAGAGAGAGAGAGGAGAGAGAGAGAGAGAGAGAGAGAGATAAAACAAACAAACAAACAAACAAAAAAAACCCGAAAGAAATGCAGCGTATTATGTCTCAGAAACTTGCTAAATCTTCACATAGGCTATAAAAAATATACCACAATATTTTGTGTGCTTAGCAATATGTCCCTACACGTATCCGTTCCCTAATTTATAAACCAAACACTCTTATTTTCTTTCCTTTGTTTTGATCAACAAATACTTAACACGTTCATTAAAAAATTAAAAATTCAAGAATTGGTCGTGCAGGAAGGTGGTAGGACGATAAAAACCTTCACCAGCCTGTCAAAGAAACCCCAAGGTCCTGGGTTCGATTCACAGCCTTGCTCTTTCTTTCTCTTTTGACGAAAACTATTGAACCGAAGGTTCGCTTTCTTCGGAGACCCTTATCTGAGGTCCTGCGTGTGATTGTACGCAGAGCATCTTACGCACATGTTAAAAACCCCTTCCACCTCTCGGTGGAGTAGGCTATCTCGTGCAAGTAGGAACTGGATGGATGACACTTAAAAATAATTTTAAAAATTAAAAAAACGACAAAAACTCAACACCCTCCCCCCCCAACCCCCAACACCCCCCAACAAAGCCCCCCCCCCCCCCCACTTCCAAAAAAAAACCCCTATAAGCATACAAGTGCCATGTTTAGTCACCATCCCAAGTAGAAGTATGGCTACCTAAATTGTGGAGGAAATAATTGACACCATTGGTGAACCTGGGAGGTCTTGCCAAAAAACGGGAAGGGGAATAAAAAACATTGAAACCCTCTCTATGGTTTCTCTTTCTTGTTTGATGTTGATTTATAAACAATGCACTATGGGCCACATGCGAAAGAAAAGTAAGTAAGAAGGTGGTACTTCAAGCGATTGCATTGCTGAACAATGATCTTTCTTTGGCGCGAATTCCATAGTCGACACGACAGACGGAGGCCTACTACTACTGCAATCTGCATTCGTTACAAGAAAGTGAAGAAAGGACAGGAAAATAGAAGAAGACAGATCAACACGAGCAGAAATCAGTAAAGGAACAAAACAAGGCACTGAAGAAACGATACATATAATAGATGATGAATAAGTGAATGTAAATAGTTGTTAGGAAATGAATAACGTAGCCAGAAAAAGAGATGACGAAAGTTAAATGAAAAGAAAAGAAAAACAAAAATTGACAAGGGCAAACAAACAAAAGAACAACATCCTTCCCTCCTCACACACACACACACACACACACACACACACACACACACACACACACAACACAACACACACACACACACACACACACACACACACACACACACACACACACACACACACACGTACACACACACATACACACACGACACACACACACACACACACACACACACACACACACACACACACACACACACACACACACACACACACACACACACACAACACACACGCCAATAAAACCCCCAAAATAAACAAAATCAAAATAAAAACAGCTCACATGAAAAGAAAGCAAGAAAGGAAAAGTATATATACAAAAATTGAAAAGAAAAAAAAGGAACAAAGCAGAAAAAAAAGATTCTCTGAAAAGCATTTTTAAAACATTCAAAACAAAAGAAAAATGTAAAAAAAAAAAAACACAAAAATCCCACGAAAAAGACACACAAAAGGCATGAAAGACAGACTCATGACAGAAAAGAACACTGAAATAGAATGACCGAAAACAAAAACGAAACAAAACAGAACAAAGAAAACGCAACAAAAAGGAACAAAAATACTCCCAAGACCCGATTTCACACAATTGATTATTTGATCAAATATATTATAGAACCTCTTTTTTTTTCTTGCCTAAGCTTTGTTTCTATATTTGTCTTCTCCAGTCTGTCGTTGCTTGGGTCCTTTCTTTCCTTGTTTGTTTGTTTGTTTATTTGTTTTGTTTTTTTTCTTTCTTTCTTTTTTTTCTTTCTTTCTTTCTTTCTTTCTTTCTTTTCTTTCTTTTTTTCTTTCTTTCTTCATGTGTTGTATGTCTGTCTGTCTGATGGTTATCTGGCTGGTCTTCTGTCTGTCTGTCTGTCTGTCTCCTCCCCACTCCTGTATTTGTGGCTAGGCCGTGTACGATTAAACTGTCAGTGTTCATTCAGTGTCTCTTCTCTCTCTCTCTTTCTCTTCTGCTCTCTCCTCTCTCTACTCCTCTTCTCTCTCTCTCTCTTGCTTATCTCTCTGTCTCTTTCTCTCATCTCTCTCTCTCTCTCTTCTTCTTCTCTCTTCGTTCTCTCTCTCTTCTCTCTCTCTCTCTCTCTCTCTCTCTCTCTCTCTCTGTGTCTCTCGTTTGTACTCCTTGCTGTATGATTGCGTAATGTCGGTGAGGCTTACATTTTGTATATGAGAGGTAGGTCCAGTGCTATTTCTCGTGTGTAAACACGAGAACAATGAATTGAGAAAGGCAAAAAAAAACACAACATAAACAAAAAAACAACAAAAAAAAAACCCCGAACGATCTAAAAAAACACCCCCTACACAAAAATCCACAAAGAAATATCATATCGACAATCTATCATTCCTTTTCGCTTTTCTATATCTCTTTTATTTCCTTCTTATTTTATTTCATCTCACCTGTTTTTGAGTAATTTAACTCAAGTTTATGTAGTTTTGTTTAACCTCACTTTGTTCTGGTTCAGGTCAAAATCTGTGCCAGTTATTGATATCAGCGAATAGCCAAGGCTTACACTAAAAATGTAAAATGTTCTGTTAAGATCGCCTTCAGCCATAACAAAGCTCTTAACATAACAGCCTGCACTCTCCTTTATAGGAGGAAACACATCCTCTGAGGTCGGAGTATAGCTGCCTATATGGCGAAGTACTTGATAAATGTCATTTACAAAAACTTATTCAGTGTACAATTTCAAACTCGCAGGGATTCCAGGTGGGATGAAAGAGACAGAGTAAATGTTCTGGATGCATGACCCCCAGGGTGCTATCTGGGGAACGCACAACAACAGCAACTTCATTTTATTTCATTATTTTATTTATTTATAGCGATGTATTCATCTGCTTATAGCACAGGTTCGAGCGGAGATTTCCTGCAGAGTCTGCTGGCAGATGCTCAGGGGGACGGGATAGCCTAGTGGTCAGAACATTGCGCTGGCAAATTGACGACCCGTTTCGATTCCCGTTCGAGGAAATTTTTTCAGAAATCCTGGAGTTAACATCAGCGCTGACTCCACTCTCCCCCAAAGTCCTTTGAATGAGACTATAAACCGCGGCCCCGTGTGTGAAAGCACGCAGAACATCTTGCGCAAACGTTAAATCCTGTTCCGCTTTTCGTAAGAGTAGGCCATCGTGTGCCTGTGGGAACATAGGCCATTTACAAAACTGCATACACACGGGGACGGATGTAAAAAAAGCACAAGAGTGCTTATCCCATTATCCTCTATATAAAATAATAAAATTAATAAAATGAATAAATAAAATAATAGTCTGCGCAACAACCAGCTTAGTTAGGGGACTGAGTGACAGTGAGTGAGTTGTTGATATAAAATAATTATGTTAGTAGGTACAAGTGCACTTGGCCATCCCATTACTCTGCATGTATGCACACTTAGTATGCAACATCTGCTCAAAACGATCACAAATCTGTGTTAACCAGATGAAGGAAGGGCAAGTTCTTGATGTTCTTTTTTAAGTTCAACACGTTTTCAGATGTAAATGATTTAACCAATAACTTTAAACCGTGTAACCAACAGGACACTACAGCCAAGTGGTAAAGACTGCATGACTTCAATATCATGGGTCCATGAAGTTGTGGGTTTGAAACTCTTAAGTGACTAAAGGTAGGGATTTTTTTGGACAACTTCAAGCACAAATCTTGCCAGTGCCTTGAATCCCTTTGTGTATATACACATGCAGAAGATTAATTATGCATGCTAAATATCCGCAATTCATGTCAGCGTTCCAGGGGTTAGGGGAAACACGAACAACCCATCATACAGCCTGGAAGTCGGAATACGGATACCTACATGATGCACTAAAATACAACGCAAAATCTCACCACTGGTAAACATTGAAGCTGTAGCAGAGGCACATAAAGAAGAGAAAGAAAGAATAGAACAAAGAGTAATGTCTTTTGTTGTTCTTTTACGCTCAAAACGTTTTCAGTCCTTAGGGTCCTGGTATTAACTTTGAAACACGTTAACCGAAACAGGGGCCGTGCTTTCAAGGGTGTAGCTTTCCTTACATGCTATGTCTCGGGTGGTCCAGATTTTGCCTATCCATGACATCATGTGGTCTATGGCATCCAAAGTAGAACTGAATCAGGTCCGCGGTCACGCCCCCTCCCCTCCTTCCTTCCTTCCTTTTATGTGTGGCTTGTTGTCTACTGCTCTCTGTCTGTCTGTCTGTCTCTGTCTCTGTCTGTCAATCTCTCTGTCTCTGTCTCTCTGTCTCTGTTCTCAGTCTCTCTAGTCTCTCAGTCTCTTCTCTGTCTCTGTCTCTCTCTGTCTCTCTCTGTCTCTCTCTGTCTCTCTGTCTCTCTGTCTCTCTCTCTCTCTCTCTCTCTCTCTCTCTCTCTCTCTCTCTCTCTCTCTCTCTCTCTCTCTCTCTCTCTGTCTCTGTCTCTCTGTATAGAACCGTCTGCAAATTTTCCAAATCTGCCATTGAAATATGTCGTATATATCCTTCATCTCTTTTCTCGGGGTATTCTTATTCTGAAGAAGAAGAACGGAACTGGTAGTAATAGTAGGCAGACATTAGTTCTGTTCAGTTCAGTTCAACAGGGGGGTATAGTGTGTATGTTGTTGTGTGTGTGTGTGTGTGTGTGTGTGTGTGTGTGTGTGTGTGTGTGTGTGTGTTTTGGTGTGTGTGTGTGTGTGTGTGTGTGTGTGTGTGTGTGTGGTGGGGGGGGGATAGAGAAAATAGATGATTGAAAACGACGGTATGATAAAATGTGTCTGTAGAAGCATTAACCACAACCTGCGTACAAAAACCTCTGATTTATTTTTTATTCTTTTTTCGTCCATTTTAAGGATATTGGAATTTGCACTCGTGTGCTATTTTACATCCTTTCCCCGTGTGTATGCAGGTTTTGTAAATTTTATCATCCGTTCCCACCGGCACACAATGTCCTACTCTTCTGAAAATCGGAACAGGTTTTTGTTTGATATGATTGGCATGATATATGACTTATGAAAAAGAAACAAAAACATCTGTCTGCCTCTAAGTATGAATATACATGCGCAAATATACGCATACGTGTCAAAGCAATCTGTCTCCTTTTTATGATTATCTGTCTGTCTGTCTGTCTGTCTGTCTGTCTGTCTGTCTGTCTGTCTTATTTATATATCTATCTATCTGTCTGTCTGTCTGTCTACCTACCTATCTATCTATCTATCTATCTATCTATCTATCTATCTATCTATCTATCTATCTATCTATCTATCTATCTATCTATCTATCTTTCTTTCTTCTATCTATCTATCTATCTATCTATCTATCTATCTATCTATCTATCTATTATCTATCTATCTATCTATTATATCTATCATCTATCTATCTATCTATTATCGTCTACATATTTTGCTCTCTGTGTATGATTCTTGTCTGTCATCCTCTCTTTGTCTGTCTGTCTGTCTGTCTATGTCTTTCTGTCTGTCTGTCTGTCTCACACAGAAAACACACACACATACATATCATCCACCTACACCCACACGCCACACACACACGCGCGCGCGCACAAACACACACACACACACAACACACACACAAATATACACACACAGAACCACCACCACACCATCGATCTGAGCTACACATCCCTCTGTACATCACAGGGTAATTTTATTACAGAGGACCTCCGCCTTGGAACAAGGAAAAGCAAAGAAAACAAAAAACCAATTCCTCTGTGCGTGTCATTCTAAAGTGATTGTAGATTTTCACTTAACACTCGCGTTGACAGAAAGATCGCCTCTCAGGTTTTCTACATCCCCTCTCACTCCCCCCCCCCTCCTCTTGCCTCCCCCTTTCTCCTTCTCCTCCCCCCACCCCTCCTGGTCAGGTTTTTTTTTTGTTCCTTTGTATGTTCTGTCCTTTTGTTTCCTTCTTCTGTCTCTGTTGCTGTTTGCTTGCTTCCTTCACTTCTCACCACCCCTCTCCCCCTTTAGCACGAGGAAGTTTCACACAGCCCACATATACACACACACACACCACACACAGTGGCACACACACGGCACACTAAACATACACACTACACATCACATACATACATACAACACATAGCAACACGCACACACATGCGCGCGCAGCGCTGCACACACACACACAAACACACACGCACCACCATGTCGCCAGAGAGACATAAGGAAGAGATAGATAGATAGATAGATAGATAGATGAGAGAGAGAGAGAGAGGAGAGAGAGAGGAGAGAGAGATGAGAGAGAGAGAGAAGAGAGAGAGAGAGAGAGAGAGAGAGAGAGAGAGAAGAGAGAGCAGAAGAGATAGAAGAGAGATTGTGTGCCGACAACAACAAATGTCACATTGTTAAAACTTATATTATGCATACGGGGACCAAATTTTAAATTAAAATAAAATACAATAAAAACTTCGTGATGTGCTTATTCAGGTGTTCTCGAAATAAAGACTAAATAAATCAATCAATAGATAGACAGAAAGAGAATAAATAACACAGGAGAGGCATCAAGGAGCATGGTCATAGGAGCTTATGAAAATAAAGCAACACATAATTACACACAAAAAGAGATGCACACTGAATTGAAAACATATGATCGATTTACAAAAATACAAAAGCTTTGCAGATATATTTCACTGATTTATATAAAAAAATACTAAGTATAACGTAGTATATATTTTTACACATCTTCTTTACTATCTAAGTGTTAATGTAAATAGGATTCCTATTTATCTCATTTTTTATTATACTATATTTTAAACAAATTTTGTTTGGTTAGGAAATTCTGTTTGCTTGTTTCAAAAATATGTCCGGACATTTTTATGACCAAATTCAACACAGAGCAGCTGGAGGTTTTGTTGTATCAAGACTTCAAATAATAGTGTAAGCTCTAGGTGCAGGATTATCTTTTTCCTTTTTTAAAAATGTCCATCATTGCCCTGCACACTGAAGAATTTTAAACTATGAGGGTGGATTGTTGGTCTAGAGATAACGCACTTGCCTAGAAATCGAAAAGTTTGGGCTTGGAAGCATAATATGATGGTTTGATCCCCGTCAGGGCCAGTAACTTTTCCTTCATCTGCTAGACCGTGAGTGGTGGTCTGGGTTCTAGCCTTTCTGATGAGACGATGAATAGAGTCTCGTGTATTAGACATGACTATTTAGCGATGTAAAAGAACCCACGGCAACATGGGATTGTCCCTTGGAAAATTCTGTGATCGGGAAACACATATAATACAGTTGTAGACAAGAAAAGAAAAAGGCTGGCGCTGCACTTGTGGCGACACGCTCTGCCCGGGGAGAGGCATGCAGCCCAAATTCACGCAGGGAATCTGTAGTCACTTAGAGTGGTATACAATGCAATGCAAAGCAATGCCAATGCAAGCAAAACACACAACAATACAATACAATACAATACAATACAATACAATCACAATACAATACAATACAATACAATACAATACAAACAATACAATACAATACATACAATACAAACAATACACTGTACATGTTCACACCACTTTTAAGTCACGGCAGATTTCTCTGCGTGAAATTTGGGCTACTGCTCTTCCTGGGGAGTACACATAGCCACAAGAGCAGCGCCGTCATTATTTTCTTTTGTCCTGTCTGCAACTTTATTAAATAAATTTTGTTGAGAGAGATAGAGAGAGAGAGAAAATGAACAATGAACATGAAATGAACATGTTTATTCTTCAGGCTCCAGCCTAGAATGGGGTCATAAAGCATGCAAAGCAAGAAGCGAAAAAAGCAACGAAAATGCTGTTACATATGTGCGACGAAGGCATGAAAATGGGAATGGTTTCTATGCATTGAGCAATAACCTCTTTGAGTAATATGACAATGATTGCAGATGAGGAGTTTTTACATACGACATCAGTCAGAGCAAGGTCATTTGAAGAAAACACCTGTGTACAACAGAAACAGTACAGAGAAGTGAACACAAGCACGAAGATGTTACAGAGGAACCCTCCATGACGAAGACAGATCAGTTCAGTGATCCTCACCAGAGAGAGAGAAGAGAGGAGAGTAGGAGAGAGGAGAGAGAGGACGGAGGGTAGAGGAATAGAGGGGGACAGACAGACAGACAGACAGACAGACAGACAGACAGACAGACAGACAGACAGACAGACAGAGTGCGCGCGCGCGCGCGCGTGTGGTGTGTGCGTGGTTGTTGTGTTGGGTGTGTGTGTGTGTGTGTGTGTGTGTGTGTGTGTGTGTGTGTGTGTGTGTGTGTGTGTGTGTGTGTGTGTGTGGTGTGTGTGTGTGTGTGTGTGTGTGTGTGTGTGATTGTTGTTGTGTGATGTGTGTGTGTCGTGTGGTTGTTCTGTGTCTGTGTCTGTGTGTGTGCGATTTGTTTGAAGTTGTCTTAGATGTTTAGAAGAATATCGGTCATATCCTTTCTTCGTGTTTTTTTTAAATCATACTTCCCAATGTATGGGCCCATCAGTGTCGTAATTGCCCTTCATGAATTATTAACGCATTTGAATTGAATGAATAGGAATACTTGCGTCATATTGTGTGCTTTGAGTTTTTCTCCTTCAAATGTAATGAATGCCTTATGAATAAACATTCTCTCTCTCTCTCTTCTCTCTCTCTCTCTCTCTTCTTCTCTCTTCTCTCTCTCTTCTCTTCTCTCTCTCTCCTCTCTCTCTCTCTCTCTTCTTTCTCCTGTATGTCTGTCTGTCTGTCTCCTGTCTGTCTTGTCTCTGTCTCTGTCTGTCTGTCTGTCTGTCTGTCTGTCTGTCAGTCTGTCTGTCTGTCTGTCTGTCTGTCTGTCTGTCTGTCTGTCTGTCTGTCTGTCTGTCTTCTCTCTCTCTCTCTCTCTCTCTCCTCTCTCTCTCTCTCTCTCTCTCCTCTCTCTCTCTCTCTCTCTCGCTCTCTCTGTCGTCTGTCTATCTTCATTTGTTTGTCCGTCTCTCTGTCTCTGTCGTCTGTTGTTGTCTTCTGTCCTTCTCTCCTTGTTTCTCTCTCTCTCTGTCTGTCACTGCCTCACTGTCTCTCTATCTCTCTGTTCTGTTCCTCTCTCTCTCTGTCTCTTACTCCCCCTCTCTCTCCCTCTCTCCTCCGCCCTTCCCCACCATCTCTCTTTCTCCTCTCTCTCCTCATTCCCCTCCTCCTCACCCTTCCACCACCACCCTACCCACAACCACAACCACCACCTCCTCCTCCCACCCACCCCACACACCCCCCCCACCAACCCTCAACACACCATACCTCCCTCCCACCCCACCGACCCCTAACTCCCGACGACACATTGTTTCCCTTCAACCCCACCCCCACCCACTGATAATTGGTTGATGGGCAAAATCTGTGCTAGCAGAGCATAAAGCATCGCCCTCTCTGCTGACGGCAAAGGGAATGCGGAAATGAAATCAGTTCGTCAACTTGTGTCCGATCTTTAATGGCCTAGTGATCAAAGGAGGCTCTGGGCAGCCTGGTAATGATACCACGCTGCAGAAGGCCAAAAGGCTAGAGGACTTTTGGGGGGAGGCTCTAATTGATGAGATTAAAGATTTAAGGTGGGGGGGAGGAGGAGGAGTCGGAAGACAAAAATAAATAACAGAAATGAATGAGTGATGAATGAATTTGAAGAAAAAACAGCGAAGAGGCAAAGGTGTTGCTGTTGTTGTATGTGTATGTTTGTTTGTGTGGTGTTGTGGGGTAGGGGGGTGGTGTGTTGTGTGGTGTGGGTGTGTGGGGTGTGGTGTGTGGTGGTGGTGGTGTGTGTGTGTGTGTGTGTGTGTGTGTGTGTGTGGTGTGGTGTGGTGTGTGTGTGTGTGTGTGTGTGTGTGTGTGTGTGTGTGTGTGTGTGGTGTGGGTAGGGGGAGGGGGTGGTGGTGGTGGGTTTACGTGTGTTGTGTGTGTTTGTGTGTGTGGTGTGTGTGGGTGGTGGGGGTGGGTAGGTGTGGGGGGATAGGTGTGTGTGTGTGTGTGTGTGTGTGTGTGGGTGTGTGTGGTTTGTGAGTGTGTGTGTGTATGTGTGTGTGTGTGTATGTGTGTGTGTGTGTGTGTGTGTGTGTGTGTGTGTGTGTGTGTGTGTGTTTGTATGGCCCATATAAAGAAAGGCACGGGGAAGGAGCGAGGGGGGATGGGAAAGAGAAATATGGAAGGCTGAGAGACAGACAGTCAGACAGACACGCAGAAACGAGAAGACGCAGATACCACTATCATGATCCTCATATCCTCATCATGATTCTTCATCATGATCCTCATCATATGATCATCATCATCATCGTCATCTCCCGTCGCCGTAGTCATCGTCTCATCGTCGTCTCTCCGTCGCGGCGTCGTCGCGCAGTACGTCGTCGTCGTCGTCGCATCGCCTCCATCATCGTCATCATCATCATCATATCATTCATCTCATCATTCATCATTCATCATCATCATCATCATCATCATCATCATCATCATCATCATCCATCATCATCATCATCATCATCATCATCATTCATCATCATCATCTATTTACTGGTGTTGTTTGTATTGATGCTGCTATTCTTACTATTGTTGTTGTTGTTGTTGTTATGTTGTTGTTGGCTATTCATTCCTTTTTTCTTTTTATTGCAGAAACGGAAGACCCTGTGGCTTAGCTAAAAAAAAAATCCAACCCAAACAAAACAAAACAAGTTAATGAAACAGCTGTACACAAACAATTGAATTTCAAAAAAAGAAATGTCTAATATCACTTGATGAACATTAGGAAATTATCAAACAAAGAAAACAAACAAACCAAATAATATACCTGATGGACATAGTTATTGTGAATAAAAACGAAAAGAAAGAAAGAAAGAAGAAAGAAGAAAACAGGACAACAGGCACTCCAGAAATTAAAATGTTTGGAGTGAAACAGAAAAAGATTTTTTGTTGTTCTTTAATAATTAATCCAGATGACAGAAGGTAGCCCTTGGCGTTATGGCTTTCTTTTTGTTTTCATTTGTGTTTGTTTTCTTTCACAGGCAACGAAAACAAGCAAACTGATGTTTTCAAAGTTTGCTTGCTTGTTGTTACTTTGTTGTTGTTGTTGCTGCTGTTGGCTATTGTGTTTAATGTGTATCCCAGCTTAGATCCTCTGGGGGCTGGGGTGGGGTCACCCAGAATAATTATACACTCTGACTTACTGATCTCAACTTGGATTACCACGTGAGACTGTGTGTACACACTGGATGAGGTAACTGCATGTGTGGCTGTTTTCCGAGTACCTTGACAGAAATAGCAGCCATACTCTGGCTTCAGATAAGTATTATCCTTCAGTGGAAAAATCAAACTTATGGTCAGAACTTGTCATGAATGAGAGCATCATTTTAAGTACGTCTTGGCCCTTGGCTTTACATCATATTAACAACTGACGAAGCCTTTGGCCTCACCAATTTTGAGGTAAAAACAAAAATACATTATGTAAACCTCACATCCCAGCACGCACAAACCTACACTCTCAAGTAGGCATGGCCACACACATACACACCCGCGCGCGAGTGTGCGAATTCACCTCCCAGTACATACAAGCCACTACTTAGGATGTTCGCTTTTGAAGCACTTTTGCATAAGGTCTAGCTAGACCTATGCTTTTAGCTTAATCCGAGTTTCGGCTCTTGAATGAACACTTCATCTCGGTGATACCTTACAGCAAGAGACTTCATAATTTGGAAACGCCTATCTCATTTTTAAGAATATATCAATACTTTTTTTAGCATATTAAAAGCGTTATCAAATAATAAAAGTCAAAAAGGAGGATAAACTGTTTAAAGAAATTGTTATCAAGAATGTAGAAGAAAATATAAAAAATCTAGTAAATGTGTGTGCCTTATGTTTTGGGATTCTTTCAAACAAAAAAAAGCTTACAAAGGAGATAATAAAAGTTTGTATTCAGCCAAAGAGCTGTTCTTTGCTGCATAATGATAAGAGCCCAAACTTTGCTAGACACCTTAAGGGCTGGGGCATACAATAAAAGTTGAAGAAAAATGATATCTACTTGGATCTCATAAGATGTATGTTATTCC
The DNA here is from genome assembly GCA_030674155.1 of Stramonita haemastoma. Taxonomy (NCBI): domain Eukaryota; kingdom Metazoa; phylum Mollusca; class Gastropoda; order Neogastropoda; family Muricidae; genus Stramonita; species Stramonita haemastoma. Next base: position 26,278,022 of record CM060328.1, read on the forward strand.
CTAGCCCTGTTTGACCAATCAATATATAACTGAAAAGGAAAAGTGGTGGGAATCAAGTAGAAGTGGGTGACAAGTGGCACTTGTGCATCATCATAAAACAATATTTTATCAAAGATTGGAGAAACAAACTCAGCACAGGACAAAAATGTTTCAAAGACAGTATTTCGGGCTGTTTTGGTTTTTGTAAGAGCTATGCATTTGGCCTGACCTGACACGTATATTTGAGAAAGAAATATAAAGGGCATTGAAACTATAGTCAATACATAATTTTGTGCTTTCAACACTTTTTTTAATAATTAAAAAATCAAAAAGAATATATGGAATTTTTTATAGCACTTTATCTTCTGAGAACAAATCCAAGTGCTTACATTTAACTTGAACACACACATCTAACCAGTCGCAAAATAGATTTGACAAATCCATAATCATACACATACAGACACACATACACACACACGCTCTCACGCACTCACGCACACAACACACACACACACACACACACACACACACACACACACACACACACACACACACACCACACACCACACACACACACACACACACAACACACACGCTCTCACGCACTCACGCACACAAAACACACACACACACAACACAAATACACACACATACACACACGTCTGTATGCAACATCTTGCGCACACGTTAAATCCTGTTTCGCTTTTGGTAAGAGCAGGCCGTCGTGTGCCGGTGGGAACAGATGACACGATTTACAAAAACTGCATACACACGGGGACTGGATGTAAAAAAGCATATGAGCGCTTATTCCATTATCCTCGGTATAAAAGAAAACAAAATGCAATCCTACAACCCAGGTCAGTTTTGGACAGAAAAAAAATATAAGGACAGCTCAAAAAAGTTCCAGTTCAGCTAGTGCCAGCATGCACCATCCCTGTGGTGCCACCCACCCCCAGACCGTGAGGCCAGCTCAGGGCAACTGCTTTTCTGGCCGCTCTGAAAAAGCTGGCAGGAACTAAACAACACCGAAAGGCACTCACCAGCTTCAGCGCCACACATTAGTTTCCACCCTGCCAACCTACTCACCTCACCCATCCCACCTCAACCCTCTTTTACCCCCCTCACTCCCAAGCTTATTTTCTGAAACTTTTTTTTAGGTAGAGTAGAACACCTTTTTAAAGTGTTGAAGGGGGACCACTGTAAGATCATTGCTCGTTCGATTTTTTTTTCTCAGTTCTTTGTTTTTATCACATATAAAAAGAAACAA
>CM060328.1:26281767-26286767 GCA_030674155.1 Stramonita haemastoma
ATACATTTCTTGGGCTTGGGATGAAACAAAAGATTCATTCATATCATTGGCAAAGCAAATGCACAAAAGGTATAGATTCATGACTGGTGAAAGAAGAAAAACATTTGTCTAAGTCATGATTATGACCCTAGTGTCCCAAAATATGATTTTCCCTGGGGAGAGAACTATGAACACTTGGGATGTCATAATGGGTTTATTCATATTATTGGCAAAGCCAAAACACAAAAAGTTCATGTTATGCCTAAACAAAGTCATGACCCCTAATCAAGCATAACCAACTCACAAAATGAAAATGATATCTAATGAAAATTTTGGAAATCATGCATATTAAGTGTAAATCAAATCGTATCAGTATTTCAATACACAGCTTGAAGTAGATTTTTCCTTTTGTTGATAGAATGAAAAATATATCTAGATAAACCGTGCTTGCACTCATCATTTGTTGCTTTGAGCAGATCTGGCAATGGCACGTTGACACACTTGCTAAGAAACTTTTCTCTCAAGTCTGCATACATGCAACATTCCATGAGAAAGTGGGCTTCATTTTCATCTTTTGTTTTACAAAAAGGACACTTTTTTCTTGAGCATTCTCACTGTATCTATATACATTATTATTAAGAGGTAACACGTTACATCTTGCTTGTGTAATTGCTACTCGAAAGCAGTAGACATCAATAGAGTTTATATTTTCCTCTTTTTCAAAAATACATTTAAATGATCTGTAACTGTCATACCTCTCTTTGTCTCTTATAGTCCAAGAGAGAGAGAGAGAGAGAGAGAGAGAGAGAGAGAGAGAGAGAGAGAGAGAGGAGAGAGAGAGAGAGAGAGAGAGAGAGAGAGGAGAGAGAGAGAGAGATTTCAACGCTGCCATCAATTTGCAAATTCCTTTTTAGCATCTGTATGTTTTGAGGGGAGAATAGTTGTAATAATGTACTTTTTTTTTTGCATTTAGCGCGAAAAGCTTAAGAAACAACACAAATGTCATTATAACTTCAGCAAATAGAATCATGATTTTCATAAATCAGTTGTCTCAGATGTCTCAAAAGTACGCTATTAAATAACCGATGCGCTTTGAAATTCAAACATCGTGACGTTTATATTTCTTATGACGCTGACCAGTGTCGTCAATCAATAACGTGTTTCTCTCTCTTTTTTGTTTGTTTCTCCTGTTACCTCCAACAAATTTCAGTACCAACAGGAACAGCAACAGCCACACCACTATCACCACAAAAAACACAACAAAAATACCAAACACACAAACGAGTTAACATACACACAAACAAGCAAGATCAGCCATTGATATTTTACTTTTCCCTCAAACTGACGGTCCATAAAAGAAATTCCCATACATGCATATAAAAGTACATTATGCCAACCACCATTGGCATTATACATAATTATTTACAATTGCATATAGTTATGAATATTATATATATATATATATATATATATATATATATATATATATATATATATATATATATATATATATATATATATATATATATATAGTTTGCTCCATAGTAAAATCGCGAAATGAATTTTTAAAATGTTGCTTTATGAAAGGAGTTGTATGAATGTTCTATTCCACATCACCCTACGTCATGACTCACTTTCATTGCGTGATAGCTAATGACCTATCGTAAATGATGTCAGAACTTTTTATTTCCTGTCTGTTTGTCTATCTGTGTGTGTGTGTGTGTGTGTGTGTGTGTGTGTGTGTGTGTGTGTGTGTGTGTGTGTGTGTGTGTGTGTGTGTGTGTGTGTGTCTGTCTGTCTGTCTGTCTGTCTGTCTGTCTGTCTGTCTGTCTGTCTGTCTGTCTGTTTTTTCTGTCTTTATATTCTTTTCTTTCTTTATTCGTTTTAAATTTGTTTCTACCTCTCCTCTTTAATTTTAGGAATCTATCTTAGTCTTTTTTTTTCTATCAATCTCTCCATCACCTTTTTCTTTGGCCTTTATAGTTGGCGAGACATAAAGAACTAAAACAAAATCCTTATTTCCTCTCCCTTCTTGTTCTCTTTCCTTCTTCAACAAGTTATCTTCTTTCTTTGTCGGTTTTTTTTTTTTTTGCCTTTCTTTTTTTTAATCTTCTTTTTCACTTTCTTTCTTTCACCTTTGTTGTATTCTCACAAGTGTTCTTCTTTTTTTTTTCTTTTTTGCCTCTTCCCGTTTCTTCCTTCGCAAGGGATACATTATACAACAGCCAAGCAAATGGAACGATCAAATTTGTTTTTTGGTTTTGTTTTCTTTTCCTTTATTTCTCTTTACCTTGTTTTGTAAAACGATGTCGGCAGAGATTCTGATCCTAGGGTCAAATCAGTGGGGAGGGCACTCAGGAAATAGGGGTGCCGTGTGAACGACGTGGGGAGAGAGAGAGAGAGAGAAGAGAGAAGAGAGAGAGAGAGAGAGAGAGAGAGAAGAGAGAGGAGAGAGAGAGAGAGAGAGAGAGAGAGAGAGAGGAGAGAGAGAGAGAGAGAGAGACAGACAGACAGAAGAACAGACAGAGAAAGACAGAGAGAAGACAGACAGAAGAAGAAGAGACAGAGAGAAGAGAGACAGAGGAGAGAGAGAGGAGGAGCAGAAGAGACAGAGAGAGAGAGAGAGAGCGAAGAGAGAAGAGAGAAGAGAGAGAGAGAGAGAGAGGAGAGAGGAGAGGAGGAGAGAGAGAGAGAGAGAGAGAGAGAGATGAGGAGAGAGAGAAGAGAGAGAGAGAGAGAGAGATGAGAATGAAGAAGAGAGATAAAGAAGAGACAGAAGAGAAACGAGACAACAACAAAAGAGAGAAAATGAGAGAAACAGCAAAAGAAAAGAACAGAGAAACGAGAAAAGAAATGGCGGAGAGAGGACAGACATTGGGGAGATGATGTTCCTGGAAGCAAACTGTGTTCAGAAAAGGAAAGCTGGGATTGTTTGGAGAAACACGCTTCTTCGAGAAATTAAAGTATTGCCCGCGATTTAAGTCTAGGAAAAAATCTGTATTGGCTACATGGGATAGTACACTGAGAAAGATTAATGCATATTGTATGTATTCGTAAATTAATGTGTGTTTGTTTGCGGTACGTGTCCGCCCGCGCGTGTGTGTATGTGTTTTATTAATTTTATTTGCATTTCATTCTTTTATTTCGAGGGTTATGGAAAAGGCATTTACGTGCTTTTCTTTATCGAGTCACCGTGTGAATGCAGTTTTCTAAATTTTGTCATCCGTTCCCACCGGCACACAATGGCCTGCTTTTACGAAAATTGGAACGGGTTTTAATGTGTGCGCAAACTGTTTTGCGTGCGTTCGCACACGGTTCACCAGTTTATGGTCTCATCCGAAGGATGTGTGTGTGTGTGTGTGTGTGTGTGTGTGTGTGTGTGTGTGTGTGTGTGTGTGTGTGTGTGTGTGTGTGTGTGTGGTGTGTGTGTGTGTGCGTTGTGCGTGCGTGTGTGCGTGCTGTGTGTGTGTGGTTGGTGCGCGTGCGTGCGTGGTGTGTTGTGTGTGTGTGTGTGTGTGTGTGTGTGTGTGTGTTTTGTGTGTGTGTGTGTGTTGTGTGTGTGTGTTATTTACGTAGTGTTTCGTAAAATACAGTCATAAAACCAAGACAAAACAAAGGAAAACAAAACCCAAACCAAACCAAAACAGAACAGAACATATAAAAAACTGCACACTAAATTTGAACTGCTATTTAGTTTGTATTAAACATGTTGAGAAATATAGTTAAAGGGTTATCTTACTTTGAACTTTTAATCAAAACTAACTTTTACCATTTCTTTGTTGTTGTTTTTTATTTGTTAATTAATATAGACTTAACTTTGATAATTATTTCCTCGTAGCCATCCAACTCTAAGTTTTCCCTTTTCGTGTAAAGTGTAGCAGCTATTACATCAATTGTCTGTTGAACTCGATTTACTGTTCATGATTGATGGCTGGGGTGTGTGTGGAGGGGGAGGGGGTGGAGACGATTGGTATCTGTAATTGCTTTCACTGTTGGCATTTGTAGCTGACTGTGTCTGATTCTATTTCGATAAAGAATTTCCGATTTAGGCTTCACTAGTCTGGAATGGAAACACGTCTGTTCTGTTTGCCTGTGACGTGCTGCAGTGACAAATTTGATTTGCCTTCTACAAGAGGCGGGAGGGGAGTTGACTTTTTTTGGTCAATAACCTTATCCACTCGAATTGAACACATACTGAAAATGGATTGTAGGAATGAACGGTGTGTAGGAAGGTGGCATTGGGGTCTGTGACTTGGTTTTGATTCCACATCATTGTACCACACTCATGTTCATCTTTCGACGTTCGCCATAGCCGAGTGGTTAAGACAGTTCAACTATATACCCATGAGTTTATGAAGTCGTGGACTCCAATCCTGGTGGCTTCTGGTAAATTAGGGGTAGAGATTTTTACAGTATTCAAGATCAACTTCAAATGTAGGACTGCCAGTGCCTTAATTTCGTTTGAGTATACACTCGTGCAGAAGATCAAATTTACATGATACACATCTCGTAATTCATGTACATGTTTAGTGAGTTATGAAAACATGAACATACCTAGCATAATTATATCCCCCGAATTTGGAATACAGCTACCTTTATGGGTGGCTAAAATGGTTGCATAAACACAATCTTACCATTGATGAAGTTCTCAGCTCCTAGCTGGCAGAGGAAGGGAAAAAAGTTCTTACTTTCATATTTTTCTCAAGGTAAAGTTACACCCATTTCTTAAAATGTAGGACAGTTTGGAATAAACCATGACGACAGCAACAACAAAACCTTAAAACTAGCAGCAACAGAGATGAACCATGAAACTAGCAACAATAGAGATGAACCATGACAACAGCAACAGCAGAGATGAATCATGACAACAGTAACAGCAGAGATGAACCATGAAAACTAGCAACAACAGAGATGAACCATGAAACTAGCAACAACAGAGATGAACCATGAAACTAGCAACAACAGAGATGAACCATGAAACTAGCAACAACAGAGATGAACCATGAAACTAGCAACAACAG
>CM060328.1:26291767-26294267 GCA_030674155.1 Stramonita haemastoma
CTTTCTTTCTTTCTTTCTTTCTTCTTCTTTCTTTCACTCACTCACTCACTCACTCACTCACTCACTCACTCACTCACTCACTCACTCACTCACTCACTCACTCACTCACTCACTCACTCATTCATTCATTCATTCATTCATTCATTCATTCATTCATTCATTTATTCTCTCTTTCTTTATTTCACTTCTTTTGTAGTTAGAATTTGTGAAATTAGTTTTGTCTGGACGAATTCATTTGAGCCAATGTTTTCCTGTCTATATATATTTTTTTCTTTCTGTGTACCCCCCACCCCCCTTCTTATCTAATTTTGTTTTTATCACTTCCTTCCTTTCTTCCTGAAACTTCGTCCTTCCGATATTTCGTTCTTTCTTTTCTTCCTTTTTTCTTCCTTTCTCGGCGGTTTCCTTTTTATAGATGTTTTTTTCTGTACATCTTCTTTAATTCTGTCTGTCTTTATTTGTTTTACTTATTCACTTTTTTTTTTTGCCATTAACATACTTTTATTTTTTCCCATTTCTATCTTTTATCTGGTTTGTTGATTTATTTCCCTAGGGTTTTTATCTCTCACTTTTCTGTCGTTTATTAGATTATTTGTCTGTTTTTCTGTCTGCTTGTCTGTATGCCTGTTTGTCTGACTCTCTGTATGTCTGGGTGTCTTTTTCTGTATTTCTTTCTTTCATTTTTTTTACGATTATGCAAGTCTTTTTCGTATTAAATCGTGTTTCTTTTTCTTTCTGTATTTGGAGGAAAGAACTGCCTCTGTGAGCAAATGAAACAACGTTCTTGTTGTTGTTGTTGTTTTTAATCTCTTTCACTCTGTTGGCTTTGTTTTAGGAAATGCTGTTGACTTTTGTTAGGGTTTTTTTCATGTCTCAGTTAGACATACGAGATTCACCAATTGTGAGATTTTTTTGCATATACAACTGTTTCTTCCCACATTTAGGTAGCCGCATTCTAACTTCGGGGAGGACTGAAATCATCACTTTAAGCATAGCTGAAGGAACTCGGTGAAGGGAAACGAAAACTCAACTGATCAGGGACATCAATGATGTCAGTCTGAGCGTAAATCATCATGATAGAATGTAAGCATGGCAAGTATGCGTGTGTGTGTGTGTGTGTGTGTGTGTGTGTGTGTGTGTGTGTGTGTGGTGTGGTGTGTGTGTGTGTGTGGTGTGTGTGTGTGTGTGTGTGTGTGTGTGTGTGTGTGTGTGTGTCTTTTATTTTTTGGGGGGTATTTTCTTCTTTTATATCGAGGATAATGGGATAAGCACTCATGTGCTTTTTTTCATCCAGTCCCCGTGTGTATGTAGTTGTGTAAATATTGTCATCTGTTCCCACCGGCACACAATGGCCTAATCTAGCGAAAAGCGGAACAGGATTTAACGTGTGCGCAAGATGTTCTGCGTGCGTTTGCACACGGGCCCTCAGTTTACAGTCTCATCCGAAAGACTTTTGGGGAGAGTGGAGTCAGCACTGATGTTAACTCCAGGGGAAAAATCCCCTCCAACGGGAATCGAACTCGGGTCGTCAAATTGCCAACACAATGCTCTGACCACTAGGCTATCCCGTCCCTGTGTGTGTGAGGGGGTGGGGTGGGTGGGTTTATAGTCTTGTGATAAGAATTGTGTGCTCCTGATCTGACGGCCTGAGATGGAACCATCAGGGAGGCGCATATTTTAGGACATTTTACCCTTGGGTTGACTTCAGTACTGACAGTATGACTCCCCACCCCAACCCCAACCCCCAAAGTCTTTTGTTGAGACTTTAAAATGATCCCTTGCGTGCGAACATACGAAGAACATTTTGCGCACACGATAAAAACCCATTCTATAATAAGAGTTGGTTATTTTCATGCCGGTGGACAAAAAAAATAGTAATTTTATAGTATAATGAATGAGACCAAAAGGAAAAAGGCAAAAAAAAGAGCACCATGTAACGGAGCAGGGAAACAAAATAACCAAAAGGAGAGCAGAGAGGCGGGAGGGGGGGGGTGAATTATCACACGAAAAAACAAACCTGTTAATGTAAAAGCTTAAAGGTAAAATGTAAAGGTGTCCATAACCATGTGGTCGTTCGGGAGCGAGGCATCAGAAGATCTCAGCTTCTCAGGAGCCAGCATATCAATTGAGGGCGGCGCCCATCTCTTCTTCCTCACTGCTTTACCCTCCCTGACCTAAAGAGGGTAGGTACCCATTTACAGCTGGGTGAACTGGGGGACCTGTACTGTAACCAAGGCACGCAAAGGGTCACCCACATCCAAGAGGTGACTATGCTCGATGGTTCTGAACATTGGTGTTTTGATCCATTGAGCCATCCCGTCTCCCGTTGCTGTTTATTTTGTTATAAAATGCATGTGATACAGAGCTGGGATGTTAAGATATTAGTGGTGTGTGTGTGTGTGTGTGTGTGTGTGTGTGTGTGTGTGTGGTGTGTGGTAATCGACGGTGTTGTTGTGTACTCAGCTTGTGTTTGTATCATACAATGTTCACTGAATGATAT
>CM060328.1:26304267-26316767 GCA_030674155.1 Stramonita haemastoma
TATATCACTTTACACACACACACACACACACACACACACACACACACACACACACCACACTCACACACACACACACACACCACACACACACACACACACACACACACACACACACACACACACACACACTCACTCACTCACTCACTCACTCACTCACTCACTCACTCACTCACTCACTCACTCACTCACTCACAAAGAACGAAGCCAGACACAGACATACAGACAGGCAGACAGACAGACAGACAGACAGAGTTATAAGAAAAATCCAATATATTGTTATTGACTTGCAAATTATTCCTAATGTACGTAGGTGTGGAGGTATAGAGACTGTGATCATCTACATTTTTTTGCTTTGAATTCCGTAAGCATAGGAAATCACCCAAGGGGACTTTATAGCAGACTGACTGCCATTAGACCTCAGGCTGTTGAAGAACTGAAATAATTTCTCAGCACGATATATTCCCTGTAAGCTTGTATATATAGTCTGTGTTATAGTTTATATTGTCCATGTATATTTTTCTCTTGGAAAAAAAAGATATCTCTAAGTCGAGAATGGGCTAGGTACCTTAATGTTGGGCAAAAATGGTCGCATACGCAAAATGTCAACTTGTTTATTTCCAAAAGAAAGACATTCCTGAAGCCAGAATGGGGCTACCTTATTAGTTTTGGGAAAAAAACAACAGTCAGTCACATACGCAAAGTGTCAACTTTGGTGAACCTTTGAGATTAAGTCGAGGAACCAAAAAGACACAAAAACAAACAGGTAAAAAGAAAGAGGACATTCAATCAAAATATTTTCAGGTCAGTTTGTGTCACATATGACCAGAGTAGTTAAACTACTTAGCACATCTGTTTCAAATTCGAACAATATTAGCACTGAATCTTTCTGTTCTTCCTCTCTAGCTTATGCCACAGTAAATGTGGTAAATACTTTGGGTGGTTTTGGTAAGTGTGTGTGCCTGTGTACCTGTCTGTATATGTGTGTGTTTTATTTATTTATTTATTTTGTATGCATACTTTTTTATTCTTTAATTTCGAGGATAATGGAATAAGCACTAATGTGCTTTTTCACATGCTGTCCCCGTGTGTGTGCAGTTTTGCCAATTTTGTCATCCGTTCCAACCGGCACACAATGGCCTACATTTTCGAAAGGCGGAACGGGTTTCAACGTGTGCGTGCGTGCGTGCACGCGTGTGCGTGCGTGCGTGCGTGTGTGTGTGTGTGTGCGTGTGTGTGTGTGTGTCTGTGTGTGTTGTGTGCGTGTGTGTGTGTGTGTGTGTATGTTCAGTGTGTTTGTGTGCGTGTATGTGTGTGTGAACGCACACGCGCGCGTGCGTGTGTGTGTTATATTCTGTTTTGCTTTTTGCTTCCATTGGTGTTTTGGATTGTTGTTGATTTTGGTGTTGTACATTTTTGTCATTTACTGTTGTCGTTTCTTTTCTGTGTTGTTACCTTAGGAAAAGATAAACAGCAGCAACAGTGGAACGGAAGCAGCAACAATGCAACAGCAGCAGCAACAGTGCAACATAAGCAACAATTGTATAACAGCAGCAGCAGCAACAGCAACAGAAGCAACAACAGTGCAACAGAGCAACGCAACAGTAAAGCAAACAGTACAGCAACAGCAGCAACAGTACAACAGAAGCAACAACAGTATAACAGCAGCAGCAGCAACAGTACAACAGAAGCAACAACAGTACAACAGCAGCAGCAGCAACAGTACAACAGAAGCAACAACAGTATAACAGCAGCAGCAGCAACAGTAACAGAAGCAACACAGTAAACAACACAGTAACAGAAGCAACAACAGTATAACAGCAGCTAGCAGCAACAGTACAACAGAAGCAACAACAGTATAACAGCAGCAGCAGCAACAGTACAACAGAAGCAACAACAGTGTCAACAGCAGCAGTCAACAGGCAACAGCAACAGAAGACAACAACAGTATAACAGCACAGCAGCAACACGTCAACAGAAGCAACAACAGTATAACAGCAGCAGCAGCAACAGTACACAGAAGCAACAACAGTATAACAGAACAGCAGCAAACAGTACAACAGAAGCAACAACAGTAAACAGTGCAGCAGCAACAGTGCAACAACAAAAACAACAACAACAACAACAACAACCACATCACCAGCAAGATCAACAGAAGCAAAAAGGACAAAGAAGGAAAAAAGAATCCTCCCTCTATGCAAGTTGCAATCAATTGTTCTTATTAACCTTATCAAATAGCCATTTTTCCTCATTTCCGTTGTGTGTTTCTTGTATTCTTTGTTTTATTTCTACCTTCCTTTCCTTACAAACTGTGCGTGATTTGTTTAAATTAGTTTCATCTTTAAGATCCCGCGGTATTTTTTTGTGGTTCCATCTCTGATTTTTTACTCATTTTCCTTAATTCTGTCTTTTCTTTCTTTCATTCTTTTTCTGTCTTTCTGTCTGTTTTTCTGTCTTTCTTTCTGTCTTTCTTTCTTTCTTTGTCTTTCTTTCTTTCTTTCTTTCTTTCTTTCTTTCTTTCTTTCTTTCTTTCTTTCTTTCTTTCTTTCTTTTTCTTTCTTTCCTTCGTCTTTCTTTTTTTTGTTTTTTAATTTGAGAGGGGAAGAAAATAAAAAAAACGAAATGACGAAGTGGAAGGGGGGGGTGGGGGGTGGGAAGGGGATTTTTGGGGTGGGGAAAAAAGTTAATAAAAAAAAAAAAAAAAAAAAAACCCCCAGAAAAAATTTTCTCAACAAAAAAAAAAAGATAGAATGGGATAGGGGGTTAATAGAAAAAAAATTTCCCAAAAAAAGTGTTACTTTTTAAAAAAAAATAATCTTTTTTGCTGTTTTGTTGTTGCTGTTTGTTTTTTTGTTGTTTTTTTAAAGCCCGGATGAATTAAGGGGGTTTTTTTTGTTCTCATGCGAAAAAAAAAAATGTTGGCTGCAGGGGATTTTGAAAATTCATGTGATTTTTTGGTGTTGGGTAATTTGGGGTTTTGTGTGTTTTTTTTGTGTGTGTTTTGTGTGTGTTGTGTGGGGGTTTTTGTGTGTGTGTTTGCGTTTGTTTGTGTGGTGTGTTTTTGGTTTTTTGGGTGTTTGTGAATGAAGGGGTCTTAATTTTGCATGCAGGTTTGAGGGGCCCCGGCGCTGGCACGGGACACGGATACCCCCCCCCCTACCCAAATGGGGTGCGCGGGCCAACTTGAAAGTTAAAAAATCATTTACGCTCACATTACAGCAAAAAGGGGTTTATGTTGTGCCCAGGGAAGAAGAAGAGGGGAAAAGAAAAGGGAAAAAAAAGGGGAAAAAAGAGGAAGAAGAAGAAAAAAGAAGAAGAAAGAAGAAGAAAAAAAAGAAGGAAAAAAAGAAGAAGAAAAAAGAAGAAGAAAAGGGGAAAAAAAACAACAAAAAAAAAAAAAAAAAAAAAAAAAAAAAAAAAACAAAAAAAAAAAAAAAAAAAAAAGATCAAAAAAAAAAAAAAAAAGAAAAAAGCAATTTCCTAAAAAAAAAAAGTTTAGGAGAAAAAAAAAAAAAAAAAACAAAAAGAAAAACATTTAAAAAAAAAAAACAAAAATTGAAAAAACAGCATTAAAAAAAAAAAAACTTTTTGAAAACTGCTGGAAGGGGCTTAAAGGGGAAAAAAAAAAAAATAAAAGGGGGTAAAGGGGACAGGAGGGTTACTTTCTTACTTGTGTTTTTGAAATGACTTAGGGAAAAACTGGAGCTGTTTTAAAAAGGGACTTACCCGACTGCATGTGTAACGCATTATAAAAATTTTGTTTGGGGAAATTTATTTTTTTATTTTATTTTTTAACTTGGGTAAATTTTCCATTTTTACCAAGGGAGATTTGGGGGATGCCCCCTGTTTTTTTTTTTTTTCCGTTTCCGACTGTGGGTTTTGGTTTTCCCAAAAACCCCAAACCTGTTCTTTTGGTGGTGTTTTTTTGGGGGGGTTTTTTAAGTTCAAATCTTTTTTTTTTTCCCCCTTATTTTTCCGTTTATCCTCTGATCAACTGTTTAAATGTGAAATTGGGAGGTGTTGGGAAGGGTTAGCCTGGTAGTTAGAGCTTTGTGCTCGTAGTTTGACAACCCAGGATCACGCCACCACCAGGGACCCCCCGTAAAAGGGAATTGTTTGCCATGGAGTTAACGTCAGACTTGACTCCACTCCCGTGGAAGTCTTCCAAATGAGACTAAAAGCCGAGACCTCTTAAGAGAACGCACACTGAACATCTTGCACTCGCGTTAAAACCCGTCTGGCGATTGAAAAGAGTAGGTTGTTCTTGCCTGTGATAAAAGATAGCCAAAACAAAATATAAAAAAACATCAGGCACACCGGTGATGTATTTAGACATCATCCCCGAAGTTTGAATGTGACTACATTCATAATGGACAATAAAAGAGTCATATGAGCAAAGAATTTTACCATTGGTGAGTTTCGGAGTGCAAGCTGAGAAACACATTTAAAAAAAAAAACAACGAACATCAGTCTAAAAACTACGTAGCTGTTTATCAGTAAGCAGCAATTTTATAGATGAAATGGCACCAAAGAGAAAAAAGGTACAAAAACAGAGTGAAGATCATTTCAAATTGTTTGTCTTTACAAAAACAGAGTCAAGATCATTTCAAATTGTTTGTCTTTAGCGTTTGAATTTTCTCTTGGCCGTAGTCTGTATACATCTAATTTAGTGTGAAATCCATGCTAATACAAAGGCATTTAGCTCTCTGCTTTCATAGCTGCTACGCAAATTCATAGGCATTTAGCTCCCCGCCTTTGCAGGGTTTTGCTTAGTTTTGTTTCCCTGGATCATTTGGTTGTTTGTTGTTTTTTGTGTTTGCTGTGTCTTGTCTTGTTTTGCTTTGTTTGGTTTGGTTTGGTTTGGTTGTGTAACTATTTGTTTGATGCTCTACCAAGCGGATTTTGGCATCGAATTAATGGGATTCATCTCACTGTAAATACACACGCAGCTTTCCCTTTAGAAAAAAAAAGAAGAGCGGAATCACTCCTCTGGGGATGCTTGGAGCTGTCAGTATAAATAGTATCTCACCTTCTGGAAAGGTTTATGCTGGGATGTCCTTTTCTATCCTACTCTTTGTTTCTGCCTTGTTCCTTTTTTTCTTGTCACCTCCTTCTTGTCTTTTTTTCTGCCTTCTTGGTACATGGTCCACTCGTACGCCTTTTTTCCCCAGATATTACTTTAAAATATAAAAGTTCCCTTCCCCCACGCCGAAGTCGGAATGCGCAAGGCCTGACTTGTCAGGCGCTTAACGGCAGCACAACACAGTTTTGCTCATATGACAGACAACAATAGTTTCTGTCTGACGTTCCAAGATAGAGAGGAAGGAAAAGCATACCCCCCAAAAAAAAACCCCAAAACAAACCAAAAACAACAACAATAAAACGACCAAAACCAAACCAAACCAAAAAAACCAAACAAAAAACAAACAAAAAAACCCAACCAAACCTACAAGGGCAAACAACTAACTATACGAACGAAAATCACCTAAACAACACAGTCTTCTGTACAGTTAACAAGAGACAGAATGAGAAAAATGTAAGGTGTAAATCGTCCACCTAGAAGTGATGTCTGTACTTCCTAACTGCACACATTTATTTATTTATTATTTATTTATTTATTTATTTATTTATTTTTTATTTATCTATTTATTTATTTATTTATTCATTTATTAATTCATTTATTTATCTGTTTGTTTATCTGGTTGGTTGATTTCGTTGGTTGGTTGGTTGGTTGGCCGGGTTTTAGCTCGTAAGTAAAACAATACGTAACTTGTTCCCATTTCATACCCCTCCAATCCCCCCCCCCCCAAAAAAAAAAAAAAAAACAAAGAGACAAACAAAAAAAAAAAACCCACCCAAAATCCAAATAAAAAATTAAAATACAAACAAACAAATCCAAAACAATATCAAACCCCTCCAAAAAAACAACAAACAACAAAACGGAAACAAACAAACCCCAAAACAAACCCACCACCCACCACCACCACCACCACCACCACCACCACCACCACCACCACCACCAACAACAACAACAACAACAACAACAACTACAACACCACCAACAACAACAACAAAAAACCCAAAAATCCCACTGTAACCTTTGTTTACATCCACACCACTTGCAAGCTTAAACCATAAAAAACTCAAACAACACAAAAAACCCAAGTCTACAAAACTCAGTAGGAGATTTCAGGGCTGTGGAAGGGCTGCTATCTGTAATTGCTTTTACTGTTGGCATTTGTGGCCACGGCTGTATCTGATTCCGTTTTCGATAGGAAATCGGCCATCTTGCCCCTACTGCTCTGGAATGGAAACACGTCCCATCTTGCTCAGTCTCTGGAACTTCCTGCAGGCACAAATCTGATTTGCCCTCGAGCAGAAATTTGATTCTTTAAAACAAAAAAACAACACAACAAAAAAACCCACGACAAAACAAAACAAAAATAAAGAAAAGAAAGTCTATTGCGGAGTGGATTTTATCTGGGAATTAATCTCCATTAGTTTTTGGGTGATGTGAAATTAAAAGTGATGGAAGTAGAAGTGAGATGAGGAGTAGTAGTAGTAGTAGTAGTAGTAGCAGCAGCAGCAGCAGCAGCAGCAGCAGCAGCAGCAGCAGCAGCAGTAGTAGTAGTAGTAGTAGTAGTAGTAGTAGTAGTAGTAGTAGTAGTAGTAGTAGTAGTAGTAGTAGTAGTAGTAGTAGTAGTAGTAGTAGTAGTAGTAGTAGTAGTAGTAGTAAGGAGGAGGAAACAGATGACACCATTTACAAAACTGCACAAACACCAGGACTGGATTTTAAAAAAAGCACACAAAATTAATGCTCATTCCATCATCTTCAAATAAAGGAACACACACACACACACACACACACACACACACACACACACACACAACACACACCACACACACACACACACACACACACACACACACACACACACACACACACACCACACCGTTTCTCTACTCTCTCTCCATCTCTCTCTCTCTCTCTCTCTCTCACTCTCTCTCTCTCTCTCTCTCTCTCTCTCTCTCTCTCTCTCTCTCTCTCTCTCTCTCTCTCTCTTCTCTCTCTCTCCTCTCTCTCTCACAACTAAAAATGTTATTATGTTACACAAATTCATCTGAACTTGTTATTCCCCTTGTCTACAGGGCTGTAATGCTGTATGGACAATAAAACTGTGTCAGTGTCAGTGTCAGTGTCTCTCTCTCTCTCTCTCTCTTCCAGCAATACAGACAGACTAGAAGCAGGGACATGACTGCCCTGTCTGTGACGTGCCTGTTGTCCTCCTGTACAAAAGAACCCTGTCACAAGTCCCATCCTGTGGCAGAGGAGGACTTCCTCCCTTACTTCCTTACTTACTGACTTACCCTCTGCCACCTCTCTGCCACAACACGTGCCCTATCAGAAGACAAGAGAGAATTAGGATGGAGGAGTCTAGACAATCAACACACATTGTTTAGAACGTGTGCAATGATAGAACTTTGTCTGATGATCTTTCCTTTAGTTTCTGATGATTTTACCAGAGTAGTGTGAGTTTTGTGAGTTGTATGAGGTGCAGGATGTAGAATTACCTGGTTGTTAGGGTGCAGGGTTCTTGACCCTATTTGGTTTCTTTGAATGTTTTTAGTTCCTTAGCTAGAGCTCCAAGAGTCACCAATGGTGATATTTTTGCATATGCGACTGTTTTTACATGGCATTAATGTAGACGTATTGCAAATTTGGGGATGGTGTATGAACATGACTCTTATGTGCATGCGTTTAGGTTTTTTTTTTTATTTAAACGTTTCATCTGCTACTGCCATAATGAAATGGCATACAGGTGAGAAAATAGTTTTTATTAACTTGAATGCAAGATGTTTTGTGTGTGTATTCACACACAGGGCATCTTTTTATAGTTTCATCTGAAGGGTTTTAAGGGAAGTAGGGTATGTATTAAGGTTTACACCAGAGTAAAGTTTCCTAAAACAGGTGTCCATGGTAGCTTGATGCTGAGCCATCAGACACACTAATGACTAGGTGCAACACACTAATGACTAGACATTTCCATGCAATGATTATTGACCTAAAGGGAATCTTTGGATGCATGTTTAAGTTTATGCTGATGTGTCTATTTCAAGGTACGTTTACCTCAATATATTTCTAGTAAAATGTACGATAGCTACTTTTAGATTATTATCCAGCATGTCTACTATGATGCTTTGGTAAAAGTTAAAGGCAAGGATGTTCCAATAGCCTATGCAATTGTTTGGAAGCGAGATGTCGGCACCTTAGCTTTTTGAGGGGCCAGCATATTGAGTGCAGTACCCATGTACTCTCCCTTGTTGATTTACCTTCCATGACCCTAAAGAGGGCAGGTACCCATTAACAACTGGGAGAACTGGGGGACTTTACTGAAGCAAGCCAAGGTGCACAAACTGTCACCCATCCAATCGGTAATCATGATCAATGCTGCTTAACTTTAGCTTTGGGAAAGCAAGAGTGAACCCGTCCAATATACATACTATGAATGCTGAGTCAACAGTTGTTTGCAAAATATGTTTTGTTGATATCGTTTGT
Organism: Stramonita haemastoma; assembly: GCA_030674155.1. Taxonomy (NCBI): domain Eukaryota; kingdom Metazoa; phylum Mollusca; class Gastropoda; order Neogastropoda; family Muricidae; genus Stramonita; species Stramonita haemastoma. The sequence goes on from CM060328.1 coordinate 26,312,822, forward strand.
TTCTTTGTCTGGGTTCTGCTTTGTTTTGTTGGTTTAATCTCTTGCATTTAGCCCCAGCTGTATTTTGTAAAGTCTATGTCCACAGTGTCTAATGACTTTGGAACAATGAGCATGACAGTTCTGCTTATGGTATGTTAGTCTGTGCGATGTTTGAAACTCTGTATTGAGGAAGACATGACTTAGCATCTTCTACCTCTCTGTGATCACGTTCACTCTTTGAAGACACAGACAGAGAGGACAAGGGCCCAGACAACCGATCCACACTGGTCAGCACGTGCGTGGTGATGTGATGAGGGCTGTCTGACCCAGCTTATGTTATTGTATGAAGACTGTTCCTGATGTGACTTGACTTGATTGCTTTTTGTCCCAAACACATTGATAACTTGTTGGGGATATGGATGTGTTCTCGTTTCGCAAGACATTATTTCTTGGAAACCATTTGAAATATGACTGTACGTTTTAGCTTCGGGCCCAGTGTGGGGTGGTGATGGTGGTAAGCTAAGTAAATAAACAAACCTTATGATGGGTAATAAAGCAGTTATACATGCCCATGTTAGCCAAAGACAGAGTGATAACAGCAATAAACACATTACGTGAAAAATATAACAATGTAGCAACAGGGCCAACAGTATCAGAGTTAAAACAACTCATAGTACAAACACATCACCCCCCTATACACACAAACACACAAATACACACACACACACAAACACACACATTTCTTACCCCCTAAGCACACATACACACAGACACAGACACAGACACAGACACAGACACACACACACACACACACACACACACACAGACACACACACACACACACACACACACACACACACACACACACACACACACACACACACACACACACAGCCAGTTTGCAAAAGGACATTGCCCCTTTCCCTGCACCAAAAAAAAAATCCTCAATATCAATTGACTTGACAGGCAGGCAGTGCAAAAATGGCAGCAGTATGTCTAGGGCATGAGGGGGGAAATCAGTGTGCAGTTTGCTGTGCTTTAAGCAGCCAGGTCTTCACAGGTTAATGCAAGGCATCACATCAGCCGCATACAAAGCACAGGCATAGAAAGAAAAACACATTGAGATTGGATTTGACCAAGTCATGATGCAAGAATGTGAACAGTAGCTTATACCTTCTTTTTCATACAAAGACCCACTCCTCTACCGCTCCATTTTTACCTTCCCTAAACCTTAATAAAGGGCGGTACTCGTTCACAGCTGGGTGAACTGGGGGAACTGTACTGAAGCCAAGGCAGGAGAACAGTCACCCAACCACTTGGCAACCCTGCTCAAAGCTGCTCAACCTCAGCTTGGGGAAAGCAAAAGCTCTGACATTGAGCTATCCCGTCCACACATCTTCAAGGAGGATGGACCAGTGCCCAAAGAATCAGTACACTTTAGTTAGCCTGTGCTTAATGATAAAAGTTGTCTTATCCATTGCCTTATAACACACACACACACACACACACACACACACACACACACACACACACACACACACACACGCACACACACACACACACACACACACATGCGTGCATGCACACACATACACACGCACACACACACACGCAAGCACACAAGAACGCACGCACGCACTCACACACATATATCTTACTCCCTTAAGCACACATACACACACACAGACAGAACCAGTTTGCAAAAGGACATTGCCCCTTTCCCTGCACCAAAAAAAATTCCCCAATATCAATTGACTTGACAGGCAGGCAGTGCAAAAATGGCAGCAGTATGTCTAGGGCATGAGGGGGGAAATCAGTGTGCAGTTTGCTGTGCTTTAAGCAGCCAGGTCTTCACAGGTTAATGCAAGGCATCACATCAGCTGCATACAAAGCACAGGCCGAAAAAGACAACATCCGAAAAGCTCTAGGAAACAACACAGACTGAGGTTTGATTTATTTGACCAGGTTATGATGCAAGATTGTGAAGGCCAGTTTAGATCTGTTCTTTTTTCGTACCAAGTTCTCTTGCGTTGCTTTTAAGGCATTTTTTGTAGATTTATACAAAACACTAATGTTATTGTAGATTTTCATTAGAATCGCGCTATTACGTTGAAACGTATTTCTTTTCTTTTCCTTGGTTAGAGCTCCAAGGTTTTACCATAGGTAAGATTTTTGCGAATGAAACCATTTTGCATCATCATCGTCATCATCATCAACATCCTCCTCCTCCTCCTCATCATCGTCATAATGGTGATGGTGATGATGATAACATCACTAGTGTAGTCACTGTTTTTGTTTTCGTACATGACTGTGTCCTTGTGTCATTGCTGTTGTTGCTGTTTTTGCTGGTGTTGTTGATATTGCTACACATGGTACTTGTATTAATAATAATAATAATCGTAATGACGACGCTAATATCTTAATGATACTTAGCAGTGAAATAAAACACAAAAATCCTGTCTAGCACTTTTCAGTTCCTTATCTAATACCACTGTTTTATGCATAAGAGAAACAAACACCAGTTCCGTCTTCATGCAATGCCCAAGCTTTTGTGTGGAGCAGCCGTCAAGTTTGTGAGAATCATGAGACAAAAATGTAAAAGAGTAAACATGTGCCACTGACTGCTGCTTTCCTATCATTCAATTACATGCCACTGCCCCAGCCTAACTTGACAAGGGAGATAACATTTTTCTTCAAAACTGCAGATGGAGTCAAATTTACCCTGCTGCTTGTTCAATCCTCTTTTGAGAGTGAAGATATATACAAACAAGTTCAAGTGTGTGAATTTGTTTGTTTTTTTGTTGGGTTTTCTTTGTTTGTTTCTTTATTCCTCAGATACAGCTCCGAAGTTCACCAACGGTGAGGTGTATTGCATATATGACCGTTTTTGGCCAAGGCCCACCACTGGGGTAGCTGCAATCTAGATCTAAAAGAAAAATGTGAAATCTGAACCAAAACAGCCGAATCAATGGAGATGACATGCTTTCGCAAACTCCTTGGTATCTCATATAACGATCACATTAACTGATGAGGAAGTGAAAACCAGAATAAAAAATACCATCAAACCATTTGAAGAGATCCTGACTTCAGTGAAAAAAAAAGCAAACTCAGGTGGTAGAGGCACGTCACACGAACATCTGGACTGGCCAAAGACAGTCTTACAGGGAACAGTAAGGGGAGGGAGACGAAGGCAGACAGAGACAACGATGGGAAGATAACACCAGAGAGTGGACAGGCCTTGAGCGGAACGATTTGCTACGGAAAGCAGAGGACCGTGAGGAGTAGAGGAAGTTGGTTGCAAAAACTTCATTAGTGCCTCCATGGCTCGCACGGGATAGGTGACGGTGAAGGATTCTGGGTTCAGTGGTTCTGTCTAAACAAGACATCAGTACACATCTTTCAGGTCTAGTTTCAAGAAAAGCAGAAATGGTTTTAACGTGTTTGCAAACAAAAGGTTCTGCGTGCGTTTCCACGCAGGGCCTTGGTTTATAGTCTCATCCAAAGCATTTTCAGGAAGTGGAATCGGCCGTTATGTTAACTCCAACGGAATAATCCCCTGTTTGGTAGTGGCTCAAACCTAGGCTCGACCCTGGGCTGTCAAATCGCGAGCGCAACGCTCTAACCACTAGGATATCTTGGGATATTCCACCGCCAAAAATGATAAAAGTCCTACTTAGTAAACAGAACAAGAAGTAATCGAGTGAATAGACATCTTTACGTACAACCATTTGGGGAAAAAAGAAACTTTGGGCTTGATTCTTGTACAGCAATACATACTTGTGTGTGTGTGTGTGTGTGTGTGTGTGTGTGTGTGTGTGTGTGTGTGTGTGTGTGTGTGTGTGTGTGTGTGCGTGTGTGTGTGTGTGTGTGTGTGTGTGTGTGTGTGTGTGTGTGTGTGCACGCGCGCGCGCGCGCGCGCGCGGCGTGCGTGTGTGTGTGTGAATATAAAATATTTTAATTCTATTCG
>CM060328.1:26326767-26331767 GCA_030674155.1 Stramonita haemastoma
CCCAATTAACTTTACCCTTTGCATCTAAATCAAGCAACATGTTGTATGCCTTTCGTGGTAGCCTATCGTTATTCATCTTTAATAATTTAAACCAGTACTGTATGCACCTAACTGCAGAATTAATGAAAATAGGGTACTGTTTGTTTTCTCCATATACTAAATCATTTGGTGTTTTCTTTCTAACCCCTAAAAACCTTTTCAGTCCAAACAAATGAACAGACTCACAGAGCTCAGCAGCTTTTACATCTAGGCCCCACAATTCAGAACCATACTGCATTATAGGCTGTACTTGCATATCAAATATCTTAACAAACAGTTGTAGAGAGTTATTGTTTTAACACAAACAGTTTCTTCATAATCTGAAACAGGGCATTCTTTGCTTTACTAGATAGGTCCCTACAAGCAGCTGCAAAACTTAAACGAGTAGAAAATAGTATACCTAAATATTTGTAAGCATTTACAATAGGCATTGGAACATTGTCATAAAACCATTTTTCTCTTGCTGCTAGGTGACCTCCCTTTCTAAATACTACGATATTGCTCTTATTCAAGTTGACTTTCAGTTCCAATTCATTAGCTGCAATCTTTAAGTTGTTGAGCTGAGTTTGCAAGCCAATCACTGTCTCAGAAAACAAAACATATCATCAGCCAGTAATAAAATAAACAATTCAGTAGGATCAGTTGTGAATCTGGCACCATGCCTTCCTTTTTCAATTAGCTGTTCTGCTAGTTCATTTATAAATATCGTGAACAGGACAGGACTACATACATCTCCCTGTTTTACTCCTCTGCTACAATTTATATAATCAGTAAGCATATTGCCACATCTAACTCTAGTTTTAACTTTATTATACATACTTTTGATACATTTAAAGAGTTTTCCTTGAATTCCATGCTTTATCAAAATAGGCCACAACAAATTTCTGTTTATAGAATCAAAAGCTTTTTCAAAGTCGATAAAAGCCACATACAATTTTCGATTCAAAGAGAACTGTTTCTGTATTAATGCTAAAAGAGTAAACATGTGGTCAATGGTTGAGTATCCATGCTTAAATCCAGCCTGGTGTTCACCGGTAATATCATTTTGTGTTACATATTCTTGAAGCCTTCTGTTGATAATTGTACTAAATACTTTACTACTAATATCTGAAAGTGAAATTCCTCTATAGTTATTTGTGTCATTACAGTTACCTTTTTATAAAGTGGAAAAATCACAGATTCAGACCAGCCCTCAGGAAAAATACCTTTATCAAACAGAGTGTTGAGAAATTTTACAAAAAAAATCAACTATTTGTTGGCAAGGAGCTTTTAAAAATTCCCCAATAAATCCCATCTGGACCTGCAGCTTTGCGATTTTTCAATTTTCGAAGTCCACACAAGACTTCTTCTTGGGATATTGGACGGTCCATGAAATCATGCTCTTGTTCAAGAAAATCACAGTCACTGTTATCGCTCACTGAATCCTTATCTAATAACCCTTTGAAATGGTGAAACCATTCATCAACAGAAATAGAGACAGAGAGAGACAGAGAGAGACAGAGAGAGAGTCTACGAATGTGTCTATGTGTATGTGCATCTGTCGGTCTGTCCCCACCTTTGTGTTTGTCTGTCTGCCCAATGTGTCTGTCTACAAGTCTGTCTGCGAATAATGATGGCTGTGGATGGATGAAGAATGGATTAGTATAGTGTACGTTGGCATCAGCATTGCAGGTCAGGCTGCCTGTCTGTCTACCTTCTTTTAATGTAGATAAACATGTGCAAAGACGGTTCTAGTTCCGATGTCTTTATTAGCATCGTTATGCGCATGCCCCATAGGGAAGAAAAGGGGGAATGAGACAGCTGAGTTGGAGCTTGCTGATAACACAGTTGCTGCTTTACAGTATTATTTTATCACTCTTTTCTTTCTTTCTTTTTTTAAGAGAGGGGGGGGGGGGGGGGGGGGGGGGCTAAGGGTTGGGAAATTTAGGAGTAGATGTCGTCCATGTGTTTGTTTTGTTTTGGTTTTTTGTGAGTATTGCTTATCTGTGTGTCTGTTTTTCTCTGTTTGTCGCTGGGTGTGTGTCTGTATGTCTGCAGTGACGTAATTTTTAGATGGTAAGAAAATCGGGACCGGCCATAGCTTCACATAATTATCTGGGGGCGATAGTATCAGATGAAGGATCAAAACCTGGAATTCCCTCCAGGATAGCCCAGACCACAGCTGCAATGACCAAACTTAACTAAGCCATCAGCTTCAAGATCAGACTGATTGATGCGTTCTCTGATCATGTCCATATTTTTGTACACATGTGAAACATGGACCATAACAGCAGACATTCAAGGAAGGATACAGGCAATGGAGATGATATGCTTTCGCAAAATTTTTGGCATTTCATACAGAAATCACATCTCTAATGAAGTGAAAACTAGAATAAATAATGTTATCGGTCCATATGAAGAGCTCCTAACTACAGTGAAAAAACGCAAGCTAAAGTGGTAAGGGCACGTCACACGGATATCTGGATTGGCCAAGACAGTCTTACAGGGAACAGTAAGAGGAGGGAGACGAAGAGGCAGACAGAGGAAAAGATGGGAAGACAACATCAGAAAGTGGACAGGCTTTGGGTTGAACGATCTACTACGGAGGGCAGAGGACCTTGGAGGTGGAGGAAGCTGGTTGCAAAATCTTCAGTTGTGCCCCCGCGGTCCACGGGGCTACAGGAAAGGTGAAGGTGAAGCAGGTGAATTCAGATTGGGAACAGAAACATTTTCTTAAAGAAATGGTTTGTAAAGGCGTGTGCTTCATTCATGATTTACTTGATGAGAATTGTATTTTTGTCACAGTCCAAGAGTTCAGTGACAAATGCAATCTGCAGACTGATTATATCACATACATGGTATGTGTACAAGCTGTTAAGAGTTATGTAAGAAAACAACACACAGATATAAGTGAAAACATACCCCTGAATTGTCCTAAATCTCTTAAAGTTATTACACACACACACACACACACACACACACACACACACACACACACACGCGTGCGCGCGCGCGCACACCACACACACACACACACACACAACACACACACACACACACACACACACACACACACACACACACACACGCACACGCACACGCACACACACATCTGCTGCATTCCTGGCAAAATATCTTCTTTTTTTTAACCCATGTAATTTCACAGCTTTGCTTACTCTACACATACATACACTTTACCTTACCATCTCCATGCCCCCTCCCATCCCCCAAAACACACACACACACACACACACACACACACGCACACGCACGCACACACACACACACATACACACACACACACACACACACACACACACACACACACACAACACACACACACACACACACACACACACACACACACACACACACACACACACACGAGTGCTTATTCCATTTTCCTCGATATAAAAGAATAAAACAAATAAAATAAACACCACACACACACACACACACAACACACACACACACACACACACACACACACACACACACACACACACACACACACACGAGTGCTTATTCCATTTTCCTCGATATAAAAGAATAAAACAAATAAAATAAACACCACACACACACACACACACACACACACACACACACACACACACACACACACACACACACACACACCACACACACACACACACCTCTGGCTGATTCCTCATATCTCTCTCTTTCCATCCCCCCACCCCCTCCCTCTCACTCTCTTCACCTCTTCCATTCCATCTTTTTGCATCCATCTTATCTCTGCGTCTGAAATTTTCTTTTTACACCTTATCGTAACCCCCCCCCCCAAACCCCCTCTCTCCCCCCCCCCCTCTCCCCCTCTCCCACCTCCCCCCTCATCTCCACACCTCTATTCCCCTCTTAAGTGATAACACGCATTCCTCCTGTCTGGGATAGGAGTACTCTATGTTTGTTTCTGTTTGGTCTCTGTCCTCTTACCTGTTTATCTTCTCGCCTTCTGTTTGCCTGTCTGTCTGTGTGGTGTACCTCTCTGTATGTATGTCTGTCTGTCTTTCTGTTTGTCTGTCTGTCTGTTTTATTAGCAGTTGTTTTTTGTTTTTGTTTTTTGTTTGTTTGTTTGTTTTTTTTGGGGGGGAACAATCATTATTGATTAATAGTTGGGTTTTTATTTGAGACCATAATTTTTCTTATGATATTCTCTCAGTTGTTTAACACATTTCCATATCTTTATTTTTCTTTTGTCACTCTTTCCATTACTTAATTTCACCCCCTTGCATTTATACCCTGGCCTGCTTGAAAGTGTAAAGAGGCTGTGAGTGCACGACCTTGACTCTCTCTCTCTCTCTCTCTCCCTCTCTCTCTCTCTCTCTCTCTCTCTCTCTCTCTCTCTCTCTCTCTCTCTCTCTCTCTCTCTCTCTCTTCTCTCTCTCTCTCTCTCTCTCTCTCTCTCTCTCTCTCTCTCTCTCTCTCTCTCTCTCTCTTCTTGTTAATTTCTATTTTACTTAATTACCTATTCGATTTTCTATTATTAGATAGAAAATATATCACATTTTCAACGCTCTTTTCCAGTCTTTAACCCCCCCCCCTCACACCGAGACTGGATGGGAAAAAAGCACATGAGTGCTTATTCCATTATTTTTATATAAAATAATAGATAAATAAAATAAACAAATACATAGATAAATAAATAGATAGATAAATAAATAATGAATAAACTATTTTCCATGTTGGAATGAAAATCACATTCTTTTAATAGGACTGCACCATGCCACAGCACGCGGTAATGATCATGATAATGTTGTCTGATCTGGCACAAGGTTTAATAGTAGTAGTATCAGCAGCAGCAGCAGCAGCAGCAGCAGCAGCAGCAAAAGCAGCAGCAGCAAAAGCAGAAGTAGTAGTATAGTAGTAGTAGTAGTAGTAGTAGTAGTAGTAGTAGTAGTAGTAGTAGTATAGCAGTAGCAGTAGTAATAGTAGTAGAAGTAATAGAAGTCGTAGTAGTAGTAGCA
>CM060328.1:26339267-26344267 GCA_030674155.1 Stramonita haemastoma
AGCTCCCTGTGGACTCCCGACCCCGGGGGTGAGACACAACGAATCTGGGTATGGCTGTGGCGGGGAGATTGAAATGAGCGGCGTGGGAGCAGCAGTACGGGAGCGTCACAGAAGACGAGGCAGCAAAAAAAAAAAAAAAAAAAAAAAAAAAAACCTCCTTCCGACCTAGAAATAAGAATAAATCACCAACCTTTCTAGATTCCAACAAAACAACTAAAAAAGAAACAAGGTCGAAGAGATTTAAAAAAAAACAAACAAACAAAAAAAAACAAAAAAAACTGCATGCACACGGGGACTGGATGTAAAAAAGCACAAGAGTGCTTATTCCATTATCCTCGATATAAAACAATAAATCAAATAAATCAAATTTATACTAGCAGACAGATGTACTTCTCAGTTGCTTTTGGGTAACAGGCAAGGTCACAGTGGTGTGTGTGCAGTACAGCCACAATCACTCTATACTAGCAGACAGATGTACTTCTCACCCACCTGCATTTGAGTAACAGGCAAGGTTACAGTGATGTGTGTACGGTACAGTCACAATCACTCTATTACCAGCTAACCAATACTTCTGGGGAAATCTAAAAAACATAGCTACCTGCTTGTGGATCTTGTAAAACTCCAGTACTGTGTGTTGCTGGGGTGCCAATGCGTTAGGCACTGATCAACTCTGTGGTGGCGAGGCAAGGTCAGTGGCCCCTGCTACAGTGCAGTAAACACATTCTTTCTCTGTCTGGCTGTGTCTGTTTGTTTCTCTGTCTGCGTGCCTGTCTGTCTCTCTGCCTCTCTGTAAGTATTGTCTGTCTGTCTATGTCTCTGTCATCCTTTCTCTGTCTCTGTCTCTCTGCATCTGTCTCTCCCTCTCTAATACACACACACTCCCACACACACACACGCTCACGTGCATGCACACACGTGGGTGCATGCACCCACACACGCAAATGAAAGAAAGAGATTAAAAAAAAAGAAACAAAAAAGAATTAATGACTGACAGACAGAGAAACAGACTGACAGACAGATGGAAGGACAGACAGACAGAAAAAAAAGAGACATAGCTATATAGACATACATACAATGACAGAGATAGACAAAGACAGAAAGACAGTCAAGCAGACATACAAAGACAGACGCAGAGACTACAGAGACTAACAGACAAAAAAAACAACAACAAAAAACAGACAAGCAAAGAGGTCAACATATAGAACAGAGACAGCACAAAAAAATCAATCATCTTACTTTCCCTTCAAAACGGTCTCTCCTTGAAGTACATACAACATCTAGGACAACATCTAGGACAGCATAGAGACGCGTGCATGTGTACCATCAATTCCTTAATCCCCCCGTCTCACCTTTCCTCTCAGGAAAGCTGCGTCATCATCAGGTTTGACATTTACAGCCATCATTCCACACCGTTACCACACACACACACACACACACACACACACACACACACACACACACACACACACACACACAACACACACACACACACACACACACACACACACACACACACAAACACAAACACAGACACACACACCGTTACACACACACACACACACACACACACACACACACACACACACACACACACACACACACACACACACACACACACACACACACACACACACACACATTCCACTGCTGCAGCACCCTCCTCCTCCCCCTTCTTCTCCTCTCTTACTACTTACTACCTCCTATCAACCCCCTTAACCACCTTCCCTCTCCTCTTCCCCCACCACTACCTTCAACACCACATCTTACCTCCCTCCACAGGCACATACACACAGACACAGACATCTCTCTGGAAGTCTTGATATCTGGAACCTTTTAGACTACTTCTCTCTGTCTGGCAGTCTCTCTATTCTAGTCTCTCTCTACTCTGCTGCTCTGTTCACAGGAGATAACGTACCTACCTGCATTCCTCAGTGTTGTGGTCCACCTGTCGACTACTTCTTTTTTTTTTTTACCTGTCTGCAAGTCTTATGTTGTGTTGGTGTGTGTGTCATTTTTTGGTCTGTCTGTGTGTCTGTGTGTCTATACTGGTTTGTCTGTCTGTCTGTCTGTATACATGTCTGTCTGCCTGTCTCTGTCTGTCTCTCTGTCCTTAAAAAAAGAGGAAAAAAATATTGGGTGCTGCTGCTCTAGTGGTGATGTGCTCTTCCTGAGGACAGTAGCCCACATCTGTCATGACGTAAAATGATATACAATACAATGCCAAGCAATATAATACGATACAATACGATGCAATGTAATGCAATTCCATGCAATACAATATAATACAATACGATACAATACCATACAATACCATAAAATACCAGACAACTCAATGTAATACATTATGAAACCCAACAATACAATACCGTACAAGACAGTACAGTGCAAAGACTGACAGACAGAAAGACCAAAAAAAAGAAAAAGAGAGAAAAAAAAAGAAAAAAAAAAGAAAAAGAAGAAAAATGAAAGAAAAGAAATAAACAGGCTCACAATGTCAGGCAAAAGGCATATCAGATAAATAAAGAGAAAGAAATCCAATAAAATGCAATATTTCAATAGGGCAGCCCACTCTCTCCAAAGTGAGCCTCCGAAGTATTTTTCAAAGTAATCTGTCATAATTTTAACTGTCATACAGCAAAATCAGTTTTGTTTTGATCTTTAGACAGGCTTATTCTAGGAACAATTTGTCAAAGATATTGCCATCGACGCTTCACGTTCGTGGACTTACGCCCAGATTTGTCTTTTCTGGAGCTGTATCCTGAAGTTTGTCCTTTGGCTTTCTCAACCAATGCTGAAGATTACAACTGATAGCAATCTGATTAAAAACCAAAGATTGTCTGTATCCTGTTTGTTGAACTTGCTGATAGGAGAAACAAACGAATAGAATTGCCAGAAAACTGACCAGCTAGCCGAATAGCATGGCAAGACAAGGTAAGGCAAGGCAGGTAAGAGCAGGGCAGGACAGGGCAGGTAGGGCAGGGCAGGGCAGGGCGGGGCAAGACGCGGCAAGGCAGGTTAGGCAGGGCAAGTTAGGCAGGGCAGGGCAGGGCAAAGCAAAGCAAGGCAAGGTTATGTAGGGCAGGGCAGGGCAGGGCAAGGTAAGATAAGGTAAGGCAAAGCAGGGCAGGGTAGGCAGGGCAGGGCAAGGTAAAGCAAAGCAGGGCAAGGCAATGTAAATTAAGGCAAAGCAGAACAGGACAGGGCAAGTCAAGGGAAGGCAGGGCAGGACAGGACAGGACAGGGCAGGGCAGGGTGGGACCAGATAAGTACAAGCAGAACACATCGTATTTCATAAGCAACATAAGAGATACATGGAAGAGCAACAGTTGTGGTTTAAAACTTGCATGCACACAAAACATAAAAATTAATAAGGTAATTTGTTTCAGTTTTCTGAATAGATGGAAGGTGGATTGAATGTGAAGGGTAGGGGTACTGCTTTGATGGATGTCCAGTCTGCAAAACAGGGACAAAATTACATATCCAGAACAAACTATTGACTTTGTTGCACCGACTGCTTCATGAAAACAATATAACTTTGTCTTGTAGGGCATTGCATGGAAGTTTTGTTTTCGCATAGAAGAGAACATATTTATAAACGATGTATTGACGCAAAGGAGATAATTTCACAAATACCAGTGCATGTCTTTTGAGTGGTGCAAGTTGGTTGCAGAATTTTCAGTGGCAACTCATAAGCCAGCTAGATTGCGGGACAGGTCATAGGGTAATTAGAGAATAACAGAAATCAGGATTATAAAAGAGAGAGAGAGAGAGAGAGAGGAGAGAGAGAGAGAGAGAGAGAGAGAGAGAGAGAGAGAGAGAGAGAGAGAGAGAGAGAGAGAGACAGAGACAGAGACAGAGACAGAGACAGAGACAGAGAGACAGAGAGAGAGAGAGAGAGACAGACAGACAGACAGACAGACAGACAGACAGACAGACAGACAGAGGGACAGAGAGAGACAGAGAGAGACAGAGACAGAGAGACAGAGACAGAGACAGACAGACAGTCAGACAGACAGACAGACAGACAAACACACAGAGACTCAGAGACACAGGAACAGAGAGATACTTACAGACAGACACAGAGAGACAGACAGACACACAGAGACAGACAGTCAGAGACACAGCGACATAGACAAACACACATAGAGACGGACATAGGCTGCAAATGATAATTATGGGAAGGACTACAGACAGAAAAACTGCTGAGTTCACCTGAGTGATAAATAACACCACATTAACAAAAAACAAATAACAACAACAAACAAACTATAATAAGAAAAAAACAATACCGCTGACAAATTCAAGCCAACAATAAGGGAAGCATAGACTACAATGCAATAAATTGCACCACACATTCACAAGCCAAGGTCGATTGTCGTCTGGTTTCTGTCTGTCTGTCTGTCTGGCAGTTCTGGCAGACAGAAGAGAAAGAAGATGAGGAACAGGGGTGAAGGATGTTGGTGGGTGTTGGATGTTGGCAGAAGAAGAGATTGCCTCGAGTATGAGAAGAGCGAGAAAGAAAAGTATTACCATAACTATCAACAGATTTATTGCCAACTGACATTCATCTCTCTGTGTCTCTGTCTCTGTCTGTCTCTTTGCCTCTCTGTCTGTCTGTCTGTCTGTCTGTCTGTCTGTCTGTCTGTCTGTCTGTCTGTCTGTCTGTCTGTCTGTCTGTCTTCCCTCCCTCCCTCCCTCTCTCTCTCTCTCTCTCTCTCTCTCTCTCTCTCTCTCTCTCTCTCTCTCTCTCTCTCTCTCTCTCTCTCTCTCTCTCTCTCTCTCTCTCTCTCTCTCTCTCTCTCTCTCTCTCTCTCTCTCTCTCTCTCTCTCCCAAGGCCATCATAGGGATTTGTGAACAGTCAGAACCACTCTAGCTGTGAGTGAAATACTCCCAGAAAAAATAAAACAAAAACAATTTGGCACTGAGATCTTGCAAAATACTCACTATGTGCTGTTGGCATGTCAGTGTGTATGGCACTTAAATGTGTGTTCGTTCCCGG
>CM060328.1:26353538-26356038 GCA_030674155.1 Stramonita haemastoma
GACACAGACAGAGAGGACAAGGGCCCAGACAACCGATCCACACTGGTCAGCACGTGCGTGGTGATGTGATGAGGGCTGTCTGACCCAGCTTCTATTATTGTATGAAGACTATTCCTGATGTGACTTGACTTGATTGCTTTTTGTCCCAAACACATTGATAACTTGTTGGGGATATGGATGTGTTCTCGTTTCGCAAGACATTATTTCTTGGAAACCATTTGAAATATGACTGTACGTTTTAGCTTCGGGCCCAGTGTGGGGTGGTGATGGTGGTAAGCTAAGTAAATAAACAAACCATATGATGGGTGTTATAGCAGTTATACATGCCCCTGTTAGCCAAAGACAGAGTGATAACAGCAATAAACACATTAGGTGAAAAATATAACAATGTAGCGACAGGGTCAACAATATCAGAGTTAAAACAACTCATAGTACAAACACATCACCCCCCCCCCCCTATACACACAAACACACAAATACACACACACACACAAACACACACATTTCTTACCCCCCTAAGCACACATGCTCACAGACACAGACACAGACACAGACACAGACACACAGACACACAGACACAGACACAGACACACAGACACACAGACACACAGACACACAGACACACAGACACAGACACAGACACACACACACACACACACACACACACACACACACACACACACACACACACACACACACACACACACAGCCAGTTTTCAAAAGGACATTGCCCCTTTCCCTGCACCAAAAAAAAAGAAAATCCCCAAAATCAATTGACTTGACAGGCAGTAGTGCAAAAATGGCAGCAGTATGTCTAGGGCATGGGGGGAAATCAGTGTGCAGTTTGCTGTGCTTTAAGCAGCCAGGTCCTCACAGGCTAATGCAAGGCATCACATCAGCCGCATACAAAAGCACAGGCATAGAAAGAAAAAAACATTGAAATTGGATTTGACCAAGTCATGAAGCAAGAATGTGAACAATAGCTTATACCTTCTTTTTCATACAAAGACCCACTCCTCTACCTCTCCATTTTTACCTTCCCTAAACCTTAATAAGGGCGGTACTCGTTTACAGCTGGGTGAACTGGGGGAACTGTACTGAAGCCAAGGCAGCAGAACAGTCACCCAACCACTTGGCAACCCTGCTCAAAGCTGCTCAACCTCAGCTTGGGGAAAGCAAAAGCTGACATTGAGCTATCCCGTCCACACATTTTGAAAGGGGATGGACCAGTGCCCAAAGAATCAGTACACTCTAGTCAGCCTGTGCTCTATGATAAAAGTTGTCTGATCCATTGCCTTATAACACACACACACACACGCACACACGCGCACACACACCACACACACACACACACACACACACACACACACACACACACACACACACACACACACACACACACACACACACACACACACACAGAGCCAAAAGGACATTGCCCCTTTCCCTGCACCAAAAAAAAAATCCCCAAAATCAATTGACTTGACAGGCAGGCAGTGCAAAAATGGCAGCAGTATGTCTAGGCCATGAGGGGGGAAATCAGTGTGCATGCAGTTTGCTGGGCTTTAAGCAGCCAGGTCTTCACAGACTAATGCAAGGCATCGCATCAGCAGCATACAAAGCACAGGCCGAAAAAGAAAACATCCGAAAAACTCTAGTAAACAACACAGACTGAGGTTTGATTTATTTGACCAGGCTATGATGCATGCAAGATTGTGAAGGCCAGTTTAGATCTTTTCATTTTCGTACCAAGTTCTCTTGCGTTGCTTTTAAGGCATTTTTTTGTAGAAATACAAAACACTAATGCTACTGTAGATTTTTATTAGAATTGCGCTATTACCTTAAAACGTTTTATTTTCTTTTCCTTGGTTAGAGCTCCAAGGTTATACCATTGGTAAGATTTTTGTGTATGGAACCATTTTGCATCATCATCGTCGTCATCATCATCATCATCATCATCATCATCATCATCATCATCATGCTGATGATGTTGATCATGATCATGATCATAATGGTGATGGTGATGATGATAACATCACTAGTGTAGTCACTGTTTTGTTTTCCTACATGACTGTGTCCTTGTGCCATTGCTGTTTTTGCTGGTGTCGTTGATATTGCTACGCATGGTACTTGTATTAATAATAATCGCAACAACGATGCTAATATCTTAATTATTGTCTACAATGAAATAAAACACAAAAATCCTGTCTAGCATTTTTTGTGTTCCTTATCCAATACCACTCTTTTTGCATAAGAGAAACAAACACCAATGCAGTCTTCATGCAATGCCCAACCTTTTGTGTGGAGCAGCCGTCAAGTTTGTGAGAATCATGAGACAAAAATGTAAAAGAGTAAACATGTGCCACTGGCTGCTGCTTTCCTATCATTCAATTACATGCCACTGCCCCAGCCTAACTTGACAAGGGAGATAACATTTTCTCCAAAACTGCAAATGGAGTCAAATTTTACCCTGCTGCTTGTTCAATCCTCTTTTAAGAGT
>CM060328.1:26373538-26376038 GCA_030674155.1 Stramonita haemastoma
GACATTCACAAGATCACAGTCAAAACAGTTACGGAAAAAAATTGCTATGTTTGTGTACAAGTTTTGATCTGTATATATTAAATGGTTCTACTGCAGGTGACAGAAATGGCTCCTTTACATTTATTTCTAATAATGGTAACAGTGTCATAGATTACTTTTTATTTTCTTGTTCGCTTTGTTCAGTTCCTTGTGACATGCATGTCAATGAACGAATTGATTCTAAACATATGCCCATTATCTGTTTTGCTTTGTGCAATGCCAATATTGAGCAGCCGAGGGATAAAAGTGTTTGTTTTGATAAACTTGTATGGTCGCAGGACAAACAAAAAACTTTCCTAAACAATCTCGAGTCGCTTGATAACCTACAGAAGTTAGAAGAAGCCCACCTACTCATTGATTCCAACATTAATAATTCTGTAAATGTGTTCACTAGTATGCTGTCATCTGCTGCTTCCTGCTTTAAGAAAACATTTGGGGGAGGGAGAAAGAAAGGGAGTGCATGGTTTGATGGGGAGTGCGTGCATGCGCGAAGGTTTACTCGGTCTGCTCTCCGCATTTATTTACGCACTCAGTCTCCACGGGATAGGGTAACGTACTGTAAAACCCGTAAAAATTACAAGAAACTTTTAGCCTCCAAAGAGAAGGAATACAAAAGAAAAAGTAGAGAGGAACTTGTAAACAGTATGAACGATTCAGTAAAGTTTTGGGGACACATCAAGAAACTCTCAAGAAAAACCTCTGAGATAGGCAATATAGATATGGCACAATGGATAGAACACTTTAAGGGGCTTTTTGGGGAGGAGGGAGGGGAACAGGAAGAAGTAATTGACAGCAGTGCAAGCTTATTTGACTCTGAACAAATTCCGGAGGATGTTATGGAATTAAACTCAGAGATCACAGAGGAAGAAATAATTAAGTCCATTAAACATCTGAAACATAACAAAGCTGCTGGCCTTGATGGGGTTATCCCTGAAATTTTTAAGTCTGTGATAAATCATAAAAGAATAATATCCTTTCTGGTCCATCTGTTTAATAAGATTTTTTCCTCTGGACTTTACCCACAATCTTGGACAGAAGCTATCATCCACCCCATACATAAGAAAGGAAACATTCATAATCCAGATAACTATAGAGGCATCTCATTATTGAACATCTGTAGTAAACTCCTAAGCTATATAATCAATAAACGTTTATCAACTTTTGTAGAAAACAGAAATATTCTTGGTGAAATACAAGCAGGTTTTCGAAAAGATCATTCCACAATAGATCATATTTTTACATTATATGCTATTATCCAAAGACAGCTCATAAGAAACAAAAAATTATATGTTGCTTTCATTGACTTTAGGAAGGCTTTCGACCTTATTTCTTTAAGCAAACTCTGGCGGATTCTGGAAAAGAATGGTGTAAATGGTAACATATTGAAAACATTACAGAGTATGTATGCAACTGTAAAAGCCCGGATTCGTTTTGGGACCAAGATATCAGAAGCCATATCCTGTTTCAAAGGCTTAAAACAAGGTGAAATAACTAGCCCTCTTTTATTCTCATTGTTCATTAACGAGTTAGCCCAGGATGTCATTAAAAATGGAAAACATGGCATTCAGCTCTACCCTGATCCACTAGAAATTTTCATTTTATTATTTGCTGACGACATTGTTTTGATATCTGACAGTGTTTCAGGCTTACAAAACCAGTTAAATGTTCTAGCAAGTCAATCCATAAAACTAGATTTGCATGTAAATCTTGATAAATCGAACATTGTAATATTTAGAAATGGTGGATATGTTGCTAAGAAAGAGGTTTGGCTCTACAAAGGAAAAGAAATATCTATCGTAAAATCCTATAAGTACCTGGGCTTGTTCCTTTCTACTAGAATAGCATACAGTAAAGCAGTCCGTGAGCTCTCGTGTAAAGCTAGAAAAGGGGTAATTAACATTTTCAGAATTCTATGGAAACTGGGGGATTTTTCAGCAGACATTTTTGTCAAACTTTTTGATTCCCAAATTAAACCAATTCTATTGTATGGAGCAGAAATATGGGGCCTGTCTCAACAGAAGTCAGTGGAGAATGTCCACACGTTTGCTCTGAAAAAAACTGTTAAACGTAAGCCCCAGAACCCCAAATGACATGGTTTACAGTGAAACTGGTCGTTACCCATTATATATTTCTAGCTATGTATCTACGATCAGATATTGGCTGCGTTTAACAGAGTTAGAAGAAACTAGACTTCCAAGAAAAGCCTACAACATGCTTTTGTCCCTCCACAATGATGGTAAAATGTGTTGGGTATCACATATTTGCAAATTGTTATATGAGACCGGTTTTGGATTTGTATGGGAAAACCAAGGTGTTACTAACCATAAAGCTTTCTTACGACAGCTTAGACAAAGATTAGTAGATTGTTTCTTTCAAAAGTGGAATGAACATATTAACAATAGCACTCGATTCAGTGTGTACCGTACATTTAAATCATCTGTATCTATGGAAACATACTTTA
>CM060328.1:26383538-26386038 GCA_030674155.1 Stramonita haemastoma
TGCAATACAATGTAATACAATACGATACAATACGATACAATACCATAAAATACCAGACAACTAAATGCAATACATTATGAAACCCAACAATACAATACCGTACAAGACAGTACAGTGCAAAGACTGACAGACAGAAAGACCCAAAAAAAAGGAAAAAGAGAGAAAAAAAAGAAAAGAAAAAGAAGAAAAATGAAACAAAAGAAATAAACAGGCTCACGATGTCAGGCAAAAGGCATATCAGATAAATAGAGAGAAAAAAATCCAATAAAATGTAATATTTCAATAGCGCAGCCCACTCTTTCCAAAGTGAGCCTCCGAAATATTTTTCAAAGTAATCTGTCATAATTGTAACTGTCATACAACAATATCAGCTTTGTGTTAATCTTTAGACAGGCTTATTCTAGGAACAATTTGTCAAAGATATTGCTATCGATGCTTCACGTTCGTGGACTTACGCCCAGCTTTGTCTTTTCTGGAACTGTATCCTGAAGTTTGTCCTTTGGCTTTCTCAGCCAATGCTGAAGATTACAACTGATCGTAATCTGATTTAAAAAAAAAAAAAATCTGTATCCTGTTTGTTGAACTTGCTGATAGGAGAAACAAACAAATAGAATTGCCAGAAAACTGATCCACTAGTAGCATGGCAAGACAATGCAAGGCAAGGTAAGGTAAGGCAAAGCAGGGTAGGGCAAGGCAGGGCAGGGCAGGGCAAGGCAAGACAAGACAAGGCAATGTAAGGCAAGGCAAGGCAAGGCAAGGCAAGGTAAGGCAGGGTAAGGCTAGGCAAGGTAAGGCAGGGCAAGGCAAGGCAAGGCAAGGTAAGGCAGGGCAAGGCAAGGCAAGGCAAGACAAGGCAATGTAAGGCAAGGCAAGGCAAGGCAAAATAAGGCAGGGCAAGGCAAGGCAAGGTAAGGCAAGGCAAGGCAAGGCAAGGCAAGGCAAGACAAGGCAATGTAAGGCAAGGCAAGGCAAGGTAAGGCAGGGCAAGGCAGGGTAGGGCAAGGCAGGGCAGGGCAAGGCAGGGCAGGGCAGGGCAGGGCAGGGCAGGGCAGGGCAGGTCAAGGCAAGGCAGGGTGGGACTAGGTAAGGACAAGCAGAACACATTATATTTCATTAGCCACATACAAGATATATGGAAATGTTACAGTTCTGGTTTTAGAGCTTTGATGCTTTGATGGGTGCCCAGTTTGTAAAACAGGGGGAAATACCATAACCAGAACAAACTATATTGATTTTGTTGCATCAACTGCTTCGTGAAAACAATATAAATCTGTCTTGTGGGACATTATAAGGAAATTTGTTTTAGCATACAATAGAAAATATAAACAATGCACTGACGCAAAGAAGATAATTTCACAAATACCGGCGCATGTCTTTTGAGTGGTGTAAGTTGGTTGCAGCATTGTCAGTGGCCCCTCATAAGCCAGCCTGTCCCTGAGAGAGACAGATGGAGGGAGGGAGAGACAGACAGACAGACAGATAGATAGAGACACAGAGACACAGAAACAAAGAGATACTGAGAGACAGACAGAGAGAGACAGACAGAGACAGACAGTCAAAGACACAGCGACATAGACAAACACACATAGAAACGGACATAGGCTGCAAATGATAATTATGGGAAGAACGACACAAAAGAAAAACTGCTGAGTTCACCTGAGTGATAAATAACACTACATTAACAAAAAAACAACAACAACAAACAAACTATAATAAAAAAAAAACACTGCTGACAAATTCAAGCCAACAATAAGGGAAGCACATATTACAATAAATTGCACCACACATTCACAAGCCAAGGTCGATTGTCGTCTGGTTTCTGTCTGTCTGTCTGTCTAGCAGTTCTGGCAGACAGAAGAGAAAGAGGATGAGGAACAGGGGTGAAGGATGTTGGTGGGTGTTGGCAGAAGAAGAGATTGCCTAGAGTATGAAAAAAAGCGAGTAAGAAAAGCATCACCACAACTATCAAAAGATTTATTGCCAACTGACATTCATCTCTGTTTGTCTGTTTGTCTGTCTGTCTGTGTTTCTGTCTGTCTGTCTGTCTGTCTGTGTTTCTGTCTGTGTTTCTGTCTATGTTTCTGTCTGTCTGTCTGTCTGTCTGTCTGTCTGTCTGTCTGTCTGTCTGTCTGTCTGTCTGTCTGTCTGTCTGTCTGTCTGTCTGTCTGTCTGTCTGTCTCTCTCTCTCTCTCTTCTCTCTCTCTCTCTCTCTCTCTCTCTCTCTCTCTCTCTCTCTCTCTCTCTCTCTCTCTCTCTCTCTCTCTCTCTCCTTTCTCTCTCTCTCTCGGCCATCATAGTGATTTGTGAAGTGTCAGAACCACTCTAGCTGTGAGTGAAATACTCCCAGGAAAAACAAAACAAAAACAATTTGGCACTTACATCTTGTAAAATACCCACTATGTACTGTTGGCATGTCAGTGTGTATGGCACTTAAATGTTTGTTCGTTCCCGGACTGGAGTATAGGTATAGCTCCGAGGTTGAATAAGAGGTGAAATTTTG
>CM060328.1:26396038-26398538 GCA_030674155.1 Stramonita haemastoma
TTCTTTATTTGTTCATAATTTTTTTTTCCAGAAACAACTGTCTTAGTGCAATGGGTTCTTTTACGTACGCTAAAATGCATGTTACGCAGGTGTCTCGGTTCATCGTCTCATCCGAAAGACTAGCAACCAGACCACCATTCATGGTCAAGTGGATGGGGGAACAGTGTCTGGCACAAACTGGGATCTAACCACAGCCATTTCAAACCCGGACTTTTCGCTTTCAATGCAGGTGTTATACCTCGAAACCACTCAAGGTTGTCATGGGTGCCATTACCAAGCCAAATGCTTGTGCGAGTGTTTCTGTACGTGGCAGGGGGATCTGCCAAACAGTCTAGTCTTCAACACCGAAGCTATTTTTGCTCTGTCTTAAAAGTGCTTGCCACTTCTTCCTTAGTGCATACGTACGAGCAGACTTGTCATAAGCTTTGAGTATGTTTTCATCCAAGAATGTTAGATGATAATAGGCTACCTTTTTGTTGTTGTTTTTGGTGTGTGTGTGTGTGTGTGTGTTTCACCTAGCTGATCACGAGTTTGTTTTAGGAGGAGGAGGGAGGGGGGGGGGGGGGGGTTGAATTTTGACGCAAATATGTTGGGTTGGTAACTTTGACTTACTCTGACGTCAAAGATGATCTTTACGCTTTTGGTTGTTGTTGTTGTTGTTTTCCAGCCACGTACGGAACACAAGCATTTGGCTTTTTAATGGCGGACTGACGACGTAAAGCAGCGAGGGAGAGGATATGGGCACCGCCCTTAATATGCTGGCCCTAGAGAAGCTGAGGTCTCTGACGCCTCGCTCCCATACGACCACACAGCTTCTGGAACACCTTTACCATTCACCTGCCTTAACGTGTTTGCACATATTATCCTTTGCACATGTAGCTCATCTCTTAAAGATCTAGAGATGCGTGGACACCAGATCTATCTTTTAAATCCTCATATACGGTGTTGCTACTTTCTTCCATGAATAGCATAGATCACTACATATATATTAAGCCAGCCTGATCTTCAAACATACATCAGAGCTTAGCTTAATTTTCATTTGCTGTGTTATAGAATAATCAATGTACGCAGTTTTGACCTTGAAATGCAAAACAACAACAGCAACAAAACAGAAAAAGAAAACTGGGGGGGGGGGGGGGGGGGGGAATAAATTAAAAAAAAAACAAAAAAAAATATATATATATATATATATATATATATATATATATATATATATATATATATATATATATATATATATTGTAACTAGATCTACATGGCAAGGTTGGCAGGAGCGACCGTATGCTGAAACTGAATCCAAACCTCTTGGCCTGGGCTATTCCCGATATTATGCTATACAGTTTTCATGACAAACGTCCAAAGTGTCCCTGAAATAATGTGTACACGCCACCTCTCTGCAACTGACACCATCATCCCGAAGTACAAAATAGAACCAGGTCACGACAAACATGCAGATTTCGTTTCTGTTTCT
Source organism: Stramonita haemastoma (assembly GCA_030674155.1). Classification (NCBI taxonomy): domain Eukaryota; kingdom Metazoa; phylum Mollusca; class Gastropoda; order Neogastropoda; family Muricidae; genus Stramonita; species Stramonita haemastoma. The sequence continues at coordinate 26,397,510 of CM060328.1, forward strand.
CTGTGAGTAACGTGTTTGGAGGCTGCTTTCCAATTTTTTTGGCTTTGAAGCTAGCTGGAAGATTTAGTGGTTCTTCCCACGATATGTCCTTCTATTCTTCCCCTGTTCCAGCCACTAGCGCGTCTGTTCTTCGGTGCTGGATTTCCGTGAACACTCCAGGTCAATGCCTTCATATTCAAATTGCCTAACCATTATTTTCTACCGTGTATATTTTGCTGTAGTTGTTGCTGTTGTTGTTGTTGTTATTTTTGTTGTGCGTTCCCCAGTTTAACACTCTGGGAGTCATCCAGAATGTGCATTCTGGCTCACTCATCCCACCTGGAAATCACGGTGAGGTTTAATTTGTACACTGAATTAGAAGTTTCCGTGTAAGACTGTTTTCAAGTACTTCGCCATATAGGCAGCCATAGTCAGACTTTAGAGAGATTTTGTCTCCTTTAAAAGAGAGTGCATGTTGTTATGTTCAGAACTTGTTATGGCTGGAGTCAATCTCAACACAACATTTTACAACATAACAACACCTTAGTGTAGCTCTTGGCAATTGGCTGACATCAATAACTGACACAGCTTTTGGCCTGGGTCAGCTGTGTATATATGACAGAAGAGAAGAGTTGCATACAATAATACTTTCCACACCAAGATCATTGCCACTGGCAATGCGATCATTGGATCAAACTGTCTCTAGCGTGCAACAGGAAGTTAGGAACAGCTAAGAATGTGCCCAAGATTATCTTAGAAACCATATGTGTTCCAACATGAATTATGATGTTATCTGCTGAGGTTTTTTTCCACACTTTTTAAAAAAACGTTTAGAACAGAATAAATAACTTTTGATTTTGTTATTATTCACCACATATTTCTCCGTGTGAAATTGGGGATGTGCTCCCTAAGAAGAGTGCGTCACCACAAGAGCAGCGCCACCCATCATCTCTTCCATCTGTATCTGTCTGCATGTGTATTTATTTCCAAATTGAAGTGACTTTCTCTGCATAACTTTGCCAAGGACATCTCTTGTTGCCGCGAGTTCTT
>CM060328.1:26401038-26406038 GCA_030674155.1 Stramonita haemastoma
TTAACATTTTCACAAAATTTTGTTTTGATAGCATCCAGGCGTATTCTGTAAGAAATGGTGCTTATCAGTCTCGCATGGAATATGGAAGCATACAATGGTTTTTTTTTTGTCATCAACCTTTATCTGAATAAGCTACACTTTTTTCTGTGAAACAAGATTCACAGTTGTACAATGTGAAGATGCTTTAAAGCGGTTTTTTATCTAATAAAAGGAAGGATTCCTTGACTGAAGGATGTACGAAAACTTTACAGGACTGTTCTTAAATCTTGTGCGCCTTTCCCCGGCTTTTTTTCATTGCCACAAAACACCAACATGTGTATGTGTGTTTTATTTAATTCATTTTTTTATTCTTTTATATCCAAGATAACAGAATAAGCATTTATGTGGGGTTTTTTTTACATCCAGTCCCCGTGTTTTTGCAGCTTTGTAAATCTTCTCATCTGTTGCCACTGGCAAGAGCATCCCTCACAAAGGCGGGAGACAGACAGACGGACAACAGACGACAGACAGACAGACAGACAGACAGACAGAGGAGGCCCAATCACCTCCTTTTGTACAGTTGACTGATAGCTAGCAGGAAAAACATACACACTAAAGAAAAGCAAACTTCTTTTTTTCTGCAGCTGCATCTCACTGCAGTAACAGTTCTACAAGAATACGTTTATAATTATTGTATACCCGTACACGCTTGGGCTCGCGGTCGTGTGCATGAGCGCGCACGCGCACGCACGCACAAACACACACACATAACACACACACAACACACACACACACACACAATAAAGCAAACACATAAACACACACACAACACACACACACACAAAACACCACAACACACACACACACACACAACACACACCACAACACACACACACACAAAAACCAAACAACACCCATCAAGGAAACCACTCATCCTATTCACAAACAAGAAACTTTTAAAAAAGAAAAAGTTTGCGCACAGAACAGGACGTGTGGGAAAGTAGTTTATAGAAAATCTTGAAAACTGTAATGTACTCATACAAACTTTGCTGCAGATAGAAGTCAAACATAGTAATGTCCTCAACAAAGTTTTGCAGCTCAACGCACACATTTCTTAAAGGAGGTGATTGGTTTGTTTTGTGGAAACAGAATAGCCTTGCGGTTAGAGTAATCTGAAGGCTAGACTATAAGCCGAGTTCCAGTATGAGAACGTACGCAGAACATCTTGCACACACGTTATATCCCGTTCTGTTTTTCGGAGGAAATAGGCCATTGTGTGCCGTTGGGAACAAATGCAGAATTTAAAAAAAACAACTGCATACATGCGGGGACTGGATGTAAAAATAAATCACATGAGCTCTCATTCCATTATCTCTGAAATAAAAAGAATAAATCAATAAAAGAAAATGCCCAGTATCGATTCCTAATTTTGATCTACGCCGAGACACGCCCGCTCAAGGGGATTTTCCCCTGGAGTTAACTAATATCAGTGCTGACTCCACTCCTCAGAAGTCCTTCTATCTTATCGACTAGAGATCGATGTCCTGTGTGCAAAAGCACGCAGAACATCTTGTGCATAAAAAGTCAAAACCTGTGCCACGTTTTGGAAGAGAAAGTGTACTGAAGGGAAACAGATGACAAGATTTACAAACAACAACAACACAACAACAACAATACCATGCGCATAGGTATCGTGTTGACATCATCCTCGAAGACGAAATGCGGCTATCTTAATCGAGTTTAAAACGAAACAGTATAATATACAAACATCTTATTATTGGTTAACCTCGCAGTTCTAACTCAGAATCGAAACGATACGAAACGAAAAAAAACACAAGCAAACAGACAAACAAACAGACAAACAAACAAAACAAAAAACCCCGTTTTCTCATAAGAACCCGATTTATATGCTTCTACACTGAACTGCAAATGAAAAGATGCATATCGTGTAAGGCCAAACTTGTGGTGCAAAGACGTTTGAGTTTTTCAGAATATCTTCAGAAGTCATTATATGTGATGTGGGTTGTTGTTTTTTTCCCCACAGCTAAGTGCTCACTTTAAACTTATATACAACTCCAGAAAAAGTAATGTGTGTGTGTGTGTGTGTGTGGTGTGTGTGTGTGTGTGTGTGTGTGTGTGTGTGTGTGTGTGTGTTGTGTGTGTGTGTGTGTGTGTAATGTGTGTGGTGTGCGTGTGTGTGTTTATGTGTGTGTGTGTGTGTGTGTGATGGTGTTGTGTATGTGTGTGCGTGCGAGAGAGGTGAGATGAGAGTGATGAGAGGAGGAGGGAGAGAGAGAGAGAGAGAGAGAAGAGAGAGAGAGAGAGAGAGAGAGAGAGAGAGAGAGAGAGAGAGAGAGAGAGAGAGAGAGAGAGAGAGAGAGAGAGAGACGAGAGGAGACGAGAGAGAGAGAAGGAGAGAGAGAGAGAGAGAAGAGAGACAGAGACAGAAGACAGACAGACAGAAGACAAGACAGACAGACAGACAGACAGACAGAGACAGACAAGACAGACAGACAGACAAACACGCAGACAAACAGACATTACTTGCACAAGAAGAACAGAGAGGAGGCAGAAATTAGCTACACGAGCAAACGTACCAACAAGAGAAGAAAGTAGCAAAAGAAAACCCCAACAAAACCAACAACAGAAAAATCAGAAGGAAACCACAACAAAAGCAAAACAAAAGATCAACAAAGAAGCCAGTAGGAAGCAAGAAGATGCGTGACATGCAAAAGCTGACACTATCTATCAGTAAGGCATCACAAGTTTGTAGTGTCAGAAAGCTGAGAATTTACAGTGTGGTTTGTTTCTTTACACACACACACCGGTGGCGACGCGCGGGCACGCACACACACACACACACACACACACCACACACACACACAACGCACACGGCGGTACGTACGCACGCACGCACGCACACACACAAGACACACACCACACACACACACACACACACACACATAACACACCACACACGACACAACACACACATCACACTACACACACATATACACACTGGTGGACACACACACACACACACACGCACACACGCAGCATAGCACAGGCCACACCCACACACCACACACCACCACCACCCACACACACACACACACACACACACTACTGGTGAAAAAACAAAAATCTGAACTATTTGGAGACAAATAACACTAATAGACAGGGAAGGAGATTGAAAGACGCAGAAAAGAGAACCCACCTCCCACGCAAAAACAACCCCCTCCCCTACCAAAACAACAACAACAAACCCACAATTAACAACAACAACAAACAAAAACCAACAAACCAACAACGACAAACTCAAAGAAACAAAAGGAATGAGAGAAAAGTATAGGTGACATATAACCAGCTGACACCTTTCAGCAAGGTATCACAAATGTTTGTAGTGTCAAGAGAGCTGAGAACAGAAGTTGGGTATTTACAATGTGATTTATTTTTTCATACACACACACACACACACACGAGACAGACACGCAGACACAAAGCCATACACAGGCACACACACAGATAGACACACATAGATAAACACATACAGACACACACACAGACACACTTACACACACCGACACACACAGAGAAAGACACACAAGCAGACACACAGACATACATCGACACACACACAGATACACAGACAGACAGACAGACAGACAGTCACAGACAGACAGACAGACAGACAGACTCTGTCTGTCTGTCTCTGTCTCTGTCTCTGTCTCTGTCTCTCTCTGTCTCTCTCTCTCTCTCTCTCTCTCTCTCTCTCTCTCTCTCTCTCTCTCTCTCTCTCTCTCTCTCTCTCTCTCTCTCTCTCTCTCTCTCTCTCTCTCTCTCTCTGATCTCCTCTACGTCAAAACAAAGGAGAAAGAACAACCAGCAACACCTCATACTACCATCACGATCATCACACCGCCCCCCCCCCCTCCCCCATCAACATCCTCACCCCCTCCCCCGCCCTTTGACTTCACATTTCTCAGCATAGAAGCTGCATGTGAAAAGCCAGCATTGCGTTTTGTGTTCAGGGATTTCCCCATGCATAGTAGCTATCTGTTGCTGTGTGTGTGTGTTGTGTGTGTGTGTGTTGTGTGCGTGCGTGCGTGCGTGCGTGCGTGCGTGCGTGCGTGTGTGTGTGTGTGTGTGTGTGTGTGTGTCGGTGTGTGTGTGTGACTCTGTGTGTGTGTGTGTGTGTGTGTGTGTGTGTGTGTGTGTGTGTGTGTGTGTGTGTCTGTTTATTTGTCTGTCTGTCTCTGTCTCTGTCTCTTTTTTTTTTTTTATCTGTTTCTGTGCGTATCAAACAAACATGGAAGGTCCTAGATAGGAATTTCAGACATTGAGATATCACAAGTGGTACTTCCTCTGTGTGTGTGTTGTGTGTGTGGTGTGTGTGTGTGTGTGTGTGTGTGTGTGTGTGTGTGTGTGTGTGTGTGTGGTGTAACTGGTTTGTTTTTCTGTGTGTCTGTCTGCATATGTATCTGTCTGTCAATCTGTCTGTCTGTCTGTCTGTCTGTCTCAATCTGTTATCTCTGTCTGTCTGCAGCCCCCCTCTCTCTCCTGGTTATATCAATCGGTCTGTGTGTCTGTGTGTCTGTATATACGTATGTTTGTATGTCTGTATGTCTGTATGTATGTCTGCCTGTCTGTCTGTCTGTCTATCTGTGGGGCCAGCTTGTGTGTGTACGTGTGTGGTGTTGAGGGATTTCCCCACAGCTGTCTGTGTGCAGTGTGGTTGAAGAGATAAGCAGTCCTGTAAACAATGGCTTCTGTTCTCACTTCTGGGGTGAAGCAAACATGGAACGTCTGGTGTAGGAATTTCTGACATTTAGATATCAGAAGTGGTACTCCTCTCTCTCTCTCTCTCTCTCTCTCTCTCTTCTCATTCTGTCTCTCTCTCTCTTCTTCTCTCTCTCTCTCTCTCTCTTCTCTTTTTCTCTCTCTCTACTCTCTCTCTCTCTTGTGACTGTCTGAATTCTGTCTGCTCTGTCTGTCTATCTGTCTATCTGTCTTTCTGTCTC
>CM060328.1:26433538-26436038 GCA_030674155.1 Stramonita haemastoma
CACACACACACACACACACACACACACACACACACACACACACACACACACACACACACACACACACAAACACACACACACACACACACACACACACACACACACACACACACACATGCACACACACACACACACATGCAAACACACACACAAACACACACACACACACACACACACACACACACACACACACACACACACACACACACACACACACAAACAAACAGACACACACACAAACACACACACATACACACACACACACACACACACACAAACACACACACATGAACACACTTTTTCCCTGTGTTGTTATTCTGGTGTCAGCCTATATCTGACCTGCACAGCAGGTGAAGACAGCTGCTTCTAATCTGGCTGTGTCTGATGTAGGGGAGGGAGGGAGGACAGAGCCAGTAACGTGGGTCTGACAGCACATCCCTGCTATTTCAGGCAGCAGGCCTGTAACTGGGCCACTAATACTGCATGCACCTCTTACTGCATCTGAAGGCATCCTACATCTGTACAAGCTATCAGGTGCTAAAAGGGTTTATAACTGTGCATGTCATTGTCTTTGGCAGCGAGGAGCGTAGGCATGCAGTACAGACTTGGGTTTTTTATTTCAAGGATGGAGGTTTGATGGTGATGGATGAAAAGGTATTAGAAAGTGTACCATTTGTTGTGTTTGTTTGGTTTTTTGTTGTTGTTTTTTTTTGGGGGAGGTTGTTGAAAGATAATATGCTAGAATGTTGGCCATTATCTACCTTCTTGCCCTTCCAGGACCTCTCTGTCTCTCCCCTGAGATTTGCACATTCTTTTTGCCTTGGTTCTGTTTACTTTTATTACTTTTTGTGGTTTGTTTGTAAATCTTTCTAGTGGATTTAAATATACATTTGAAAATCAAACAGGTCTGGCTGATTTCAGTCCACAGTAATTATTTTTTAATGCATACATGCACACAGACACACACACAGACACACAGACGTGCACACACACACACACACACACACACACACACACACACACACACACACACACACACACACACACACACACACACACACACACACACACACACACACACAATATATCCCCCCCCAACACACACACATACACACATGCACACCATTTCTCTGTGTTACTATTCTGGTGTCAACCTATATCTGACCTGCACAGCAGGTGAAGACAGCTGCTTCTATTCTGGCTGTGTCTGATGTAGGGGAGGGAGGGAGGACAGAGCCAGTAACGTGGGTCTGACAGCACATCCCTGCTATTTCAGGCAGCAGGCTTCTTTGTAACTGGGCCACTAATACTGCATGCACCTATTACTGCATCTGAAGGCATCCTACATCTGTACAAGCTATCAGATGCTACACGGGTTTAAAACTGTGCATGTCATTGTCTTTGGCAGTGAGCGTAGGCATGCAGTACAGACTTGGGTTGTTTATTTCAAGTTTGGAGGTTTGATGGTGATGGATGGAAAGGTATTAGAAAGTGTACCATTTATTTTGTTTTTGGGTTGTTTTTTCTTGAGGTTTTTTTTTGCTGAAAGATTATATGCTAGAATGTTAGCCATTGTCTACCATCTTGCCCTTCTCGGACCTCTCTGTCTCTCCCCTGCGATTGACACATTCTTTTTGCCTGGGTTCTGTTTACTTTTATTACTTTTTATGGTTTGTTTGTAAATCTTTCTAATGGATTTAAATATCCATTTGAAAATCAAAAAGGTCTGGCTGATTTCAGTCCACAGTAATTATTTTTTAATGCATACATACACACAGACACACAGACACACACACAACACACACACACACACACACACACACACACACACACACACACACACACACACACACACACACACACACAACACACACACACACACACACACCATTTCCCTGTGTTACTATTCTGGTGTCAACCTATCTCTGACCTGCACAGCAGGTGAAGACAGCTGCTTCTATTCTGGCTGTGTCTGATGGAGGGGAGGGAGGGAGGACAGAGCCAGAAACGTGGGTCTGACAGCACATCCCTGCTATTTCAGGCAGCAGGCTTGGAACTGGGCCACTAATGCTGCATCACTTACTGCATCTGAAGGCATTATAGTTACATCTGTACAAGCTCTCTGGTGCTAAAAGGGTTTCAAACTGTGCCTGTGCTTGCCTTTGGCAATGAGTGTAGGTGTGTAGTACTGTCTTCATTTTTTTTTTTTTTTTTTTTTTTTTTTTACAATGACAGACATTTCCTGTCTAGGGATGAAACATTCTTGACTGATCTGTACAGTCTCATTTTTGAAAGATTATATGCTAAAATGTGTAAATACTGGCTATTTTTTACCTGCGTGACCTTTCTGGACGCCGCTTTCTCTTCTCCTAATTTGTACATTCCTTTGTCTAGGCATTCTGTTTAATTTGAGGAACTTTGGGGGAAAAACCCTATGAACTCTCTGATTAATTACAAAATTAAGTATAGAATAAAATACTTGGGTATCTGTATTCATAAT
>CM060328.1:26446038-26448538 GCA_030674155.1 Stramonita haemastoma
ACCACACACACACACACACACACACACACAACACACACACACACCGCGCACACACACACACACACACAAAACACACACAACAACACAACAAACACACACACACATATTCACACATTATTTTCTTCCCATGCAGGGGACCAAAAATTATCGTTTCAACTGGAGGAGAGCTAAAGTAATCAACACTTCTCCCATGAGACAGGAGGAGGGAGACATTAGCTTTTGTTAAACTGAAAGAAATGAGTAGGTAAAAAAGGACAGTATTGTTTTTCCTGGGTGCACTGAACTGACAATCTAATCTCTGTCTGTCTGTCTGTCTGTCTGTCTGTCTGTCTGTCTGTCTCTGTCTCTGTGTCTCTCTGTCTCTGTCTCTGTCTCTGTCTCTGTCTCTGTCTCTCTCTGTCTCTCTCTGTCTCTCTCTCTCTCTCTCTCTCTCTCTCTCTCTCTCTCTCTCTCTCTCTCTCCTCTCTCTCTCTCTCTCTCTCTCTCTCTCTCTCTCTCTCTCTCTCTCAGGGTAGCTCAGTGGTCAGAACAGTCGCTTTCCCCAAGCCAAGGTTAAGCAGCATCGAGTGTGCTTACCAAGTGGATGGGTGACCGTTTGGGCACTTTGGCTTCAGTACAGACACTCAGTTCACCCAGCTGTAAATGGCTACCTGCCCTCTTTAGGGTCAAGGAAGGTAAAGTAGCGAGGGAGAGGAGATGGGCGCCGCCCATAATATTCTGACCCCTAGAGAAGCTGAGGTCCCTGATGCCTTGCTCCTCTACGATCACATAGTTTATAGTACACTTTTTACCTTTTACATTAAAGTATTTTTAGATCCATGCAAAATAACACTTTCAATGACAACAAATTGACAATAAAAACAAAACAAAACAAAACATAATAACAAATGCAAATGAATCAGCAAATATACAAGAACCTTCCCCCCACCTAAACAGACAAATAAATAAAGGTAAAGTTTTTCCTCCCGTGTTTTTGTAAGATAGTTACAATTAAGATACTTCGCCAACACAACCACATCTTCACATCCTTTTTGTAAAGGTTCTACTCCTTTCAGTCTCTCAGGCAATATCACAGAGGAAATGATGAAAAAGGAAAAAGATGTAAACAATCTATACGCAGGCAAAGCTGACACTGAAATTGCATTAAACTTGGGAAAAAGTGAACAAGTTCCTGGCTGATTAAATTCACACTGGGTATCGATTGACACTTTATGCATGGTGTAAATTCTCCCCATTCACAGTATTGACTTACACAATATTTTCGCTGTAAGCTCTTTTTCTATCTTTTTTCTTCCTTCTCACCTTCCTTCCTTCCTTCCTTCCTTCTTTCCTTCCTCTCCTTCCTTCCTTCTTCCTTCCTTCCTTCCTTCCTTTCTTCCTTCCTTCATGCCTTCCTTCATGCCTTCCTTCATGCCTTCTTCCTTCTTTCTTTCCTTCCTTCCTTCCTTCCTTCCATTCCGTTTTTTTCTTTTTGATTTGAATCCTCTTGCTTTTCTTATTGTTGTTTTTCTTTTTGTAAACTGCTGAAGCATAAGAGAAAGTTTTACTATGATTATCATTAAAGACCTCAAACTAAGGAAGCATTTGGTAGGGTATGGCAGAGGGAGTGTTTGGCCACAGAGAGGAAACTTAGTATTAGACAGAAGTCAATAACCGTCATCTAGCAGACTGTAAGCAGAAGATTAATTGCACGTGATACTATTGGAGAATAATGTCATATTTTGATCAGGAAGTACAAGCTCTATCTTCTATCCTACAGTCTTTTTTTCAACTTGATAAATTCCAAGAACACAGTAAGACTGATGCAAATCAAGATTATGTTAGTACAGGCAGGAAATGATAAAGAAAAAAAAAAGCCAACACAAACCTTTGCCTCAAAGATGACATGAGCACACAGACAAAACGTACAATATGGCAAAGCTAACAGGCAAAAAAAGACATGAATAGATGAGACAAATGAACATATGAATAGGTGGACAAATGTACAAAACAGACAGGGACAGACACAAAAAAGCAACAGTTCTTGATAGTAATCCAGGTGCAAACTGAGAGATTTCAATCCATGTTTCCAACCTTCTTGCCACGTAGGAGACAGAACAGACAGTACAGACAAAACAGTCTGACATCACGCCTGCACTTCACCTGTGTTTTCCCTCTGGCTCCATAGATCATCTGTATTTGCCTCAGGGGACTGGGGGATCCTTGGAGGGCATGGGGGGAGTAACAATAAACGAGACAGGGGGTGATGGCAAAACATCATGGCAGCTGTTGCTCTGGTCATGACGTGTCACGCCAACTCCACATCCTACTCCTCTGTAAGGTAGGGAGGGTACTGGTACTCTTTCACTATAATTATCAAAGTATCGCAGCATTTTTGGAAGCTTTTGTGGCATATTTAAACAGAAAAAAGTTATGTTGTTCTTGTTGTAGCTGTTGTTGTTGTTGTTGCTGCTGCTGCTGTTGTTGTTGTTGCTGTTTGTCGTTGGTGGATGTGGTAGTG
>CM060328.1:26453538-26461038 GCA_030674155.1 Stramonita haemastoma
GTGTGTGTTGTGTGTGTGTTTTGTCGGTGTGTGTTTGTTTTGTGTGTGGCGTGGAGTGCTGGTGCGTACGTGCACGCTCATGCATGATTGCGTTTATGTGATGCATTATGCCCTATAAAATAAATTTAAGTAAGTAGCTAAAAAAGTATGTAAGCACTAAGCAAGCACGTACTGGGTAGAATAAAAAGTAAGTGAAATAGTAAAGTAAGTATAGTAAGTAAGTAATATAAGTTAGTAAGTAAGTTAATTCAGTTAAGCCTGTCATTCAGTCAGTGAGTAGAAGCTACACGAAATATCAAGTAGTAAGTTTCATAATAAGGAAAAAAAGAAATACTACCCTTTTCAACAAGTTGAAAGCGAAGCAAAAGTCTGAAATAGCTAAATCAAAAATATATAAAGCCACCCTTCAAAATAGCTATCCAATCAGAACAAGCCAAAACACGTGGTATCCATCAGATAGAACCCTAACCCAAGATGGTGAACTATGAAGGACCTGTGAAGTCAGTTCTGTAGTCTTCCTTCATGGATTCAGAAGTGGCTGGGGCCACACACTTGATGAAGTCATAGGGGACTGGAATGGCACAATCTAAATTACAAAACAAAATCAGCCAAAGAGATTACAAAAACCATGGATGAAAATACAAGACAAAAATAAGAGCAAATAGATGAGTGAAACAAATGGCACAAAGTAAAAAAAAAAAAAAAAAAAAAAAAAAAAAAAGCAACTAAAAACACAACCAAAAACACAGGTGGTTTAGGACATGGAGGAAAAGCTGAGAGAGGTATCACAGAGAAGCAGGAGGAGGAGAGGAGGGGAATCAGGGAGAGGGAGTGGGGGGCAGGCTTGAAGAGACAGCTAATCAATACTCTTTCCAACGTAATTGATCAAGACATTTTCACTCCTTCCCCCAAACTAACACCATTTTACGCATCAGCTTTGTCAGTGTGTTTTACAGGTTTACTGTTTTGTTTTTTTTCTTCTCTTCTCTTCCTATCTATTCTCATTCTTACCTTTATTTGAAAAAAAAAAATCTATGGCCAAACATTGGAAATAAAATATCAAAATATTGTATGAAAAAAAATATTCAAAATTACAATATCACATTACAAATTGTGTGTGAATTGATCATTCAACTCATTTTATTCTAAACTCCCAAGTTAATAAAATATATATCTGGTGAAAAAAAAAAAGTTGCACCAACGCTTTTTCATGTTGAATGTTTTGCAGTTACCTGTACTGATCATTTTTCAGAAACGTGGCCTTTTTGTTTTACAAAAAAAATAAGTCGTATGGTATAAGTGAGAGAGAAGTAAGTAATTGAGCTGTTATATTTTCTAAAAATCTACAAAGTATTACCTTTCTTTTGATGCCGAATTCATTGTTCTACCTCTAACATTGGCAAAGTTGTGGGTGTTAAAAATGAGTGACGGAGCGATTTCACATTCTGAGAAAATTGAGTTTTAAGTTTTCACCATTCTAGCTAACACACACCTTAGCAGGCCAAAACAATGCGTTAAAAACACAACTTGTAATCAAATACAACCTTTTTAAGTACATAGTAAGGACATTTAGTGCATACGGATTCTATTGTTGATGAAAAGTCAAAATGGACAAAGCAGACCATACCTTCCCTTTTTGTAGCCTCCCTCCTTTTCACTCCCTGTGAGTTAAGAATTGTAAAATGGGTCACACATGTTCTTAGTTTTTCATTGTAGAGTTTGACGATTAAGTCGAAATCATCATTGATTTTACCTAATGAAGGTGTCTTTTGCATTAGTCTGGGAATGAGCTAGATTAGCGAGCAGTAGCATCGTAGTAACACTTCTATCTTAACATTTCATACCTACCTCCACAGCACCTGTGTGAATTTGTTTTAAGTCACCTGAGTTACATAGTACGTTGTTGTTGTTGCTGTTATGTTGTTGTTAATTTGATGATCATTTCCGTTGCCATTAGTTAGTGTTTTGTATTTATTGTGTTGCAGACTGTTCAAACATAAATAAATATACAGACACATAATATAATCTCTCATGAGCTTTTGACTAAATGTTAGTAATCTAAAACGAAAAAAGGAAGAACAACGGAAGCTGACTGTCTGCTGTGGAAAACATCAAAAACCAACTGGGAGTAGCAGTGATGACTACCCCAGGGGTGAAATCAGACTGTCACCTGTCCCCCAGCAGTTCCTGACAGTGACAGACATGACAGAGCAGACAGCACCAGCTGTGGTCTGACCTTGCCTTCACAAGCTGGGGAAGTGCAATGCATGGTAAGGAAGGGTGAGTTTGACAACTGGCTGAGGTATTGCTGACTTGTGGGTGCTCTTTATACTGAGATTGATGGGTGCGGGCTGATGTTCAGAACCTGTGTTGTGCTATATTGATATTATTTTTACGTGCTTATTGTTCTTATATATGCTTGTAACCCACTGGAATTTCTCTGTTTTAGAGATAATAAAATATTTTAATTGAATTGAAATAAAGGGGATGAGGGATGATGAGGGACTGTTGTGAGGAGAAAAGAGAGGGAGAGACATATACCTCATAATATCTGTGACCCTGTGAGTGGGGCAGACAGCATATCAGTACTATCTTGTTTCTATGGATTTTTTTTTTAAGTGTTTTAATATATATTTAGGGTATTTACTGCAGTGGTTTTTGCTGAGTACAAACAGAGTGGAGGTAGACGTGATTCTGATTTTCCTCAGATGTTTGGATTCTATTGAGAAAGTAGAAATATACCTTTTGTGTTAAGAAATCAGTAGCACATCAATGAAAGTGTGTCCATTTTTATGTGTGATGAGAGGAAATGAAAAAAAAATTCAAAGTCAAGGTGCAACAATAGCTCAGCATGCGACTCAATGTGGTTCTTGACCCTAAATTGCAACTTATGTTTGGTTGGATGTCATATTCCACCTTCAGATTGGATTCGTTGTTTTTTTTCTTCTGCTGTATCATATCTCTGATATCAGGATGTTTAATATCCAAAGATAAAAACATAGAGAAAATAGAAACAAACAAACAAACAAAAATAATAAAGGAAGAAAACTATGAAAAAAAGAGTGAATGAAAAACATAACAAAACAAAAAAATGACAGATTGTCAGACAGAATGAATAAAAAACAAACAAATAAAGAACGAAAGAAAAAAATAAAGAAAGAGAGAAACAAACAAACAAACAAACAAAAACGAAAGAGGGAAAAAAAGATTTGTGTCCCTAGCATCACCACCACTGCTATCCACAGATTCAATTACCTAGGGAGTAAAGAGAAAGGTGGGGGTAGGTAGAGGGCAGGGCGAGGTTTTCTAAGAAATGCTGTGTTCAGACGTCTGGAGTGGGATGAAGGCAATTAGAGGAAAGAGCTGAGATGTCTTAATGACAAATTGAGTGAGTGGATGAGTGGCTGAGTAAAATGTGTCACGGTGTGGTTGTGTGTGTGGTGGGGGGGTGCATTTTAACAAAGATCTGACTGAAAAGCTATATAAAACTATATTCCTTCCCCACAATTACATTTCCTGAGAGAGAGAGAGAGAGAGAGAGAGAGAGAGAGAGAGAGAGAGAGAGAGAGAGAGAGAGAGAGAGAAGAGAGAGAGAGAGAGAGAGAGAGAAATGAATGAATGAATGAATAACTTTATTTTTCAAGGGTAACAGAGTAAAGTAATCATTACATACTTTTTTTATCCGGCCCTTGAGAGAGGAGAAGAAGACAGACAGACAGACAGACAGGACAGAAAGAGACAGACAGACAGACAGACAGACAGACAGACAGAGACAGAGACAGACAGACAGAGAGAGACAGAGAGAGACAGAGAGACAGAGAGATAGAGACAGACAGACAGACAGACAACCAGACGGGCAGACAGGCAGACAAACACAGAGACAAAGAGAGATGGGGTGTGATTTATTACGTGTTTACAATGGGGCAGAGGCCAGAACAGATGCTGTTATCTATAGTCTGAGCTACCTCTTCAAACACACACTGGTGGTTTCTGAAAGTGCTTAATGCAAAACACACTTCCCTCATGTGCTTCCAGCCGCCTGCTAAAAACCGAAAAGATAGACAAATTTAGGGACAACCTTTGCAGAAAGTAGTGGGTGTGCCTGCACAGGTTTTGCTGCTGGTGATTTTTTAAAGGAAGAAAAAACATAGTGAGATTTTTTTTTTTATTATTTTTTTTATTTTACCTCCAACCAGATCTTTGATATAGTGGATGTGGAATGTCAGGGTGTAATACCATCCCTATATCAGGAATCCATGTTTATTCACCCACCCAACACACAACACCAGGCATGCACAACACAACACACACACACACACACACACACACACACACACACACACACACACACATACACCACACACACACACACACACACACACATACACAGACGAACCACACACACACCCCAAACACACACATTGCAAGACGAACACACAAACAACACAACACACAAACACACAAAAACACAACACTGTACATCTGTAAGATAAAATTGATTGACTTTGATTGACTTTGATTTGAACAAGAAAACAGACACACACACAGACAGACAGACACACAACAACAGCACAACAGACACACAGACACACCAAGAATACACATTGTCACAGAGAGAGAGAGAGAGGAGAGAGAGAGAAAGAGACTTAGAGAAGAGGAGAGAGAGAGAGAGAGAGAGAGATGGAGAGAGTGTTCGTACCCACAAAAACACTTTGGGATAAAAAGTCAAAAGCCACCATTTTGTTGGAATGCCTTCATTTAGATCTTACATATCAGTAACAAATTTAGAAGGAATGTATGAACACAAGCAAACATTTTGTTGACATTTCGCCATGTGTTTCATTTGGTGTGCTTGCCTTTCATAAAGTATTTAAGATTCTTAGAAGAGGTTATTTGGTAAATGTTAATTTGTGCCTGGCAATGTTTACTTTTCAACTGTGTGAATGTGAATACTCAGGTCCCGTGTGTGAACATGCAGAGAATATATTGTGCACGTGTTAAAATTTGTTCCATTTGTTTTAAGAGAAGACCATTGTGCACCTGCTGGAACAGATGACAAAATTTACAAAACTGCATACACATGGTGACTGGATGCAAAACAAGCATGAGGTCATTAGGCCATTATCCTCAAAATATAAAAATGATAAACTGAGTGGTACTTGTTTTAGGTTCGTTTGGCTGGATACATGCAAGTATTGAAAAACCTTGTAACTGTTTCATTCTTTTTTTGATTAAGGAAAGAGTAGGATTGTTGGTTATTGTTTTATTGTGAAAATCTTTCACCACCTCTTAACTATACGAGGCTGTCATATAGTACGAAATAGATAAATAAATAGACAAAAAGATAAATAACTAAATAAAACTAATTATTAAATGAATGAAATAATAATTGATAATGTAATCAATCAATCAATTAATTATCTCAATAATTGATTAACTGATCAATGTATTAATTGACACAAAAATATAGCCATTTCCTGGCTTCATTCTTGGTTAAACACACATTCCTTTACAAGATTCCCTAGAAACTTCCCTTTGTGGCCAGCCTCCAGAGTACGTTAAACATAAAGCTTCAAAGGAGAGTGAATTTAGTTAGCACTTGTCTGCAATTAGTGTGGATAGGTGGCTCTTTATGTGCAGGAAACATGAAGGAAAACTGAGCTGGGTTTTCACTTCTACCACTAGAAAAGATTGCTTAGTGGTTAGAGCATTGATCTCATAAAATGGCAGTCCTGGTCTGAGCCACTGCATAGGCACCTATTGATGGAGTTAACATTGGTACTGACTGTATTCCCTGACATTTCCTTAAGATAAGACTATGAATTGAGGTCCCATGTATAAAGGCAATCAAATTATTTTGCACACACACTGAAACTTTTCCAACCTTTTGGAAGAGTAGGCCAAAAATGGAATCTTAATATTCAAATTTCTTTCATGCACATTTTTTGTTATTAAAACATACTAGGTACAGAACATATTTAATCTTTTTAGAGCATCGCTTTCCAAAAATGACCTGAACATAAACTTTCAGAATACTGTCAATCTTCTAAGTGTACTCCCAAAAGAAAAGTATATTACAGGCATAAGACTTGCCACTGACAGTAATCAAATGGAATGTGCACACATATGTGAACTACCCATGTCAGAACGCCTGTGTTTACCCAGTAAATGTTCCTACCCCACCCAATGCCTGGCTGATAAGAAACATGACGAAACGATTCCAAGCACAAACACTTTCTTACCCAGCATTTCAAGTAGTGACACTTTAACATCTTAGCAGTTAAAGTTTATTTTCTCTAACACCAGTTTAAGACAAGCATACATTGAGAGCCTGCACACTGTGGCAGCAGAGGTCACTAAGTGTACGCACACCCACCCACAACCCACCAAAAAACCTCCGATTTAATAAACAAATCTGATATCAGAGAGACTTCTAAGATTTAATGAAAGAATTACACAGATTCTGGCAGGAGATGTTATGAACTGCAATGGAAGAAATTGGGTTATCAACACAATCAAGGAATTTTTGTCAGCACACTCCAACCACTACACTCAAAAGCAGTGTGATGATTTCATGTAGTGTCACTGGAGAGAGACATGAAGTTTTCCTGTGTTACCTTCAATCTTTCACACTTTTCAACAGATAAGATCTAATTATTCCAAGAATAAATCATACATGATGGATTTAAGATCATTTCAGTACAGAAAAAAGAAAATCAGCATAGATCTTTACTTTGCAATGATGGATGGATACACAGATGGGCTGGTAGACAGATGGATAGACTAAGACATGCAGATAGAATGATTGTAGGGGGATGGACAGATGGTTTGAGATTCAGATAACATCAACTTGCAAAAGGAGCATATACAGAAACATAAGGCAATTAAACACACACCACACACACACACACACACACACACACACACACACACACACACACACACACACACACACACACACCACACACACACACCCCCAAACACACACACACACACACAAAGAAGAGCATGTACACTTCAATCCAGGTTCACATTTTCTAACCAAACAGGAGACATACAAACAGTATGGTTCACTGTACCCCCGTTTTCCCTGTAGCTCCATAAAGCATCAGTATTTGCCTCATGGGACTGTGAATCATTGGAGAAAGGAGCAATAAGCGTGGAGACAAAACGTAAAAGACAGGTGTGGTACTGTTCATGATGTTTAAGTAGAACACTGTTGTCCCTTTGTGTATGGATACTGGCTGGGGTCAGAATGCTATATTTCCACCATTTGTATAATTTTTGTTCTTGTGACTCTCTGTACACGTCTGTGTTTTTCTGATATTTGTCTTTCTGTCTTCTGTTTTCTGTCTCTTCTGTCTTTGTCTGTCTTCTGTCTGTCTGTCTTCTGTCTTCTCTCTCTCTCTCTCTCTCTCTCTCTCTCTCTCTCTCTCTCTCTCTCTCTCTCTCTCTCTCTCTCTCTCTCTCTCTCTTGTTTCACTCTCTCCTTTTACTTTT
>CM060328.1:26468538-26473538 GCA_030674155.1 Stramonita haemastoma
CTCTCTCTCTCTCTCTCTGACAGAAGGTTGACTGTAACTGAGCTCCTGCGAAATTAATTGCAAATTAGCTAATTACTTTGTACTTATCATTAGTACCAAACTGTGGTTGTAATAGTCTGATCAGTTTTTTTTGTGTTGATCTGTTTAGTATAAATTTTGATTACCAAAAGTCAAAATTACTTTCAAAATCGTTAATTGAAATTCGTCGTGTGAAGCCAAGCTACTATCTCACATACGAAAAAGTTGCAGTGCTGGTTTGGCTGTGCAGTGCAGTTCACCTCTCACAATGCATGCTGACTTGGGCCTTCCTTATTATGCTGCATTGCTCAGCATGTGAAAACAGCTGACCAGTTAAACGGCAATAATGTTGACGCTGCGACTAGTATGAATGTTCAAAGATTTCCCTAATACCCCCCCCCCCCTACTTCCACCCTTCCATTTTGTTGTTGTTTATCTGTTTTCTTTTTCATGTCCGTGATCTAGTGTCATTTAAGCCAGCCATAGACTCTGATAACAACAATGGCAGAGCAGACAACTTCCGATATTCATTCCGAAGTGGAGGAGCAAAGCAACGTAAAGAAACTTCAACCAACCCTGGATGAAATGCAAAAACGTTTTTCCTGTCCTACAAATGAGCTGATAGTGTGGCGAAACGTCCTTTTATACCGCTACTCCGCTGTGTTACATGCTTCATTTTCCTGCCAAATGGCTGATTATGATGCCGACATGAATGAACTGCCTTCTTCACCAGACTGGATTGCCACCTTGCCCCCCATGCTGAACAAGACTGTGATACGCCTGTATCACAATTCATTCAAGAGTGTGACGGTGACCCTGTACTTCTGCCCCGGTCAGTCTTCAGGCACTCTGTTGTGCCAAGGAAAAGACTGTGTGCAATGGGACTCACGTGAGTGCGAAGCACTGAAAACACTGGTCTTGGACTACATGCGGCACAACGACTGTGACAAACTGACCAAGTCTGTGTTAAATGTGCCACTTGCCTTTCTGCACACCCCAGAACCCTTACCGTTCACCACCCCGGACATTGATGTGGCCAGCAGTGATGGTAATTCTGATGCTTCCCCCCATCCCGACTGTACACCCCTGCTGATGTCTTGTGAGCAGCATCAGCCTGCTTCCCAAGGTGTTGTCCTTTTGTCTCCCATTCCCTTCCCTACAGAAACAAATGCCCCACCCTCACAACTATTAACACCTTCTCGTAAAAAGACTAAGCTTTATAGAAGGCGAACCTTGTGCTTCACTCCCAAACAGTACAAACGTAAGTCACCTCTTGTTTGTCCATGTTCTAAAAAACTTTCTCAACTTGAAACTGCTCTTGAGGACTTCGTTTATGAAAACAAACATTTTACAAACACACAGGTGTCAAAAATTGATGACGTAAAAATTGCTGTCAAAAATGAAATTAAATCAAGACTAAATGAAAAATTTGATATGATGATGGATAAAATGGAAACAAAGATGTCGGATATTGTTCACACACTTCATCAGATAAAGAAAGAAAACCAGTCTCTGAAATCTCATTTAGTTAACATAAACGCAGGTACAAAGAACAATAAACCAAAAGTACTGCATGATGCATCAACGCAGTCTGATGACTCTTTGTTAGAAGCAAGCACCGCATTGTCAATTGATCAGAGAGAGTGTGTCTCTCAGCCCATAATGATTGCAAAGACTGACAGTCAGATAACTGACGAGTCCATTTTGGAGTCAGGCACACTGACTACTGAAAACCCCCACCAGCCCACTCTGACACAGTCCTCTGTGGCTGTGGAGTCCTCAGACTCTAAATCTGAGGAAGGTGACATAATGTACTGTGTTCCCGTGTCTAACACTTTTTCAACTCTGCTAAAAGACACTTCTGACACAAACAAAAGTCAACATCGCAAGCATGCCATACCATCTACTAGTTCCGACAATTATCATGAAATTTCAAATAGCAAATCTGTGACATCCACCCACCCCAAACCTTCACCTCAGGAAGTGATGAACAATGTTGTCATCCCTGACAAAACCACATCACTTCTCATTGGTGACTCGGTCGTCAGGTATATAAACCCTAAAAGACTGACGACACCACAATATTATATGTACAAGCTGTGTAATCCCGGCATGACTGTTTCTGATCTGACCACATGGCTACTTTCCCAAGCCTCGTTCTCCAATATCAAACATCTTTTCCTTCACGTAGGTTTAAACAGCTGTTCCTCGGGTCAAATCAGTGTGGATGCATGGACACAACTTATCTCTCTTTGTAAAAAAGTGTTCCCCCTATCCGCCATAGCCGTAAGTTCAATTATTCCTGCTAAAGGCAGACACAACTTAAATAATACCATAGCCCCCTCTAACCGCAATCTGTACAGTGCCTGCCAACTCCAAGACGTGGTTTTTATTGATAACAAGACTTCTTTTGTCACACAATCAGGAGCTCCACGGCTTGCTCTGTACAGAGACGCAGTTCATCCCAGCATGCAGGGAACAGCCAAACTGGCTGTGAACTTAAAGAAAACACTGGCTAGCTGGTACCCTGATCAGTATCAGGGTTCCAATACCCAAAGTTCTGTTCGTCAGAACAGGGTAGAAAACAGCCAACTAGCAAACCATTTACAGCCTCCGCCAAATGTAAACGTCCACGAACAGACAAATCAAAGACAGACAATAGAACAAAACGAATTTGTCTGGAAACCACAGAGATCCCAGCCCACCCCCCTCTGTCCTCACCCAGCATCACTTTATCACTATCCTCCACTGCCCTTACGTCTGAATGATAGATTGCCGCTATCCTCCCCTTATTTCCCCCCTTACCCACCCCCATCTAATGGCAGGAACAATAGCAGACTTATTGGGCATAGTCCTGACATGCTTCACTATCCCCGCCCTGCACATCCAACAGAAACTGCTGCTGTTGCAGACTTTGGTCAGAATGTCATGCGCCCCCCAGCTAACATCCCGTGGGATTTATCTTTAAGAGACTTCCTCATGTCTCAGATCATGCCCATACAATGAGGGTTTTGTCATGAAATATAAATGACCACAAACATTGGTATTAAAATTTGTGTGTGTGTGTTGAAATTTAATATGATATATTTGTGTATATATATGCATAATTTTTGTATCAAACTTTTCATACGAAGATGTGCCTGTGAGGTACACACATGTATAACCTATATCTATAATATATGTTAACCTAATTTGTGTGTGATGGTGTACCATCCAGCCCCTCTGGGCGTGCATAGTTTTGTTGATGCGTGGGTGCCTGTGTGTGTGTGTGTGTGTGTGTGTGTGTGTGTGTGTGTGTGTGTGTGTGTGTGTGTGTGTGTGTGTGTGTGCACGTGTGTTTGTGCTTATGTTTGTGTGTGTATGTGTGTGTGTGTGTGTGTGTGTGTGTGTGTGTGTGTGTGTGTGTGTGTGTGTGTGTGTGTGTCGCAGTGACAGCAAGGCCGATATATAAGAATTTTTGTCCTGAAATCACCTCGTGCTGGTAAACTGGTTGAGTATTTTTCATTCTGCCAGCTGGGACTTCTGTGGATTTGTTTGTTTGTTTGGTTTTTTTTGGCAATTTTTGGCATATGTGATTTGATATTCAAGTACGACTGCTTGTGTTTTATACACTAGATTTGCAAATTTATTTGTCATAACAAATAGTAACCACTGTCTTTGTGCAGTTGTTTCTTTTCTTTTTTTCCTCTTTTTTTTGTAATCCTATATAAGTTGACCTTCCCTTACAATTATTATATACGTTATTTTGATTTCCTTTTTGAATTTGTTATTTGGTGTAATATTTATGTATCTTTTTGCATGATGTCTTTAACTCTTAAAAAATGGCCTTCAAAAGAAGGATTGCGAGTTGGGTATTTAAACATAAATCATGTGTATAACAAACTAGACGAAATTGCAATGATTTTGGACAACTTTGGTAAAAATTTTCATTTGTTTTGTCTTTCTGAATCACGACTGCGTTTTCAAATACCAGATTCTGACCTGTTATTCCCTGGTTACAATGTCATTCGTCGTGATCCAAAAACTTCTAAAGAAACCGGATTATTATTATATTATAATCAGTCTGTCACATTGAATAGAATCTTTGAATTAGAACAGTACCATGTTGAATCTATATGGGTAGAAGTCAAGTTAAAACATACAAAACCATTACTTATTGGCTTTATCTACAGAAATCCCTCCGAAAGAATAAACTGGTATACTGATTTTGATACAATGATGGACGCTGCCACACTTTATAACAATGAAATAATACTGTTAGGTGATTTTAATATTGATCTATTAAAACCGCAGACTAAATGGGTTCAGCTTTTCAAAACCTTTAATCTAAATCAGCTTATTGACTGTCCAACACGTATTACAGACACCACCGGCACACTCATTGACCATGTTTACGTTTCTTCCAAACAGAATATAGCTGAAGTTTGTTCACCTGTTTTTTCGTGCAGTGACCATTTCCCTATTTGTGTAACTTGGTCAAGAAAAGGGATAAAAATCCCCAGGACAGGTCACAAAACAATACAATATAGATGCTTTAAACAGTTCAAAAAAGATGTTTTTCTTAGTGATTTAGCAAACTCCACTTTGTCTCATGTTTATCAGTACACTGATCCATGCAAAGCCATAGACTTCTGGATACACACCTTTTCTGAAATTTATAATAAACATGCTCCATTAAAAACAAAACGCGTGAAATCCAAGTCAAAACCTCCATGGATATCAGAAGAAATAGAGAACGAAATAAAAGAAAGAGACTTTTTAAAGTCTAAACATGATAAAGATTTTAAAAACCAAAGAAACAAGGTGACAAACATGAAGCGTGCAGCCAAACAAAAGTACTTTCAAGATCTTGTATCTGACAGAAAAAACTGCAGACACATTTGGAAAGCCATTAATCTACTTACAAACAAAACAAACAAAAAAGCACAAACTACAGTAAAAGATATTTCTTCCTTGACGCTGAATAACCATTTTGTTGGGAT
>CM060328.1:26512736-26517736 GCA_030674155.1 Stramonita haemastoma
AAAGTTTCCTCTTGGGCCAAACACCCCCCTCTGCCATCCCAAAAACCCAAAAAGGGCCTTCTTATTTTTAAAAAGGGTTTTTAATTTTGAAAAATCAAAAAAAAAATTTTTTCTCTTATGCTTCAGCTTTTACAAAAACAAAAAAAAAAAAAAAAAAAAAAGGGGCAAGAGGATTCAAATCAAAAAAAAAAAAAGGGGGGGGGAAAGGGGAAAGGGAAAGGGAAGGGGAAAAAAAAGGAAAAGGGAAGGGGAAGGGGAAGGGGAAAAAAAGGGGAAGGGGAAAGGATGAAGGAAAAAAAAAAGGGAAAAGGAAAAAAAAAAAAGGGAAAGGGAAAGGGAAAGGGAAAGGAAGGAAAAAAAAAAAAAAAGGGAAAAGGAAAAGGGGAAGGGGAAAGGGAAAGGGAAAGGGAAAGGAAAAGGGGAAGGGAAAAAAGGGAAAGGAAAAAAAGGGAAAAGGGGAAGGGGAAAAAAAGGGGAAGGAAGGAAGGAAGGAAGGCAAGAAGGAAGAAAAAAAGGAAAAAGGGGGTTTTTTACGCAAAAATATTGTGTAAGTCAATACGGGGGGGGGGAAAATTTTTTAAAAACCATGCATAAATTTGTCAACCGATACCCAGTGTGAATTTTTTCACCCAGGAATTTTTTTCATTTTCCCCCCAAAAGTTTAATGCAATTTCTGTGTCAGCTTTCCCTCCGTATAGATTGTTTAATCTTTTTTCCCTTTTTTTTCCTTTTTTTTCCCCTCTGTAATATTGGCTGATGACTGAAAGGAGAAAAACCCTTCACAAAATGGATGTGAGGATGTGGTTGTGTTGGCAAAAGTTTTTTAAAATTTAAAACTATTTTAAAAAAAAACACGGGAGAAAACTTACCTTTTTTTTGTTTGTCTGTTTTAGGTGGGGGGAAGTTCGTGTTCATTTGCTGACCCATTTGATTTTTTTTATATTTTTTTTTTTTTGGGTTTTTTTTGTAAAATTTTTTGGGGCGTTGAAAAGTGTTATTTTGAAAAGGATCTAAAAATACTTTAATGAAAAAAGGGGGAAAAATAAAATATAACTTGTGATCGTAGAGGGCAAGGATCAGGGACCTCAGCTTAAAAAGGGGGGCAAAAATTTTATGGGGGGGGCCCAAAACTCCTCTCCCTCGCAAAATTTACCTTCCTTACCCAAAAAAGGGGGGGAGGTACCATTTACAGCGGGGGGAACTGGGTGCCCCGTTTTGAAGCCAAAGTGCCCAAACGGTCACCCATCCATTTTGGGAAGAAAAAACCCCGATGCTGTTTAAAAACCCTTTGGGTTGGGGGGAAAACGACTGTTCTGACCATGGCAAAACCCCGGGGGGAGAGAGAGAGAGAGAGGAGAGAGGGAGAGAAGAGCAAAGGGAGGAGAAGAGAGAGAGAGAGAGAAGGGGGGGTGAGAGAGAGAAAAAAAGAGACAGAGAAAAGAGAAAAAACCCCCCGACAGACAGAAGAAAAGACAGACAGACAAACAGACAAAAATTTGTTTTGGGCAATTCAGTGCACTCAGGAAAAAAAAATACTGTCCTTTTTTACCTACTCTTTTTTTTGCATTTTTTAAAAAAGCTAATGTCTCTTCCTCCGTCCATGGGAAAGTGTTGAAAATTTTTTTTTGCTCCCCCTCCGTTGAAACCATAATTTTTGGTCCCCTGCATGGGAAGAAAAAAAAAGGTGAATATGTGTGTTGTGTTTGTGTGTATTCTGTGTGTGTTTTGTGTGTGTGTGGGTATGGGGTTTTTTGTTTTTTGTGTGTGTGTGTGTGTGGGTGTGTGTGTGGGTGTGTGTGTGTGGGGTGTGTGTTTTGGGGGGTTTTTTTTGTGTGTGGGGTGGGGGGTGTGTGTGTGTTGTGTGTGTGTGTGGTGTGTGTGGGTGGTTCTGTGTGTGTCTGTTTGTGTCGGGGGTGGTGTGTGCTTTTTGACATGTGGGTTGAGGGGATGTGTTTGGTATGTGTGTGTTTCTTCTGTTGTTTTTCGTGGGGGGTGTGTGTGTGTGGGGTGTGTGTGTTTTGGGGGTGTTTTGTGTGTGTGTGTGTGTGTGTGTGTGGGGTGGGGTTTTTGTGTGTGTGTATGTGTGTTTGGGGGGTTCTGTGCCCCTGTGTCTGTGTCGGGTTTTCTGTGTGTAAAGAGTAAAAGCTTAGATAGGAAATTTCCCCAAAGTTTTGGGGGAAAAAAAAAAATTTTCCTTTTTTTCCCCACCCCTTTTTTTACAGCTTAAAAAAAAAACAAAAGCTCTCTCCTCGGGGAAAAAAAGTTGATTATGTAGCTCTCCTCCATTTTAAACATTTGTTTTTTTTTGGGTTTTGCTACGGGGGAAAAAATAGTGTGTGGGGGGTTTTTTGTGTGTATGTAGGGGTTTTCTGTATTTTTTGTGTGGGGTGTGTGCGTGCGTACGTGCATGTGTGTTGTGGGTTTTTTTTGTGTGTGTGTGGGTAGGTGTGTGTGCCCCATGGTGTGTTTCTATGTTTGTGGTGGTGTTGTGTTTTTTGTGTTTGAAAAAGGGGGGTTTTTTGTGTGTGTGTGTGTTTTTGGGGTGTGTGCCCCATCTTTTTTGGGGGTTTTTGTTTTGGTTTTTTTTGGGGAACTTAGATTGGAAAATTTAATATTTTTTTTGGGAAAAAAACCCGTCATTGTTTCCCCTATCATTTTTGCATTTAAAAAAAAAAGCAATTTTTTCTCCCCTCCGGGGGGGGGAAAAGGGGGTTTTTGGTTTTTTTTTTGCTCTCCTCCGCTTTTTTCAGTTAAAACAATTTGTTTCATCTACTGAAAAATTTGGGATTTTTAAAGTTGTTTTTGGGGTTTTTTGGGGTTTTTAAATTTTTTTATTATTCTTTTTTATTATTATCTTTTTTTTTTTATTTTTTGTGGTGTGTGGTTTGGGGGGGTACGTGCTTTTGTGCTTTTTGGGGGGGTTTGAATGTGGGCGTTTGTCCCCATCGTGCATGCCATGCGTGGTGTGTGTGTGCATTTGTGGTGGTTGTGTGTGTGTGGTGTGTTGGTGGTGTGTGTGTGTGTGTGTGTGTGTAAGCTTAGATGGGCAATACGATGCTTCTTGGAAAAAAACACTGCCCCTTTTTTCCCCACCCATTTTTTTACAGCTTAACAAAAGCTAATGTCTCTCTACTCTTCTCTGGAGGAGAAGTGTTGATTAGTTTAGCTCTCCTTCAGTTGAAGAGACATTTTTTTGTTCTGATGCATGGGGAGAAAACGGCGCGCGCGCGTGTGTGTGTATGTGCGTGCGCGCGCGCGCGCGTGTGTGTGTGTGTGTGTTGTGTTGTGTTGTGTTGTGTTGTGTTGTGTTGTGTGTGTGTGAGAGAGGAGAGGGGGGAGAGAGAGAGAGGGGGGAGAGAGAGAGGGAGAGAGAGAGAGAGAGAGAGAGAGAGAGAGAGAGAAGAGAGAGAGAGAGAGAGAGAGGAGAGAGAGAGAGAGAGAGGAGAGAGTAGAGAGAGACAGACAGACAGACAGACAGACAGACAGACAGACAGACAGACAGACAGACAGACAGAGACAGACAGAGACAGAGAGAGTGAGAGAGAGAGAGTGAGAGAGAGAGAGAGAGAAAGAGATAGAGAAGAGAGACAGAGACAGAGACACAGAGAGAGACAGAGAGAGAGAGAGCAGTAATAACATCTTGAAAGAAAAACATGATCTTTTACTAAAAAAAAAAAGAAAAAAAAAATTCAATTGATAGCATGGCACTCTGCGCTAAATCAAAATAATCCATTTCTCTATCCATATGACTGATCCAGAACTGCTGCTGAAGTTTGTAGTAGTGTTTTTAAGTTCTTGTACCAGGCATACCTTTGTCTTATTTTACAGTCACAGTTTAATGACATTTCATTAAATATTGTGGACATGCCGGGGACCTTTCAGTATAAAACCCACTCCCGCCTTCTGGAAATTTTATGCTAGGACATCACTCTGTTCTATTTCTCTCTTTGTATCTGTCTTCTTCCTTTTCTTCCTGTAACCTTCTTCTTATCTTTTTCTGCCTTCTTGGTCCCATGTTCCTGCTTTTATTCAGAGTCTTAAGAGGTAACAATTTTCTTCCACTTTGACATTGGTTATGCGGGCCTGAATTGTCAGGTGCTTGATGGCAGCAAAACGCATTTTCGGTCTTAGGATAGATAATAAACAGCTGATGTCTTGGCGTTTGATGAAGATGAAGTTTGTTTTAAACTACCAAAAATCTGTGTTTTTCTTGACAACATTTCACCATAGTGTTTCTCCTCTCACACAAAAGAGATCCAAATAAGGATAAACCACAGAAAGAGGAAAGAGTTTTAAAAGAAGAGAGAGAGAGAGAGAGAGAGAGAGAGAGAAGAGAGAGAGAGAGAGAGAGAGAGAAGAGAGAGAGAGAGAGAGAGAGAGAGAGAGAGAGAGAGAGAGAGAGAGAGAGAGAGAAGAGAGCAAACTTGTAACACAGGCAGAGAAAGCTGATGCGTAAAATGGTGTTAGTTTGGGGAAGGAGTGAAAATGCCTGGATCGATTAAGTTCACACTGAGTATTGATTAGCTGTCCTTTCAAGTCTGCACTCCCCCACCACCACCTCTTCTCCCTCTCTCTCTTTCCTCTGTTTGACGTCTCTTTCAGCCTGACCTGCTAGTGTAAAGTACTTATCCCCCTTCCTCCTCCTCCTACTTCTGCTTTTACTCCTCCTGCGTCTCCTCCTCCACTTTCTCCTCTTCCTCCTTGTTCTTCTCGTTCTTGTTCTTGGTATTGTTCTTCTTGCTCTTGTTTTTCTTGTTCTTGTTTTTCTTCTTCCTCTTCTTCTTGTTCTACTTGTTCTTGTTTTTGTTCTTGTTCTTGTTTCTCCTTCTTCTTCTTCTTCTTCTTTCTTCTCTTCTTCTTCTTCTTCTTCTTCTTCTTCTTCTTCTTCTTCTTCTTCTTCTTCTTCTTCTTCTTCTTGCTCTTGGTCTTCTTGTTCTTGTTCTTCCTGTTGTTGTTGTTGTTGTTGTTGTTGTTGTTGTTGTTGTTGTTCTTCTTCTTCT
>CM060328.1:26522736-26530236 GCA_030674155.1 Stramonita haemastoma
AAACAGGCAGTGGCTGGAGGTAGATGTGGTATTCACTGGGAATTAAAGAAAAACAAAAACAGCGGTTTTCAAGTGAGCTTTTCAAGTTTGTGAAGTTTGAGGGGGTGTTTATTGGAGAAACTTTGAGGTTTTGATGCAACTGTTTCAAAAAAACAACAAACCCAACACAGAAACAAATGACTAATTCTGTTGCTACAATATTTTTTTTAATCAGCATGTGTTATAAAATGGCTAATTTGGAAAGTTTACGTGATACAGCATGCGTTTCAGTTACACATCATCTTCTTTGTCACATGCTTACATTTTATAATAAAGACATGAGAGTAATTACTGTTCACAAAGTCTTGTTGAGATAATTATATGCTCACAGATATTGTGGCATATGTTTTTTACATAATGTGACTATACAAGGTGAAAATCAAATAAAATCCTTTAAAAAAAGTAAAACAGACATGCTCAAGGTAAAAAAAAACAAAAACAAACATAAATCACTATTATGAATACAGATACCCAAGTATTTTATTCTATACTTAATTTTTTAATTAATCATAGAGTTCATAGGGTTTTTCCCCCAAAGTTCCTCAAATTAAACAGAATGCCTAGACAAAGGAATGTACAAATTAGGAGAAGAGAAAGCGGCATCCAGAAAGGTCAAGCAGGTAAAAAATAGCCAGTATTTACACATTTTAGCATATAATCTTTCCAAAATGAGAGTGTACAGATCAGTAAAGAATGTTTCATCCCAAGCCAGGAAATGTCTGTCATTGTGAAAAAAAAAAGAAAAAATGAAGACAGTACTACACACCTACACTCAATGCCAAAGGCAAGCACAGGCACAGTTTGAAACCCTTTTAGCACCGGAGAACTTGTACAGATGTAACTATAATGCCTTCAGATGCAGTAAGTGATGCAGCATTAGTACAGTGGCCCAGTTCCAAGCCTGCTGCCTGAAATAGCAGGGATGTGCTGTCAGACCCACGTTACTGGCTCTGTCCTCCCTCCCTACCCTACATCAGACACAGCCAGAATAGAAGCAGCTGTCTTCACCTGCTGTGCAGGTCAAAGATAGGTTGACACCAGAATAGTAACAAAGAGAAATGGTGTGTGTGTTGTGTATGTAAGAGTGTGTGTGTGTGTGTGTGTGTGTGTGTGTGTGTGTGTGTGTGTGTGTGTGTGTGTGTGTGTGTGTGTGTGTGTGTGTGTGTGTGTGTGTGTGTACACGCTATGTGTGAATATGATTAAAATAATTTTTAAAATGACGAAAAACAATGAAAAAGAAAAGAAAAATTAGAAAACGAATTGTAGTTATTATGAACTGAGACAGCTGAGTATTTCACTGTTTAAAATATTTTAAAGTAATGTGTAAGTTCATTCTCAAGTAAAAAAGAAAGTAAACAAAACACCAAGACAAAAGAATATTGTAAACCTATTGAAGACGCAGAGAGGTCCAATAATTCAAAAGGGTAGAAAATAGGCTACCAGCGTTTACACATTTGAATGTGTAATCCTTCAAACAAAAACAAACTGTACTGTTCTTTTATTAAGAACCCCCCATCCAACACCATCAGACCTCCTCTTTCTTTTAAAAAAAAAACAACCCAAGACAGTACTACATGCCTACGCTCGCTGCCAAAGACAATGACATGCACAGTTTTAAACCCTTGTAGCACCTGATAGCTTGTACAGATGTAGGATGCCTTCAGATGCAGTAAGAGGTGCATGCAGTATTAGTGGCCCAGTTACAGGCCTGCTGCCTGATATAGCAGGGATGTGCTGTCAGACCCACGTTACTGGCTCTGTCCTCCCTCCCTCCCCTACATCAGACACAGCCAGAATAGAAGCAACTGTCTTCACCTGCTGTGCAGGTCAGATATAGGCTGACACCAGAATAACAACACAGGGAAAAAGTGTGTTTATGTGTGTGTGTGTTGTGTGTGTGTGTGTGTGTGTTTTGTGTGTGTGTGTGTGTTTGTGTGTGTGTGTTTGTGTGTGTGTGTGTGTGTGTGTGTGTGTTTGTGTGTGTGTGTGTGTGTGTGTGTGTGTGTTTGTGTGTGTGTGTTTGTGTGTGTGTTTGCATGTGTGTGTGCATATGTGTGTGTGTGTGCATGTGTGTGTGTGTGTGCATGTATGTGTGTGTGTGTGTGTGTGTGTGTGTGTGTGTGTGTGTGTGTGTGTGTGTGTGTGTAGTGTGTGTGGGATGTGTGTGTGTAGGGAAGGGGGGGGGGGGTTGTTGCGTGGGTGCGTTACTTACATCAGCTGATTCAGTAGTAGCTGATATTACATAACAATTATATATTCTGTTTGATATTTTGATGCTACTATTTTGAAACAGTAATTGAAGTGTTTGTTTCTGAAAACATAAAAACATGATTTTTTTATGAACGACAGTTGTTCTCAGTGTACATAAGTTTCTTTGTATACCTCATCTTTCCTTTAACAAACCTTTAGAGCTGAGATTTATTTGCATGAAGTCTGTCATTGCTATTTTGGGACTCACACGTTGAACATATATATCAAACAGAATCAGGCAAAAGCCGATTTTGTATTCTTTTGGAAATCTTACATAATCATGATAAAACATGTTTTGTATGAACTTACTTCAGCATTTCAGTTAGGAATAGAAACTGTATAGGGACGTGTTTTATTTTGTCTCTAAACTAACAAACATTCCACAATCATGAAGCCTAAGTTTTGCTACGAAATAGTCTAGGCTGTCACACAATTTATACACTTATATGTATATTAGAAGGGCTGATTTTCCTTACAGCAGAATACCGTTCACACACACACACACACACACACACACACACACACACACACACACACACACACACACACACACACGTATTCTCTCTCTCTCCTCTCTCTCTCTCTCTCTCTCTCTCTCTCTCTCTCTCTCTCTCTCTCTCTCTCTCGGGGCATGAAATGTGAATGCTCACACGAAGTTGTGGTTTTTTGGTCTCTGCATTTAACTATCAAGCACTGTGACTATAGAGCGACCCCTGTCTCCAAACTGCGCAGACAGACTAGTGAAAGACTATGCCATCCGGACCGCTTACTTTTAGATCAACATGTGGCTGCTTTTGTGCAGTCTTCATAAACTTCATGGCGAAGAGAGCAAAAGTGAAGAAAGCTTCACACATAGCCATGTTGAAAGTGAGAGGGAAGGTAGACGGTGTCGTGTTGGGTTTGCTCCTCTCCTATGTATTTTGGGGCAGTCTACTTCTACGTTGCGGCGACATCGAGAGCAACCCTGGGCCCAACACCAACAAAGACATGAAGCAGACAAGGCTTTCCAACCCCAGGGCTTCCAGTACCAGGGCCAGTACGGAGAAGACGTGCCCCTCTCCTGGTGGCGCTTCCACTGAAAGAGGAGAACCAACGCTGTCTGCATTGGTGGACATGCTGCAGTCCATGCGTTCCAGTATGGACACTGGGTTCGAGGAGGGGAAGCAGGAAAGGCACGTCTTACGCGAAGACAACAGGGCCTTGCAGGACGAGCTGAGGGGACTGGCGGGGGTCATCCACGGGCTACGCCAGGAGAACGAGGAGCTGCAGAGGAAGAACGCGGACCTGACCAAGAGGGTGGAGGACCTGGAGAGGAAGACAGACGACCTGGAGGGACGGTCCAAACGCAACAACCTCCTCTTCTTTGGTCTGCCGAGGAGAGCTGGCGAAACCTCCGCTGAGTGTGAAGGTAGGGTTAAAGACCTCCTTACGGACACTATGGAACTCTCAGAAAACATTGAGTTCGACAGGGTCCATCGAATAAACTCTAAGGCTGATTCTCCTGTGATTGCCAGGTGTGTTTTCTATCAACAGAAAATGTCTGTACTAAAAGCCAAGGGTAAACTGCGGGGATCTGGGGTGTTCATTGGTGAAGATTTCTCCATGCGTGTTAGAGAAATTAGAAAACGGCTGGCTCCACACCTGAAGAAGGCTAAGAGTGAGGGCAAGAGGGCTTCAATGATCTTTGATCATCTGATCATTGATCAGAAGAAGTACACTGTTGACCAGGACAACAGACTGGTGGAATTAAAATAGGGTGTTGGCCGCCTCAGTACAATCTCACTTACACTTCGTGAACTTTTTGATGAGGGTGCAAATTTTAGGGAAGCACCGGGTGCAAATTTTAGGGAAGCACCGGTTTTGCATCCACTGCCTAGTGTCAACCACGTGCTGGATGCACGCGCTGGACATGGGACAGATGTCAACAAAGTGTGTTATGTTTTGAATGTAGCTGCAAACCCGGATGAAATTGTAAACACTGTGTGCATGAATGAACGTGTGTCAGATATTGTAAATAAAGATGGTTTGCAAGATGTGTGTGCTCCCTCTTCCGCACTGACTGATAATGATAATAAAATGAATTGTTCCCCTTTATGCAATACATCAAAGTTTTCGTTTTTACATTGGAATGTGAATGGATTATTGTCTAAATTGTGTGATATGGATTTCGTTTCTTATGTTTGTTCTTTTGATTTTATTTGTCTGGTTGAAACTTTTGTTGAAGATTTTCATTCATCAGTGTTTGCTGGTTACGAGACGTTTTGTAAACCCGCCACTAAACTTTCCGCTCAAGGGAGACGATCTGGTGGTCTTTTGTGTCTTGTTCGCCGGGAGTTATGCGCCCTTGTGAAACAGCTGGATATGAAATCTGATATTTTTTGTGCATTCGTGATTGATAAATCGTTGTTTGGTACAATAAAAGATGTATTATATGTGGCAATTTATGTACCACCGGCTGATTCACCCTATTATAGATTTTTTGATATTGAAAATGGAATAATGGTACTGGAAGATTTTCTTTGTGACTGTATGCTTTTTTGTGGCGATGTTTATGTCATATTGGGAGGGGATTTTAATAGCAGAATATCCAATGTTTCGTTAGATTTGGAGGACAGCCATGCACCATTTGTAAATCAACATCTAAGTGGACCACTTCATACCAACAGAATGTCACAAGATAATGTGTTAAATCATTATGGTAAAATGTTATTAAATATGTGCACTGCATTACATTTACATGTTTTGAATGGTACGTGTCATGGCGACCGTCAGGGTTGCTACACGTTTATATCTGAGACTGGAAGCAGTGTAAATGACTATTTTATGATGTCACAAGATATGTTTACACAATTCTCTGAGGATTGTGAAATGAATGTTTCTGAAAGGTGTGAATCTGACCACATGCCTTTAGTGCTTTATATTAATTTTCCTAAGGAAAATATAAATGATGAAAAAAGGAAAAAAACTGAGTGTGTGATTGAAAAGTTTATCTGGAATGAAACATATTGTGAAGTGTTTGACAGGGTAATGGACTCAGATGAGATACAGCAGAGATTAAGTATGGCTAGTAATCTGATTGATGTCAATATTAACCAAGCTCTTGATGTCTTTAACAGTTGTATGAAGGATTGTGCTGATTGTATGAAAAAGCAGATAAACGTGAATAAAAAACATAGTAACAGTGATTGGTATGATAAGGAATGTCGTCTGGGTAAAAGAAATGTTCGTAGATTATTAAACAAGTATCGTCGCTCTTTATCTGTATTTGATCGTGATATTTACCGTACAGCTAGGCGTGACTATAAACAACTTTTGAAGACAAAGCGCAAACTGTTCAATAATGCTTTGCTAGATAAATTGATTGCATCTGTTGATAGTCAGAAAGAGTTCTGGAATGTAATGCGTAGCATTCAGAGTAAAAGGAAGCAGCCTGTTAATAATGTTAGTCTAGATGATTGGTTTCAACATTTTAAGAAATTACTTGAAACAAATAATGATGTTAATACCTATATAGACAGGGAAGAAGGAATTGATAATGGTGATGATAGTGACGATTACTTTAATCGTCCAATTTCAAAGGAGGAAATAATGTTAGCTTTAAGGAAACTGAAAAATCAAAAGGCAGCTGGCCCAGATGGTATCATTGGAGAGATGATAAAAAATGCTTGCAAAGTAGAGTTGGTAGTGAACTTTTTTGTTCAATTTTTCAATGCTTTATTTGATAAAGGTGTGTACCCTTATAGTTGGACTGAGTCTATTGTTCTACCTTTGTACAAAAAAGGCGATGTTAACAATCCAAATAACTACAGGGGAATTTCTTTATGCAATATAAGTAGCAAGTTATATAGTGCAGTTATTAATCGAAGACTACAAGAATGGGTGGAGGAAAATAACATAACTGGTGAATTTCAGGCGGGGTTTAAACGAAATTATTCCACTGTGGATCACATGTTTACATTAATGGCGTTTGTTCAAAAGCAATTTTGTTTGAATCGTAAACTTTATGTGGCTTTCATCGATTTTGAGAAAGCTTTTGATTCTGTTAACAGAAGCATACTGTGGCCTGTTTTGTTTAAGAATGGAATTCGGGGGAAACTGTTTAAATGCATTATGAGTATGTATGAATTTGTAAATGCTAGAGTTAGATGTGGTGCATCATTGACTGATTATATAAACTGTACAGCTGGTGTCAAACAAGGAGATGTGTGTAGTCCTATTTTGTTTTTCTTTGTTTATTAATGAGTTAACTTTAGAAGTTATTCGTAATGGCAAACATGGTGCACAATTTATTGATGATACTTTGGAAATATTTTTACTCCTTCTAGCTGATGACGTAGTATTAATTTCAGAAACAATAGTTGGGCTACAAAGACAATTAAACAGTTTAGAAAAAGCATCAGTCACACTAAAGTTAAACGTAAATATGTCAAAAAGTAACATTATAGTATTTAGAAAAGGGGGGTATCTTGCAGAGCGGGAAAGATGGACATATGATGGAAGTGTTATGCCAGTTGTAAACGTCTATAAATATTTAGGAATATATTTTTCAACACGGTTAAGCTTTTCCTTTGCTTGTAGAGAACTGGTAAGCAAAGCAAAGTATCCTTTATTGTGTATTCTGAGAAAGTTAATGCAACTGAACAATGATTCTCTGACCTTGTTTTTGAAGTTGTTTGATGCACAAATTCAACCCATGGTGCAGTATGGTGCTGAGTTATGGGGCTTAGATGCAGGTGTGGTAGAAATTGAGAAGATACATTTGTATGCATTAAAGAAATTTCTAGGTATATCAATCCAAACACCTAATGACTTAGTTTATGGGGAAACTAACAGGTATCCAATAAGTTTATTTTCCATGGTTAAGTGTATTCGTTACTGGCTGAAACTGACACAGATGGAACCACATAGATTGCCATATAAAGCTTATAAAATGTTAATGAATTTAGAAGCTAGAGGTAAGAAAAACTGGATCTCGAACATAAAAGTAAAGTTATATGAATATGGTTTTGGTGTTGTTTGGGAAAATCAAGGTGTAGGGGACATAACTGGGTTTATTCGTACATTTCGACAAAGACTGGTAGATTGCAGATGGCAGACATGGTCTTCACATGTTCAAGAGAGTGATCGATTTGATGTGTATAGAATGTTGAACCCATCACATTGTGTTCCAGTTTATTTATCAATGCCTTTAGAAAGACATATGAAACGCAT
>CM060328.1:26540236-26542736 GCA_030674155.1 Stramonita haemastoma
TGTGTGTGTGTGTAGTGTGTGTGTGTGTTTATGTGTGTGTGTGGATGTGTGTGTGTATGTGTGTGTGTAGTGTGTCTGTGTGTATGTGTGTCTGTGTGTTTGTGTGTGATTATGTGTGTGGGTGTCTTTAAGTGCTTGTTTGATTGTATTTGAGCACGTGCACACAAGTGCATTTGTGTGTGTGCACGCACACGCGTGTGTGTGTATGTGTGTGATATGTGTGTGGAGCGCACGCACGTGTGTATGTGTGTGTAAGTAGGTGTTCGCGCATGCTCATGCGCACATGCGTACGTGTGACTGTGTGTGTGTGTGTGTGTGTGTGTGCGTGCGTGCGTGTGTTGTGTGTTTGCGCACGTGCACATTACTCAATGATAACGTTCTAAGTATTTATGTAGCAGAACAAAAAAAAGACAATACAAACAATGATGAACTTAGTTTGATATACTCTATCTTTATTGAGAAGGGAAAGAGACTGGATACACGATCAAAACACATACCACAAGTAGCGCACGTGCTGACAGTATAGCTTAAAGGCTTTTATTTGTGGGCTCACTGCTATCAATAGGGTCTGTTACCGTTTGTTTGGGTACGCGAGTGATGTCAAGTGATGCTTGGAGGGGAGAAGTTTAAGCCCCTCGATTGGTAACCCTTTCACATACCCAAATATGCACATATGCACGCACACCCGCACGTGCGCGCGCACAAACACAAATATACGCACGCACACACGCACGCACACACACATACAAAAACATACATTCCCCCTTCTGTCTGTCTCTGTCTGTCTCTCTGTCTCTGTCTCTGTCTCTCTCTCTCTCTCTCTCTCTCTCTCTCTCTCTCTCTCTCTCTCTCACACACACACACACACACACACACACACACACACACACACACACACACACACACACACACACACACACACACGCATCTCAGCTATCACTTTCGTCTTCAGTTCCACACCTGACAGAAACAGACTAGTAGGCCCTCGACAGCTGTGCTTGTATTGCGAGTATCCAGAGTGACAAATAAGCTATGTGAAACTCGCAACCCTGGGAAAATACACAGTGTAGAAGATACAACGCCTCCTGTGTATCGGTGGCACCACACAAAGAGAGAAAAGAAAACATCTTATGAGCTTTTGTAACTTACTCTCTGTTACAGTGTCTTTCTGTATGGTTTGTGTGTGTGTGTGTGTGTGTGTGTGTGTGTGTGTGTGTGTGTGTGTGTGTGTGTGTGTGTGTGTGTGTGTGTGTGTACGTGTACGTGTTGGTTGTGTGTGTGGTGTGTGTGTGTGTGTGTGTGTGTGTGTTGGTGTGTGTGTGGTGTGTGGTGGGTTGTGTGTGTGTGTGTGTGTGTGTTGTGTGTGTGTGATGAGTGGGTGTGAGGTGTGTGTGTGTGTGTGTGTGTGTGTGTGTGTGTGTGTGTGTGTGTGTGTGTGTGTGTGTGTGTGTGTGTGGTGTGTGTTGTGTGTTGTGTGTGTATGTTGTTGTGTGTGTTGTTGTTGTGTCTGGTGTTGTGCTGTGTTGTCTGTTGTCTGTTTTCTGTCTGTTGTCTGTCTACTGTCTGTCTGCCTGCTCTGTCTGTCTGTCTGTCTGCTGTCTGTCTGCTGTCTGTCTGTCTGTCTGTCTATTTGTTTGTCTATTCGTATACTGTCTCTTTGGCTCTCTAGCTTGTTTCAGTCTTCTCTTTCCACTTGTTGAAATCCTATGCAGAAAATAAAGAAATATCCCCACTTAACCTATAAAAACAAAAACGAATATGCAGCCCAGCTCCCCCCCCCCCCCTATATAAAAGAACAACCACAACAAATAAAAGGGTGAAACATAGCATTCAGGAAAATGCATGGAGGAAACATAGCTCTGTGGCATTGAAGGAGAAATTAAAATAACCTGATTTCTTATTGTAGGTTTTGTTTTTTTTTGTTCCAGTGCCATCACCATTGCTGCCTTTGCTGGATATAATTATTGTCTGGGCAGGTTCATGTAGAGAAAAAAGGTGAATGGGGTGATAAAGGGTCTGAAATGGTTGACAGGCAATTAGATGATGATATGTGTGTGAGTGTGTGTGTGTGTGCATTGGTGTGTGTGTGTGTGTGTGTGTGTGTGTGTGTGTGTGTGTGTCTGTGTGTGTGTGTGTGTGTCTGTGTGTGTGTGTGTGTGTGTGTGTGTGTGTGTGTGTGTGTGTGTGTGTGTGTGTGTGCAATATAAGATGATTGATAAAGCCAAATATAGAAAATAGTCAAATGGAAAATAGTTCTAAATAAACACACACAAAAACAAACAAAAATTGAGAGGAGTTTTTGACATTGAAACGTACAAGACTAAAACAAAAAAGGCCCAACTTCAGCGAGTAAAAGTGAATGCAGACTAATTCTAGAAACTAAACGCACTACCAGTCTAAGTTCAAGACTGTTTACTTGTCACCTGCCAGTTCTGGCACCACCCATGGTGTTGACATATCAGACATTCAGGAAGCACTGAAAAAGAGGGCAGAGGTGTCA
>CM060328.1:26546144-26548644 GCA_030674155.1 Stramonita haemastoma
GGGGGGGGGGGGGGGGGGTGTTTGCCCGGCGCGGTATTGTGGCCCCCGTACGTTTTTTTTATTAGGACGTACCCCCCAACAACATAAAAAATTTATGTGATAAAGGGGAAAATAATTTTTAAAAATTAATGATGCTGAAGCAGATCTCTTAGAAAAAAAAACCAAAAAAACAAAAAAAAACAATCTTAGGTTATTAAAGAAAGACGCACTTGGGGCCCAGTGCTTTCGTCTGTTTTTTAACACCGGGGTTTTTTTTTTAAAGAGCACATTCCCAGAATACCTACAGGCGAACTGGTCAGCCTGAAAGTGCCCCCCATAAAAATCCCATCTTTATCATGTTGCTTTAATTTTGGGCCGCTTTTGTTTTCTATTTTTTGTTGTTCGGTGGCAATCCCCCGCCTGATTTTTTGCTGGGGTCATCTTTGTTTTTTTTCATTGTTTATTAAATTCTAGTATTGTTGCCTAAATTTTTACCAGTTTTCGTTCCGAAGACTTGCTAGATTAAACCCCGGGTGTTTTTTTTGTGGCTGGGGTTTTCCCCCAAAAAAAGAACACACCCCCATATTAAAGTTTTTAGTAAATGTGTTTGCCTACAGAAAAAACATTTTGGGTCCTTGGGGGTTTTTAAAACCACAAAAGTCAGGGTGGAGGGACCCAACGGCTTTTTGCCATCTTATTTATTCCCCATTTTTGGGGTGTGTATGGGCAGGCACCCTTTTTTTGTGACACTGCACACATAAGGGCGCTTGCACCAGAGGTCTTTTTTTAGTTTGGCTTGTTATTTATTGCAATAAAATGGCTATACAATACCAAAAAAAAAATTGAAAACGGACATTTTTATAAAGACAAAAAGCAGGAAATGGCAAAATGAGAAATTGACAAGTTAGTAGGGGGCCCGAATGGGGGTTTGGGGATTTTCAAAAAACTTTAAAGACAAAAGGAAAAAAATTATGATTTTTTTCACTTCAATGAAAAAATTTAATCTAGGTTTTTTAATCAAAAAAATCTCAAAATCCAAACCTACCCCACCTGCCCCAAAAAATCCCCAAACAGAAAAATGGTTATGTCTAAAAGCTATTTCTGGTGGGCGTCAATTTTTTTTTTCCTTTTTTTTGGGTGGTTTTCGGCCCCGCACCCGTGTTGGGGGATCAATTTTGTTTGATTTAAAAAATTTTGTTTTTTAGTGTTTTTTTGCGCAAAAGGGGCCAGCTTTTTCCGACAGACATGCTGTTTCGCCGGCAATTCTCTTTGGGGGGTAGTACGCCACAAAAAGCGCCCATATCAAAATGCTAGTAAAGTCTGTGTCCTAAAAAGGGATCACTCTCATGGTGCGAAGGGGCTGTTCTGGCAAAAGTTTTGGGGATTTTGGGTTGGGGAATTTCCGTTTTTAATTTCCTAGATTTATTGGTTGTTTTTTTGAGGGTGGTTTTTTTGGGGGGTGGGGGGCCCTTGGGTTTTTGTATTCCGGTTGGTTGTGTGTTTGGTGGAAACAACCCAAAAATTTCTTTTTGGGGGGAAATTTTTTATCAATATTTTTTAAAATGGTATTATTTACACTGTACCAGCTTTTTTTCCATCATACTGTATTTGCCCTTTCGGTGTCACTACACAAAAGCCCACCCCAACAGCCCCCCCGGGGCACAGGGGTTTTGAGAGCCGGCGATGCGTTCCTGCCAGTTCGCATACTGGGTACGTAATGGGTCATCCATGCCACTAACCACAGCTGCTCTTCTCTCCTGAAAGAGATAGTATGGTTTTTGATTGACCCCTATGTACAAGATGTGTGTTTTGTTCGCATAGGGATCGGGGTTTAATGTAGCGTCATCTAGAGGACTTTATGGGAATTTGGGTCAGGATCATTAATTTTGAAATGCATTACTTTGTATCACTTGTATTGTATTGCACTGATTACATTTCCATCGTTTTGTATTGTATCATACTGTAATTTTTTGCATTACGTTGTATTGCACTGCAGTACATTGTTGTTGACCACTTGCAGTCAGGCAGACCTCAAACTGATCTTTCTTTATGTATGTATACCTGAGTGGACGTTTTTGATGACTCTGTTCGCACCTCGGAAACACGGCACAACTTTACAGTATGGGTTGTGATTTTTATACAGAGATTGTGTAAAATACATTCCACCGTGAAGTCGAAGTGCATGCAACAGAACGTTTTCAACCACTACCCAAGAAAACAAGCCGACAATTCAAGGGTGTCCTAAATAGAAACACGACACCGATTGCGCCCCTGACATATGGGAGATAATCTATTACCACAAATAGATATAAATATATTATTATATTATATATATATATATAAATTTATATATATATATATATATTATTATTTTTATATTATATAGCCAACACAGACACAACCACACCCCACACACAAAAAACACACACACACACACACAACCCACACACACACACACACACACACACACACACCACCACACACCACACACACACACACACATATATAATAATTATATATA
>CM060328.1:26563644-26568644 GCA_030674155.1 Stramonita haemastoma
ACACTGGTCCACAGCTTGGGGGCTCGACGGGATGGGGTGGGTGGGGGGGGGGGGGGAGGAAGGTAAAGCAGAAAGGATAGCAAGGGTGTGTGTATGTGTGTGTGTGTGTGTGCGCGCGTGTGTGTGTGTGTGTGTGTGTGTGTGTGTGTGTGTGTGTGTGTGTGTGTGTGTGTGTGTGTGTGTGTGTGTGTGTGTGTGTGTGGAGGGGGAGGGCTAGTAACTGTGAGTCCGATTTTAATCAGTTTTATGACTTTCAAAAAATTGTGTGGATGTGTCTCTATTTTTTGGGGGGGGAACGAGGAGGGAGGGATTTGTTTGTACTTTGATTCGCACGAACGCACCCATCACACGCATACACACACAAAGATAGCTTGCGCAGAAGTTAAAACTTGTTCGGTTTTTCAGAAGAGTAGGCCACTGTTGGGCGGTAGGAATGGTTTACAAAGTTTACAAAACTGTATATAAATGGGAACTGTTGGTAAAAAAACACAAAAAACAACAACACATGTGTCCATATTCCATCATCCTCGAAATCAAAGAATAAATAAAGTAATAAATAAATAACACACACACACACACGCAGGCACGCAGGCACGCAGGCACGCACACACACACACACACACACACACACACACACACACACACACACACACACACACACACACACACACCACACAAATACACACACATACACAAACACACACACACAAACAAACAAACACACAAAACACTTACACACACACACGCATGCATGCAATCTTGTCTAAACCTGAAATAAATGAAGAAACGATACAGGTAGACATTTGCACTCAGTCAACCTAGCGCCAAGTGCATAATACAACAACAATATATTCTTTTTTTTAATCAGGTGAGGCAATTCAGTGCAGATAACAACACTCTGTTTTCCAACACAAAAAAGTCAGTTCCAGTCTGTAATTCGTCTTCAGGGATGCAAGGTGATATCAATGTTAAAGACATTACCATCATTACCGTCAAGTTTACAAAATATATTTTCACAACTTTTTTTTAGGTTCACTGTTTACTTTTTGTTTCCTTTTTCTGTCCTATGTTGTAACTTGTAAAAAAAAAAAAGAAAGAAAAAGATAGCATGGATCATTTCACTCACGTTTCACATAATTATATACTCCCTCTGCTTCGTTTTTCTTTATCTACAAAACAATAGTCATCATCATAAATTTTATATATATATAGATATATATATATATATATATATATATATATATATATATATATATATATATATATATATATATATATATATATATATATATATATATATATATATATATATATATATATATGAGAAGTAAAGGTGAATTCCACGACAAGGTGACCGTCCTTGCTTTTGCCCTCATATGGCTGGCTAGGAAGTGGATACAGTAGAGTTGGTTTTAAATGTTGGTTTAATGGGTATGCAGTTGCACAGTTTTAACCTAAGGTTTCAAATTATCCGTAAAATCTCTAGCTCTGTTATCGGCCGGGCCACTGTATGAGGAAATTGGACTGAAAGTTTAGTGAGGTCGAGAAAACAAACTGAGCAGAAAACAAATACACATGCAAAAATAACAAACTCAACCCCCCTTTCCTATAGATAAACAAGCAAGCAAACAAAAACAAAAACAACCCACAACCAAACAAACAAATACCACATTAATGCACTTGAACAAATTTCATTTTCAGTGCCCTTGAGTTGTAAGCTACAAGTGTAATGATATACCAATAGTGTTGCCAATAATACACAAAGTTGGAAACCAAATCGGCTGTTTCTCCGAAGTTCATCAAGGGTGATATTTCTTTTATGAATTCAACCGCTCCTGCTCATCCGTGAGGTAGCTCCATTCCGGCTTCAAGGATAATGTCTAACCACGATGACACTTTGCATGTGTTTTTTCAAAAAATATATCTTAAAAGTTTGTCGCCCGTTCTTGCATCACGGATGGCCTACACCTCCAAAAGGCAGAGCGGGTTTTTAACGTGAGCGCAAGATGTTCTGCGTGCGTTTGCACACAGGGCCCGGGTTAACAGTCTCATTTGAAAGACTTTGGAGGGGGGGGTGTGGGGGTGAGGAAGGAGTGGAGTCAGTGCTAATGTTAACTACAGAGGGAAAATCCTCTTGAAGAACGGGCGTCTCGGTGTGTTTGAAAGTCGGGTTTGATACTCAGAAAAATGAAATCGCAACCTGTAAAAAAAGCATAGGCTCTGCCAGGTTCAGCTTTCTCGATACACACGACCTAAAGAATCTTTCAATGAAGGCTTTCAACACTTCTTTCAATAGGAGATACCTCAAATTACCCATTTGAAAGCTGGTTTTGAAAGAGAGATAAAGTGATGCGTTTTTATGGTGTTTTTTTTTAAGAAGCTGGCTTTGATCTAAAAAAAAAAGCTATTTCAGTAAGTAGAATGCAATTTTCTTGTAAAGTGGGCTTTTTTATTGGGATGGTGACAGTCCTGCTATGACCTCAGCAATCGCATGGGCAACAACAAAAAATGACAAAGGTGAATAGCAAACAAAAAAAAGGGAAGAGAGATGAGTCATCGAAGTTATACTAGGAGAAAGGAACTGAGGTGTGAGACTTTGTCTGTAAGCAAATTCTCTATCAATGATGGTATCAGAATAAAACTCCCAGAGAGATGTAGGAGGCTAGGTACACTACATGACCCATGGGGAGGAAGGAAACAAAAGTGGATGACAGGGTGGGGGTCGGGGGGCGGGGGGAGGGGGGGGGGGGGGGTAGAAGAAAGTACAAT
Organism: Stramonita haemastoma; assembly: GCA_030674155.1. Lineage (NCBI taxonomy): Eukaryota > Metazoa > Mollusca > Gastropoda > Neogastropoda > Muricidae > Stramonita > Stramonita haemastoma. The sequence goes on from CM060328.1 coordinate 26,566,414, forward strand.
CACTAGGCCAGACGATTAATATCCAAGATAGCATGGGAAATCTTTAGAATTCTGGCATCTAAGAGGGGTAGGTCAGAGATCAATAAAAGAAAGTGATAGCTGTAGTTGTTACCTTTTGTGAAACTATTTGAATGGGAGATGGAAGAGGTGGAGGGTTTGGTTGTCTTTCTTTTTATCTGCCTTTTATTTTGTGTTGTTTTGTTTAATTATTTCTTTGTTTGCATGTTTAGTTTTTTTTATACTTTTTTATGTAGCTTGTTTGCTTTTCCTTTTTGTGTTTGTATTAATAAGAATGTCTTTGCATGCACTTTTCTGCATCTGGTTAATTGATTGGCTAAGTTTGTTTATTGTCCATGTGATTGTTCGTTGTTTTTATGTTTGTCTAATTTATTACTTATTTATTTGGTCGGATTAGTAAGTATGTCCGTAATACCAAATTTTGCCAAATTTTGCAAACTTACAGTAATAAAAACACGTACCCAACTTATTATATAAAAAAACTCAGCAAAACTCTAAAACATTATTTGAACACTCACATACTGAGTTCAAATAATCACTATTCCACAGGGAGATTTTGCAGAAAGTTTCCTGTCTAGGGAAAAGTTCCTACCTTTGTTGAGCCTGTCCAGTTTACGACAAATCCCACTTAACGACACAACACAGGAGCCTATTTGGTGTAGAGTTAGAGAACAAAGGCAAAGACAGAGGATTGGGTCTGGAATACTAAGTTGCGTCATAGAGCAGATGGTTGTTCCAGATAGCTGTATGTAGGCCTAATCGTGTGAGTGTGGACAAAAAAACCATTGCCCTTACCACGCCTCACTGCCTTCACTGTTACACTTTACCGGAGGCTGAGCAACTGTTATATAGCTACATGCACTTTTGCATTGGATGTTAGCAGACGCATGTGCATCTATTCACTTTTCCATGCACTCGCGCAAACAAAGATACACATGTACGTACATATGCTTATTCACACATGCATATGCATATGCATATGCATGTGTCTATATATATATATATATATATATATATATATATATATATATATATATATATATATATATATACACAGATAGATAGATAGATAGATAGATAGATAGATAGATAGATAGATAGATAGATAGATAGATAGATAGATAGATAGATAGATAGATAGATAGATAGATAGATAGATAGATAGATAGATAGATAGATAGATAGATAGACGGACGGACGGACGGACGGACGGACGGACGGACGGACGGACGGACGGACGGACGGACGGACGGACGGACGGACGGACGGACAGACAGACAGACAGACAGACAGACAGACAGACAGACAGACAGACAGACAGACAGACAGACAGACAGACAGACAGACAGACAGACAGACAGACAGACAGATAGACAGATAGATAGATAGATAGATAGATAGATAGATAGATAGATAGATAGATAGATAGATAGATAGATAGATAGATAGATTGCTTTTTATGCTGCCTGTTTCATGGCTTTTTCCCTGCATCCAAACTGCTTGCTCTTCGTGCTGTCATCCTACATTGTGTTATTTTCTTTAAGTTCTGTAAAGGTGAGAGAGAGGAGAGAGAGGAGAGAGAGAGAGAGAGAGAGAGAGAGAGAGAGAGAGAGAGAGAGAGAGAGAGAGAGAGAGAGAGAGACAGAGACAGAGACAGAGACAGAGACAGAGACAGAGACAGACAGACAGACAGACAGACAGACAGACAGACAGACAGAAAGTGAAAGAGAGACAGAGAGTGAGGCAGACAGACAGACAGACAGACAGACAGACAGACAGACAGACAGACAGACAGACAGACAGAGAGTATGTTATTTATTAAACAATTTGTTTTAATTTTAACAATGGTAGAATAAGCATCTATTAAAAAAAATCCCCATGCTTCATGTATTGTTGTAGATTGTCATTCCTCTCCACCTGCACAAAATAATAGCTTATTCTTCAGAAAGGCAGAACATGTTGTAATGTGTGCATGATGTGTTCTATGTGTGATAACACACAGGTCTCAGTGTGTAGTCTCATCCAAAGAACACTTGGGGGAGTGGAGGTTTGCACTGTCGTTAACTCAGGAGCCAAATTTACACCTGAATGGGCTCAAACGTGTTGTGGCATCGTGGTACACTCTATTGTTATTTTTTTATATTATTTTATATCATTAGATGTTTGTTTTTTTTATTTCAAGGATAACAGAGTAAGCATTCAGTGTTGGTTTT
>CM060328.1:26581144-26583644 GCA_030674155.1 Stramonita haemastoma
TACATACATACATACATACATACATACATACATACATACATACATACATACATACATACATACATACATACATACATACATACATACATACATACATACATACATACATACACACACGCCTGAGTCAAGGCGATGCTATTATTGTTTCAGGGTTTTTGTACGGCAGGAGGGGGAGGAGGCCTCTAGGCTCTAGACCACAAAGCCTGGGTAAGAATAGAGGGCAAGCTGTTACCCATGCAGAAGACCCCCCTCCATCTCCACGTGACTAGAATGGTCCATGGGAAAGGCAACTGTGGATATGCATGGTTCCAATGCTATCACAGGAGCCACCGGAACGTCGCCATATACAGCCCCGAACCACCCTGAGGAGTCCAACTCTCCGATTTTTCTAAACACGACACCTGTGTGGATGCTTTGTTCTTTTATTTTGTTGTCATCGGCTTCTACCTACACACAATAGCCTGCTCTCCCGAAAGGTGGAACGGGTTTTTTAACGTGTGCGCAAGATGTTATGTGTGAGTTTGCACAGGGGCCTCGGTTTGTAGTCTCATACGAATAAATGACAACCATCACCACCCCTACCACCACCACAACTAACGTAACCATCACAACCATCATCACCACCACTATGACACAATCCCGGTCAGTCATGTCCAGTGACTGGTGGATGGGGTGATGGATAAAGAGGGAGAGAGAAAATGGTCAGAGAGCGGTCAGAGACCTTGCTCCCCTGCACAGTACTGCACTGGAGGGAGCACTGTGTGTGTGTGTGTGTGTGTGGTGTGTGTGTGTGTGTGTTGTGTGTGTGTGTGTGTGTGTGTGGTGTGTGTGTGTTGTGTTTGGTGTTGTGTGTGGTGTGTGTGTGTGTGTGTGTGTGTGTTGTGTGGTGTGTTGTGTGTGTGTGTGTTGTGTGTGTGTGTGTGTGTGTGTTGTGTGTGTGTGTGTGGTGTGTGTTTGTGTGGGGGTGTATACGTGTGTGTATGTGTGTTGTGTGTGTGTGTGTGTGGTATAGTGTGATGTGATGTGTGTTGTGTGTTGTGTGGGTATGTGTGTATGTAGTGTATTGTGTGGGGGTTAAGTGGGGGCGGGGGGGGTGGGGGGTGTAGTGTGTGTTTGTGTGTGTGTGTGTGTGTGTGTGTGTGTGTGTGTGTGTGTGTGTGTGTGTGTGTGTGTGTGTGTGTGTGTGTGGCTAATTGCCTTTGGCTCCAGACCTCCCATGCTACACGCATCACGGCCTAGCATCTCTACTACTTAAAGCCAACTGCTTTTTCTTTGTTTTTTTAGGGGTGTTTTTGCTATATCTCTTGCTCTATGTGTGTTTAGATATTTATATGTCTACCCATGTCTGTATGTCTGTGTTTGTCTCTCTACCAGTGTGTCTGTTTGTCTGCGTGTTTCTTTCTCTCTGTGTGTGTGTCTGCCTGTATCTCTGTCTGGCTATCTGTCGGTCGGTCGGTCGGTCGATATATATATATATATATATATATATATATATATATATATATATATATATATATATATATATATATATATATATATATATATATATATTATATATATATATACAGAGAGAGAGAGATGGATGGATGGATGGATGGATGGATGGATGGATGGATAGATAGATAGATAGATAGATAGATAGATAGATAGATAGATAGATAGATAGATAGATAGATAGATAGATAGATAGATAGATAGATATAATAGAGAGAGAGATGGATGGATGGATGGATAGGTAGGTAGGTAGGTAGGTAGGTAGGTAGGTAGGTAGGTAGGTAGGTAGGTAGGTAGGTAGATAGATAGATAGATAGATAGATAGATAGATAGATAGATAGATAGATAGATAGATAGATAGATAGATAGATATTTCGGGATGTTTCTGTTGTTGTTTTGATGTGTCTTTCATCGTGTTTGTTACCTTCCTATTTGTATCTTATCAATTTACCATCTATACAAACGTCACTGCTGAAAGCTTCATGCTTGTAAAAAAGGTTACATACGTAGCAATGGATTCCCATTTCCCATATATCCTTACGGAAACAAGCCAATAGCTGTAGCTATGTTCCACTTGAAATATTTTTTTTCGTGCATATCGCTACTTTTTGTCCCCTGGAGACACCTCCTTTAATATCCTAAATTTTGAGATGTCTTGTGTTTCTTGAGTTTGTTTAATTATACAGCCTGCAATTTGTTGGGTCCATTAAGTTTTTATTTCAACTCTGCGCATGAGTGTGAGTCATTACTCGTGAATACCCAGCCAATTTGAGGGGGGGGGGGATACTGCTACGTAGAACGCGTATAAGGGGGGCATTGTCAGCAAAGTTCGTTGCCACTTCGGAATTGCATTAGCTTCTGTTGCTAAAATGAAAATAAAAGCGTTTCATAAATTAGCGTACATCAAAGAATTATTAATTAACTTATCAATAGAAGTAAATCGGTCCCTTATGGTGGTGTAATACTCTAAGAATTACGCTGATATCAAGTTTGTGGTCTAAGCCAT
>CM060328.1:26591942-26594442 GCA_030674155.1 Stramonita haemastoma
ACCGAAAATCTCATTTTCTACATTGGCTTTTCTTGCCTCTGTACATATATATTTTGTCTGATATGTGTCCTCGCGTTTACAGCGTACACTCTGGCATAGCCCAACCAAAGCATGGAATCAGCAATCCTTGGCCTTGGCAATAGGAAGCGTATCGATATGGTAATGTCAGTGAACGTATTCACCACCATGTAACAGCTGTGACTGGAAGGTGAGTGTAACAACCAGAAAGCTGGTGACTACAGAGATGAGCATCAGGGTTTAGTATCACCCTCAGATTGATGACCCCTAGAAAAGCTGAGTTCTCCTATATCTCACTACCAGGCAACCACACAGTTTATGAGACACCTATACCACCCATTGCCATGTACATGTTAGTGTCCTTTTCCTCCTACGCATTCAGAATCCCTGAGTTCCTGTGGGACCCAGTTTACAGTTATAAAGGCTGGAGATTTTGGCATCCACGACAGATCATTTGAAGTTCTGCTTCTCCAGAAGTATCGTCAGGTGGTCCTGAAGTGAAATAGAATAAGGTTTTTGTTGTTGGGTTGTTGTTTTTTTTACATTACGTAGTGGCAAACCACCAGCACAGAGTACTATTGTATGAAGGAAAATCTAACATGGTAATGAGAGCAAGAACAAAAACCACTGGCATATGTAGTTACAGTTGACATCGTTTGAGGTTATGGTGACAGTGGTGGTGGTAATGCTGAAGACAGGGAAAAAAGAAAAGAAATGCAAAAAAGAAGAATTGCGAAAAAAAGAGTTGCGAAAAAGACAAAGAAGATTTGCGAGGAAGAAGAAGAATTGCGAAGAATTGCAAAGAAGAATTGCAAAGAAGAATTGCGAAGAAGAAGAAGAAGAACAATTGCAAAGAAGAATTGCGAAGAATTGCGAAGAAGAAGAAGAAGAATTGCGAAGAAGAAGAAGAAGAAGAAGAAGAAGAAGAAGAAGAAGAAGAAGAAGAAGAAGAAGAAGAAGAAGAATTGCGAAGAAGAATTGCGAAGAAGAAGAAGAAGAATTGCGAAGAAGAGAAGAAGAAGAAGAAGAAGAAGAAGAAGAAGAAGAAGAAGAAGAAGAAGAAGAAGAATTGCGAAGAAGAAGAAGAAGAATTGCGAAGAAGAAGAAGAAGAAGAAGAAGAAGAAGAAGAAGAAGAAGAAGAAGAAGAAGAAGAAGAAGAAGAAGAAGAAGAAGAAGAAGAATTGCAAAGAAGAAGAAGAATTGCAAAGAAGAAGAAGAATTGCAAAGAAGAAGAAGAATTGCAAAGAAGAAGAAGAAGAAGAAGAATTGCAAAGAAGAAAGAAGAAGAAGAAGAAGAAGAAGAAGAAGAAGAAGAAGAAGAAGAAGAATTGCGAAGAAGAAGAAGAAGAATTGCAAAGAATTGCAAAGAAGAAGAATTGCAAAGAAGAAGAAGAAGAAGAAGAAGAAGAAGAAGAAGAAGAAGAAGAAGAAGAAGAAGAAGAAGAAGAAGAAGAAGAAGAAGAAGAAAAAGAAGAAGAAGAAGAAGAAGAAGAATTGCAAAGAAGAAGAATTGCAAAGAAGAAGAATTGCAAAGAAGAAGAAGAAGAAGAAGAAAAAGAAGAATTAAGAAGAAGAAGAAGAAGAAGAAGAAGAAGAAGAAGAAGAAGAAGAAGAAGAAGAAGAAGAAGAAGTAGTGGTAGTAGTAGTAGTGGTAGTAGTAGTAGTAGTAGTAGTAGTAGTAGTAGTAGTAGTAGTAGTAGTAGTAGTAGTAGTAGTAGTAGTAGTAGTAGTAGTAAGTAGTAGTATTAGTAGTAAAAGGAGGAGCAGAAGAACAACAACAGCAACAATAACAGTAACTGCAATAACAACAACAACGACAACAGCAACAAAAGAAATAGCAACAGCATCAGCAACAGTAGTAACAACAAACAACAACTTTAACAACAACAAAGTAGGTAGATAAACAAAAGTACTGCACCCCCCCCCCCAAAAAAAAAAAAAAAAAAAAAAAAAAAAAAAGAACGTCCAAAGACAAAACTTTCCATTGCACTGTTGTGAACTTACAGACCGTTCTCCACAAAGCCATCACTATCCTTTATTGCGCAACCCAACACAACTGCTCTTCCCAGAAGTGGGCTGGGAAAGAGGGCATTGAACAGTCCCCACAAGGCCAATAACACACCTCCACTGCAGCTTCCTCTGTGCACTGGCCATGAAGACCAGTCCCTGAAGAGTTGAGGGAGAAGGATTGCTTTGGCTTCATTTCCTTTAACGACGTCCATCACAGTAGCGTTGCCATTGCCTTTATACGCTGAACTGCTTTTGTTGCAAAATTTAAAACAACTTCAGGGTAATTGTATTACCATTGAGCAAACCAGCTGGATAAAGTTCAAATGCTTGATAGATTTGATTTATTCTTGCATGTTGATTCTACAATGGTTCTAATATATTCATTTGTAATATACTTATCTTGCAAATTATTGTCATGCTGTTAATTTGTGCTGAAAACAGTTGTGGTGGTACTCATGTTAAGGCTTTTTG
>CM060328.1:26608626-26623626 GCA_030674155.1 Stramonita haemastoma
GGAGGGAGAGGAAGAGGGGGGGAAAGAAAAAAAGGGGGGGGGGGGGGGGTGGGGGGGGGGGGGGGGGGGGGGGGGGGGGGGGGGGGTTTTGGGGGGAAAGGAAAAAGGGGGGGGGGGGGGGGGGGGGGGGGGGGGTGGGGGGGGGGGGGAAGGAGGGGAGGAAACAAAGAGAAAAAAAAAAGAGAAACAGATACAGAAAAAGGGAGAGAGAGAAAACCCAAAATGCAATAAAAACACTGACACATCAAACAGACGAAAAGGAAAGGGAAAAAAAGAGAAAAACAAAACAAAGGGGGAAAACACAGGTGGGAGTAAGTTTCCCCGAAAAAACGTCCAAAACAGACAGAGGGCAAAGAAAACACTTCCAACAAACACCATTTTAGGGAAGTTCTTCCCAAATTGTTTACCCCCTTCACCCCCAGCCTGAACCCATTCCACAAAGGCATTTACTTTAAACTCTGTCTGTCTGTCGGTCTGTCTGTCTGTCTGTCTGTCTGTCTCTGTGTCTGTGTGTCTCTGTGTCTGTCTGTCTGTCTGTGTGTCGTCTCTGTTCTGTCTCTGTCTTCGTCTCTGTCTGTCTCTGCTCTCTCTCTGTCTCTGTCTCTGCTTCTGTCTGTCTGTCTTCTCTCTCTCTCTTCTCTTCTCTTCTCTCTTCTCTCTCTCTCTCTCTCTCTCTCTCTCTCTCTCTCTTCTCTCTCTCTGTCTCTCTTTCTCCTTGTCTCTGTCTCTCTGTCTCTGTCTCTGTTCTCTGTCCTCTCTCTCTCTCTCTCTCTTCTCTCTCTCTCTCTCTCTCTCTCTCTCTCTCTCTCTCTCTCTCTCTCTCTCTCTCTCTCTCTCTCTCTCTCTCTCTCTCTCTCTCTCTCTCTCTCTTTTCTCTCTCTCTCCCCAATACACAACACGAGTGATTAATCCATTAGAGAGGAAGAGACAGACAGACAGACATACATAGAGTCAGAGATAGAAACAGAGACAATCAGACAGTCAGACAACAGCCAAATGATAGACAAGAGAGAGACAGTGACAGAGGCACAGACTGATTCCAGTATTGAAAAAAAAATACTGAGCACATGTGGTAAATCAAACTGGGATTTTTCTGTCTATTTTGAAAGCCTGGTTGTTGTTGGGGGTTTGTTGCTTATTTTGCTTAGTTTTGTTATTACGTAATTAGTACACATATCTTGAAAGCTTGCTGCTTTAAGTTTTCATGACACTTTATTTATCCAGTTAGCTTTTATGTCTGAATAAAACCTAGAACTCTCTTCTTCTCTTATCTTTTTCAATAATTATATCAAGAGTTCAATCACTGCATTACCTGTATCCATCTTACAGGAATAAAATCTAAACATCTGGCTTCCCTCAAATCCCCTGTTAGACAAAAAGGTACAGTTCATTCCTTTACAATAATATCATGTACAGGAATCTATCTCATTTAAATGCTGCAGAGAAGCAGAAGAACAGGATTCTTTCTGGTTCTTTTAATAAACAGCACACACACACACACACCACACACACACACACACAACACACACACACCACACACACACAACACACACGCGCGCGCCGCGCGCGCGCGCGCGCACACACACACAGACACACACACACACAACAAACAAACAAACACACACACACACACACACACACACACACACACACACACACACACCACACACACACACACACACAACACACACACACACACACAACACCTGCACCCAACGCACTTCACGTTTAATTTGACTAATACTAGAGGCAAAAGTTCAGAAATGAATATATCATACGATCCGCAAGTTCAACCAGCGTGTGTTCGTCTTACATTCTGAGGGTTTTTTTTCCAAATCTGTCTTCTTCTCAGAATTTTCAGAGTCAAGGAGTGCAAGGCATTTATAGGATGAATTCATCATCAGTCCTGCATCATCATTATGTTGCTATGAAATCGCTCGCACAATTACTCAAAATAGGTATCCATTATAGCAACACTTTCAGGAAAACCCGAGAGAGTTACACAAAAGAAGTAGGTGACAAGAATCAGTAAGACGGTGACGTATACAAGCAAAGGTATTGTAAGATGGGACTAATTATTTGATCAAGGTAAACTTACTTTTCTGCAGCTGTGTATAGTTTTGACCACAATGGCATGCCCTAAGATCAAAGAAATGTTCCCTTATTTGCCCTATTGGCTTGAACACTGTTTTTTGACTACTGGTTGTGATTCTTTTGCTTCAGTTGTTTGGGGGGTCTTTTTACTATCAGTATTGATTTTATTTTTTTGCCTATCGTTTTCTTTCTTTCTTTCCTGTTTTCATTTAGACATTCCTTTTGCACAGAGAGAGAGAGACAGAGACAGAGAGAGAGAGGCAGGCAGGCACATGTAGTGATAGGACAGAAAGACATAATTATTGTGGTTCCAGCATTAAAAAAAAACACACACAAAACTACAAATATTTTACCCTGTGGGGATGCCGGTGCCTCTCAGTAGAAATAGCATTCCCACTTTCTGGAAATTGTATGCCAGGAATTCCACCTTTTCTATCCCTCTCTTTGTTTCTGACTGTTCCTTTTCTTCCTCTCACATCCTTCCTGCCCCACTCTATGCCTTCTTGGTCCATTTCCCTGCCCGTTTGTTCCAGAAAGACTCCAAAGATAACTTTCTCCCACGCTGAAGTCAGATGTGCTGAGCTTGACTTGCCAGGCGTTTAGAAGCAGCACAACGTGTTTTCTATTATATGACAGACAATAGTTACTGTGTGAGTGTTCTGTAAGAAAGAAAAGAAAATGAAACATTGACATCAGGTAAGACGTTAAAAACTGGGATACAGTTATATTTCGTTGCGTGCGTATTAATTCTAAAACAGCTAGGGGTTTTCATTTTCCCACAACTAGGCTATGCCTTGAATTTGGATGTTTTACGTTTTGGGGTTGTTGTTTTCTTTCAACCAATACTCGTGACGCTATTATTATCCCTTCAGCTTTCAGTTCATATTATTGCATTCTGAGGCCCTCCTGCTGAAATAAATACAAAATCTAAAGATCAGGCTCCAATCAAATTTTCTGTGAGAAAAAAAAAAGTGCAGTACACCACTTGACAACAGCACTGATACAACTACATCTCTGCCAAGTGAGCGAAGAAGCAAAGCAAACTCATTCTTCCTGGTTCTTCCCATAAACAACACACACACACACACTACACACACACACATACACGCACACACATACACACAAAAACACACACACACATACACACACACAACACACACACACACACACACACACACACACACCACCAACACACACACACACACACACACACACACACACGCACACACACACACACACACACAACACACACAACACACACACACACACACACACACACACACACACCTCCCCTGCACCCATCCCATTTCACATTGAATTTGCTAACACTAACCAGAGTCAAAAATTTGAAGACAAAACAAAAAGAGAGAAAATTATTTCACAATCTGCAAGTTCAATCAGCAGTTTATTGCAAGCTTTTATTCTCTTTCCAGATCTGTCTTCTGTTTATTGTTTTCCCTGGTCAAAGAGTGCAGGAAGTATTTAAAGGATAAATTTGTCATCAGTTTCACAGCATGTGTTGCAGGGATACAGCTGAAACATCTAATATAAACATGTATATTCCTTTTTTATTTCCTATCTAGGTTCCTCTTAAATCATAGCACAGTACCTCACATTTGTTCCCACTCTTATCAGTCTCCTCCATCCCCGTCACCTTGCCGTGTGTGTGTGTGTGTGTGTGTGTGTGTGTGTGTGTGTGTGTGTGGTGCGTGCGTGCGTGCGTGCGTGCGTGCGTGCGTGTGTGTGTGTGTGTGAGTGTGTGTGTGTGTGTGTGTTGCGCGCGCGCGCGTAGACATGTAATTTGTTAATTTTATATGTAAACGGCTGCATGCGCGTGACTAATTCGAATGAAAGCGCTTTGATTTGTGTACTCTACAAGATTCAGCGCTGTATAAATCCCATATATTATCATCATCATCATCATCATCATCATCATCATCATCATCATTATTATTATTATTATTATTATTATTATTATTATTATTATTATTATTATTATTATATTATTATTATTATTATTATTGTTGTTGTTGTTGTTGTTGTTGTTGTTGTTGTCATTACTATTCTTCTTCTTCTTCTTCTCCTTCTTCTTCTTCTTCTTCTTCTTCTTCTTCTTCAAACTCCAGTAGAAAAAAAGAGCAGGAATCCAGAGGGGGAAAGAAAATAAACTAGTGACATGATGAAACTATGTGGCTACAGCCACTGGCATCAGCAAACCTACTGAAAGATGTGACCAGTGTTGGAGCACAATAAGATTCCTTTTTTTTTGGCAAATAGAATGGGCTGTGCGCTGACAAGTATTGAAACATATTGACATGCATCATGACTTAAGAAATGTTGTTCCTTTTTTTATTCTCTTGACTACATATTGGTGTGTCTGCTAATTTGAACTTTTGCTTGCATTCCTTTTTTAATTTTATTTTATTCACTTGTTGTTTACTTTTCTTTCTTTCTTTTTGTCTGTCTGTCTTTCTTTCTTTCTTTCTTTCTGTCTTCCTTCCTTTCTTTCTTTTTTCTTTCTTTCTTTCTTTCTTTCTTTCTTTCTTTCTTTCTTTCGTCTTCCAGTCTTTCCTTCTTTCTTTCTTACATGTATGCATTTGAATGTGTATTCACAGGAAAAAGAGACGGAGACACACACAAACAGACAGACAGACAAACAGACTGACAGAAAAAAAAGAAAAATATAAGCTAAGGTAGAAAAACAACACACAAATAAATCAACATGCAAATAAAAATACAAAGAAAACAAAGTGCAAAATAACGGACGACACAGGTGGCAGTAAACTTTACATAGGCGTCTTAAATGGCGGAAGACAAAGAAGAACTCTTCACAATAAAAACAATTAAGGAAAGCGGTCTTCCAAAGTGTGTTCCCTCCCCTTCCACAGCCTGAACCCATTTTGCAAGTGCATTGGCTTAAATCTCCTCTCTCTCTCTCTCTCTCTCTCTCTCTCTCTCTCTCTCTCTCTCTCTCTCTCTCTCTCTCTCCTCTCTCTCTCTCTCTCTCTCTCTCTTTCTCTTTCTCTTTCTCTCTCTCTCTTATGTTTGCTGCTACGGCTGCTGCTGATGTGCTATTGCTGCTGATAGAAGAAGAAGAAGAAGAAGAAGAAGAAGAAGAAGAAGAAAGAAGAAGAAGAAGAAGAGAAGAAGAAGAAGAAGAAGAAGAAGAAGAAGAAGAAACAACAACAACAACTGCAACAACAACAACAAAAATGCGGAGGAGGAGATGACAAAGAAAAGAGAAGACAATAATAATGATGATGATGTTGGTGATAAATATATCACTCAATTTTTCTATCCTTTACATACATTTGCATCATTATCTATTTCGGTAATATAAAAAAGCAAGTATTTTGAGGTAGATATTTTGGTTCATACTGGCAAGTTTTCCTTCGGTTCATTATGTATCATGGTAAAGGCTAGGAACAATGACTTTACTGTAAAACAGTGTGTAATAAATGTTTTGTGTGCATACACACACATGCGCGTGCATGTATACACACACAGATATATATATACCGTAAAATCCCTAGCATAAGCCCACCATCTAGCAAACGCCCACCCCCCACTTTGGGCCAAAAGTTGTGCACAGGGGTAACTACCTAGCAAACGCCCACTCTGCTTTTTTCAAAGAGACTATGCTCACTATCACTAGGGTTTGTGCAGACTGTTCTGAAAGTCATCTTTTTCCCCTTCTTTACCTTTTTGTGTTTCCTTTACTCTTATTCTTTGTCCCCTCTCCTCACTCCCACCCATCCCCAACAAAGTGAATTAAAATTACGTCATGCATTTTCCACTGACATCTTTTGTCTGTCAGTGATGTGCAGGTACTTTGACAAGGCTTCCTGATGGCCGGAAGTTGGTTCTTGAATCTCGCTGTGCATTTCTGCCATATGCCGAGACAGTCTTACACTGTATCTTTCAAATTGGAAGCCCTCCAGTATCTCGATAACGAAGCAGGTGGGAATGTTTCGGAGTGTGCCCGTGAATTTTCTGTGGATAGGAAGAGGATCAGGGAATGGAGTGAAAACAGAGACAGACTTGAACAGCAGTACCGAAAAGACAGACAAAAATGTAAACTGTCAAAAGGACCAGCAGTTAGATCTGAACATGTCGACCAAGGTGTGCTGCATTATCTGGAAGATGCAAGATCTGAAGGCAGGGTATTGCAAAACAAGGACCTACAACGGAAAGCGATGGAACTCGTTGGCCTTCTTTGCCTCAAAGTCCCTTTTTTTTCTATTTTCCTTCACTTCTACTCACACAACCTAACTCACATGCTTTCGGGGTTTGTATTCACTCAATTACACTGTTGAGCACAAAAATTACTTTGTGCAAAGGGGTCTATCCCTAGCAAACGCCCACCCCCCAATTTTGCCCTAAATCAGTGCACAGGGGGGTGGGCGTATGCTAGGGATTTTACGGTGTATATATATATATATATATATATATATATATATATATATATATATATATATATGTATATATATATATATATATATATATATATATTATACACATATATATATATATATATATAGACACACACACACACAACACACACACACATACACACACACACACACACACACCACACACACACACACACACACACACACACACACACACACACACACACATCCATACATACATACATACATATAATATAAGGTTATATTCTCACCTTTTTGTGTTTTTTTTAATTTTTACTTTGTTATTAACATAGATAGTTGATGATGATGATGATGATGATGATGATGATGATGATGATGATGATGATGATGATGATGATGATGATGATGATGATGATATTTTTATCATTACTATTATTGCTGTTGTTTTTATCACCATATCGTCATCACCATCATTTCATTATTACTATTCTCACATGCATTTATGTATACATACATGCATACGCATGAGGACAGGTTTTAACGTTTGCTCTTCCTATCATTTGCGATGCTGTCTACATACATACATAACAGAGCATCTATTGGCCTGCACTGCTGCTCTCACTGCACTGACAGGGAAAAACCAATCATCGTATGCAAATGCACAAGTGTTATATAAGCAGCTCAGGGTATGCATGGTAACATGGGACCATTGTTTCTGATAGCATCCTGACTGAGACAGTCACTCTAGATGCAGAAGAGATGAACATGTACAGGTCGGCAAGTTTGATGCTTGAAGACAGTATCGCATAATAAAAAGTTGTTGTCCTCGGTTTAAACATGGCAGAAATGATATGCGTGTCTTGTGTGTGTGTGTGTTTCTGTGTGTGTGTGTGTGTGTGTGTGTGTGTGTGTGTGTGTCTGTCTGTCTGTCTGTCTGTCTGTCTGTCTGTCTTTCTGTCTGTTTCTGCCCTTGCATGCAAGCGTGTGTGCGTGTTTGTGCGCGTATGTGAGTATGGTCTTGTGTGCATGTGTTGCGAGCGTGTATACCTAGATATAATATGCAGTATCTTTCTTTTAACATCTTTTATAAATCATATATTCATTCATTCATTCATTCATTCATTCATTCATTCATTCATTCATTCATTCAATTATGCTTGCGTGCGTACTTTCTCCCTGGTATGTGGCTTGGCATTAGCAAAATATTAATATATTTTCTAATTTCGTGAATTGCTGTTTCTGGTGTAAAATAGAATGACCCCTAGCATGAATTTCTTCATCTTTGTCTTCGTGAAACGCTCAGACAGCAGCTATTGGTAACTGTCATATAAGCGAAAATGTCTAGCACTGCCGTTAAACGCCTGACTAGTCAGGCCCAGCACATCCCACACAGACACAGACAGATAGACAGACAGACACACACACACACAGACACACAGACACACAGACACACACACACACACACACACACACACACACACACACATATATATATATATATATATAGAGAGAGAGAGAGAGAGAGAGAGAGAGAGAGAGAGAGAGAGAGAGAGAGAGAGAGGAGAGAGACAGAGACAGAGACAGAGACAGAGACAGAGAGACAGAGACAGAGACAGACAGACAGACAGACAGACAGACAGACATACAGAGACATACAGACATTCAGACAGACACACAGAGATGAAAGATAGCTCATCCCAACACAACTTTTTCCCCTTGCACTTCTCAGTAACTCTGATGCAGTCAAAAAGTGACGGAGATTCTTTCTACTTTAGCCAATGAAATCCCAAACCTTCAGAACTTCTCTTCACCCAAAAGCATCAGGAGGAGGAATGAAGGAGAAAGTAAACAGACAACACATGAGGGCTGGGCACTGATCTGAGATCTGGGGGTGGGGGGGTGGGAGGACGGGTGTGGAGGTGGGGAGGGGATGGATGGTGTCCCCATCATCCAGGGCATGAGGTCAGGACAGGGAAGCTGTAGCCACGCCATGAGGGCACGGCTGTCAGGAAATGAGCAACATCAGAAGGCACTCACCACTCACCTCTCACCACTCACCACTCACCGCTCATCACTCACCACTCACCTCTTACCATCCACTTCTATCCGTGGTCTGTACATCAGCTTTTGAAGGCTGGACCAAAAATCCCTAAAGGCAAGTGCGGAGGTTTTTTTCTGTCTTTGGTGGAAATAAAATCATTAATTGTTTGTATGTTGTTGTTGCTGTTGTTGTTGTTCCCCAGTTTAACACTCTGGGGGTCACCCAGAATGTGTACTCTGGCTCACTAATCCCACCTGGGATATCCCTGTGAGATTGAAATTGCACACTGAATGAGAAGTTTGCGTGTATTATTATTTTCAAGTACCTCGCCATGTACGCAGCCATACTCCGACTTCAGAGGATTTTTCTCCTTTAAAGGAGAGTGCAGGTTGTTCTATTAAGAGCTTGTTATGGCTGAAAGCAATCTCAACAAAACATTTTACAACATCACAACATTTTAGTGTAGGCCTTGGCAATGAGGTGATATCAATAACCGATACAGCTTTTGGTCTGGGCTAAACTTTTTGTGTGTGAATGAAAACATTTTATGTACAAAGAAACTAGAAGACCGTTGTTCTCGTCATGTGGAAGTCACTACCAAATCAATACTAATTTTGAAAGAAAGCAAGAGGTGCAATAATATAGGTTATGCTTCTTTTAATGGGGATAAAGCCTACTTCTGTCAGTGTGGTTAAATACTCACAGTAGTTTTATCATCTAAAGAGTAATGTATGGTTACTGTATGTGATAATATTGCTGTTCTTCTTTTCTGCTCACAAAATATGCCATCGAAGTATTCGGCATTTTGGGGGGCAAATGTTTCTATACATCTAGCCCCTGTTCTACAAAAAATATCACTGGCACTTGAAATGTATGAACATTAAGAGCTACAGGCAAAGTGGAAGAACTAACACATGAAATGGCCAGATACCAATGGCACATCCTGAGCTGCACGTGTGTCATATGATATAAAATGGATAGCGTATGATTTTAAAATCAATGTTCCCTATAAGGTGAATTGTTTGCATTGTGAATGTATCGGGTACTAAATGTCATTGTAATGCGTTGCTATTCTCAAAAGTGCTTACACGCGCTTAAATTGCTACTTGTATTTTTTCTTAATCAATATATCCTGTACTTTTGGGAGAGGGCACTTATAATCATTTCTTCTTTCAGTTGTCTGTGCCCGAGAGTTCTTTCAGTCTTTTGCTACTTTAAAAAAATAATACGCCTGGGACCTTGGGAGACAGGAGTTAAAATCATTTCTTCTTTCAGTTTTCTGTGTTTTAGAACTCTTGAATTCATGAATATATATATGCTAAACTGTGGAAACAATCTTATAGCAAATCGTTCACTAGTCTGGAGAGTTTTCCCACTTTACATATTATTACTAGAAACGTGAAGAGTCCAAGTGATTTTTAAAGCGTTATGGATATTTCGTTTTGAACAGATGATACCTCCTTTGTAATGGTTTTGGAATAATCCAATGAAGAGCACACTCTGTTGACCAGCTAGTTGGACTAGCGAGCAGCATGAATAACTTGATTTAGATTTGTTGTTTCGGTATCATTATCGTATTGCTCTGAAGCTTTCTTGGTATTTTAGAGATACCAGTCACTAGTATCCCCAAGTACCCCAACTGTTCCTTTGTCGACATCTATTCTTGTTCTGTTTGGGGTTCCTGTGTTACGTTCTGTCAGTGCTTTTTCAAATTGCTTGAGTGAAATTCTCGTTCATTTTATGACTTAATTGATGGTGTTGAGTTGGATCCAAGGGCTTTTGTTTTCTGTTTGTTTGCAGTATTTGCTTGGGGCAAAATCAATACCACTTTCAAGGAGGCGTGTTTGTGGCTTGTAGAACTTTGCAGCAGAAACATTATTGTGTCTTCATTTAAGTCATGAAAGAGGCTTGTTTTCAGTCTTAATTGTCTACATCTTTCATTAACAATTAGATTTCATGGTGTAAGACATAAAATAAGGTCCCAAATGAAGGAGCTCCAGTACTTGTAGTTTTACTGCCAGCTTTGCACTAAGAGGTAGTCACATCATTGCGTTGTTGTGACATAATTATTTGATGATTTTTTCAGGATATTTGTGTCATCCTTTTGTATCTTCATTCTTCTTAGTCTTCTGCTCTTGCTTTCTTCGTTTTCTTTTTATTGACACAATGGGGATAAACTGTTTTCCTCTTTGACCTCATATTTCCAAACAAAATGAGCACTATTCGAAGAAAAGAGAAGCTTTATTTTCTTTATTCATTGAATTGAAAAGAGGGTTTGTAATCAAGCAGATTACAAGATTAATGTAAAAGAATACTTTGCAATTATTAGCTGTACACTTTGTCAAACATGCAAAACATGAAAAAAAAGCAAATCAATGCTTATGCAACGTACCATCTGGAAATAAAAATTTGATTTGATTTGAAAACACCCAGAGAGCAACTCCAGAGGCCCTTACAAATGCTGTGTTATGTCAAAGGCCCTCCAGGGTTCCAAAGGGCTTGCCCCTTATCAGCAGGCTAAATGTCAGCCCGCCCTCAGGTTTTGGTGTGCTGGACAGGTCTGGAGGAAGTGTTCCACTGGCATGGAAGAAGAGCCACAGGGATATACCTCAGAACCACCAATGTGGAACTTGGTGAACATGGAATGGTGAGTTGATCTTCTCCAGGCCGAAGGTAGTAGTCATCCGTACTGTTGAAATTAAGGTGCTGCTGAAGTAATCTTTTTTTTTCTGTTCATATCAGCTGCTAATATGTTTGTTAGCAAAGCAGTTGTATCTTACTATACAACTTTTTAACATGAACTCGACAAAAGTGGTCAAATCCATTTTCTTTTTTGTTGTTGTTGCCTTTTTCTACTTGTTTTGCATAATTTCTGGTATGCTTTTGTAGACGCGCACTTTAAAAAAAAACAACACCAAAATAAGTCTCATATTTTATGTTCTGCAATCCACAGCATGATTAAAAATAAATGAGTGAAACAAGCCCCATTCTTGATCACGCATTAATCTAAAAGGCTTTTTATCATGATGACCTGAATTGTTTGCCATACCGAAATTCTCTTTTTTTTTTTTTTTTTTTGCTTCTATTCTTCTTACAGGGCTAAAACCGCAAGGGAAACAACATCTACAGAGTCAATACTCTGTTCTATGTGACAGAAACGAGGAGATACGCGCACCAGTGCTGTGCAATCAATTGTAATTCAGTTAGGTGGCACCACCAGCTCGCTCTGTGCGTGTGTGTGTGTGTGTGTGTGTATTTGTGTGTGTGTGTGTGTGTGTGTGTGTGTGTGTGTGTGTGTGTGTGTGTGTGTGTGTGTGTGTGTTAAGTGTGTGTGTGTGTGTGTGTGTGTGTGTGTGTGTGTGTGGTGTGTGTGTGTGTGTGTGTGTGTGTGCGCGCGCTCAGGGAAGAGGGAGAAGATGGGGATGAAGGAGTTAGAAAAAAAAAGTTGATTCTGAAAATGAATTGAAGGAGATAGTGAATATCTGTGATGGTACAGATAGTGTCCCTTCTGTTTATTTCTAGAGAGAGATAGAGACAGAGAGACAAATAGACAGAGAAAGATCGGGGGGAAAGAGAGAAAGAGTGTGTACGTATGTGTGTGTGTATGTATGGGTATGTGTCTGTATGTGTGTATGTATGTGTATGTGTGTATATGTGGGTGTGTGCATGTGTGTGTGTGTGTGTGTGTGTGTGTGTGTGTGTGTGTGTGTGAATGAGTGACTGAGTGTGTGTGTGTGTGTGTGTGTGTGTGTGTGTGTGTGTGTGTGTGTGTGTGTGTGTGTGTGTGTGTGTGTGTGTGTGTGTGTGTGTGCTCAAGGGCGGAAGAAGGGAGGGTTGAGGAGTTAAATAAATTGAAGTAATAATTGCTTTTGAAAAGGAATTAAGGGAGATAATGAATGTATGTGATTGTAAAGATAGCGTCCCTTCCTGTTTATTTTGTGGAGAGAATGTGTGTGTGTGTGCATGAGCGCGCGTGCGGGCGTGTGTGTATGTGTTTGCATGTGTTCGTGTGTGTTTGTATATGTGCATGCGCGCACGTGCGTGTGTGTATGTGTGTGCGTTTTCGTGTGAGTGCGTGAGTGTGTGCGTATTTGCGTGCGTGTGTGTGCGTGTGTATTTGCGCGCGCGCGCGCGTGCATGTGTGTGTGTGTGTGTGTGTGTGTGTGTGTGTGTGTGGTGCGTGTGCGTTTGTGTATGTGTGTGTGCGTAAGGTGTTTGTGTGTGGGCATGCACGCGTGCGTTTGTGTATGTGTGTATGTTCGCGTGATTGTGCTTGCGTATGTGCGCGCGCGTACGCGCGTGTGTGTATGTGTGTGCGTGTCTATAGCGCTCTGAGAGAAGGGTGGAGGAAATATGAAGAATGAAAGTGGCCCTAAAATTGCTGTGTGGCTGACAGTTAATATTTATCATATACAGAAAAAATACAGTGCCTCTTCCTGTTTGTTTTGCAGGGACAATGCCCCTTTCTGTCTGTCTGTCTGTCTGTCTGTCTGTCTGTCTGTCTGTCTGTCTGTCTGTCTCTCTCTCTCTCTCTCTCTCTCCTCTCTCTCTCTCTCTCTCTCTCTCTCTCTCTCTCTCTCTCCCCTCTCTCCTCTCTCTTCTGTCTCTCTCTGTCTCTCTCTGTCTCTCTCTCGTAGATGAAACATTTTTATTTGATTAGATTTGATTCTCTCTCTCTCTCTCTCTCTCTCTCTCTCTCTCTCTCTCCTCTCTCTCTCTTCTCTCTCTCTCTCTCTCTCTCTCTCTCTCTCTCTCTCTCTCTCTCTCTCTCTCTCTCTCTAACTGACTCTCTCTCTCTCTCTCTCTCTCTCTCTCTCTCTCTCTCTCTCTCTCTCTCTCTCTCTCTCTCTCTCTCTCTCTCTCTCTCTCTCTCTCTTCATAGGCTTGCATGCTTGCTGGCTGGCAGGCGTGAGCGCACGCGGTCTATGTTTTGGCGCTTTCGTAACTTTATCCTTTTGTTAACACACAAATAGTAATCAAATTATAACTTACTGTTCTGTTTTTCTTCTTTTGTAATTTTGTAGAACAAAGCATCGACAGGACTGTGTGTTCTTTGGAGATGTGGAAATACTTGCACAGTTCAACAGGGTTGTGAATGTGTGTTATCTTCCCAATTGATTCAATTCAGTTATGTGTGTATTTGTGTGTGTGTGTTTGTGTATGTGCGAGGAAGTGTGGGAAAGCAAGAGGAGAGAGAGAGAGAGGGGAGAGAGAGAGAGAGAGAGAGAGAGAGAGAGAGAGAGAGAGAGAGAGAGAGAGAGAGAGAGAGAGAGAGGAGGAGAGAGAGATAGAGAGAGAGAGACTGTCTGCGAGTGTGTGTGCGCGCATGTGTGTGTGTGTGTGAGAATGATTGCTCATGTGTGTGTGAGTGCGCGCTTGCATATGTGTGTGTATGTGTTTGTGTATGTGTTCATGCATTCATGCTTGCATAAGTGTGTGATCTGTCTGTCTTTGTCTGTGTCTGTATATGTTGTAACAGCAAGAACGCCACAACAAGCGAGGTCAGGACAAAACAGACTGCCCATACAGGACAGAACAGAAACACGATGGCAACCATGTTATCTATCGTACCATCCCCCACTGATACAAACAATCCTGAGGTCCTGGCTTCTCAGAAAGAAGAGATAAAGAACGATATCTGTATCTGTCTGCGCATCACAGCACGTGCATCTAGGGGACTGACCTGGCTATCAATGCTGCTGGCTTCTGTGTGTATGTGGGTTTTTTAACTGTGCATCTGATAGCAGATATACACGTGCTGCTTTCAGGAAACGAAGGCTGCAATAGGAAATGTTTGTCATTGTTTTGGAGTTGATGTATCTGGGAGGTAGAAGGGGGGGTGTATGTGTATGTGTGTGTGTGCGTGTGTGTGTGTTGTGTGTGTGTGTGTGTGTGTGAGAGAGAGAGAGAGAGAGAGAGAGAGAGAGAGAGAGAGAGAGAGAGAGAGAGAGAGAGAGAAAGAGAGACAAAGACAGAGACAGAGACAGAGACAAAGAGAGAGACAGAGAGAGAGTGTGTGTATAGGACGCTTGAAGAGACATGCATTTCGTTTAACAATAAACACTCTTATGTTTTCATATTTTTAGAGGAAACCAGTACATAGGAAAGTAGCTAATATCAATCTAATAATATCGATCTTTTCGTATGGCGTCTAAAAATTATTTGTGTCAAAAAAAACAAAAAATAGCAACGGAAAAGTATTTTAAGCAATGTGCTTACACCTACATCAACATGTTGTTATGTTGTTAAGTGTTATTGTGAGGTTGTCTTCAGCCATGAGAAAGTTCTTAGCATAACACAACCTGCACTATCCTTTAAAGGAGGAAAAAAAATCCTCCTAAGCCGGAGCACGGCTGCCTATGCGGCAAGGTATCTAAAATCAAAACAGTCATGAATCAAAACTTATCCAGATTGTACTTACGATCTCACACAGTGATTCACATTTTCCCCAATCCATTAGGCCGGCCATGC
>CM060328.1:26628626-26633626 GCA_030674155.1 Stramonita haemastoma
AATGTTAGCTTATTGATTAATGCAGGTTTTTTTTGTTTTTGTTTTTGACTTATAATGGTGAAGGATGCCTGTCAAGGACATTGCAATCTCCATCCCAGGAGGGATCAGACCATCTGGATTGTGTGTGCTGTGCCAGTTACTACTAATCAATCGCTGTTTTCAGGTTGTGACATTGAACAGACTTGTGTGTATACACACCTGTGTATGAATTACTCTCCCAGTGTTTCGAATTATCTTCATTCTTGCAAAGACATTGTTGAATGCAAACATTCATTCCTGTGCAACAACAGCAAGCAGAAACATTGTGAATGTGAGCACTGGGAGGAATTCTCCCTGATTATTGCTGAGGGACAATCCCTGGTCAAAGCGTGTACAACTTGGTGATTGGGCATTGGTGATTCACCCAACTGTGAAGTGACTGATAATCGACATCTTTGTGACATTTATCACCAAATCACCAGTGAAAGGAATAAGTCACCTTCAGAAGTGTGTGTATTATTGGACCACCCACAGCTCATATACATTTTCTTTTTGTTTTTGTTTTGTTTTGTTTATTTTCGTCTCTTATATTGGCCATTTTATATTGTTGCTAGTTTGATTGTGTCTGTGTGTCTTTGAGTAACTATTGAATTTTTTTTTCTTTCTTACATTACATCATACCCCTAATTGAGTGCCCCACTCCCATCCCCTTTATTCCATATAAAATAGATTTTTCACCTTTCCTGTTGCTATATTACATTGTTGTTGGTTGGAT
The DNA here is from genome assembly GCA_030674155.1 of Stramonita haemastoma. Lineage (NCBI taxonomy): Eukaryota > Metazoa > Mollusca > Gastropoda > Neogastropoda > Muricidae > Stramonita > Stramonita haemastoma. Next base: position 26,629,381 of record CM060328.1, read on the forward strand.
TGGGTTATAGATCTATATCTCTGTACACTGTATGTGTATTTTTTTGAGCAACTTGAAAGCAGTCTTTTTTTTTCATTTTTTCCCCTTTCTTTCTTACGTTTCATCCTTCCCCCTATTGAGTACCCACTCCCCTTTATTCCTAATTATCCCCCATTGATTGTCACTTTTTCCAGTTTTTACACACATTATCACATCGAGCAACTAAAATCAGTCTTTCATCCTTACCCCTATTGAGTGCCCACTACCCTTTATTCCTATTCATCTCTAATTGATTTTCACCTTTTCCTGTCTTAGGACACATTATCACATCTCCAGCAAAAACCAACACAATTGATGCATTCAAGACACAACACGTGGCCCTCTAAGGAAGGCCTACGAATTTGCCACTTAAATATAAATCATGCAGTCAATAAAATTGAAGACATATCAACACTTATTAGAAACCATGGCAAACCGTTTCACATACTAGGGCTATCTGAATCAAGACTCTCGAAGCACATAGTAGACACTGATTTATATATCCCAGGATATAAAATCATACGAAAGGATCCACAAAGGCAAAAAAGAAACAGGAATCATCATATATATTAGTAAATCTATAACATTCAAGCGTCTCATTCATCTTGAACATTGTGATGTAGAATCTGTCTGGTTTGAAATCTCCATGAAAGGTTCACCACCTATTGCAATGGGATTCTGCTATAGGAATCCAGCAGAAAGAAAAAATTGGATAGACAAGTTTGACGAAATGATGAATGTAGTTCTATTAGAATCCAGGGAAGTAATACTACTAGGTGATTTTAATATTGATCTAACAAAAGTAAATAATATATGGACGCAAATTACTAATTCATTCAACCTTCACCAACTAGTCAGTTTACCCACGAGAGTCACACCAAATTCAAGCACAATAATTGATCACATCTATGTATCAAATCCCCAAAACATCATAGAAACATGTGTCCCTGTCTATAACTGCAGCGATCACTACCCAGTCTGTACTACATGGTCAAAAAAAGGAGCAAAAATTCCCAAACCTGGACATAAAACCATAACATATCGTTCTTTTGCAAAATTTAATGAACAGCTTTTCCTTCTCGATCTAAGTAACTCTATGCTCTCAGAAACATTAAACATTACTGATCCAGACAGGGCCATTGAATTCTGGATAAAAACCTTCACTGAAATCTACAACAAACATGCTCCACTTAAAACCATGAGGGTCAAACATGTCCCCAAACCGCCTTGGATTACAAAAGAACTAGAAGAAGCATGCTATCTTAGAGATTTATTAAAAAAACATAAATATCATGAAGAGTCAAAAAGATTACGAAATGCCATAAACTCACAGAAACGTCAAGAAAAAAAGAAATATTTCCAAGATTTACTGTCTTCCAAACAAAACTCAAAAGTTATTTGGAGGGCCATAAATCAAATAACAAATAAACAATCATCTTCCAAATCAAATGTAATCAAAGATGTTACTGCTGAACAACTCAACAATCACTTCATAAATGTCCCTACTAACGTTGTTAACAATGATGATTCAAAATCCAATAACCTCAACACATTAAGACAATACTGCCAAGACAAGCATATTCCGTCAAAACTTCACATACCATTCATTTCAGTTTTTGAGGTCTATAATTATTTAATTCACCTCAAACAATCAAGGACACAAGGTCTCGATGGAATAGACAGCAGAATTCTGAAACTGTCAGCTCCAGTTATCACAGACACCCTAACATATATATATAACCAATGTCTTGAAAAGAACTATTTCCCCAATGCCCTCAAAACTGCTAAAGTAATCCCCATCCACAAATCTGGTGACACTTCAGATCCCTCAAATTATAGGCCAATCTCTATTATATCCCTCCTTTCAAAACCCCTGGAAAAACATATAAATAAACACTTAGTCCGTCATATAGACAGTAACGACTTACTTCACCCTAATCAATCAGGATTCAGACAAAATCACTCATGTCATACTGCACTGACTAGTCTCATAGACAATTGGCTATCAAACATTAATGAAAACAAATTTTGTGGAGTATTATTTGTAGATTTCAAAAAAGCATTTGATACAATTGACCACACACTTCTCATCAGAAAGCTAGACCTGTACAATCTATCATCAAATAGTCTAGAACTACTCGCTTCTTATCTTAAAAACAGACAACAGTGTGTCTCAACAACTACATCCACATCCAATCTAAAACCCATTCATTATGGAGTACCACAGGGATCTATACTAGGACCTATTCTCTTTTCCTTATACATAAATGACCTTCCTCTACTTATCAAATCTAAATGTGAACTATTTGCTGATGATACAACCATACATACAAGCCATAACGACATTGACTCTCTTGCAACCATATTACAACAAAGCTGCAATGATCTTGTCAAATGGACAGAACTGAACCATATGTCTATTCACCCCCAAAAAACAAAATGCATGCTTATCACCACCAGACAAAAGCGACAAAATTTACCTCATAAACAGTTTCCAATCCATATAAGAAAGGAAGCAATTGAACAAACCTCTCATCACAAAGTTCTAGGAGTAACAATCGATGAAAATCTCAGCTGGTTCTACCACATATCTCATCTATGCAAATATTTGTCCCAAAGAGTATACCAATTGACTAAAATTAAACATTTCCTTGACCACAATTCAAGGAAATTATTCTTCCAAGCTTACATACAATCATCAATAGACTATGCCTCAACCCTCTGGGATTCTGCCAGTGCAAACACTATGAAACCGTTACTAAGTCTGTATAAACGTGCTCTCAAACTTATCCTCCTGAAGAAAACAACCTTACTTGAAGTGGATTATACTCAGTTAAATATTCCCCCCCTACAACAAAGACTTAAATATAACAAAGACATTCTTATGTTTAAGATAATGGCAGGAGCTGTCCCCACATCCTTAAGAGATAAGTTCACAATGAATCATTCCAGAAATACTGTAAAGCCAAGCGTCCCAATCCCAAGAATAGACTTATTTAAATCTAGTTTACATATACTCAGGCCCTGTGCTGTGGAACTCCCTTCCCGATTCAATTAAAGAGCACCAATCATTGACAACCTTCAAAAATCACCTTCTAATCCACTTGATGCACCAAAAATAATAAACCAATTATATCCACTTCTCCTTCTCCCCCTTCTCTTTCTCCCTCCTTGTGTGTGTGTGTGTGTGTGTGTGTGTGTGTGTGTGTGTGTGTGTGTGTGTGTGTGTGTGTGTGTGTGTGTGTGTGTGTGTGTGTGTGTTTGCGTGTTTGCGTGTTTGCGTGTTTGCGGGTGTGTGTGTGTGTGTGTGTGTGTGTGTGTGTGTGTGTGTGTGTGTGTGTTTGCGTGTTTGCGTGTTTGCGTGTTTGCGTGTGTGTGTGTGTGTGTGTGTGTGTGTGTGTGTGTGTGTGTGTGTGTGTGTGTGTGTGTGTGTGTGTGTGTGTGTGTGTGAGTTGGGTTTTTTGTTGTTGTTGTTCGCTCTCCCCCTTTTATCTAAACTTATGTTTTATGAGACTATTTTGATGCTAGATGGTGGTGGATTGATGTTCAGTCATTTAGCCTCATTATATTCTCATGTTTGCTCTTTAATTATTGCGCCCTTTTGTGTGTGTGGTGTTGGTGTGTGTGTGTGTGTGTGTGTGTGTGTGTGTGTGTGTGTGTGTGTGTGTGTGTGTGTGTGTGTGTGTGTGTGTGTGTGTGTGTGTGAGTTGGGTTTTATTGTTGTTGTTGTTCTTTCCCCCTTTTATCAATTCATGTTTTATGGGACTATTTTGATGTTAGATGGTGGTGGTTTGATGTTTTCAGTCATTTAACCTCATCATATTTTCATGTTGCTCTTTAATTATTGCGCCTTTTTTGTTTTTGTTTTTTTTAAAAAAATTTTGTTTTGTTTTGTTTTTGCTTTGTTTATTTTTTTTGTTTTGTTTTGTTTTTGTTTTATTATTCAAATCAAAATCATCATTGATTCTTACTCCATATTTTGTTTCTGAATGAGTGCCTTTTTATAACATTACCTTAATATTGTATCTCTGTCGTATTCCTTACCTGTTGTTGTTGTTCTTTCCCCTCTTTTATCAAAATCTTATGTTTTATGGGACTATTTTGATGATAGATGATGGTGGATTGATGTTTCTAGTCATTTAACCTCATCATATTCTCATGTTTACTCTTTAATTATTGCGCCCTTTCTTTGTTTGTTTTGTTTTTGTTTGTTCTTTGTTTTTCTTGC
>CM060328.1:26641126-26643626 GCA_030674155.1 Stramonita haemastoma
AAGCGACTCATTTCGTGGTGGAGCGCCACAAATGTGCAATACAACTAAAGTGCACTACAATTTATTATGTGATGGGTGGTCACAAACTGAATTTCTTTCTTCAATCACCTCTTGAGAAAAGTGTAATTGTCTTTGAATGTTTTGGAAAAGAATAGGTAGCTATATAGATAAAATTATATTTTGGAAATGTTAAATGGATACTTCTCCAATATTGTTTTCTTGTAAATGTCAAGGTATCGCTGTTTATTGTAGAAAAAAGTAAATAACAAGATGTAAGAAAATAAAACAAAATAAAATTAAGTGAACAGAAACGGAAAACACACCAAAAAAAAATCACAGCAAAGTTAGTAAACTAAGCTAAAATCATCGAAGCAAACAAAACCAAGCAAAAAGAGTAAGGGATTTCCAGTATTTTATTATGCGTAGTTTTGTTTTCAATTTTCAGTTCTTTGCAGTAGAGCATTAGAACCAGGAGCAGTACACTATTCAGCATAAATCTGATTTCTGTATATATCAGAATCAAGAAGGTTTTCCTCTATGCTCCTATTTGTTAATTTTGTTTTTTATCAATTGTTCAACATGCTAGTCTTTCAAATGAGCTGATAAACTGAGGTCCTGTGTGTTACACAAAATTATTTAATGCACGTAAATGATTCCATGGCATCAAGAGGGTTGTCCCTGGCAAAATTCTGCAGAAAAGCCACTCTGATAGGGAAACAAGTACAACAACTTGCACACAGGAAAAAAAAATATCTGACACTGCACCTGTAATGACTTACTCTCCTTAGTGAGAGTAGCCAGCATTTCATGCAAAGAAACCTGCTGTGAGTGAAAGTGGTGTAAAATGTAAATGTAAAAATATAATTTGTAATGTCATTTTACCTATTCATCTTTCATTTGGGGTTGTTATGATGCATATAACACAACAAAAAAGAACATGGGCAAAGAAAAATAAAAACACTCAGCCTAAAATGACATAGTAGGAAAGAATAGGGACAAAAGAAAAACACTTAAAAAAGAAAGAACAAAAAAGCATCTAAAAATGAAGAAAGATTTACACTTTACAAAATAGAAAGAGATTTTTTTTTAAATACAGGTAATGCGATAAAGAGGGGGAAAAAGAAAATAACAAGATAAAAAGAAAAATGGGGGAAATTCTATACAGAGAAAAGTAAAGAAAAGCAAAGTTAAAAAAGGACAAAAAAAGAGAAGGATTAAAGTCAACAAGAAAGAAACAGCTAGGCTACAGGGAAATAAAGGATAACAAGCAAGAGAAAAAAAGAGATAAAAAAGCAAAACAAAATTTCTAAACTCTTTCTTTGCATATCCCTGATGTGTTCTGGAGTGGGGTTTTATTTGATTGTTGGTTTCTTGTTATTGTGTTGTATTGTTTTGCATCGTTTTGCATTAGATAGTACTGAATGCCATTTTAAGTCATGGCAGATTTTTGTCATGGCATTTGGGTGACTGACACTGTATGCCTGCATGTGGTTTTGTTTCCCTATCACAGTGGCTAATTATACAGAATTTTGCCAGAAGCACCTCTCTTGTTGCCAAAGGGTTCTTTAACATTCGGTAAATACATTTTGCACATGGGACCTCAGTTGATTACCTCATCCAAAAGACTAGCACACAGACCCCTACTCACGGTCAAGGGGAGAGGGAGGAAGTTGCAGGCACAAAAATATGTGTGTCATGAGGTGCAGACTTACACACACCCATGCACATATAAACAAATGCGCACGAAGGCACACATGCACACACACACACACACACACACACACACACACACACACACACACACACACACACACACACACACATATATGTATATATATATATATATATATATATATATATATATATATATATATATATATATATATATATATATATATATATATATATACCACAATAACAGACAGGCCAAACGCCTCTGGGATGCCAAATCAAATCTAACAGCATTTGCGCTGCACCTGGGTTCCTCACGAAACACTAACGAAGTTATACCCACCTTCCTTATCTGTGCAATAGAAACCAGCTCCAGCACGTGAAACACGAGGACAGTGTTATCGACCTTGACAGTGTAAAGAGAAATGAATCTATGGAATTTGTTCTCCTGCTACCAGTTCTGGTAACTAGTAAACAGATGACTGTGCAGTAGAAGTGTGTTTGACTTTCCAGACCAAAATTGTCTTTTGTTTCGTATCTACTTTTGAGACAAAATGTGCTTGTTTTCTAAGTGCAGTGGAAAAGTATAGGTAGCTTGAGCAAAAAGATATATTTTGCGATTGTTGAATGGTTAGCTCTCCAAAATGTTTTTTTTGTTGATGTTAAAATGTCACCATTTTTTAGTAAGAAACATAACCCAACAGTAATTGACAAAATATAAGGGAAAAGAATACGATAAAATGAATTGAACAGAAATAGAATAAAACGGGAACAAAATAAAACCAAAAAGGTTAATAAAACTTAAATGAAAAACACTGAAACTAAAGCA
>CM060328.1:26656126-26659302 GCA_030674155.1 Stramonita haemastoma
TTTTGGGTTTTTTTGGGAGGGAAAAAAAAGGGTTTTTTTTTCCAAAAACATGGGGAAAGGGGCAAATGCCAAAATGGTATAGATTCATGTTTCTGAAAAAAAAAAAAAAAACCCCCAAAAAATTATTCTAAATCATGTTTTTTAAATCAAAAAAAAAAAAAAAACCAAAACCCCAAAAAAAAGAAATTTTTTTCTGGGGGAAAATTTTGGGGTTGGAAACCCATGTTTTTCAAAACAAAAAACGAATCTTAAAATTTTTCCCCAAAATACACCCAAAAAATTTAGCTTTTTTTTTTTTTTATGAAAGAAAAAAAAAAAAAAACAAAAAAAAATTTTTTGGCCAAAAACCTAAAAATTTTTTTCCATTTTGGAACCCCGGAAAATGGGGGAACGGGGGGTACTTTTTTTTACTTTTTTTTTTAAAAAAGGGAAATTCCCCTTTTTTTATAAAAACCCAATTGGTTCCCCCCCGAAACCCCCAAATTCCCCCAATAAAAGAAAAACCCAAAAATTTTAAAAACCCCTTTCCCCCTTCCCCCAAAAAAAAAAAAAAATTTTTTCCCAAAAATTAAATTAAAAACCCCCTATTTTTTTTTTTTAAACATTATTATTAAAGGAAAAAAATTTTAAAAAATTTCCTTTGAGAAATTTCCCCGCCCCCGGAAAGCGGAAAAATCAAAGGGGTTTTAAAATTTTCAAAAAAAGAGATGGAAATAAAAAAAGGGGGAAAATAATTAAAATTTAATTTTTAAAAAAGAGAGATAGGGAAAGGGGGGAAAAGGGAATGTTTTTTTTTTTGTGTTTCTTTTTTTTAAAAAAAATAAAGTTTTTTTTTAAAAAAAACCTAAAAAACCCCCTTTATTGGTTTAAATTGGGGGGGGAATAAAGCCCAAAACTAAAGTTAACAAAAGGAAAAATTGAACAAGTATCAATTTTTAACCTTTTTCGTTTTTGGGGTTTTTTTTTTTTTTAAAATCTATAACCATCTGTTTTTAAAAAAAAAAGTATCAACCAACAAACATTGGCCTTTGATTTTTTTTATCAAATTTTTAAAATTTTCCCCCTTTTCTTATATTTTCCCCATCAATCTTCGTTTTTTTCTGTTTTTTGTATTTTTTTTTTAAATTTAAAACCCTTTTGATTTGGGGGGCTTTGTCTTTTTTTTTGGGGTTGGGTGGGGTGGGGTTAAAAAACAGATAAAAAAAAACCCCCCACACAACAAACAAAATGAGATACACACAAAAAATTAAAACCCCCACACCCCCCACCCACCACCGAAGAAAAAACAAACAAAGCAAAAAAAAAAGGGGGGCCCAATTTATCAAAGCGTTACCCCCACAACTTTTTAAAAACTAAAAACCCCAAAAAACCAAAAAACCCAGTAATCTAAACATCCCTTCACTGGGAAAAAAGGGGTAACTTTTTTTGCATAAAAACAAATAAACCCCCCCACCCGGATTTTGTTTTTTTTTCCCCCAAAACCCCCCCCCCCAAAAAGTGGGGTGGGGTAAAAATTTTTTCTCGGGGGAGTCAGTTTTTAAAAAAAAAATGTTTATTTTTTTTTTTATTTTTTCTTTTCATATCAAGGGTAAGGGGATAAGCATTTTGTGCTATGTTACATGCAGTTCTCCGGGGAAAAGGGAAAACGCCTCAAAAAAGGAATAAAAACCCGGGGGGAAAAAGGGTGTCAAATTTCCAGGGAAAATTTTTTTGACCATTTTGGCTACCCCCCTCCCTAAAATGGAAGCAGTTTTTGTAAAAAAAGAAAAAGGGGGGGGGGGGGGGAGGGGGGGGGGGGGGGGGGGGGGGGGGGGGGGGGGGGGGGGTGGGCAGGGGAAATTTGGAGCTTAAAATTGCCCCTTTGGTTTTTAAAAAATTTTCCCATGTTAAAGGGTGCCCCAAAAAAAAAAGTGCAAAGTCTACTTTTTCAGTTTAAAAACTTTTACTTTTTCACTTGAAGGCAAAAAAGTGCCCTATGGAGGGTTTTAAAACAAAAACCAAAAAGGAAAAAAAAAATGTACAATTTAAGGGTGGTTTTCCCCCCCAAAAAAATACAACAGGGGTTTGCCGAGCCCCCATCACAGGGAGAAACTCTTTCCACCCTTTTACACTTAAAAAGGTGTTTTTGTAAAAAAAAAAATTTAAAAAAACAATTTTAAAGGGTTTTTTTAAAAAAAAAAAAATTTTTATTCCCGTTCAAAAAAAAAATTTTTTACAAGTAGTGTGTAGTTTTAAGTTTATTTTTTTAGAAAGAAAGATCTTTAAATTTTTTTATCAATAAAAACCCTTTATTCGTTGTTTAGAAGAAAAGTTCTGAAGTATATCCCGGTTATCTTTGAGCAATTCCTCTGTCTGGAAAATGCATTTTAAAAAAATTTATATATCATTTTCCCAAAAATACTACTTACCTTAACTTTTTTTAATTTACTTGATCTGATTTTACTGAGACCACTCTTTTAAATTTTTGCTATCCCTTGATTTTTTTTTCCCTCTTTATATGGAATTTTTCTTTTTCCCTTTTTTTGAAAATTTAATGCATTGCAATAATTTAAAAGCAAAAAACTTTAATTTTCTTTATCCCCCTTTCCCAAAAAAATTAATTCCATGACTTATTTTTTTTTCTCAAAAACCTTGCCGGGGTTTTTTGCCCTATGGTCTAAGGGAAAAACAAACATCCCCAAAGATGCAGGAAAAAATATCAAAAATTTTAGGAAGGAAAAGAGTCCCTAAAATTTTTTCCCCCCAGTGCAGTTGTCGTTTTCCCGCATTTTTTATTTTTTTTTTTTTTTTATTTTTTAATTGGGAAAACAAAAAAAACAATCATGGCTTTTTTTCTCCGGTCCCCCGTTTTGTATGCGTTTTGTAATTTTGTAAAAGGGTTCCCCCCGCACAAAAAGTTATTTTTAGGGAAAAATAAAAAGGGGTTTAACTGGCGCAAATTTTCCCCCATTCGTTCAACTGGGGGCCCCTTTGGGTTTTTAGTCTACCCCCAAAGGGTTTGGGGGGAAAAATAAAAATCAGCACTGATGTTAACCCCCAGGAGAATAAAATTTCCCTTAAAAAGGAAAATAATTTTGGGGTTTTCAAATTTCCAGGGCAAAGTTCTGACCCTAGGGTATTCCCCCCCCATAATGGAAGGGAGCTGTTTTCGAAAAAGATGGGAAAAGGGAGGGAAT
>CM060328.1:26664402-26671902 GCA_030674155.1 Stramonita haemastoma
TTACAGGCATTGCTGAAACTGAAATAAGTTTGGTTCTTAAAAACAAGAGCATCTCCATTTTCTAACAAGATGTGTAGTTTTCGTGACATAAGTTTATTGCTGTGATCAATTTTGACTCCTCTCAGTTTGTCTACAGCAAATATGAACCCTCCTCGGGAATGTAATATTTGAACCATAAATACACACATATTTCCTATGTTCTGCAGAATCATAACCATCCATCATATCCATAGCAATATCACATTGTTGTGTGTTGTTTTTTTAGTCCCCTTTGTCGACTAGAATTCAATTATGATGATGATGGCGATAACAATAATATTTAAACATAATAGATCTAATGCAAAAATAAGAATAGTAATAGCAACATTAACAATAACGAGAATGATGATGATGGATGATGATGATGATGATGATGATGATGATGATGAGATGACATGGAGAAAATGTACAGAGGTAAAATTTATATTTTTTATATAATAATAATAATAATAATAATAATAATAAATAATTATAATAATAATAATATATAATAATATAATAATGATAAAAGGCTGAATGAAATGTCGACACCAATGCTATGAGAAGAAGAGAGAGAGGAGGGGGAGAGAGAGAGGAGATGGAGAGAGGAGAGAGAGAGAGAGAGAGAGAGGAGAGGGATGGAGGAGAGGAGGGGGATGAGAGAGAGGGAGAGAGTGAGAGGAAGAGAGAGAGGAGGAGAGGAGAGAGAGAGATTCTTTTATTTCGAGGATAATAATGAGGAAGCACTCGTGTGTATTTAGAGAGACAGACAAACAGACAGACAGACAGAAGGGACAAGCAGAAGATGGGGGGGGGGGGAGGAGAGGGGGGAGAGAGAGATGAGAGAGAGGGGAGGGAGTGGAGAGAGAGAGAGAGGATGAGAGAGAGGAGGAGGAGGAGAGAGAGGAGGAGGAGAGAGAGGGATAGAAGATGGAGGGAGAGAGAGTGAGAGAGAGAGAGAGAGATAGAAAGGGAAGGAGAAGGAGGAGAGAGGGAGGAGAGAGAGAGAGGAGAGAGAGACGAGAGAGACGAGACAGACAGGAGAAGAGATGAGAAGAGAGAGCAGAAGAGACAAGATGAAGAACAGAGACAAGCCAGACAATGAGGGAGAAAAAAACAAAAAACGTGACAGAGATATAGAGAACTACACACAAAACAGAGAGGAAAGAAAGATTGCAGCAGAGGGTGGGGGGGGGACAGAGGAATGATAGTCATTCAGACACATGTAAGCAAAGAAGAGAGTGAGGGAGAGGGGAGGGAGAGAGAGCTGGAACTTTCAATCTTGTCCTCACAATCACCAAACCCACAGGCTAAAGGGCTAGAGAAGGGCAAGGTTATTAGCCAATGTTTGTATTTTACCTCCTTGCCCTGATAGGCTCGTCTTCTCTCTCTGTCTCTGTCTGTCTGTCTATCTGTCTCTCTGTACTGTCTGTCTGTCTGTCTGTCTGTCTGTCTGTCCGTCCGTCCGTCCGTCTGTCCGTCGTCGTCCGTCCGTCCGTTCCGTCCGTCTCTCCGTCCGTCTGTCCGTGTGTCTCTCTCTCTCTCTCTCTCTCTCTCTCTCTCTCTCTCTCTCTCTCTCTTCTACTCTCTCTCTCTCTCTCTCTCTCTCTCTCTCTCTTCTCTCTCTCTCTCTCTCTCTCTCTCTCTCTCTCTCTCTCTCTCTCTTCTCACACACACACACACACACCACACCACACAACACATACTCTCTCTCTCTCTCTCTCTTCTCTCTCTCTCTCTCTCTCTCTCTCTCTCTCTCTCTCTCTCTCTCTCTCTCTCTCTCTCTCTCACACACACACACACACACACACACACACACACACACACACACACAACACACACACACACACACACACACACAAACACACATTGAAAGTTTGAAATCATCGTGGTGCATGTATATTGGTTTGGTATTTTTACTCATAATCATATTCTTTTCTTATCGTTTCTTTTCTTTGGATCATAAGTTATATATGTTACTATCGTAGTATTTGGTCAGGACATGAACTGGATTAAAAGAACTAAAACTTTCCTTGTAACTCTCTCCTCTCTCTCTCTCTCTCTCTCTCTCTCTCTCTCTCTCTCTCTCTCTCTCTCTCTCTCTCTCTCTCTCTCTCTCTCTCTCTCTCTCTCACGCGCGCACACACACACACACACACACACACAACACACACACACACACACACACACCAGACAGAAGAATCACTCTTATGGCATGTACACACTTTAAACAGTCAATATGCAGCCAGTGCCTTTTAGTTTTACTCTTCTCCTAGTTCCCAACTTCTTTCAAACACAAAAATGTGCTGACGTAGTTTACATGCCAACTTTTGGGCGTCACAGTGGGTGGTGTTGTACATGACGTAATTTTTCTTTCTTTTTTTTTTTTTTAAACAACTGGCAGGTCTCGATGACTCACAGATCAGAGGCTATGCTGCATGACTGGTAAAAGTTCTAACAACAATAAGTAATTGTGTTCATTGTTTCTCGTCTAGAGCTAAAGAATGACAGCAAGCATAGTTTGCATACCTGTGTTTTGTTGCAGCTGTTGAACCATGACATGGATGGAATTCATGTCATGACGATTTCTGGGCTGTTGTGAATTTTCTGTCGCAGTTGAATAGATGTTTGTTGTGGCGCAGTCCCTCCCACTGGCACTGTCCCCTTACTCGTGAATGGGCGTGAAAGCTTACCACCACAATAAACCTTTGTCATTCTCTCTCTCTCTCTCTCTCTCTCTCTCTCTCTCTCTCTCTCTCTCTCTCTCTCTCTCTCTCTCTCTCTCTCTCTCTCTCTCTCTCTCTCTCTCTCTCTCTCCCACACACACACACACACACACACACCACACACACACACACACACACCACAACACCAGCCACACACAACACGCGCGCGCGTGCACACACACGTACACAAGACAAGATCGATGATTATAATTCTGCAGAGCTTAAGAAATACATGTGTATTTATGGTTCAAATATCACATTCCTTGGTAGAGGGCTAATATTTGCTGTAGACAAACTGAGAGGAGTTAAAATTGATCACAGCAATAAACTTATGTCACGAAAACTACACACATCTTGTCCGAATTGGTGTTCTGTTTTTTAGAAGTAAACTTTATTCCTGTTTCAGCTACGCCCATAAAACCTCTCTTATAACGTTGTGTGTGTGTTCCTGGTGTCATCGGAACTCAAGATTGCTGCATAGATTGGTGTGTGTGTGTGTGTGTGTGTGTGTGTGTGTGTGTGTGTCTGTCTGCTGTGGACTTGTCTGTTTCTCATATCCTCACAATACATTGGTCATAATGCTAATGTTGATTTTGTTGATGTTACTATGGTATCATGCAAAAAAACGGATACCCCAGTAAGATTAACAACAATCAACAGTAGTTATGACCAATGTATTGTGAGAATATGAAACACACACATACACACACACCACGCACGCGCGCACGCACACACACACGCATACATACATTATCATACATACATCATACATACATACATACATACATACATACATACACACCCAAACAAACACCACACACACACACACACACACACACACACACACACACACACACACCCACCACACACACACACACACATGACCATTTATGCAGTTCTCTCGAATAAGTATGACACAGGGAAGAAACACACAACGCTATAAGACAGGTTTTATAGGGTAGTTAAAACTAAAATAAGTTTGGTTCTTAAAACAAGAACATCTCCATTTCTAACAAGATGTGTAGTTTTCGTGACATATGTTTATTGCTGTGATCAATTTTAACTCCTCTCAGTTTTTCTACAGCAAATATTAGCCCTTTCTGGGAAATGTAATAACTGAAAATAAATAGACACATATATATCTTTAGCTCCGCTGAATTATAACCATCAATCATGTCCAATGTTTATATCAATATTGGACATATTAACTTTTATTCGACACTGAATATTTATTTTATCATTCAGGTTTTCACATTAGCATAAATCACATACAACAAAAAATTAATACCAAGGTAACATCAACAAAAATTCACATTGGCCTAGCTGGTGACTAATGTATCCAAAGAATAAGAGAAACACACACACAACACACACGCGCGCGCACGCACGCACGCAGCACACACACACACACACACACACACACACACACACACACACACCACACCCCACACACAGGGACGTGCACAACAGTGCACTACCCATGCTATATTGACAATTTATACAAACTCTCGATTTCATTCCAATCGGTATGACACAGGAAACACGCATCTTTACATGTCAGGTTTTACAGGCATTGCTGAAACTGAATAAGTTTGGTTCTTAAAAACAAGAACATCTCCATTTCTAACAAGATGTGTAGTTTTCGTGACATAAGTTTATTGCTGTGATCAATTTTGACTCCTCTCAGTTTGTCTACAGCAAATATTAACCCTCTCCTCGGGAATGTAATATTTGAACCATAAATACTCACATATTTCCAAAGTTCTGCAGAATCATAACCATCCATCATATCCATAGCAATACTAACATTGTTGTTGTTGTTGTTGTTATTCCCCTTTGTCGACTAGAATTCAATGATGATGTGATGATGAAATGAACAATAACATAAACATAATAATGCAAAAATAATAATAGTACTAGCAACATTAAAATAACAAGAATGAGGAGGAAGTAGGAGGAGGGAGACGACGACGACGACAACGACGACGACGAACGTGACGACGACGACGACGAGAGATGATGATGTGATGATGATGATGATGATGATGTATGATGATGATGATGAGATGATGATGATGATGAGCACGCGACGAGCGACACACTGAGAGAGAGAGAGATGATGATGATGAGAGATGATGATGATGATGATGATGAGATGATGATGATGATGATGATGAGACCCTGACATCGAGAAAAGTACAGAGGTAAACATTTATTTAAAATAAAAAAACAAAAAAAAACCGCTGAGTGAAATGTGGACACCAATGCTTGAAAAAAGAAGAGAGAGAGAGAGAGAGAGAGAGAGAGAGAGAGAGAGAGAGAGAGGAGAGAGAGGAGAGAGAGAGAGAGAGAGGAGAGAGAGAGAGAGAGAGAGAGAGAGAGAGAGAGAGAGAGAGAGAGAGAGAGATATTCTTTTATTTCGAGGATAATGAATAAGTACTCGTGTGCATTTAGAGAGACAGACAGACACAGCAGACAGGCACAGAAGAGCAGAGAGGGGGAAGCAGAGAAGAGATGAGAGGAGGGGAGGAGGAGAGGAGAGAGAGAGAGAGAGAGAGGAGAGAGGGAGACAGAGTAGATGAGAGAGAGAGAAAGCCAGACAATGAGGAAAAAAAAAAAAAAAACGTGACAGAGATATAGAGAACTACACACAAAACAGAGAGTGAAAGAAAGATTGCAGCAGAGGGTGGTGGGGGGGACAGAGGAATGATAGTCATTCAGACACATGGAAGCAAAGAGGAGAGAGAGAGAGAGGGAGGGAGAGAGAGCTGGAACTTTCAATCTTGTCCTCACAATCACCAAACCCACAGGCTAAAGGGCTAGAGAAGGGCAAGGTTATTAGCCAATGTTTGTATTTTACCTCCTTGCCCTGATAGGCTCGTCTTCTCTCTGTCTGCTCTGTCTCTGTCTCTGTCTTTCTGTCTCTCTGTATGTCTGTCTGTCTGTCTGTCTGTCTCTGACTCTCTCTCTCTCTCTCTCTCTCTCTCTCTCTCTCTCTCTCTCTCTCTCTCTCTCTCTCTCTCTCTCTCTCTCTCTCTCTCTCTCTCTCTGCTGCTGCTGTTGCTGCTGCCTCAAAATGCCAGAGGTCATTCTGCATCTGGACAACTAAGGAGAAATTCAATTAATCACAGTCAGGATGGTCATGCCATTAATACAATCTCTCTTTTGTACTATCAGACCAAGGGATGGGTGGTGTAGGGTTTTTTAACACCCATTTAGATGCACAAGAAGGCAGCACAGCCTAGTTGTTCTTCAATGTAACGTCTTTCCACTTAAGTGATATTAGACGATTTAAAAAAAAAAAAGGAAAAAAAACGTGACAGTATGTGCTTGAAAAGAGGAGGAGAGAGAGGAGAGAGAGGAGAGAGAGAGAGAGAGAGAGAGGAGAGAGAGAGGAGAGAGAGATGAGGAGAGAGAGAGAGAGAAGACAGACAGACGACAGACAGAGACAGACAGACAGACAGACAGACAGACAGACAGACAGAGACAGAGACAGAGGAGGGGGCCAGAAAGGGGAAGGGAGGGAAAATGTGTGTGTGTGTGTGTGTGTTGTGTGTGTGTGTGTGTGTGTGTGTGTGTGTGGTGTGTGTGTGTGTGTTGCATAGCCTAGTGGTTAGAGCGTTGTGTTGCCAGTTTGAAGGGCCATGATGGAGGCTGGGTTCAATCAGGCCACACCCCAGACCTCTCTTCAAGGGCATGACCAGTCTCCCCTCCCCAACCCGGAATTAACTATTATTACTGACTCCACACCGCTGGTTGTCTTTCCCAGGAGACTATAAAGCAATACAAGACCCATCTAGCGCAAACGCACGCAGAATATTGTACACACACGTTAAAAACCCGCCGCCGCTGTAGTCTAGTGGTTAGGGCGTTTGGGATCGTAATCTAAAGGCTGCGGGTTCGATCCCAGCTTTCGGCTATGGCGTGTGCTCTTGGAAAAGGCACTTTACGGCTATTTTCTCACCCCACCCAGGTGTAAAAGGGGGTACCAACCTTGTGTTTGGGGGTTAACCTGCGATAGACTGGCGTCCAATCCAGGGGGGAGTCTATGACTCTCAGTCGCTTAACGCCACAGAAACCGGGATAAGCACCGGCCTGATGAGCCTTAGGCTCGGGACAGACTTTAACTTTAACTTAACGTTTAAAAACCTGTTCCATCTTTCAGAAGTGTAGGCCATTGTGTGCTTGTGAATGACAACATGTGTGCTGATGGATGACAACATTTAAAAAGCTGCATGAACACAGGTAAAGGTAAAAGGTGTCCCATAACCTATGTGGTCGATCGTAGGGGAGCGAGGCATCTGAGACCTCAGCTTCTCTAGAGGCCAGAATACATATTAAAGGCTGACGCCCATCTCCTCTCCTCTCACTTCTTTACCTTCCCTGACCCTAAAGAGGGCAGGTACCTATTTGCAGTTTACATGGACACAGGACTGGATGTAAAAAAACAAGCCTATGACTGCCTTTTTCATTAGCTTTGAAATAAAAAAAATAATTTAAAGAAAATAATTTTTTGAGACCAACACTCAGTACAAGATCATGGCTAGCAAGAGTTTCTAGATCTAGCTCCCTGAACATGGATAGGTTTTTGGAGGTGTGTATGATGGGAATGCTGTCATGGACTTGAGCATGGAGCAGCATGCAGTCTGTTTGGTTTTGTCCATAGTAATGTAGCGGCAATTAACGTAGTAATGAAGGCCGCAATTATGAAGAGCTCTTGATTTCAGTGGGGAAAACACAAATTGAAGTGGTAAGG
>CM060328.1:26681902-26684552 GCA_030674155.1 Stramonita haemastoma
ACACACACACACACACACACACACACACACACACACACACACACCACACACACATACAACACACCTTAATACACACATACACACACACACACACACACACACACACACACACACACACACACACACACACACCACACACACACACATACACTTAAATATACACACACCCTTAAATACACACACACAGTCACACACACACACACACACACACACACACACACACACACACACACACACACACACACACACACACACGCATGCACGACACGCACGCACGCACGCACACACACACTATACTAAACATCAAGTTATCATAGGGTCTTATGTTGTTATTGAGTCAGAGTGCACATTCTGGGAGACCTAGAATTTTTTTTATTAGTTTTTTTATTCATGAGTATAATCCTTTTTCATTATCTAATTGTGTCTGCTGTCTGTGTTTTTCCCCCTTCCTTTGAGTTCTAAACTTCTTTGTTTTGTTGTTGCTAGTGTTGTGTTTTGTCGTTTTGTTTTCAGTGATGATGGGTATTATCATATTGTATCGTTATTGTGTGTGTGTGTGTGTGTGTGTGTGTGTGTGTGTGTGTGTGTGTGTGTGTGTGTGTGTGTGTGTGTGTGTGTGGACTTTTGTGTGCATTTCTTTTTTTTATATATTCTTCTCTCTTTTGTTTTTTTTCCCTCTTTTTTTTGGTTTTTATCTATAGATAGATCTATATCTTAATTGAGAATGTTGAATCATATTCGCTAAACAACATTATGATTTTTTTTTTCTCTCTTTTTTTCCCTAGATAGATGGCTTGATGAAAAAAAAGCGAATCAATGCTTATTCAATGTCCATCTGGAAATTTTAAAAATTGACTTGACTTAACTTGACCCCAGAGTGTTAAGCTCGGGAACGCACAACAACAACATACTGTCTTATAACAGCACCATATTTATTGACATTCATTTCTAGTCACATGATAAGTGATTTTATTTAAAGAGATCTTGTCCAAAAGAAAAAAAAATTTTAATAACATAGATAACACAGAATCCAGGATCAAAGCCATTAGAAAATATATATACTGCTACTACTGCACCAAACGGCAGGCCACACTTAACAAGTCTGAAATTTGTGGGGTTGTGAGGTGTTTTTTTATTTGTTTGTTTGTTCCTCGCTAGAGCTCCGACGTTCACTTTCGAACTTTTGTTTATGCAACCTGTTTTTGCCACGTGAAGGTAGCCGCATTCTGACTGCAGGGATGTATGCTGGGTATGTTCGTGATTTCGTCACCCACCGAACGCTGACATGAATTTCAGGATCTTGTACGTATGTATGTAATTGATCTTTTTATATATAGATTATATATATAGATAGATAATAGATAGATAGATAGATAGATAGATAGATAGATAGATAGATATAGATAGATAGATAGATAGATAGATAGATAGATAGATAGATAGATAGATAGATATACATACATATATATATATAATATATATATATATATATTATATATATATATATATATATATATATATTATATATATATATATATATATATATATATATATATATATATATGTATGTATTCGAAGGGGTTAAGGCACTGGCAAAGTGGGAGATGCTAAAAAAAAAAAAACCCATCAAGAAACCTCCGGGATTCGAACCCAAGACTTCTGGACCTATCAGAGTGAAGTCAAACGCTTCTTGACAACTCACCTATAGCATTCGTCTGATGTTGTTTTCCGTTAATGTTACTGACCTTCTTCCTAAAGTACATATATGAGTCTGAAGGTAGTAGAAAGGAATAAAAGAAGGAGGAGGGTAGAAGAAGGAAAGAGGAGGAGGAAGGGTTATAGATCGCCATTTTGGTATCGGTGAACATTTTGGCACTGGGATACCCAATGGTGGTCTACTGAGAGGCCTATCGTAACTTCCCTACAATCTATATTTCTGTCTGGAATGTTCAGAGTTTGTGACTTCTCTGTTTTGATTTTCGATGGGGAAGAGATGTTTTCAGTCCTTTTTCACATAGTAATAAACCATCAAAAAACCACACTACGCATGATCATATCAAGGCCGATTTTTTTTTTTAAACGAAGATTGCCGGCATTACTGTTTACATCGTTGTACAGTAACCTAAAAAAAAAAAGTGTAGAAGTAATTAAATTAAATTTTTTCTCTTTAAGGTAGAATAATGTTAATCTCTCAAACTGATACTGACATTTTTAACCTGATGATGATGATGATGATGATGATGATGATGATGATGATGATGATGATGATGATGATGATGATGATGATGATGATGATGATGATGATGATGATGATTACTTGTAATATTATCAAGAAGATAATAATAATTATCATCATCTTATTAATATAGATGACAACAATGTATGGATTATGATATATTATAGTGTTGAATCTTTTAAAGCGAACACATCAAAGCATTAATTAAAAAAGCATTGGAGGGACACAAAACATTTCTTAATGCAAGTAACCAATGATAGCTTTTTATCAACACGAAAACATTCCTCAAACGTTCTTTTCTTCTTCTTCTTCTGTTTCTGTTTCTTCTTTCTTCTTCTTCTTTTCTTCTTCTTCTTCTTTTTTCTTCTTCTTCTTCTTCTTCTTCTTCTTCTTCTTCTTTGCAATTCTTCTTTG
>CM060328.1:26692414-26699914 GCA_030674155.1 Stramonita haemastoma
TACTGCATCGTCATCAGCATCACAAAAGACGGGATTAGGGGCAGAAGGGGGTTAGGTTAGGGGCAGGGGAAACGTGAAGCGTGGGGGGGGGGGGGGGGGCAAGGGGGGTGGGGTAGAGGAGAAGGTGGGTGAGGAGAGGAGAGAGGAGAGAGAGAGAGAGAGAGAGAGAGAGAGAGAGAGAGAGAGAGGTGGTGGCAGGACAGGTTTGGGACCCCTCCAGGGGTGGTGGTGTGAGGCATCTGTCCATCTGTCAGTGATGTCAAGTCAGTGAACTCAGTCAGTGCCGGGTGTTGAAAGTTTTAGCCTAGCTGGGATCTTGTGTAGTGAAAAATTCATCCCCATTGTTGCCGTGAAGACCGGCCGCACTCCGCAGTTAGTCTTGTTGGGGCTTTCTATCCCGTTATGACCTATGACTAGTTATTGACTTAAAAAAAAAAAAAGGTTATGGATAAGGTTCTCTGAATTCGTCCGGATCAATACTTGCATCATCCCGCTACATTTCCTTATTCATGGAATGTAAATTTATATGTATGGAATGATGTAGCGCTGAATAAGAATATTGTAAAGCAAACAAATGAAAGCGTTATTATTACTGTATGACACTAAAATATCCAAAGTGATTATCTCGCCTACTGTTACATAATTATTATAACTTCTATTCCTTACTCAGTTATTGGTAAAGTCTGAATTCAACCAGACGTCTAGACATAATATTTTTCTTTCTACAGTCCTTATTAGTGTAAGGCGATCCAATCATTCCACGCAATACTTCATTTACTAGCACTAGAGTATATAAGCAAGAAAAACAAGGCACAAGAGCAACAAAACTATAAAAAAAAAAAATCATAGCTTAATTAAGTACAACTCAAGTGTTCAGGGATAAGAGATTGAGACAGCCAAATTTGAAGCGAGACCAATAGAAGTATTTTTTTTGCTTTTATTATTTATGAATTTATTATTGTATTTATTCAATACTCGGACCAGCACAGTGCTTACTGCAACTCCTTTTTTGGTTTGTTTGGGGGTTGTTTTCAAACCTCTTTAACACAACACACACACACACACACACACACACACACCAACCACAACCCCAAAGCAATACACAGGCTATGAAAATTTTTCAACAGCATAAAACAAGTCCAAAAGAACATTGAATTTTTCCCCCATATCAAAAAAGAAGTGTACAATTTTAAAGTAAGGAGCAGAGCATTTGATATTTATATTTATTTGTATTATAGCTGTGTACCTGTGGGTTTTTTTTTCTGTAGCAATCTTCGATAGCATCAATCCCATCATACATGTGTATGCGTCATTGCAACTGGCACTGAGTAATCTCTGACAATTATTCCCACCTTCCCAAGTGTCGATATCGACATAAAAGATAATTGCGACATTGAAAATTAAATTTGGTTTTTTTTGGGGTTTTTTTGGTGGGTGGGGGTGTAGTTTAGTGTACACCCCTTCTCCACCCCCCCCCCCCCTCTCTCTCTCTCTCTCTCTCACCACTCCCACACACACTACTCCATCCACCCACACACACCACTCACACACACACACACACACACACACCACACACACACACATAACATACATCAAAGAGATTGACCTAATTTGGCACCGAAATTTAACATACTCAACCGTTTTTTTTTGTGTGTGACGTAACTTGACGTTTTCTGTTTTTTCTTTTTGTTTTTTGTTTTTGTAAACGTGTTTAGAGGTCACAAGGTGATCTCGGTATACTGGAAAGTGCCTTCATATAAATACAGAGTTTATATTATATCATATCTTTAAAGACAGATAGGTAAGCAGATAAATATATTGTAGAGGAATAGGTAGATGGATAGATCTATCTGATAGATAGATAATAGATAGATAGATAGATAATAATAGATAGATAATATCAGACAGACAGACAATAATAGACCAATAGATAGATACATTGTATATTTTAAGCTGCAAACAAACAGCACGAGTTATGTTTTCGCTTCCGTTATTTGTTTATTGTGAATTTTTTTAATTTTTTTTTCTCAAAAGTGTATGAAATTCCGAATAAAGCAAAACGTTGTCTCCTCTTAAAAGAGAAATAGAATAAGTTTGTCTTAATATTAAAGGGCAGTAATGAGGATTGTATTGATTTTGTTGAAATGTTTCTCCCTCTGTGTGTGCTGGACTATAGTGTAAGTGTGCGTGCGTTGTGTGTGTGTGTTGTGTTGGTGTGTGTGTGTGTGTGCTGCGTGCGTGCGTGTGTGTGTGCGTGTGTGTGTGTGTGTGTGTGTGTGTGTGTGTGTGTGTGGTGGTGCGGCGGCGCGCCGCTCAACAGCGGAAGAAGTTATCAAGTGTCCTAAATGGAATCTGCACAGTTTCTCGTTATGCCATTATTTTCCCTCCCCGCTAGCCCAGAGCAGAATTGATTTCAATGCACGTGTATACACGTATGGCCCGTTCTGTCCGCATATTATTTTTCTTTTTTTTTTTTTTTTTCTAAGGAATTAAGTGTAGCTTGCAGAGTGCGTGCGTTTACATTTTCAGTAAGAGTATAATTTATAAAGTCACACACACACACACACACCACACACACACACACACACACACCCCACACACAATATAAAAATAAAATGCTTAAAAAAAAAAGCATTGTAAGCAGGGTCTTTTTTCCAAGATTAAATGTAAATTTCTACGTGCCTAAGATGGTACATTCACATTTTTTGTTCTTTCTCGTTTTTGGCTGCGTTTTATTTTTCCTTGTATGGAGAGTTTTAAGCCGATTAAGCGCGGGGCTTCAATGCAGCGTTCTGGTTAAAAATTAATTTTTTTAATATATTTTTTTTCAACTCCATGAACTTAAGCGCTCTTGTAGTAAGTATTCTTTAGACATGTTAATATTCACCAGCCCCCTGCCAGCCAATGCCCCCCCCCCCCCCCCCCCCCCCCCCCTTAGTGTTCATATTGCACGTTTGTGGCTTGTCCACTAAAATTCGGCATCTTCTTTCTCATCTCTCTCTCTCTCTCTCTCTCGTGTTTGCGTATATTGTGTAGATGATATTTTCGTTTGCTGTATTTTTTTTCTCTCTTCTCTAATTCCTTTTCTGTAAATTCCCGTTTCTCTCTTGCGTTCTCTCTCGCGCGCGGTTTCTGTCTGTCTGTCTGTCTGTCTGTCTGTCTGTCTGTCTGCCTGCCTGTCCTGTCTGTCTTCTCTTCTCTCTCTCTTCTGTCTCTCTCTCTCTCTCTCTCTCTCTCTCTCTCTCTCTCTCTCTCTCAGTGTCATCTTTCTCTACTTTTCTTATGGTTTGATTGTTAAGTGTTCTTTCTGCTTTTCTTCACACCACTCGCACTTCTCTTTTCTCCTTTTCTTCTTCCACACCATCTCACACACTCTGTCTCGTCTTCTGTCTGTTTTCCTGTTGTGTTTATGTTGATGTTGAAGTGTTCTTTTATGCTTTTTTTCCCCACTGCTCTTTCTCCTTTCTCCTTTTTTCTTCTTCGAGTTCCATCTGTCTCTGACTCTGTCTGTCTTCTGTCTGTCTGTCTCGTCTCTCTCTCTCTCTCTCTCTCTCTCTCTCTCTCTCCTCTCTCTCCCTCTCCCTCCCTCCCTCCCTCCCTCCCTCTGCCCCCCTCCTCTCTCTCTCGCTTGCTTGCTCGCTCACTCGTTCCTGAATGTTGTGGCGGCATGCTGTGTGTGTGAATCCTGGACAGATCGGGTGCAAGTGCTTTCTCTCTTTGTACGAGAAAACCAGGTGACAATCTTGGCCACTATATTCACACTCTACTCTACACTACACTACAGGTGTTTTTTTGGTGTTTTGTTTTGTGTGTGTGTGTGTGTGTGTGTGTGTGTGTGTGTGTGTGTTTTCCTTTTCTTTTTTTTTCTTTTTCTTTTAAACTTGCAAGGCCAAGTATTTATCGATCGTGCTCTCTCTTCGAGTTCCTCTGTCTCTCAGTTCTCTGTCTGTCTGTCTGTCTCTTCTCTCTCCTCTCTCTCTCTCTCTGTCTCGTCTCTCTCTCTCTCTGTCTCTCTCTCTCTCTCTCTCTCTCTCTGTCTCTCTCTCTCCTCTCTCTCTCTCTGCTCTCTCTGTCTCTTCGTCTCTCTCTCTGTCTCTCTCTCGTCCCCTCTCTTCTCTCTCTCTCTCTGTATCTCTGTCTCTCTGTCTCTGTATTATCCACTCGGTGTGTGTGTGTGTGTGTGTGTGTGTGTGTGTGTGTGTGTGTGTGTGTGTGTGTGTGTGTGTGTTTCCCATTGATTTTGTTTCTTTGTCCATCGTTGTTGCCCGTAGATCAACATAAGAATTAAAATGGAAGTGTGTTTTGACCTCTCTCATCTGTCTGCATATATCCAGTCCCTGTGTGTGTGTGTGTTGTGTTGTGTGTGTGTGTGTGTTGTGTGTATTGTGTGTGTGTGTGTGCGCGCGCGCGTGCGCGCGTGTGTCTGTGCGTATGTACGTGCGTGCGTGCGTGATGGAGGGATTTAGACCTACGAAAGAATTAAAATAGAAGTGTGTTTGACCTCTCTCTCTCTGTTTGCATATATCAGTCCCTGTGTGTGTGTGTGTGTGTGTGTGTGTGTGTGTGTGTGTGTGTGTTGTGTGTGTGTGTTTTGTTGTTGTTGTTGTTGTTAGCACTGCTGCTGTTTGCGTGTGTGTTTGTGTTTCCCTTTCTGTTTTTTGTTGTTGTTTTTTTCTGCTGTCGCTGTCATCCATTTACGAATAATGGAATAATGGAAGCGTTTTTGATCTCTGCTGATCTGTCTGTCTGTCCCCCAATGTTTGTGTGTTCTCTCTCTCTCTCTCTCTCTCTCTCTCTCTCTCTCTCTCTCTCTCTCTCTCTCTCTCTCTCTCTCTCTCTCTCTCTCTCTCTCTCTCTCTCTCTCTCCTCTCTCTCCTCTCTCTCTGTCTTTTAGCTGTCTTTCTGTCTGTGTCTGTGTCTGTTCTGTCTCTGTCTCTGTCCTCTCTCAGCTTGTTCCCGTTGCGTTTGAGCGCTGTTTCCGTTTGCCCACTGGCAGTAGTGGCACAGAGAGAGAGAGAGAGAGAGAGAGAGAGAGAGAGAGAGAGAGAGAGAGAGAGAGAGAGAGAGAGAGAGAGAGAGTGAGTGCATCGATATCGTTTGATCTGGCTAGCTTACAACGCTCGGCTTGATATGAGTGATGTTTTGTTGCAGCAATGCTCTGCTGTTTATATGTCACTAACAGTCAGTAAGCTTTGGACTTAGGTTTGGCTGGTTCTTCTTTTTTTTTTTTGTACAATATATTGTAATCTTGCATAGTTTTTTTTCTTGTTTGCACTGTTAGTTTCTCTCTCTCTCTCTCTCTCTCTCTCCTCTCTCTCTCTCTCTCTCTCTCTCCTCTCTCCTCTCTCTCTCTCTCTCTCTCCTCTCTCTCTCTCTCTCTCTCTCTCTCTCTCTCTCTCTCTCTCCCGCCCCCTACCCCCCCCCCCCCCCACCTGTCATCCACCTCCCATTCATTTTATGAGCAAAAACACACACACACACACACACACACACACACACACACACACACACACACACACACACACACACACGCACACACATAAAACATCCTAAACAAAGTGGGGTGCAGAAAGGCAACACAAAAGAGAGCAAGGAATAACGAGGCCAAAAGGGAAGGAGGCTCTGGCGACTGCTAGAGATCTATACTACTACTAAGGCTGCTGAAAAGTTGCATCGATAGACATCGCGTGCGCCATGTTGTGTCATGTCATGTCGTGTCAAACTGACCATGCTACAGACAACAACACCAACAGCACGTAGAGGGAGAAAGGGATGATGAGAGAGAGGGAGGGAGAGGGAGGGTGGTGGTAGTGGTTGTCAGATGGAATCGAGAAAGAGCTAGGCCTAGCCTACTACTAGGCTTAAGTTGTGGAGGAGGGGGGGGGGGAGAGAGAGAGAGAGAGAGAGAGAGAGAGAGAGAGAGAGAGAGAGAGAGAGAGAGAGAGAGAGAGAAATAATAATCTTTGAATGAATAATCTTTATTTTTCAAGGGTAACAGAGTAAGTAAGCTTAGAGAGAGCAGAGACAGAGAGACAGAGAGAGAGCTACAGACAGACAGACAGACTGTCTCTAGACAGACAGACAGACACACACACACACACAGAAGAAGAGATGGACATGGCACGCGTGCGCTAGGCCTAGGACGAGCTTGCTTGGTTCATTGACACGCGCCTGTCGACATGCCCTCGCCACCACGTGACACTAGCACGCGTCGCCGCTTAGCTTTTGGCGTGAGAGAGGGGGGGGGGAGGGGGGTAGTAGGAAGAGGGAAGGAGTAGAGGGAAGGGGGGAGGAGGATGAGGGTTGGGGGAGGATGAGGGTTGGGAGGAGAGATCAGATAGGGAGAGTTAGTCGTAGTGTGATGGAGGGATTTAGATTATTGTAGTGTGTGTGTGTGGAAGGGGGTAGGTGAGTGGGGGTGGGGTGGTGGTGGGGTTGGGTGGGGGGAGGTTGTGATGAGTAAGAAGTTGGCAGGATGAATCATTTGCAGTTTTTTTTTTTGTGTGTGTTGTGTTGTGTTGACTGTGAGAGTTGAGTGGTGTTTTGTTGTGTTGTGTGTGTTGTGTGTGTGTGTGTGTGTGTGTGTGTGTGTGTGTGTGTGTGTGTGTGTGTGTGTGTGTGTGTGTGTGTGTGGCGCCGCGCGCGCGCGCGGCTGTGTGCGTGTGTGAGTGTGTGTTCGTTGTTGTTTGTGTGTGTGTGTTGTGTTGTGTGTGTATTGTGTGTGTGTTTATACGCTATGTGTGTGTTATATATTGTATAATTTTTTTTTCATGAAATGACTTGCAAGACTTTGGTTGAGCAAGAGCAAAAAATTTTTGAAAGTAAAGCATTATTGCGTATTAATTAATGTTTCATAAAAAAATACGGTTATCTGTATAGGCCTAATCTACATGTCCACAGTATTGTTTTTTTTTAAAATTTATTAATCCATACTGTATTCACATCTACTACTACCTTTTGTGTATGCATTTCTGTAAAATAGGCGATGTTGTTTTGTCTTACCCATTTATTTCTGATTTTGTCGTTTCGAATAAATTAAATTCATTCATTTTCTTCTAGACTCCTGCGGCAAGGAGAAGGAGAGAGGAGGAGTGGAGAGAGAGAGAGAGAGAGAGAGAGAGAGAGAGAGAGAGAGAGAGAGAGAGAGAGAGAGAGAGAGCGAGCTGGAGGAAGAAGAGAGTTGTTAAACGTGAGAACAAAAACGTTGGACGAGTAAATATTGATCGATAACGGAGAAAGCAAGCGGTGGTGGAGGAAAGGAGAGAGGAGGGAGAAGAGGCATGTTACACCCCTCCACGCACTCTCTCTCTGTCTCTGTCATCTCTCCCTCCTCTGTCTGCTTCCTACATCTCCCCTCTCTGTTCTGTCGTCTGTCTGTCTTCTGTCTGTCTTCTGTCATCTCTCGTCTCTCTCTCTCTCGTCTCTCCTCTCCTTCTCTCTCTCTCTCTGTCTGTCTGTCTCTGTGTCTGTCTCTGCTCTGTCTTCTCTGTCCCTCTCTCT
>CM060328.1:26704914-26712414 GCA_030674155.1 Stramonita haemastoma
TCGGCAGAGTGAGGCCTATAGCACTGTGTGTGTATTGATCAGTGTTGAATCATTCTTCTTCTTCTCATTCCATCAAAGCTTTTGCTGGGTACACTACTACTACTTTCTCTCTCTCTACACACCACGTATACGTGTGTGTGTGTGGGTGGGTGGGTGGGTGGGTGGGGGGGCGTGTGTGTGTTGTTGTGTTGTGTGTTGTGTTGTGTTGTTGGTGTGTTTGTGTGTGTTGTGTGTGTTGTGTTGTGTGTTGTGGTGTGTTGTGTGTGTGTGTGTGTTTGTGTTGTGTTGTGTTTCGGTGTGTGTGTGTGTGTGTGTGTGTGTGTGTGTGTGTGTGTGTGTGTGTGTGTGTGTGTCTTAGTAATAGTATGTGTGTGTGAGTTGAGGCCACCACCACCACCATCACCACAGCTATCCTCTCTGTTCCGTCCCTCCGTCCCTCCCTCTCCGTGTCTCCCTCTCTCCCTCCCTCCCCTCCGTCCGTCTCTCACTGCACTGCTCAGCCTTTTTAGTTTTACACTTACGCAGGCAGACTTCCAGCTTCAAGCAGGCTAGCCCAAGGTGCAAGCAACCTCATGAATCCATTATGTGTGTGTGTGTGTGTGTGTGTGTGTGTTGTGTTGTGTTGTGTTGTGTTGTGTTGTGTATGGTGTGGTGTGGTGTGTTGTGTTGTGTTGTGTGTGGTGTGATGTGTTGTGTTTGTGTTGTGTATGGTGTGGTGTGGTGTGGTGTGTTGTGGTGTGGTGTGTGTGTGTGTTGTGGTGTGGTGTGTGTATGCGCGCGCGCGCGCGTGTGCGTGTAGTATTCATTTTGTTATCCTTCCATATAAAGTGATGGTGTGTATGTATGAAGGGAGAGGGGTGGACAGAGACAGATAGATAGACAGGCAGACTCAGAGACCGACAGACATATTGCATCACACCTCCCCCTTACCCCCATTTCCCTTAATAACGAACGAGTCATGAATGGGAGGAATGTTTGTTGTCTAGTGTGTGGTTTTGGATGCAGCTAGCTGCATGATATTGTCATGAGTGATTGTGAGATTGTGTGTGTGTGTGTTTGTGTGTGTTTGTGTGTGTGTGTGTGTGTGTGTGTGTGTGTGTGTGTGTGTGTGTGTGTGTGTGTGTGTGTGTGTGTGTGTGTGTGAGTGTGTGTGTGTGTGTGTGTGTGAGTGTGTGGTGTTTGTGATGTGTATTGTGTGAGTGTGTGTGTGTGTATGTGTGTATGTGTGTGGTGTTTGTGATGTGTATTGTGTGTGGTGTGTATGGTGTATGTGTACGCACTCGCGCATGAACGTGCGCAGTAGTCGGATGGAAAAGAAAGGAAGGATGCATGCACGCCTGCCATGTGTGTACACAGAGAGAGAGAGAGAGAGAGAGAGAGAGAGAGAGAGAGAGAGAGAGAGAGAGAGAGAGAGAGAGAGAGAGATTTGGAATAATTCCAACAACAGAAAAGAAAAACGTGATTCAAAAGCAACAAGAGAGTTGGGGATTTCTATCGCTTAAACATGACTGTCTTGCCACTGTGATTTTTTAATTCATCCCTATTCCCCTTGCACACACATACCCCCCCCCCTCTCCCTGCAACCCCCTTGACGCATACATAGACTTAACACTTAAACAAACCCGTTTAACACTCTCCCCCTTCCTCTCCACCATCTTTTTTTCATAAAATCGCCGTCGCTTCTGGCTATGTGTGTGTGTATGCGTCATGGTTTTCAAGAGACACTCACTCTTGTCTCATCAGCATCGGGCCAAACAATCGATGAATGAGTAACGAATGAGAGGAAGAAAAAGGAGGAAGAGGAAGAAGAAGAAGCAGGAGAGAGAGAGAGAGCAGAGAGAGAGAGAGAGAGAGAGAGAGAGAGGAGAGAGAGAGAGAGAGAGAGTGAGAGAGAGAGAGAGAGAGAGAGAGAGAGAGAGAGAGAGAGAGAGAGAGAGACAGACAGACAGACAGACAGACAGACAGACAGAGACAAGACAGACAGACAGACAGACAGACAGACAGACAGAGAAGAGAGAGAGAGAGACAGAAAGAGAGAGAATAAAGAGCATCGTTTAGTTCTAACTAAAAACATTCCAGTTGCAAGATGCGTCAATTTTTGTGTGTAGTTATTTTGTATTGATTTTTTTAAAGATAGAATTTAGAGGTTGCTGAGTGCTTCGGATGACTATGACTATGAGTATATGAGACATTGAACAGAGCACCCGCATGTGCTCGATTCTTTTGTGGCACACACATTGACAACCACAAGCAGTTTTTGCAGTGACAGAAAGTATTAGTTGGACAGAGCTCGAAGCCAGTGTCCTAGGATGCGCCACGGCTTTTTCCAATAATTGTATTCGTATAACAATTTGGAGAGTTATGGGCTACAGCTCCGAAGTCCAGCAGTGGTGCTATTAGTTTGTCTGCGCATGCGGCTGTTGCACAATACAATACAGAACAGCGCAATGAAATATAAAACGATTAATTAATTGATACCATAAAAAGCAACACACGGCACAATATACACACAACATGCTTCCCGCCCCCTCCCGATAGAAATGACGACAGAAAAGAAAAAAGAAAATAAGTCCTACGATTCCGTGTGCGTGAGCGTCCCATTTTGTTTGTTTGGGTTGTATTATAGTCCCAGTGGAGCTATCCGATTTAGGAACTGTGGTAGCCCGCAAGTCATTCCCATTTTGGCACCATGGGCCGCACCCTAACAAAACAACCGACATCAAGGCCTAATGTTGGGCACCGAACAATAATTTTAAAAACAATGCAATGCTATGCACTGAGTGTCTCTTATGATGATATGATAGTTATAAAAGTGTTCCATCCCAAAGGCTAGCCTAGTTTGTCTGGAAGAAGTCTGGCATTACAGAACCAGCCTCAATGTCTGCGTAGTAGATTACAGCCCTGACCTGTTATTATTCTCAGTAACTGGAAATATATATACAGTAGACACAGAGGCAAACCCCGTGGGGATGACGGGGACATGTCAGTCAGTAAAAAAAAAAAGTAGCATCCCCAACCTTCTTGCTAGAATTTCCCTCTTTTTTTTTTTTATCTATCCCTCTCTTAAGTTCTACCTCGTTCCTTTTTCTCCCTGTCATCTCCTTCTTTATAGTTTTGTCTATGATCGTAAGTATGTTTTTGCCTTCTTGGTCCATTCTCCAGACTTTTTCCCCCTCAGAAAGACTTCAAACATACACAATCAAATATATAATTATAAACAATTCTTCGAATTTCCCATGCCGAAGTCAGAAGCGCTGGGCCTGACTTTGTCAGGCTAGGCGCTTCTAACAGGCAGTGCAACACATTTTTTGATCCTATGACGTACAACAATAGTTGTTGTCTCGAGCGTTCGACAACGACAACAAAGGAAGGTAAAATAGTATAGTACTAGTACATTTCAGCCCTGCTATATATAATAATTATAATATTCTCAGCAAACTGGACTATAGAGCAGACACAAAGGCTCACGAGTACAACAAACAAGACAGACGGCGGCAAAGCAGCGATTGCCCGCCCATGTGAGTCTAGTCGATCATCCTATTTCCTCTCCTCCTCCTTCTCCTCCTCCTCTTCCTCCTCCCTTCTATTCACCTCAGTCAGTGGCAGAGCTCTGGCATTCATTCGCTATAGTGGCGGGGTGAGTAACACTAGTAGTAGCATCAGGGTCTAGAACCGAAGTCCACTTGTTCGCATCACCCAGCCGTGACATGCGCGCCAGACACGGTCTGTCTGATCTGCCGCGGGAGCGAGCGGAGTTCGGCTATAGTATAGTAATGCATCTTAGATTATTATTTATAATATATTGTAATGTATATGCTTTTGTCTAGTTTTCAGGTTGGTTTTTCCTCCTTTTGTGTCTCTGTGTGTGTGTGTGTGTGGTGTACGTCGGTGTGTGTGTGTGTGTGTGTGTGTGTGTGTGTGTGTGTGTGTGTGTGTGTTGTGTGTGTGTGTGTGTTTTAATGTGTGTGTGTGTGTGTGTTGTGTTGTGTGTGTGTGTGTGTGTTGTGTGTGGTGTCGGTGTGTGTGTGTTGTGCTGTGTGTGTGTGTGTGTGTGTGTGTGTGTGTGTGTGTGTGTGTGTGTGTGTGTGTGTGTTGTCTTTGACTTTGTTATGCTTGTATAGATCCTGGGATTTTCTGTCTGCCGGACATGCCAGTTTTTGTCTCTCATGTCAGTCTCTATGTTTGTCTGTCTGTCATATGTCTCTCTCTCACCCTCTTATGTCACTGTGTGCGTGTGTATGTGCTTTGTAAATGTGTGTATGTATGTGTGCTTAGATGTGTGTGTGTACATGGTGTTGGCGTGTGCGCATGTGTTCGCGCGCGTGCGTGCGTACGTGTATGTGTGTTTGTGTATGTGTTTGGCGATCCGGACGAAGCCGTACAGCATACATGCTCGCGGCGGGACCGCCAGTTATGTAGAGGAAGGAGAGATCGATATATAGGAGGTGTGAGTGAGGGTAGCGCTAGCCTAGTGGTATAGTAGGGACAGTGCTAGTGCTAGTGGTGATGGTGGTGGCGCTGGGTGGTGGCGATAGTAGTGGTGGTGGTGGTTGTGGTGGCAGCAGGTTTTTTTTTTCTTTTTTCTTTCTTGTGAAGTAGCAGACGGGGTGGGTTGAGTTGGTTGGGTGGGTGGGTGGGTACTACTACTAGGCTTGGATGACGGGTACCGCCGGGGTACGGGTAGGCCATAGTTCTGAGTTTGCTCAGTTTTATGTAAGCGGGTGATGGCAAGTCAGTCTTCGACCGACCCGTAGTACTGCGAACCGTGGTTGGGACGGGACGGGACGGGACAGGGACGGGGACGAGACGGGACGGGTGGCTGGGTGCGAAATATTGTTAGGCTGAGGATGGAATTAGGAGGGATGGGTGAAGGGAGGGTGGGGGTAGTGGCGTGTGTGTGTGGGGGGGGGGGGGGGGGGGGGGGGGGGGGGGGGGGGCTGGGGGGGGAGGAGGGGGGAGGAGGATGCTATGCGCATTTTGTAACGAGTAAACACCAATTCTGATGAGAAATTTAGTACCAAGGGTAATACTTTTGTTTCTTTTTTTTTTTGGGGGGGGGGGGGGGGTTGGGGGTTTTAATTTCACTCTCCCTCTCTTTTTTTAATTGGTGTTTTCATACAGAGAGAGAGGAGAGAGAGAGAGAGAGAGAAGAGAGAGAGAGAGAGAGAGAGAGGAGAGAGAGAGGAGAGAGGAGAGAGAGAGAGAGAGAGAGAGGAGAGAGAGAGAGAGACAGGGGGTGGGGGGTGGGCAGAGTGTGTATATGTTAACACGTGTGTGTGTTTTGTGTGACTCTGTGTGTGTGTGTGTTTTGTGTTTGATAATGGGTTATTATCTGTCATCATTATCCAGCTCACTCTGTTTTTTGTGTGTGTGCTTGATCTAGTCATGATTGATTCAATAATTGCTTGCTATTAAGGTTTGTTTGGTGTGTGTGCACGCGCGCGCACACGGGTTCGTGTTTTCGTGCGTGCGTACATCATTACATGCTTCTGTGCGTGTGTGTGTGTGCGTGTGCGTGCGCGTGCGTGCGTGTATTGTGCTTGCATGTGTGCTTGCATGTGTGCTGTGCGTGTGTGTGTGTGTGTTGTGTGTGTGTTGTGTGTGTGTGTGTGTGTGCTGTGCTAGCGCGAGCGCGCGGTGTTGTGTGTGTGGTGTGTGTGTGTGTTGTGTGTGTGTGTGTGTGTGTGTGTGGCTGATAATTGGTTATTATTTATCGATCCTATTCCAGTTTTCGTGCTTGGTTTAGTCATCGGTAATAGCTTGTTCCTGAGTTGAGGTATATAATCAGTAATCGCTATATTGATCTGGATTTTGAAGTCCGCTTTTGTTCTCTTAATGAGGAAAGTGGTCAAATGAGCAGGGTGCCTAAATTTAACACACACACACACACCCACACACACACACACACACACACACACACACACACAGCACGCACGCACGCGCGCAGCGCGCGACTGCCGCCGCGTGGCGCCGTTCGCTAGCGAGCACATCACACACACGCACAAACACACATACGTTTTTCCCTTCCCTCTCCCTCTCTCCTCTCTCTATCCTCTATCTCTCTGTCTCTGTCTCTCTCTCTCTGTGCTCTCTTTCTCACTCTCTCTTCCTCTCTTCTCCTGTCTCCTCTTCTCCTCCTGTCTGTCCTCTCCTGTCTGTCTCTGTCTCCTGTTGTTGTCTGTCTATCTATCTATCTATCTATCTGTCTATCTATCTATCTATCTATCTATCTATCTATCTATCTAATCTTTCTGTGTCCCCATCTCTCTTCTCTCTCTCTCTTCTACTCCCTCCCTCCCTCCCCCTCTCTCTCTCCTCAGTCCCTCCCCTCCCTCTCCCTCTCCCCCCCCCCCCTCTCTCTCTATGCACAGGCTGACGCAACAGCAACAGCAGCAACCAGCAGCAGCAGCAGCAGCGACAGCAGCAAACACATCCTTTCTGGCGCCGAGATGACTCTGTCCCCCATTCATTATTCCTGAAGCTTATCCCCTCTCTCCCTCCTCCCTCCCTTCCCCCTCTCCCCCCTACTCCCTCTCCTTTCTCCCCTCTCTTATTCTCTCCTCCTCTTTCCTCGTAGCTCTCCTTTCCTTCCTCTCTGACCCGACTGGCTACCGGTTTCAACATGTCCAAGAAGGAAGCGATTGGGACTACTGCTATCTGTTTCGTTTTGATATTTTTGTGTTCCAGAAATGTGTGTTGTTGTGTTGTGTTTTGTGTTGTGTTTTGTTGTTGTTGTTGTGTTGTGTGTTGTGATGTGGATGTGTGTGTGCGTGTGTGTGTGTTGTGTGTGTGTGTGTGTTTGTGTGTTGTGTGTGTGTGTTTGTGGTGTGTGTGTGTGTGTGTGTGTGTGTGTGTGTGTGTTGTAGTGTGTGTTGTGATGTGTGTGTGTGTGATGATGTGTGTGTGTGTGAGTGTGTGTGTGTGTGATGTGTGTGTGTGTGTGTGTGTGTGTGTGTGTGTGTGTGTGTGTGTTTGGTGTGGTGTGTGATTGTGTGTGTGATGTGTGTGTGATTGTGTGTGTGTGTGTGTGTGTGTGTGTGTGTGTGTTGTGTGTGTGTGTGTTTGTGTGTTTGGTTGTGTTGTGTGTTGTGGTGTGTTTGTGTGTTGTGTTTGTGTGTGTTGTGTGTGTTGGTTGTTTGTTGTGTTGTGTGTTATTGTATGTTGTTGTTTTGTTGTTGTTAGTGTTGTCTGTGTCGTGCGTGCGTGTGTGTGCATGTATGTGTGTGTGTGCCACGCGCGCGCCTGTGCGCGTGTGCGTGAACATTTGCACATAGATGAAATAGATATCAGAAAGAAAATAAACCATATAACATCTTTTTTCGGATTTGCTCATGTAGCAAAGCGACTGTCTATTCACTGACAACACATGATGATGCTATATATGATCTTTATTATTGACATAGACACCATAACGCTTTTTTCCTTTTTGCCGTCGTGAATCATGGGAATTGTCATTCTTTGATAAACAAACAAACAAACAAAAAAATGATGCGTTTTTAC
>CM060328.1:26717414-26724107 GCA_030674155.1 Stramonita haemastoma
GTCTGTCTGTCTGTCTCTGTCTCTTCTCTCTCTCTCTCTCCTCTCTCCTCTCTCTTCTCTCTCTCTCCCTCTCTCTCTCCTCTCTCCTCTCCTCTCTCTCTCTCTCTTCTCTCTCTTTTTCTCCCACCCTCTCTCTCTCTCCTACATTCTCTCTCCCTCCTCCTCCCCCCTCCATCCCTCTCCCCTCTCCCCCTCCATCCCTCCTCCCCCTCCCTCTCCCTCTCCCCCTCCTCTCCCTCTCTCTCCTCTCTCTCTCCCCCCCTCCTCCCTCTCTTTCCCTCCCCCCCCTCTCCTCCTCCCCCCTCTCTCTCCCTCTCTCTCTCTCTCTCTCTCTCCTCCACCCCCCTCTCTCTCCCTCCCTCCTACCTCCCCCCCTCTCTCTCTCCGCTTCTCTCTCTCTCTCGTGTGTGGATGTGGTGATCGATGGGTGATCATATATGGAGTGATGCGGTGTATGTTGCGCTAAGTGATGGAACATGTCGAGGCAGGACCGCTGTAACCGTTTTGCAAATAGCCCACCTACCCCCCCACACACTGCCCCTAGTGTGTGTATGCTGCCAGTCTGTCTCCACCCCCTACCCCCCCCTCTCCCCTCCCACCCTCCACACCCCCCCAACCTCCCTCTCTCACCTTCCTCCCTTACCCCTCTTACCCCCTGGGGAGGGATACACTAGGCCCTGGAACACGCAAAGGCTTTTGCCTGGACACAGAGAGAGACGAGAGAAGAGAGAGAGAGAGGAGAGAGAGAGAAGAGAGAGAGAGAGAGAGAGAGAGAGAGAAGGGGAGAGAAGAGTGAGGAGGAGAGAGATCAGAGAGAGTGTGTAGAGAGAGAGAGGAGAGGGGGTGGGTGGGTGGGTGGGGGTAGCAGGAACATGAGTGGTTTTGTTTTTGCTGCTGTTGTTGTTTTGTGTTTTTTTTGTTAGGTTTTGTTTTTTTGGGGGAGGGAGGGAGGTGGTGATTTGTTTACTCTGAGTTGTTTTTTTTTTTTACTTTGATTTTTTTTTGTGGGGTTGAGGGGGAGGGGTGGGGGGAGTGGCAGTGATTATAGTTGTATGCCTGGTGTGCTGATTGCAGAGCCCCCCCCCTCCTCTCTCTCTCTACATCAGCCCCCTCCCTTTCTCTCCCTCCCTTCAAACTCTCGAGGGTTTGCAAAAGCTTCCGATTTGTTTATTTAAGTATTTATAAATCTAATTGTTTATTTATTTGGTTATTTTGTTATTTGTCGAATCATTTATTTATTCAGTTTTTTTTCAAACGCGAATCGTGCTTAAATCACGCAAAATGCATAATTTATAAAAGTGCTCAATGAAATTAATGACAGCCCAACCGAATAATATGATAATGTAAAAAAAAAAAAAAAAAAAAAAAAGAAGAAAAAAAACCAACACCCCCCCCCCCCCCCCCCCCCAAACAACAACAAAAAATAATATTAACCGAAGCGCTAGTTTTCGATTTCGATTAAACAGAACATTAAGATGATCGGTAGGCTATAACATAAAAGGCTTAGTTCATCGAACGCTTAGACAGCCAACTGTTGTTGTCTGTCATATGAGTGAAATTGCGTCGCGCTGCCGTTACGCGCCTGACAAGCCAGGCCCAGCGCATCCGACTTCGGCGTGAGAGAGATTTGTAATAAAAGCTTTTTAGGTTTTTTGTGAAAGAAAAGCTGGAGAATGGACCTAAAAGCACAAAATTAGTCTAGAAGAGGTGAATGACAGACAAGAAAGAGAGATAATAATAAAATCAATACTATATATACATATATTATATATATATTAGGAATTCCTGACAGAATTTTCAAGGTGGGGATGCTATTTTTACTGACAGGCCTCTTGCATCCCCAAGGGGAAAAAACAAGACATCAACTGAAAGGAGCTGAAGAGTAAACTATTGAATGAAACCACCATCACATTTCCTCGAACGGATCATATCTCATAGGGACTCGCATATCTCCACTCTTAGGTTTTGTTTATAATATATCACGAAATCGACGAACTGAATAAATGCTAAGGCTCTTGGGAGTATTCCGCCCACTTAAAGAACAGGAGACAATAGACAATTACATGTTTATTTATCGAGGTTAGCAGTTCATGTTTCTTAGTACTTAAATTGCTGTACACGCACCACGGGCACACGCACACGCGCGGAAGCACGAACGCGCGAATACACACGCACACACACCATACAACAACACCACACACACAACACACACACACACACACACACCACAACCACACACACCACAACACACACCCACCACACACACACCACACACACACCACACACCACACACACACACACACACACAACACACACACACACAGAATCCTAATTCCTATCGACGATATGCCCCTCATACTGCTGACTGACTGATCTATTGCCTAACTAACAAGCCCTGCTACAACAACAACGGGAAACATGCACTTGAGTTTTTAGCGTTCTTGGCATTCTTGCCCGCGCGCAGAGTGATGCGACTCATTCGTGATGCTCAACGCGTGTTATGTCATATCAAAAACTAGTTCGGCTGCTGGGTCCTTGAAATACAATTGAAAACTCCTTGATAAACCAGGAAGAGGAACAGGAAAGCATGAGTTAAGTACATTGTTACATAAGTGAGCACTTGACATATATATGTTTATTTAATTTTTTGGCTTCAGTGTCGCATTGTTGGTTTTTTTTTTTTTTTTAAAGTGATGTTTTGTTTTTGTTTGCGGAAATTGTATGGTTAAATACGATGTCATCAATGATGAAGAGTTGGCGTACTAGAGCATCAACAGTATATATGGATTGGAAGCGTAGTTTTGGAATATTTGGTGGTTGTATAGTATTGATTTTAGTTACGCAAGAAAAAAATTCCGATTCTTATGTTGGATTGGGTTGTATTGTTTTGTATTGTGTTGTGTTGTATGTTGTTTTGAGTTTGGTTTGCTGTTTACTGTAGGTGTTTATTTCTCCCATGTGTGTGATTATGGGTGTGTGTGTATGTGTATGTTGTGTGTGTGTGTGTGTGTGTGTGTGTGTGTGTGTGTGTGTGTGTGTGTGTGTGGGTTTTTTTTGGGGTGGAGGTCCAATTTTTTGTTGTTTTTGTTGCGCGATTTTTGCACATAATGTATACAACAGACCACATATATTTTCACGGAAAAATATCTATCATTTTTTTGTATGTTAAAAACCCACAGGGATGTTGGCATTGTTCTGATGAAGTATGTCGGTTTTTGTTTTTTTTAAAAAGGAAGTTCTTAACTAAACGGGAAGTTCTCAATGTTGGGACTTCCTTGTCATTGTTATGACTGTCATTGCAGATTTTAGCGTGCGCGCGAGCACGCGCGCACACACAAACGCACAGACACGTACGCAGCGCAAACGTATGCACACAACACGCACACGCACACACGCACGCACTCACACACACTTGCACACACTAAACGCAGCACAGTTTTATGAAACTGTTCTTTTATCATATCGTTTAATGTGGCTGTGAGTGAAGAGACGTTAAATTAAAAATTAGGAAGTGAAACACACACACACACACACGCACACACACACACACACACATACACACACGCGCGCGCGCGCGCGCGCACAGCACACACACACACACATGCGCGCGCGCGCGCACGCACGCACGCACACACACACACAAACGCACACAAACATACACATATCCTCAGATGCACAGAGAGAGAGAGAGAGAGAGAGAGAGAGAGAGAGAGAGAGAGAGAGAGAGAGGCAGGCAGGCAGGCAGGCAGGCAGGCAGGCAGGCAGACAGACAGACAGACAGACAGAGTTAATAAAGGGTGTGATTAACTCATTTTATGCATGCTGAACAGTAGCGGATATGAAAGGAAGTTACTGAATTATTACTTCTTCCGGGTACTAATCCCCCCCACCCCACCCCACCCCACTCCCTCCCTCCCCCACAACACACACACACACACACACACACAGACACACACACACAGACACACACACAGACACCACACACACAGACACACACACACACACACACACACACACATATACACACACACGCGCGCGCGCGCGACTCCTGCTGTTCGATACCAGTCATTTTGTCGATAGCATCCTATCAGTTAACATGCACGCGCGCGAGTACCGGGGCCCCTATTGTTCCTTCTCTTTGGTTCTCTGTGTGTTTGTGTGTATGTGTTTGTGTGTGTGTGTGTGTCTGTCTGTCTATCTGTCTGTCTGCCTGTCTGTCTCAGTGTCTGTCTGTCTGTCTACCTGTCCGTTTGTCTTGTCTGTTGTTGTTGATGGCTCTAAAAAATGTTTAAATACAGTTTTGTTTAGAAATCACGAGTACTTTGTATATGTGTACAGATTGAGGCTAATATGCTCCATTTGTACGTATAGTATTATTATGATGATGATGATGATGATGATGATGATGGTGATGATGATTTATTATTATTATTATTATTATTATTATTATTATTATTATTATTATTATTACCATCACCATCACCATCATCATCATCATCATCATTATTGCTATCTATCATTGTTTTCCACTTTTATTATTATTATTATTATTATTATTATTATTATTATTATTATTATTATTATTATTATTATTATTATTAACATCGTCGTCGTCATCATCGTCATCGTCATCGTCATCATCATATTTGACTCCCCCTTTTTTTTGGTTGGTCCTTGGCGAGAGTTCCAAGGTTAACCAACCAATGGTGAGATTTTCTTTGTGTGTATGCCACCTTGTTTTGTTGTTGTTGTTGTTGTTGTTTTGCCCACCGTGAAGGTATGCCACATTCCGACATCGGGGTGATTCGTCTAATTTTGCAGCTGATGTAGGCATATTTAGATAACATCAAGAACGTAACAACAGAGTATTGTATGGATGTCTTTTCTCTTTTTGTTGTCTGTCCTTATGCATTTTCTTTTATTTGTCCCTGTTTAGTTTTTGTTGTTGTTTGGTTAGGTTTTTGTTTTTTTCTTCTTTAATCTCGTGTAATTTTTTTTTCTTTAGTCACTTGTTTTGTTCTTCTGGTTTTTTGTTTTTATCTTTATTTTTTTTCACTTTTTATATGGAGGGGGTGGTATGTCTCGGATTCGTTGTTCGTGTTTTATGTCTCGATTGCTTTTTTGTTTTTGTTTTGTTTTATATTGTTTCGTTCTGTCTCCGTCTTTGTCTTTGTTTTTTATTCTATTATCTCTGTTTTAATTCTTTGTATCCTTTATATTTGTTGTTATGCCTCTTTTTGTTGTTATTGTTGCTTTTTATGTCTGTCTTGTTTTTCCCTGGGGTTTGTTGTTTATTTTGTGTTATGTCTGTTTTTTTTTGTTTCTATTTTTGAGGTTATATAGATCTGTCTTTTTCTGTTTTTCTGTCTTTTTGTCCTTTTCAGTCTCTGTTCTTATTCCCCCCCCCCCCCTATCCTCGTAAAAAAAAAACGCCTGTATTTGTTTCTTGTCTTGTGTTTCCATTTTCTTTTTGTTCTGCTTGTGTGAGTGTGCATGTATCTGATTGTGCGTGCGTGCGCGCGCGCGCGCGTGTGTGTGTGTGTATTTCATTCCACCAATGATTCTCTCTATCTCTCTGTCTCTCTCTGTCTCTGTCTCTCTCTGTCTCTCTGTCTCTGTCTGTCCTCTCTCTCTCTCCTCCCTCTCCCTCTCTCTCTCTCTCTCCCTCGACCTCCACTCCCTCCCTCCTCCCCCTCTCGCTCCCCCTCTCGCTCTCCGTCTCTCTCCCTCTCTCTCTCTCCTCCATCTCCCTCTTTCCCCCTCCCTCCCTCTCCGTCCTCTCCCCCTCTCTCCCCCCCCTCTCTCCCCTCTCCCTCCCTCTCTCTCTCTCTCCCTCTGCCCCCCCCCCTCATCCCTCTCTTCCTGTAGCTAGATGTGTTTGCCGCCTCATACAGGGTAGATGGTAATTTATGTGGAAAAGTTAAGGAAAGTGGGGTTTGCCCAAAAAACACAAAAAAAAAGATGAGTGGAAATACACCCCCCTGTTGTTGCTGTTGTTGTTGTTGATGTAAAAAATATACTGAGGGAAGAGGGGGGGAGAGAGGAGGGGGAGAAGAGACAGCGACAGAGGGACAAGACAGACAAGAGACAGGAACAACAAACACTCAAGAGAAAAAGAGAGAGACAGAGAACGAAAAAAAACGAAAAAGGGGGAGAGGAGAGAGAGAAGAGAGAGAGGGGAAAAAAGAGACAACAGACAACAGACAGACAGACAGACAACAGAAAAGACAGACAGACAGACAAAAGACAGACACTCAAGAGAGAGAGAGAGAAGAGAGAAGACAGAAACAGACAAAGACACTCAGGAGAAGAGAGAAAGAAGAAGAGAGAGAAAAAAGGAAAAAAAAAGGGGGAAAAAGAAAGAAACCCCAAAGTAACGTTTGGTGGGTTGGTCGGGGGAGGGGGGGGGGGGTTGTGGAATAAGAAGGTGATGGAATTTTTCCTTGCATAAGGGGGGTGTAGGGGGGGGGGGGAGAACAGAATGGAAAAAAAGAAGATGAAAGGGGTGTTTTTTATGCCTTGGTTAACAGGTAACTCTCTTTTCCCCTGTATGATCTTTTTGTCCTTTAGTGCTCTTTGGGGTAAAGGTTTGTCCAGTAACAGGTCCCTCTTTTTCCCTTTTTGGGTT
Source organism: Stramonita haemastoma (assembly GCA_030674155.1). NCBI lineage: Eukaryota > Metazoa > Mollusca > Gastropoda > Neogastropoda > Muricidae > Stramonita > Stramonita haemastoma. The sequence continues at coordinate 26,724,043 of CM060328.1, forward strand.
TTTGGGTTTTCGGCTCTTTCCGCTTTCTACCTCTTCAAAACTGTGTCGTTAGTTTTTTTTTTTTC
>CM060328.1:26724207-26731707 GCA_030674155.1 Stramonita haemastoma
GGGAGGAGAGAGAGAGAGAGAGAGAGACGAGAGAGGGAGAAGGAGAGAGAGCAAAAACGAGGATGAGAGAGAGAGGAGAGAGAGGAGTGAGAGAGAGAGAGAGAGAGAGGGAGAGAGAGTGAGAGATGGAGAGAGAGAAAAGGGAGAGGTGGGAAGTTAGGGGGAGGTAGAGTACATACGTATACTGATGTATTTTGTGCCGACATCGTTGCTTGTTGTGTGTGTGTGGAGTGCTGCTTGATGTAGGAAGGTGTTGTGTTTTTGTCGTCTTGTCTGCTGGCGTCGTTGGCTTGGCTCTGCAAGAATGCGCCGTCTGTCTGTGTTTGTCTGTCTCTGTGTCTGTCTCTGTGTGTGTCTGTCTCTCTCTCTCTCTGTCTCTGTCTCCCTGTCTCCCTGTCTCTCTGTCTCTCTGTCTCTCTGTCTGTCTCTCTCTCTCTCTCTCTCTCTCTCTCTCTCTCTCTCTCTCTCTCTCTCTCTCTCTCTCTCTCTCTCTCCTCTCCCTCTGTGTCCTCTCCCCCCCCCTCTCTCTCCAAGGCGGTTAAAAAGGGCAGCAGATAAGAGAGGGAGGAGACACTACTACTACTACTACTATACTAAGTGGTAGAAGAAGGATGCTTTGCTAATGACATCTACTGCAAATGAGAGAGTGTGACAGTGCGTGTCTGTGCATACACGTTGTGGGGTGGTTGTACTGTGGTGTGGTGTTGTGTTGGGGTCCATTGTAAGTATAATTATATAGAGACTTATCTATTTTATATTCATTCTTTTGCTGCCCTTTCTTTCTATCTCATCTCTTGGTTCGTGTAGTGCTTATTGTACTGGGCTGGGTGTGTGGTGTGTGTGTGTGTTTATGATGCGTACTCATGCGTTCGTGCGTGCGGGGTGTGTGTGTGTGTGTGTGTGTGTGCGTGTGTGGGCGTCGTCATGGATTTGTTTTGTTAAGTGTGGATATGTTTGTCTTTGCAAAACACATGCACGTACACGTGTTAGGTACGTGTGATGTTTAAACACAATGAATGAAGAAAGCGTCTGGTTTGGTATGCATGGACAAGTATTGTGTTGGCTTTGTGGTGTGTGTGTGTGTGTGTGGGGGGGGGGGGGGGGGTGTGTACTCTCTCTCTCTCTCTCTCTCTCTCTCTCTCTCTCTCTCTCTCTCTCTCTCTCTCTCTCTCTCTCTCTCTCTCTCGATCTCGAGGGGTGAGCTTAGCTCGCGTCGAGTGAAGACGTGTTTTTGAATCGCTCTGCATTTTTTGTACTTTGTTGGCTTTTTCATTTGTTTATTTCTGTACTTCTGTTGCTTTGTTTTTTGTTTATGGTTTGTTTTCTTCACTCTCCTTTGGTAGAACGATGGGATGTGATATACAACTTTACGTTGTACCATTGGACATTTTGTTTTCAATACTGATCAAAATTCTAACCAGATATGCCTTGAAAGCTGCAAAAAGAATTCGTGGCCTCAAACTTCATAGCACAGCTGGGATGCTGACTGTAGCAAGCCTCCTGGCATTCCTACTGATGGCAGGCATAGAACCGAACCTGGTCCCACACAAACAGATAGGGATGGTGAGCAAACCCAGGCGAAGCAATTTTCACCTGATGCTTTGGCCGGAGAGGGATTTCCGCACCAGTCCCTCCACATACAGACAGAGAAGATCGACTGACTAATGCTGTGGAAGAAATGGCAAATGCAATACGGCAACTTCAGGCATCACAGGAAATGCTGTCATCCCACATCGACTCAAAACTGGAAGACATGGAAAAGAAACTTGTGGGGGAGGTGAACGAGCTGTATGACAGGTGTGACACTTTACAATGCGACGTGGATGCTATGAACGACATTTGCTGTGAAGTGAAGGAGGAGAACGCTTCACTTCTGGAAAAAATCACACATCTGGAAGAAAGACTGGAAGCTGCAGAAAATCAAGGCCGTCGGAAGAATCTCCTCTTCTTTGGCATTCCTCATGCAGTCTCCGAACAGTGGGCTAACTGTGAAGCTAAGGTACGTGACGTAATTAGAACTGATTTAAAGATAGCCGAAAACGTGCTCATAGAAGGTGCCTATAGACTGGGTTAAGGCCATTTTGGTCAAATTTCAGTCAAGAAAACACAAAGAACTGGTCTTGAGCGCCGCAAGAAAACTCAAACTGGCAACAGTATATGTCAAAGAAGACTTCCCTCCCGAAGTAAGAAGCAAGAGAAACAGCCTGCAGCCTCTTCTCCGCTCCCTGCGGGCTGACGGTAAGAAGGCGTTCTACAGCTTGGACAAAGTGGTGTGCGAGGACACAGTCTACACCTTCAACACTCACAGCCAGTCCATTGAACAACATAGCAGGAAGAAAACCACAGTCTGGGGCTGCAGCCATGCCAGCTGGGGAAGGAAGTCCGCAAGCAACCAGACCAGAGCCGGACCCTTCAGTACCTGTGGGCACACGCAGGCCGAACCAGTATGCAGCAGGAGTCAAACCCAGCGGTTCCTCCCGCGGCCACCATGGACGCCAAACACGCGGGTTTGGCAGAGGGAGAACGCCACCATCTGCCTTCTGGAGGTAGGAGTTCGGCCCGCCCTTACGCACCGATGTATCACCGCCCGGGGGTACAAATGAATATCTTCCAGAAACAAGTAAGAAAGAAAGCTCGGACAGTGTCGAAAACCATGTGTTGCTACCAACTGACGAATGGCTGTGTAATATGCTACCTGGTAATAATAGCGACTTGGGTGATGGAGAACATGAGAAGGAGGAGGTGGAGGAGGATAATGATAATACAAATGAGAATGGCAATACTGAAGAAAATGGTGAAGATGTTGATAACTATAATGACGGTGGGGTTTGGGGCGATGATAGGATTAATGATAAAAACAACAATGATGATGACGATGACGATGGTGACTGTAATGATGGCAACGATGACTATGACAATGATTTATCATCTAAACATGATAATTCGGATGAAAATATAAATACAACAAATTCCATCAACAGTGTAAAATTTCTAGTGTGGAACATTGGTGGCCTTGCCAGCCAACTAGGAGACAGTGATTTCATAAGCTATGTCAGTAGTTTTGATATTGTGTGTCTTATGGAAACTTTTCTACAAGATTTTTTTGACTTATCCTCTCATTTTGTAGATTTTGTTAAATATACTTCTCCTGCAATTAAACTTTCTAATCAGGGTCGCTGTTCAGGAGGTATCTTATGTATGGTAAAAAAAGGTATTGCAAAATACGTAGATGCGATTGATTTGTCTCTTGATCATATGTTGGTTATGAAATTGTCAAAGCTATTGCATGGTGGAATGAAAGATATTGTCTTCATACCTGTATATGTACCACCGTGTAATAGTCCATATTACCATACGAAAAATTCATCATGTTATATAAATGATATAGAAATCTCGGTAGGAAACATCATGGAGGGACAGGGAGACAGTGAGATACTTCTTGTTGGAGATCTCAACTCAAGGACAGCAGACTACCAAGTTAACACACAGAATATGTTAGGTGCCTATGTACAAAACCAGGACTGTAATGAGGAAATGGTTTTTCATGGTCGGGTATCCGAGGATGACGTCTTAAATGTTTTGGTTCTGCTCTCTTAGACTTCTGTGTAATTTTTGATCTGACTATTTTGAATGGCTCGTGCAACATAGCAGAGTCTAGCAAGTACACCAACCTGTCTCATCAAGGTAACAGTGTTGTTGACTATTGCTTGTCAACTTACTGTTTAGCAGATAGTATAAAGGATCTGTGCATTGGTACAAGAGTTGAATCATCGCACATGCCCCTTACATTTGTGTTTCAGACAGAAAGAGAACAATGCAATGTAAAACAACAACAACAACCAGGTAGAAAGCTTATTTGGAATGAGGATGAGAGGGAGAATTTTTATAACTCTATCTCATCATCAGAATTCCATGACCAATATAAATGAAGCGATTCAGATGATCGATTACGATGTTGACAGAGCACTGCACATGTTTAATGATCATCTAAATAACGCTGCACAGAGTATGTTCAGGAAGGTTGGGAGCAACAGCAGAACTTTTACTCAGAGATCCAGGTGGTATGATCAGGAATGCCTACTAAAGAAAAGACTTGCTCGAAGGCAACTGAGAAAGTATAAAAGAACTAAAAAAGGTGAAGACAAAGCACACTTTATCATACTGAGGAAGGAATATAAAGCCACAATTAGACAGAAGCAACAAGAATATAAAAAGAATAGAGTTGAAGAGCTTGTAGAGGCCTCAAAAATCCAAAGCGCTTTTGGTCCATCATTCGTAAATCCCGGCGCAGAACCTTACACCACACTGAGATAACAGCAGAAGAATGTGTGTGAGCACTTTAAGTCCCTACTAAATGCAGGTGCTGATGTTGGTGAGATAGAAGAAGAGGACATGCAGTCAGAGGAAGGTATGGGAGATGACTACTTAGACAGTGATATAACAGAGGACGAAGTCAGAGCAGCCATTAGGCGGCTAGGGGATGGGAAAGCAGCTGGATTTGATGGTATTCCAAATGAGATTATTAAAGCAGCAGAAAATGTTATTGTACCTTTTCTTCTTAAGCTATTTAATTACTTGTTCAAAAATAGTGTGTATCCAGTTGAATGGACAAAGTCCGTCATTATACCTCTGCATAAGAAAGGAAGTACCGACAATCCGAATAACTTCAGAGGAATATCCTACTCAATACATTGTCTAAAGTTTTCACTGCTATCTTAAACAAAAGGCTATACACATGGGCAGAATCCAATAATGTTATAGATGAGAGCCAAGCTGGATTTCGCAAAAACTATTCAACAATTGATCATGTCTTTACTCTTCATGCTTGCATCCAGAGGCAATTTTCAAAACATGCTAAACTGTATGTGGCATACATAGATTTTTGCAAAGCATACGATACAGTTAAACGTCCTGTGTTGTGGTCAGTTTTGTGGAGAACCGGTATACAAGGTAAAATGTTAAAAATTTTGAAGAGCATGTATGGGACTGTAAAGACTTGCATTAGAAATGGTAACGAATATTCAGATTTCTTTGACTGCATGCAGGGTTTAAAACAGGGCTGTGTAGCGTCACCAGTGCTCTTTTCCTTCCTTGTAAATGAACTTGCCCAAGAAATATTAAGTCAAGGTAAGCACGGAATACGTCTTTCACCAACTGAAATGGAACTGTTTATCATGTTATTTGCTGACGATATTGTTTTGATGTCCCACTCTATCACTGGTTTGCAAAGTCAACTAAATGCTCTCTTTTGTTCATCCAGCCGACTAAACTTAAATGTTAACCTCGAAAAATCCAAAGTGATGGTGTTCAGGAAAGGTGGTTTTCTGTCATCAAAAGAAAAGTGGTTTTATGGTAAGGAAAGAATGGAGGTCGTTAACACCTACAAGTATCTAGGTGTTACCATGTCCACAAAAATGAGCTGGAATGTAGCAGTAAATGACAGAATTACACGAGCAAAGAAATGCACTACCGAAATAATATCATGTTTATCAAAAATGCATTGCAATTCTGCCAGAGTTTTCTTTAAAATGTTTGATACCCAAATTACACCAATGTTATTGTATGGTTCGGAAATCTGGGGCTATACACAGTACGAGTCTTTAGAAAAGGTGCACTTGTTTGCATGTAAGAGATTTTTAAAGATCTCATTGAGAGCCCCTAATAACTTGGTTTATGGAGAATTAGGCCGCCATCCACTATATGTAAACTCTGCAGTAAACTGCATACGATACTGGTTCAAACTTCTAAAACAACATAACGGTAAATATTCAAGATGTGCCTACAACATGTTACTGGAAATGCACAATCAAGGACATGTAAATTGGGTTACACGCATTCGGGATTTACTATGCCTTAATGGGTTCTCATTTGTATGGACTTATGGCAGCGTTGGCAATGAAAAAATTTTCCTACGCGAATTCAAAACGAGATTAAAGGACGTGTTCTGCCAGCAGTGGTTCTCGCACTTTGAGAGAACAGATCGAAGTCAAATGTACAGCGAACAAAAGAGCTGTCTTGACAGAGAAAAGTACGTTGAACTGATCAGCTTTAACCTGTATAGAACAGCTCTAGCACGATTTAGGATTGGAGTTTCGGAAGTAAACTGCCACCGATTTAGATATACATCGCTTACTGAGAAAAGAAATTGCCCGTTTTGTAAAAATGTATTAGAAGACGAAATCCATGTTGTTTTTTTATGCTCGCTGTATCGAGACATACGCCAAAAGTATTTAACTATTACTGATACGAGACCACTTAAAACACAGTATGCTAAATTGTTAAGTTCTCAGAAGGAAGAAAACTATCTTTAACTTCAGCAGATTCCTGTATTTCATGCTGCAGGAGCGACGGAGACAGATGACCATGTAATATTGTCAGCATCGTTAGCCCTGCCCTTAGTCAACGAGCACATAATTATATACATGTGCTCTATCACTTGGAAAATGTGTTGACATAAATAATGGTGAATCTATATGGATAACAACTTAGGTGTGCCCACACGGTGTGTGTGTGTGTGTGTGTGTGTGTGTGTGTGTTGTGTGTGTGTGTGTGTGTGTGTGTGTGTGTGTGTGTGTGTGAGAGAGAGAGAGAGTTTTGTGTGCGTGCGTGTGTTGTATGTGTGTGTGTGTGTGTGTTGTGCGCGAGCATGTGCCGCGTGTATGTGTGTGGTGCGTGCGTCTGTGTGTGTATATGTGCGTTGGTGCGTGCGTGCGTGCGTACGTGCGTGCGTGTGTGGTGTGTGTGTGTGTGTGTGTGTGTGTGTGTGTGGTGTGTGTGCATGCATGTGTGTGTGTGCACGCGTGCAAGGAAGTGACATTGCCCAATAGATGTACTTTTTCTCTGTATACTGTGTTGTAATTTGAAGAACCTTGTTTCTCACTTCATGATGCATGATTGTCAGTTACTGATTTGTGTATTATGGAAACCCCAAATGTACGGGGCTGTTGGCCTTAAACATTAAAATTTCGTATTTCGTATTTCGTATTTCGTATTTCGTATTTCTCTCTCGATCTCTCTCGATCTCTCTCTCTCTCTCCCTCCCTCCCTCACTCCCTCCCTCCCATACACATCCACATACACACACGCCGTGGGTCCTTTTACGTGTGCTAAATATTTAACACACGGCCGGGACCTCAGTTTATCGTCTCATCCGAAAGACTAGCACCCAGACCTCCACTCATGGTCTAATGGATAAGGAGAGAAGTGTCTGGGCCTTATCTATTGGGGGTTCGAACCACCACACACTTCCCACCTAGATTTTCAACTTTCTAGGCAGGTGCGTAACCACTGTTCACCCCACCTACCCATCCATCTTTTCCTCTATTTTTGCTTCTTTCAGTGACTTTGCATAATGTCATTCGGTGTGACAGATACTCCTCTTAGAGCTTCGGCCGTCACATGATTCTCGTGTCCAGCTCCGTTATATATATATATATTGGACAAAAAAAGAAGGTTAAGATATGCTTCAACATGAAAATCAACTTTTGACGACAGGGTTGT
>CM060328.1:26736707-26751707 GCA_030674155.1 Stramonita haemastoma
GGAGAGTGGCGCCTACATCGTGACGCCCAACCGCAACGAGAACGAGAACCAGATCTCCACCTTCTCCATCCGCGGCCAGCCCCACGAGGTGAAGCGGGCGGAGGTGCTGATCAAGGAGCACATCAACGCCAGGATCACGCCCAAGGACGGCAGCGGCGGCGGCGGCGGCGTCATGAACCACCACCACCGCCACCGCTCGGACTCGAACCACCGGGCCCTCCTCCCCAGGGTGATCCAAGGCAGCAGCCCCCCTCCCGGACGCCCACCTGGCAGGGTCCGGGGCTCAGCCCGCGGCGCCCCCGGCGTCCATGAACGGGTTCGCCGCGGGGAACTCGGTGCACTCGCCTCCTTTGAGCCACTCCTTCAACGGCATCGGGAGCAGCAGCGGCCTGGCCGCCCACCCGGCGGACAACGGTGGTGGTGGCTACGGCGCCCACAACGGCTTCGGCCCCCGCCACCCCCACACCAGTGCCGCCCCCTCCATGGCCAACGGCTTCGGCGCGGACCACGGAGGCGACCTGGGCAGGTCTGACCGCTACGGCCACTCCTCCTACTTCGTCTCCAACAACGTGGACAACAGAAGCAACATGGTCAGCCTGGTCCCGGACATGCTCAACGGTTTCGGCAGCAGCAGCAGCAGCAGCAACAGCAGGAGCGCGGGGTTCAGCGGTCTGAGCAACGGCATCAGCAGCAGTTCCTTCAACAGCAACAACAGCAGCAGCATGGGTAACGGTCACGGCGGAGCGGGGATGGGGAGTAGCATGAGCTCCAGGGCGAGCACCAGTGCCGCCAGGTCCCGGACAGGTGGAGTGGAAGCGGCCGTGATCTGAGAAACGGGGCCAGCAGCAGCAGCGGCGGCGGCGCTTACGGCTTCGGGGAGCGCAGGAACGGCACGAGCGACAGGGGCATGGGCAGCGGCTCTGCGGCCTTGTTCGGGGAGTGGAGCAACGGCCTGGCCGGCAGCAGGAGCAACAACGGCTTCGGCCCCGGCATGAACGGCACTCTGAGCTCCAGCTTCGCGGGCCACGAAAACGCCGGGCTGGTGGGCCCCGGGGCCAACGGGGGAGGATGAGCAGCGACATGGTTCCCAGACGGAACGGCCATGCCGCTTACAACGGGGCCAGCTTCAACGGCGCCAGTTACAACGGTGCGAGCTTTAACGGTGCGAGCTATAACGGAGCGAGCTATAACGGAGCCAGCTACAACGGGGCCAGCTACAACGGGTCCAGGCGGAACAGCGGCAGTTACAGTTACGGGGAGGGAGGTTTCGGAGGTGCCCCCTTCACCACCAGCACCCCCTTACCCGTTGCCGGCCCCTCCCACCTGCACAACGGCATGGCCTCGGGCTCGGGCTCGTTTGACAGCGACCCCCTGGCCGAGGAGTGGAGCCGCTACCAGAGCAGCCCCAACTTCTCCAACACCCCGCGTGCCTACGGCCGGTTCAGCGCGGAGGAGTCCTCCTACCCCCCGCTGCCCTTCCCGGGCTCCAGCAGCGGGGCGGGGCCTGCGGTGCCCTCCCTGGACGGCCTGGATGTCTTCACCAGCGCCGGCCTGGAGCACCTGGTGCCCCCCACCACCTCCATGAACCAGTTCGCGCCCGTAGGCCTGGTCACCACCAGTTCTTTCCGCTCTGACCCCTCCGCCTCCATGACCTCGGCCTTTTTCCGGCTCCGTCCTCGGAGCGGGGTCTCTGCTGCGCGCCCCCAGTGACCTGTGGGCCTCTGCCGCCAACGGTCATGTTTTCCCAGAGAGCTCCGGCGCCAAGCCGCCTCAGGAGGCCGACGCCATCACAGCCGCGGATCTGCCCGAGCCCTTCGCCTATCTCCGCTTTGCCGACGATCAGAAGCGGTCCCCGACCACCAACAGCGCCGAAAAGGTGTGTGTGGAACAGGCCCCCGAGACCCAGGAAACCGACAAGGAAGCGAAGCAGCTGAACGACGAGGAGGAGGAGAAGAAGGAAGGCGCTGACAAGGAGCAGCAGCCGAAAGAGGAGGAAGAGCACAAGTCATCCTAAATCCTTCTATGCAGCCTGTGTACTCCCTCCCAGTCAGGGTGTTTTTCTACCTTCCCCCCAAACCCAACCCAACCCGCCATCCTCCATACTCAAACCATCATCCTGCCCCAAAACGTCCCAACACCAACTTTCCTCTACTCCCCATTCTCCCCCACCCACACCAAGTCTCTATGATCTACTGGTCCCTTTTCTCTCTCTCTCTCTCTCTTTCTCTCCTCAAGACAGACCAGGGAAACAAACCACAGGGTGATTGTCAGGCCACCGATTCCGTGATTCTTCAGTTGTTTTGTCATGTTTCATTTCCTACAACCAAGAGAAAGAAACCATCATCGCCCTGTCTTCCAGTTTTTTTCTTCGTTTGCTGAGTTTTTATTTTTTTTAAATTCACGACTTCATCTCCCTTCTGCCCATCTTCTGCTACCTGTTACTGGACAACCGTTTGTTTGCCAGTTTCCACTTCAGTCCGATCTTCATGTGAAAATAATGTGTAGGATGTGTTTCTGGTTTGTTTTTTTTATTTTGGTAATTCTCATCAGCTCTTGCATTTTAAAGCACATATTTTTTTTCTTCCCTTTGTGTTTCAAAAATCAAAAGGCATGCGAATGAACTATTTTTTGTGATGCAAGAAATCCACGTATAGAATAATGAACAACAGCAACAACAACAAAAATCAAGTGATTTGAGCAAATGAGGCACTACAAGGTGTTGATTGTGAACGTATGTTTTATAATTTGAAAGGAAGAGCCTGAAAGAAATGGGAGGGACATTGATGAAATGTTTTGAAATCAAGGAATCAGTTGCTGCTTTGTGTAAGCGAGCAGCATAGCACATGTCTTTGTGTTTCTGCTCCGTGTTTTGAAGTCTTTACTGCACGACACGCTTGTGGAGTAATGAGGAAATAAGTCCTGATAATGTCTTGAGTTTCAAGGAAGTGTGCATCTGCAAGAGCATCAGTGACAGTGGAATCTGTGTGACATTCCTCTTCCCAGTTTTTGAAATCTAATTTGTGAATTTTTTTTTTTTTTTTTGTCTTTCTCCTGAAACCTTTCTGGTGTTGTGTCTTTTCTGGATTTTTGAAAAAATGAAATCAAATGACTTGGTCACATGAGACTATGAGGGACCATACTCAGCTCAATGTCATGTCAAATATATATAGATTCCAGAATGAAAGAAGTCTTTTATTTGAAACAGAAAAGATTATATACCTGGACAATTTGTAGAGAGTAAAACATTACAGTTGAATGAGAGAAGAACATGTATTTTATGAACAAATTATATTGAACAGAAATTACAAGATGAATGTGTTCAGCATAGTTTTAAGAGTTGAATATACGTGCACTGTTAATTGGAGTAAAGTCAACGTAAATCAAGATAATTCACCTTGTGAGAAGGTATAGTACTGATATTTTAAGTAATGTTTGCAGGGTTGTCGTTCTTTTTTATTTTTTTATTTTTTAACTTATATTTTTCAGGTCACTGAGGTAGGAAAATTGAAATCTAAACTGTTTTTGTAGATTTGTTTTTATATTTGTAATTTAAGCAAAAAGAAATTTAAAAATATTCAGAAGATTTTAACGAGATGTTGAGAAAAGATTTGCTTTATTTCACGTGCCTTTGCCTTCAGATTTTTAAGTCCTAAAACGTTAGTCCTGAGAAAAAGAAAAAAAACAACAACAACAACAAAGGCACCAAAGATTTTAAGCAGAAACAAACTTCCTGTTTTAAACCTTAAGGCTAGATATTCATTCATTTATATCATATCATTCACTGGCAAATATATGTAGCAGGAAACAAATGCATTTTAATCTTAAAAAGTTTTAGACACTTGCATCGAAATTATACACATTTTTATGTAGATACAAATCAGAGCAAAATGTTATATCTATTTCATGTTGAAGGATATAACTATTAACTATTATGACCTGTTGTTATGTAGACTAAAAGTTATTTTAATCAGTTAAAAGTTTTATAGCACGTGTATATCCTAGAATTTATTTAGAATCTCCCATAATTAAGAGTTAAATAAAGAAGCCAATATTAGCACCATATAGTACACTTTCAAATAAATCATGCAGAGAAAGAAGACATACTGAGGATAAATAATACACTGTAAGTCACTCCCAGATGAATTATGTTAACAAAAAATTATTATCTATTTTGACTGTTTGAATACAAACAGTACATAAAATAAGTTGTGAAATTCATTAAATCAAAGTTGCTGTTTTCTTTGTGATTCACCGTTTCTGTACATTTTTTAAAAAGAAAAAGCAGTCTCTGTCATAGGAAAGGAAAAGAAAGGAAGATAATATCAGTTATATATTTTTTCAATATGTAAAAGAAAAATAATTATAGAACTAATAAAATATAATTATAAAACTAATAAAATTATATGTTTTTGTATATATATATATATATAGTATATCGAGATAGATTCCTCACGTTCATAAATTATCAGACACACGGAGAATGGATGTAAAAACAAGTACATGAGTGCTTATTCCATAACCTCGAAACAAGGATAAGAAAACACAAAATCAAGGCCAGAAAGACACTGTTTCCATAAAAAGAATCCTAAGATCGTTACTGTGTTTATTTTTAAAACCACAGCAGCAACAAAACTCAAAAAGACTGGTAACTTGGGTCAGTGATGCTGTACAACTGACCAGCCCAACATGCAGAAAAAAACAACAAGAACAGGGTAACAAACGGAAAGCCGTCGTCAGCACAAACATAAAACAAGGGTTTAACGTTTCCTATGTCCCGGATTGGCTACATGTCCATCAAAAGATCATACCCATGTGGACATAACTTCATTGCTTTGTTGCTCATGTACATGAAAAGTAACAGATATAATTTTCAGAAGAGATTTTATATTCTCGTCCCAGCAAATATTTCTGATCTAGCCTCTGAATAATTTAGAGCCTTTTCTTCTGTTTATTGTTTTAGACAAAGGAATTCCGTTTGTTCCCCTGTAACTGCCATGTGTCTGTATGTTGACCGTGCCGGCATCATCGGCTGAATTTAGTTTTACAGTGCTCATAAACAGTTTCTAGGAAAAAAGAAGTAGAATCGCAGTGTCATGCTTACTGTTTAATTCGCGTTCACTTTAATCAAATTCGGGTCTTATTGTTTCCTGTTGGGATTTTATGGGTAAATTTAGTGTTTCTATCATAATGTTGTACAGAAAAAAGAACAGTGTTGTTTAGTGAGGAGATACCTAGAAAGAGTATACTATAACTTGTTTCGTTGGTTTTCTGTGATCAGAAGACTTTAGAAAATGTTACTGTAAGTTATCAAGGTATGAAAATGATATTGTAAAAGGAAGATAGTTGACATTCATGTCAGAAGACGTTAAGTATTTGAGAGGACGTTAAGTGTACTATGGGGTACACTTTACCGTACTTGATTTCATGAACTCGCGCAGTTGTCACTTAATTATCTTAGCAAAACATGGAGATTCCTGTATCTATTTTTTACTTCATTGATGTAACATTCCATTTGACATTCTTTGCATGCAGTTGCTCTGAATGATTCAGATTGCAAGAAAAAGAAGTTTTTGCTTAAAAGATAATGGTTAATATAACGCTACTTTTTCATGTCTAGTTCAGATGTGAAAATACATGTATACATAATGTGATCATGCTGAGCAGTCAGCAACTAATTTATAATAATAGTGTTGTGTGTTATAAATAATATATAGAGAGTCCTCGCATTACATAGCTAAACATTTCTTTTTAATGAGCTACTCAGCTACCTATTGTTGTATTGTCATTTACAGCAGATTAGATTCATTTTTTGGGTGGGGGGGAAAGAGGATGATTTCACCTACTAAAGTTTGCAGAATTCTTTCTCTGTTTGGTACATTTCTGTTCTCCTGGATCCTGTCTGTTTACTCTCGACCTCTGCATCTCTCTCTCCCCCCCCCCCCCCCCCCCCCCCTTTTTTTTTTTTTTTTTTTTTTTTTTTTTACTCTTTTCTCCCTCATCTTCTGCGGTCTGTTTTATGTTTTCTCTGTTTCTTCCCTCTTTCTTTCCCTGTCCCTTTTCTCCCCCTTTTGCTTGTATGTTGGTGGATACGGATGTTTTACATCAAGTTTTATGGGTATGTCTGCGGGATTTGCTTTCCTTGTCTATTATTTTTTGAAAACTTTTTTCAGTTATTCATGTATTATATTTTGCAAAGTGGTATTATAGTAGCTCAGAAGTTGTTTTTTATGTTCTTTTTTTTCTGGGTTTTCCTTGTACCATGAAGAGAAATGGGCAAAGCTTTGTTTTCGTTTTTTGTGTATCTTTTTTCAGACGTTTGTATTTGTGTAGTTTTAATTGTGATGAGTTCTGTGTAAGTTTGCCCTTTTCCTTTTCATTTGTCATGAAGAGAAGTAAGTACACATGTCTTTTTATCCATTTTTGTTATATATATTTGTGCGTCTTATAGTACGAATTGTGTTACTATGTCATCAATTGTTTGTTTCTAAGTTGTTGTTTTTTTCCTCCCAAGGTTTTCCTCCTGTCTTAGACTGAACAGCATAAATCCTTGTTTTTTTTGTTTTTGTTTTGAAAATACAAACGAACAAAATAAGGTGGTGCATAGCTTTCTGCACAGTTGCTCTCGAAATACTTGTTGAAGACAAAGAAAACTTGAAACAATTGAAACAATTTCAATACGTTGACTGTAAAATAACTGTAGGTCTGTCTGTTGTTGTATCTTTATTTGTGTATCTTTTCTTTCTCATATATTTTTCGAGGTATTTTTTCGAGGTATTTTTTAAAAATCAGATGTACTATTTAATGGCAGAAATACAGCACATAAAATAATTAATGGAAGTTTTATCAAAATAGCGATTTATCAACCAACAGCATTTATCAAAAAATGAGGATTAGAGAATTTGATAATGATTTACATAAAAAGTCTATACAGCCGTAATCAAACATTGTCAATATTAGACAAAGTGATATTGCATGTTAAAGAGAACTCTTAGGTGCAACGTATCAGAGGTTGGGTTGTATGCAATAACGTAGGATTTGTTTGTGTGTTGTACTGTGGCTCCGGGTGAGTCGATAGTTGCTCAGAATATAAACTTCTGTCACGAGTTACGATAACTATTATAACCACAGGGTGTGTGTGTGTGTTTGTGTTTGCTTACATAACCTACTCTATTCGTTGTATCCCCCCGTCCTCTCTCTCTCTCTCTCTCTCTCTCTCTCTCTCTCTCTCTCTCTCTCTCTCTCTCTCTCTCCTCCTCTCTCTCTCTCTCTCTCTCTCTCCTCTCCCCAAAAAGTCCTTCGGATGAGACTTTAAACCGAGGCCCCGTGTGCGAACGCACGCAGTTAACATCTTGCGCACACGTTAAATCCTGTTCCGCTTTTCGTAAGAGTAGGCCATCGTGTGCCGGTGGGAACAGATGACATTTACAAAACTGCATACACACGGGGACTGGATGTAAAAAAGCACAAGTGTGCTTATTCCATTATCCTCGATATAAAAGAATAATTTTTTTAAAAATCTCTGTCAAATAACTCTAGAGGCTCTAGCTCTTTCTGCTGCGTCACCAGTAGTAGTTGAAATAAAAATTCTGATCTTATTTGTTATCATATGGTTTTATTTTGAGAACTGAAACCTGTGGATTATGGAAGTTTGTATTCGTGTTAGGAACAGACCTTTGGAAGAAAACGCAGTTGCCCTCTTTGACTAGATTTCTTGTGTCTATAAGAAGAGAAAATATTGGAAAGTGGATTTTTTTTTTTTTTAATTGTTGCAGTTTTGAATGTGGAATTGCCTGAGAGAAGTAGGTAGGGTTTAAAACTGTGCAGAATAGCAGCTCGTTAATTAAACGTTTTGAGAACGAGCAACAATAACTATCAATGTAATGCTGATAGTAATGGTAAAAGTAATAGTTTGATACAAGAATATTATTACAATGATGAAACAAAACGTGTAAGCTACTAATATAAACATATATATAAAGTGTTATTTTTTTCCCAGCCCAGGCTTGGCCAGTATATGTATTATATATATTTATAGCTAGATACATTATGTGAAATGTTGCTTCTGAAAATTTCAGCAAATGTTGTGTTCCTTTCTTTTTCTTTTTTTTTTTTTGGAAATAATATGTGTATTCCCAAATTATTATGTCTTTTTTTCTCGGTGTGTGTGTTCTATTTTTCTTTTTGTTTTGGTTTCATGTTGGTTCAAACAAAACAATTGGTGTTGAATAATGAAATATATATATATACAGTATATATGTTCCTGTACTTAAAAGACATATCTTTCTTTTGTACTTTTTCTTCGTCACTCAAAGAGGTGTGCCTCAATTGTCATCGGTCAGTGTTCAAACTGATGGATGAATGTGGTGTGTTGAAATATATCGATCAAACCAGTCGGTACCGTTCATTACACGAAAATTGTTTTGAGCACAAGGTGGATGCATAATGCATTGGTTTCTTTCATTGTTTTTCATCAAATGTGGCTTAATACATCACTTCTGTGTCTCCCCCCCATCCCCACCCTTCCTCTTTCTTTCGAAACTTTGACAGCAATTCGTTATTGCTTCTCTGAAAAAGAAAACAAAAGTTTCCAGGCTTCCATTTTTTAAGCTTTTCATGAAATTCTTTCCTAATCGACTTAGATGATTTTTTTTCTCTCCTGTGAATGAGATGAAGATGTATCCAGGGAAAAAAAATCTAGTATCCAGGAAAAACCCCCATCTAGGTATTATACTTATAGTTGAATCTCCCCCCCCCCAGTCCCCACTCCCCTCCTCTCCTCACCCATGTCAGGTCCTGTTCAGCTTTCTAGCAGGTATCTATCTGAGATGTCACACAAAATCTGTTCTCGTTTTTTATGGGGAAGTTAGTTTTAAAATCACCATTTGATCATGACTTATTTTTGTTGTCGGTCTTTTTGGAATGATCACCGCCAAGGATCTATTGTACAAGAACTATATTTGATAGATACTACCGTTTGTAATGTATAAAATGTTTTTATTTTTTACGAAGCAGTAAGGTATAACATGTCACGATTTCCATTCGCAACCCACCGGTTTTTTCCCCAAAGTTTTTTTTTTTTTTTTTTTTTTTTTAGAACTAGGAGTCTCCCTTCATTGTTCATTTTTTTGTTATCAAATCCTCTCCCTCTATTTGTTTTTATTGTCCTACAACTCTCCCTTCAATACTGCTATATATCTCAAGTGTGTACAAAATCAAATGCGTGGAGGAAAAAAGCAGGCATTTTGCGGGGGGTCTCGGATATTTGTATTTATATATAAAAAAAAAGTTGTAGACGAGATTTGAAAGAAATGGATGGTTTTGGATTGGTTCTGCCATGTATATCACATGAGTGATGGTGTGTATGTATGTCTGCATAACATGTAGTTTTGCGCACTCTGTATGTTGTGATCCTGTTGATGCTGAGAGTGCTGCTTTGTTACGTTTGTTATGTTTGGTTGGTTTGTTGCTGAACTTGCCTGGTTGATCTGGCAGTTCCCAGTTCTGCTTTTGCTCTTGTGTCATTCATGGCTTAGCCTCTGTTTGTTCCATATTTCCGGTTCCATTCAATTCATGACTTCGTCGTTTCTTTCAGTCTGTGAGCTTTTTGAGACCCCGTGATACATCCTCCGCACTGTTTTGTCTTGTCTTCTTCTGCGCCTCTCTGTCTTGTCTGTCTCTGTCTGTCTGTTTGTCTTCTCTCTCTCTCTCTCTCTCTCTCTCTCTCTCTCTCTCTCTCTCTCTCTCTCTCTCTCTCTCTCTCTCTCTTCTCTCTCTCTCTCTCTCTCTCTCTCTCCTCTCTCTCAACTTTATTAGTGAGCGTTTCGTTTCGATTAGACTTTTTTCTCTAAGTTTTCCAAAGCCAAAAACTAAAAAAGAAGAAGAAACCGTGCACACGTTCGATCTCTCTGTGCTCACCAGAGAGGCTTGTGTCACGGTATGGCAAGCAATACTATACTGACTGCTGGCATGGCACGTCTGTGTCAATGTCATGAATTCGTGGCAAGTGTTTTTGACCAGACCCGTTACTTGTTGGGTCGCCACAGTCAGAAAGAGTAGGGTTTTTGTTGTAAAATTGGGGTTTTCTCGTCACAGTGGCATACAGTGTGTCATTTCTCCCGCGTCTTAATTGTGAACGTGCAAAACTTGACGGTACCCTTGACCTGTATATAGTACCACTTGTAACTAACCAACGTTATCTGGTGTGACCTAATGTTGCTGATGTTACACGTCATGTTTGTGTGACCTGTAACTGTCGCCTGTCACGTACGACGTTGTGTGACCTAGTGTTGCCGATGTTAGTTACCCTGTCACGTTAATTGTGACCCTGTTGCTGATGTTGCTTGTCACGATGTGACCTGTTGCCGCCGATGTTACCTGTCATGTTGGGTGACCTGTAACTGACGTTAGCGGTCATGTTGTTTCTTGGCTTGTAACTCAGTAGCTACCTGTCGTGTGTGTGACCTGTAACGGATGTGGTACCTGTCATATTTTGTGACCTGTTAACTCTTAATATGTCGGTTACCGGTGTGCTGTCTGTGACTGGTGTTACTACTGAAGGGACGACGGTCTACAAGTGTTGCTACCTGTCACTAGATTATACCATGTGTTATTTTCTAGAACGTGGGCTGAAAATGTAACTGCTGTGACGCTGCCTCCTTATATCCTTAGCGTGCGATGAACGGTGAGCAGTTCTGCCATTTTAACACACTTGGCTGCTGTACCTGTTTTCGTACACATTTTGAAATGCATCTTTTTTTTTTCTTTATCGTTTTTGTTTGAAACTTTGAGGAGAGGAAAGATTTTTTTCTGTTTAAAAACTAGAGGAAAGGGTTGGGAGGTTTTTTTTACGTTCTCTTTCTTTCTCTCTGTCTCTGTCTCTCTGTCTCTGTCTCTCTCTGTGTCTCTGTCTCTCTGTCTCTCTGTCTCTGTCTCTCTCGTGTGTCTCTCTCTCTCTCTCCCCACTTTGTATTTGGTCCCTCCCCCCTGCATTTTGCCGTTACTGTAAAATGGTGGAATGGTTTGATCTGGTCCACTCCAGGCCTATATCAAAGTCCCAAATCTCTCTTGTTTCTGTTTCGCTTACACTGCTGCCACAATGTGGTGGTATTTAACGATTTGGCATTTATGGAACTATTGGGTGTTCTTTTTGTTTTTTTTTCTTGTTTTTGTTTTTTTTACCCGTCCCCGTTATGTTCTGTATATGCCTTTTATTTGATATTCGCGAAAAGTACTCTTTGCTGTGTTGTAGTAAGTATTCAATGTTACCATCACCACATATTCAATAATAAATTATGAAGAGTCAGTATCATTGTTAACTTTTTTTTTTTTTGTCTTTCCCATCGCGTCGCGTCAGTGATAATAGTATCATGAAGCTCTCCATCCCCTCTTATTATCATTCTAAAAACAACAACAACAACAACATTGCGACCTTTTTCTTCATTACAAAACTGGTTCTTTCCGTGTACATGTTCAAGCACACGTCATTTTGTTTCGTCGTGTTAAGCTTTAGAGGGCTGGATCCCAATCACAGGTCGGTCCCCACCTCCTGGGGTAAAAACTCTCTCCCTACAAAAAAAAAGCTTCCATGTTGGGCAAGGATGATGGCGTCCAGGTTTTCAATCTACGAATCCCCTTTGGAGTCAAAAGAATGCTTTGAACCGAGTCTTCTGTCTTTCAGCCGAAGGTTTCGATGTTAAGATGAAGCTATTTTATTCATTATCCTTTTGCTCTCTCTCTCTCCAGTTTCTCTCATCTGTAGAGGGGGAGATATTTGGACGTGACGTACATATTGTTTCGTTATGGTTCAAAGCTATTTTTGTGGATCATTTGGCTTGTGTATTGGGGTCCAGCTCATTTAAAGCTGTATAAATATTCTACTTAGAAAAAAAAATACCTTGAAGAAATTATTATATTGACTCTGTTAAATTATTATATATCTGTGTGACAATAACTGCAATGTAAATGCGCAAAAAAAAAGAAGTATTATACTGATAAATTAAAATAAAAGAACAAATTATTTTATTATTTTGTATTGGTTCACTTGTGAAGAGTACTATAATCGTTGTGTGCAGAAGAGAAGATTTATGTGTTCAGAAACAGAGAGGAATTATCTTTGCCATGAAATTATTTATGACATTTGATTTTTTTTTGTGGGGTCTTTTTTCTTTTTCTTTTTTTTTTTTGTAAAAGAATAACTATGTTTGACAGATTATGGGTTTCAGCAGCAAACGGTATATTATATAACATATATCTAAAATCTATATGATTTGTTCAATAAGATACCTATATGCTGTTGCTGTCGTGATGTTAGTTGTCACCATGCGACTTATGCAAACTTTACTTACCGTTGGTTTGAATCGTGTTAAAACTGAGTTATAATTCGAACTGTGTATGTGTGTGTGTGTCACGGAATATCGATGGTATCTATAATATATATATCTATATATTATACATTAAATATATATGTGATGGAACTGGTGATTGGTTTCTTGTTTTCGGTGATGACAAAAAAAAGAGGAAAAAAGGTGGGCACACGTCTTTTTCAGTGTTGATGTTCATTTCAGTTCAAATTGATGGCAGGAAGGAGGAAAAAGAAGAAGAAGAAAGTCTTCTTTGGCAGACCGTTGGAATGACATCGGAATGAAAGATTTGTCACTTGAAAAATGATGTTATCTCCTTCTTCCTAAACAGGATGCTTGTGTCTGTGTGCGGCGGTTACAAGGAACCAAGTCGAGATTCTGATTGTGTTTTTTTAATTTTTTACTTTTCTATATTTGACGTGTGAATGCTCTCTCTCTCTCTCTCTCTCTCTCTCTCTCTCCTCTCTCTCTCTCTCTCCTCTCTCTCTCTCTCTCTCTCTTCTCTCTCTCTCTCTCCTCTCTCTCTCTCTTCAACTCTCTTCTCAATACTCTCTCAATACTCTGCGTAGCTGTCGTTGTAATGATTTACATGTACGAAAAAAATAATTTATACGATGTATTGCACTCAAGATGAAATGCTTTGTATTTGATTAATTAATACAATGAAATGTGTACTTTTGTGTTCATGAGATTTTGCAGGATTCGCGCCGCAGTATGGTTTACAAAATGAATGATTGCATCTAAACTTTGGAAATCCTTTTTTGTTTGTTTGGTTTTTTTTCCCTTTTTTTCCCCCCCTTCTATTTTTCCCTTTTTGATAGGTAGATGTCAAAACATTATCTGCCCCCCCCCCCCCCCACCCCCCTTTTTCAAATATTTAATGAAATCTTTTACTTGATTTTTTTTTTCTTCTCTCTTTCAAGAGGTTTGCTTTATGAATTCTTACAAAAGAGATTTTATACAAAACGATTAATTTACTATGATATATATAATAGTACGATGCAGATTTGCTCTCTTAATTCAAAACAGATTTGCTAAAAAATGTGGGAAGCATTCCGCAAATATTTAGTTCTATAAAGTGTTTTAACGTTGAATTGCGGATAGACATGCAGGTGGTTGATTTTTTTTTCTGTTTTAAACTTTCGTTTAAAGATGTGTGTACATTCACGCAGATCGCAACGACAGCGAGAGTTTTAGAATTTCTGTTTTAATTTTGATGATGATCGTTTTCCAAATCCGTAGAATGAAATTATGGGGAAGACTGGACAATCAGCGGTACAGAGGCTAAGCTGCGTTTTTTTGTGTTTTGTTTTATTTATTTTTTTATAAATCGAAGCAAATGTAAGATGCTTTTGGCGCAGGGTAGACGCCATAGTTGTGATTGGTTAGATCACGTGACCGAACAGGAAATCCGCCATTTTTTTTTTTTTTTTAATGTTTGCCTACTTCGTTTTTACACCATACTGTGTGTGGAGTCAGTATAAAAAACAAAACAAAAAAAAGTATCTGCATATATATATATATTGCGATATTATTGATGAAATTGTGTTTTGTTCTCTTTTTTTTTCTTTTTTTTTTTACAATATCCATTTATAAATCTGACCAGAGTAATTTTTTCTCCTTCCTTTCACGGATTTTTTTTTTTTGGTTTAGTTTTTTGCACCACCGCAAGCAAGTAGTTGTGTATATCCGTGTTTTGTTTTATGTTTTTCATTGATTTTTTTTTTTTTTTACAAAAGTATTCATGTTTCGTTCTTGAATGTGTGGCATTGATAAGCTAATAATATTTTGCCACAGCCTGGTTTGTTTGTGACAAAAAAAAACACGAAGATAAATGTTTATTTATTGACCCTAAAGACAAAAATATGCAACTATGGGTCAGTTTCTGTCACAGTTATGATAAAAAAAAAAGTGTGCTGGAAAAAAAATATTTAACTTAAACTTAAGAGTTTTTATTTTTCTGCCATTAAAATACGTGAAGAGAAAAATCATTAGATGTTTGATTTTCTGTTGCGGTTGCGTGATTGCGTGTACGGTTTGCCTGGCTTTTGCATTGTTGTTCAAAACTGTCTGTCTGTCTGTCTGTCTGTCTGCCGGCCTGCCGGCCTGCCTGCCTGCCTGCCGGTCTGTCTGTCTGTCTGTCTCTCTCTCTCTCTCTCTCTCTCTCTCTCTCTCTCTCTCTCTCCCCTCTCTCTCTCTCTCTCTCTCTCTCTCTCTCTCATACTCACACACACACACACACACACTCACTCACTCACTCACTCACTCACTCACTCTCTGGATTAACTTTGCTTGCTAATTTCCCCAAATTTCGCAACATTTCACTTAAGCTTTTATAGTATTCAACATTAAGTTTGCTTTAGCTAATTACTATTGTGCCATTAAATCTAATTAGCTTTGACATGGTTTTGTAAATTATGTTTACACACAGTGACACACACACACACACACACAACACGCACCACACACACACACACACACACACACACACACACACACACACACACACACACACACGCAACACCACACACACACAACACATACACACACACACACACACACACACACACACACACACACACACACACACACACACACACACACACACACACAGAGGCACACCACACACGAACTGTCGCGT
>CM060328.1:26764207-26766707 GCA_030674155.1 Stramonita haemastoma
CTTAGCACAAACAATAGAGAACAAGAAAACAAGACAGATTTCCATGACAGAATTCTGTAGACAAAAGTCACGTTGATAAGGAAATAAATGAACATGCAGTCAGGATTAAAAAAAAAAAATAATGGTGCTGCTCTTGTAATGACCTGACTGGTCTGCCCTGGGAGAATAGCTTGAATTTCATGCAGAGATCTCTGCCATGACTGAATGTGGTATACAAATGCAAAATTAGAATATTTATTATTTATATTATGGACTATAGTCTTCCATTCCCAAACTTCACCCCTAGATCCATAATTATGCCCTCAAAACTTTCAACACAAAACCGCTGTTGAGTGTGTCAGAGGCTTTCTCAAAATCCAAACATAAAAGCAGACCTGCTAGCTGTTTTGAATGTAGAATTTATCATCTGTTGCGTCTGGCATGAAATGACCCACTCGTCCGAAAGGTAGAACAGGTTTTAATTAGCATGTGCACAAGATGTTCTGCATGTCTTTGCACACAGAACCTCAGTTTATAGTCTCTTCCAAAGGATTTTTGCGGGAGTAGAGTCAGTACTGATGTTAACACCAGGAGTAGAAATGCCTCCTGGGTGGTGGCTTCAAGCACACACAAAAAAAGAACCCCCATAGATCTTAACTTGTTAGTTAAAGGGAAACATAGAAGGGTAAGGCATAGAAAAATGCATGCAGATAGGAGTCGCGTTTAGACATCATCCCCAAAGTCGGAATGCTTCTGTCTAAGTATTGGAGGGAAATGTCTGCATACACAAAAGTCTCACCTTACGTAAGCCTCAGAGATCTAGCCAAAGAAGAAAAAAAAGAGAAAAAGAAGAAGAAGAAGAAAAAAAAGCAAACCAAAAGCCAACCACCAAACAAACAGCAATCTAAATGATGGATTTCCTGCAGCAACGAATCCCCTTCTTTCCCCTAAAGGGTAGACCCTCTCTCCCCCTGTGACAATTTCCAGGCTTCCTTGTCTCTCTCTCTCTCTCCCCCTCCCCACCCCTACCCAGCCTGTGTGTCTGTTGCTAAGCTATTGTATTTAGGAGTGCTTTGGGCGCCTCTCACAAGCCTTTCGTCATAATTCCCTCTCCGTGCCAGCCCTTATGTGTCTGGAGATGAGTGCACTTTAAATTATTTTACCCCTGCTGCCCACAACGATCGATAAATGCTTGCAGCATCTTGTTGCTGCTTTTGGGGGGAGAGATGTCAGCTTTTTTTCTCTCTCTCAGTTGTCTGTGTCTCTGTCTGTTCCACTCTTTCGTTATTTATCTTGTGTGTGTGTGTGTGTGTGTGTGTGTGTGTGTGTGTGTGTGTGTGTGTGTATGTATGAATGTATGAATGTATGTATGTATGTATGTACGTACGTACGTATGTGTGTATGTACGTACGTATGTGTGTATGTACGTACGTACGTACGTACATACGTACGTACATACGTACGTACGTACGTATCTGTCTGTCTGTCTGTCTGTCTATCTATCTATCTATCTATCCGTCTATCTATCTATCTATCTATAGGTTTTTGTTGTCTTTCACTCATACTTCTTTTGTTGCCTTTGCCGGTTTAGACTGTTCTTTCTTTCTTCCTTTTCTTTGTTTCTCTCTTTCTTTCTTTCCTTTTCTTTGTTTCTTTCTTTGTTTCTTTCTTTCATTGATTCTTCCACTGATTCTTTCATTGATTCTTTCATTGATTCTTTCTTTCTTTCTTTCCTTCATCTATCATAAAGATGTCTTTTCCCCCTTTGACAGTGTAGACTGCTCTTTCTTTCTTCTTTCTTTTTTTTCTTATTGTCTTTTTGTCTTTTGATGCAGACTTCTTTTGTTCCCTTTGTCCATTCTACGCTGCTCTCTTTCGTAGTTCTTTCTTCTTATTTTCTTTCTATTTTTGTTTAGTTTACTTTGGTATCACTTTTTTTTCTTTCTTTCATCTTTCTTCTTTTTTTCTTCTTTTAATTATTTTCTTTCTTTTTGTTTTCTCTACAACACATTTCTGTTGCTCTTTTTTCCAGTTTGACGCTGATAGTTGTTTGCTTCTTAGCTTCCTTTTCTTCTTTCTTTTTTCGTTTCTTGCCTTCCTTCCTTTCATTTTATTTCTTTCATTTGTGATGGTACCGAGAGGTAAGGAATAGACAGGTTAGGGATAGAGTACAACAACAATTCTCAAGCAATGAATCTCAACAATTGGGCAACAGAAGACTCAGGGGAAGACGTTAGCTGGCTGGTCATTCTTTATTTGTTACTCAGCATTCAGGTACTGGTGAAGACGGTTTGAAGACCAATGTAGTGAAGACTAAGGGTTGAATACAGTATGAAGACCGTATGAAGACAAAACCTCTAACTTAAGGATACTTATTTAAAGATACAAAGTGTCTCACAATTTACAGGTGAGTCAGAAAACAGTAGTACTACACAGCGACAAGATTGCATGGAATATTATCTAATCAAGTCTCCTGTCGCGCTAAGTCTAGCACACTACATCTAACATACAAACAATGTTA
>CM060328.1:26795181-26800181 GCA_030674155.1 Stramonita haemastoma
CTTTTGTGTGTTATTGCTCAGAAGGCAAACAGATCAAAAGCAGGGCTTGTAATGATATTGCCGAGCTGTTTGAGGATTGCACACTGCAACACGATATGAACTGAAACACAGCAAACAGTCCTCTTTACTGACTCCCAGCTCCACAAATTACTGTACATGTGCGCGCGCACACACACACATGCGCGCGCGCGACAGAGAGAGAGAGAGAGAGAGAGAGAGAGAGAGAGAGAGAGAGAGAGAGAGAGAGAGAGAGAGAGAGAGAGAGAGAGACAGACAGACAGACAGACAGACAGACAGACAGACAGACAGACAGACAGACAGACAGACGACAGACAGACAGACAGAGACAGAGACAGACAGACAACAGTCAGACAGACAGACAGACAGACAGAGAGACAGACATACAGAGAGAGAGAGAGACAGACAGAGAGACAGACAGAGAGATAGAGTGAGAGAGAGAGAGACAGAGACAGAGACAGAGACTGACGACAAACAGACAAAGAACAGATGGAGGCAAACATAAGAGAGAAGTTGACAGAATTACACAGAGATTAAAAGAACAGACAAAAACACACAAACAGACAGACAGTCAGACGATATCACAAAGCAGAGCAATAACTCTGGCTTTGTATGTGTCTGCTTAGGGCTGGAGGTTTATTTCATATCTTTTGTTTTTGCTTTCTTGTTAACCACAATATTTCAACGTTAGCTGTTTGTTTGCTTTGCTGTTTGTTTTCTTTTTGTAACCTGACGCATTTCAACGACAGCTACAAAATCACTTTGGGGTTGAAGTATGTGTTCATGAAGCCTTCAACGCGCCTTTGACAGCTGGGAAAGCGGTTGCACACACACACACACACACACACACACACACACACACACACACACACACACAACACACACACACACCACACACACACACACACACACACATTACATCATACACATACCAGTCCTATGCTCACAGGTTAGCCAACTGGCGTTTGTTTTGCCTCATTGGTAAGGGGCGCACATCGTTTTCCAGAGATAAAAGAACACAAAAAAACAGGAATACTAGACCTGAAAGAAAAGCAGCTGAAAGGCGATACCTTAGGACTTTGTTCTTGGGGAAAGCAATATTTTTTGTTCCTTCTTTGGACAGAACTCTAAGGTTCCCCAATGATGAGACTTTGCAAATGCGACAGATTTTGCCCAACATAAAGGTAGCCTGCATTTCGACTTTGGGATGTATGTTGGGTATGTCCGTGTTTCTGTAACCCACCAAACGGTAACATGAATTATGCGATTTTTAACATGCATTTTTGATCTTCTGTATTATGTTTATACACGAAGGGAATTTAAGCACTGAGAGGTCTAGAAATGTATGTTTGTGTGTGCGTATAGAGGGGGGATAACTACCAGATGTTTTGAAAAAAGCAACAGTAATAATTTTCTGTAAAGTATGGAAACATTAAGACCTTAATTACAAGACCTATATAGTGTCTATAAGAGTAAACACACATTTGTGACACTCCACTATGAAATGAATCACTGTGGTCCTGATTCACTTTTCCGCTAGGAGCCATTTTAGGCAGGTGGGGGTCAGGAATCAATTTTGAGATTTTGATCGATTATCAAACTATAGCCACTAATCTACCTTGCACTGAAATATCAAGGCATAAGCATTTTGTTCTCTTTGCTGTAAAACATGTTTAAAAATAATCAGGCCATCATTCTGACTACCTATTACGATGCTAAACTTGTCAGCGTCTCATCAAAATTTTGTCACTTTCCAGGCCACTCAATTTATCAATAACTTTTCACAGATATGTCCGATTTTATTATGTTTTTTTTTAATGAATAACCTTTTCATTGTAAATGAATAACATGTCAGTACCTCGAAAATGACCACTGGTGCAATGCAGCTCATTGTTTAGCGGAGCATCACATTTACACTATAGGTATATGTGACTGTCCACTACTCAATGAGTTGCTTTCTACCACAGGTCAGTTCCCAGCTGTTCACATGTTATCAATCTGCAATAAACAGGCTATTCAATAACCCCTACCCCCCCCACCCCCCCCCCACCCCTTGACCGCCAGAAAAAAAGGGATTGAAAATCAGACAATTCTATGAACAGTCATTACACATTAAAATGCTAGACTCCAGCTAGGGATAAATCAAAATGAGACAATGACAAACATTGCATCATGATAGGGGCTTTGGTGTTTATAAAACGTGTTTTCAAAGTGAAAGGAAACAAGCTTACACACATACGCCTTGATGATATTTCAGTACAAGGTATAAGAAAGCTTAGACTTTCATTAATTAAAAATCAAAATGTCAAAAATCGTCAACCTGATCCGCCACTAGCCCAGAAGAGCTCCTACGGGAAAAATGGGTCAGGTGCAATGTGATTCATTTTGTGGTGGAGGCTCACACGTATCCATTTTCTAATAGCTTATGTACTGGCAGTAACAGCCATAGGTAATGACAGATCACTTTCCAGAGCTCTGATGAAGGCAAGAAGAGAAAAGAAAAGGTTTCCTGAGATGAAATGATGAAAGTGGCAGCAATAGTTTAGATGAAAAAAAAAACTGAAAGGAAAAGGTAGTGCTATTGTTTGGTATGCTAAAAATGGTTAACGTACAACTGATGGTGATAGTGAATACACAGAAGCACACAGACACATACAGACACACAGATAGACACAGACAGACACAGACACAGACACAGACACACACAGACACACACAGACACACACAGACACACAGACACACAGACCACAACAACACACACACACACACACACACACACACACACACACACACACACACACACACACAAGCACGCGCGCGCGC
Source organism: Stramonita haemastoma (assembly GCA_030674155.1). NCBI lineage: Eukaryota > Metazoa > Mollusca > Gastropoda > Neogastropoda > Muricidae > Stramonita > Stramonita haemastoma. The sequence goes on from CM060328.1 coordinate 26,798,023, forward strand.
GTTGTGTCTTCGATTCGTTAAGTATGTCTGTGTTCGTGTTTGTGTGTGTTTATGGTACGCCTCCTCTCCTCTAAAACAGCATTTTCCCACCATACCCCTCTCTCTCTCTCTCTCTCCTCCTCTCTCCCTCTCTCTCATCTCTCTCTACTCTCTCTCTCTCTCTTCCCCTCTCTCTCTCTCTCTCTCTCTCCCCCCCCCTCCCTCCTCTCCCCTCTCTCTCTCTCTCTCCCCTCTCTCTCTCTCTCTCTCTCTCTCTCTCTCTCTCTCTCTCTCTCCTTTTCTCTCTCTCTCTCCTCTCTCCTCTTCGACTCTCATCCTCTTCCTTCGTCTCAATCGCCCATGTCAGAGCAGAGAGAACAAAGTCTTTGAAGTGCAGAATAGCGGAGTAAGCAAAGCGGATCAATTGAATTCCAATCACGAGTGGTGGTGGTCACTGTCCCTCTTTGTCTGGCAGAAAAACCGGACAGGAGGGATACAGGTGGGGGTGGGGGGCAAAGGGGGAGGGGAGTGACCAGGGGTGGGGGGATGACGGGGGGTAGGGTGGGGTGGGGGGCCAAGGGGAGGGATGGAGTTAACTGCCAAGTACCGTTCACAGCTGCCAGTGGTTTTTGTTGTGGTGTGCCTCTGGGTTAGTTAGTTAGCTACTGTGTACGTTTTTGTCTTTCTTTCTTTGTTTTGTTGTTGTTGTTGTTGTTATTTTGTGAGTGTGTGTGTGGGACGGGGGATGTTTGTGGGTGGAGGGAACATGTGTGTGTGTATATGTGTGAGAGGGAGGGTGTGTGTGTGTAAAATAGGAGAGAGACAGATATAGAGACAGACGGACAGACAGACAGATAGACAGACAAACACACGCACGCACGCACGCACGCACGCACACGCGCGCGCGCACAGAGAGAGAGAGAGAGAGAGAGAGAGAGAGAGAGAGAGAGAGAGAGAGAGAGAGAGAGAGAGAGAGAGAGAGAGAGAGAGAGAGAGAGAGAGAGAAATATCCATACCCATGCCATAACTGAACTGGAAAAAAAGACAGACAATTACATTACTTATAAAATGTGTTAATGATACGGATTATTATGACAGATCATCAAAAACAAGGTGCTGGCTGGACATAAGAAAATAAACATAAGTTTGGTCATCAATAACGCACATAACCCAACCTCTCAATGATGCTAATGCAAAATGCAGGACATCTTCTGGAACTGTTGTACTAGGAATTCCCTCTTTTGTATCCTTCTTTTGTTTCTGTCTTGTCAAATTGTCTTAGACAAAAAAAATGTGTAACAATAAATTCTTCCTCCCACCTGCCCCCCCCCCTCCCCCCCCCCCCCCCCCCCCCCCCACACACACACAAATCTGATCAACCTCATTCAGAACAAGAAAAAAAAATCCTGACTTTTTGGTCCGCTGGCCTGAGTGTGGAATTCATAGTGAAAATGACATTACATACATACATACATACATACATACATACATACATACATACATACATACATACATACATACATACATACATACATACATACATACATACATACATGCATGCATGCATGCATGCATGCATGCATGCATGCATGCATGCATGCATGCATGCATGCATGCATGCATACATACATACATACATACATACATACATACATACATACATACATACATACATACATACATACATACATACATACATACATACATACATACACACACACAGACAGACAGACACACACACACACACACACACACACACACACACACACACACACACACACACACACACACACATCCACACATCCACACATCCATCCATCCATCCATCCATCCATCCATCCATCCATCCATCCATCCATCCATCCATCCATCCATCCATCCATACATACACACATAGAGCAAGTAAGCGAGCTCGCAATATACAGTTAGCTGTTGCCATGACATGTTCCACTGCTGCAGGGTGATAGACAATGTAATAAAGAGAGTGGGTGGGGGCTGGTTAATCAACAGTATCCCGGACCTGCAGCATACCACACAGCAACGACCCATACAGATCTCATTTCATCTGTCAAACTCTTGATCTGGCACAAAGTTGGGCTATGTACATTTGTTATAGTCTATATACTATATATATATATATATATATATATATAGAGAGAGAGAGAGAGAGAGAGAGAGAG
>CM060328.1:26807681-26815181 GCA_030674155.1 Stramonita haemastoma
AGCAGCTACTTCTACTTCTTCTTGCGTTTTTACAATTATACAATTTCTCTCTCTCTCTCTCTCTCTCTCTCCCTCTCTCTCTCTCTCTCTCTCTCTCCTCTCTCTCTCTCCTCTCTCTCTCTCTCTCTCTCTCTCTCTCTCTCTCTCTCTCTCTCTCTCTCTCTCTCTCCTCTCTCTCTCTCTCTCTCTCTCTCTCTCTCTCTCTCTCTCCTCTCTCTCTCTCTCTCTCTCTCTCTGTCTCTCTCTCTCTCTCTCTCTCTCTCTCTCTCTCTCTCTCTCTCTCTCTCTCTCTCTCTCTCTCCTCTCTCTCTCTCTCTCTCTCTCTCTCTCTCTCTCTCTCTCTCTCTCTCTCTCTCTCTCTCTCTCTCTCTTCTCTCTCTCTCTCCTCTCTCTCTTCTCTCTCTCTCTCCTCTCTCTCTCTCTCTCCTCTCTCTCTCTTCCTCCTCTCTCTCTCTCTTCCTCCTCTCTCTCCTCTCTCTCTCCTCTCTCTCTCTCTCTCTCTCTCTCTCTCCTTGCGTAGCTGCAAACTAGGTTTACCTTACATTCTTGTCAAAACATCTCTTTTTTTTAGTTTTGCAGAGCAGCTACTGTTTAAAAGCAGGAGTCCCATTAGCTTTCAGGGTGGGCTTAGGTCTGTCTTCACCATTTCCTTTGCATGTATAAAGCTTTCCATCATGATTTGTCTCCACTGTTCTAGGGAAAGGAATGGTAATGCCACCATGTGTGTTGGCAGCATTGTTTAACCAGCCTGATGCAACAAGAGGAGGATTACTTTAATGTGTATGCCTCTTAGGAGACTCCTTGACACCTTCTTCAGAGACCACATGAGCAACGAAGAGGTGCGTAACAGAATTCAGCAAACCATTGGTGCCTACGAAAATTTTCTGTCATTCGTAAAGGAGTGTAAACTTAAATGGTACAGGTATGTCACAAGATCGAAAGGACTTTCAAAAACAATAATGCAAGGCACTGTCCAGGGAGGAAGAAAAAGAGGCAGGCCAAGGAAGAGATGGGAGGACAACATCAGTGAATGGACAGGCCTAAAACTCAAACAAATTTTGAGAAAGGCAGAACAGAGAGAGGAATGGAGGGAACTGGTTGTCAAGTCTTCAGGGGGTGCCCCAACGGTAGCCAGACTAAGGGATAGATAAATAGAGATAGAGAGATATGCCTCTTTGTAAGATGTGTGACGATGGCAACGACACTAAAGAATATTATTTCGAGGAGTAATAGTAGAACATGATTAAGCATTGCTGGAATTAAATGCATTAAGTATAGCCATTATCTGCTACATTTTTTTTTAATTAATGTTATTATTTTTGCTTTCGTTTTTCACAACAGCTGTTTTTGTTGGATGTTGTAGCTTCTGGCTTCATCATTAACGGTAAGAGGGAAGTTCTTTGTGACTGGTTTTGTTCCTCTGAAGTCGGAGTATGGCTGCCTATATGGCGAGGTACTTGAAAACAGTCATACACGCAAACTTCTCATTCAGTGTGCAAATTCAATCTCACAGTGATTCCCAGGTAGGATGAGTGAGTCAGAGTGCACATTCTGGGTGACCCCCAGAGTGTGTTAAGCTGGAGAACGCACAACAACGACTATTGTTGTATTGATGATAAAATGATAATGGGGGACAAATAGCCCGGTGGTTAGAGCTATGTGCATTGCGGTAGTGACTTTCTGAGCCAGGCTCGAATTCCGTTCAAGGGGATACCCCCACCCCCCACCCCCCACCCCCCACCCCGGGGATTCCCACCCCCCACCCCCCTCCCCCCGTGGATTCAACTTCAATGCCAACTCCACTCCTCCCAAAAGTCCGTCGAATGAGACTATAAACCGAGGTCCCTTGTGTGAATGCACACAGAACACCTTACGTACCTGTTAAAACCTATTCCACTTTTCAGAGGAGGAGGCCATTTTGTGCCGATGGGAACGGATGACAAAATGTATGTACAAAACTGTATACACGCAGGAACTGAATGTAAAAACAAGAGTATGAGTTCTTATTTCCTTAACTTCGAAATAAAGACTTGAAGTACAAAATAAAATCAAAATATAAAACGCAATGCATTATTATCATATTTATTATTGTCATCAGTATTATCATCACCATCGTTATCGTCATCGTCATCATTAGTACTATTATCATTGCTGCTTCTGCTGCTGCTGCCACTGATTTTGTTACTGTCAATACCGGTGTACGTGCTTCTGCAATGTTTGTGGGTGAGAATTTGTTTAGGCCCAAAACTTTTCCCCTATCCATGAAAACATGAATGATGGTCTGGGTGCTAGTCTTTCGGATGATGATGATAAACCGAGGTCATCACGTGTGTTACACATCATGATTTAGCGCACGTAAAAGAACCCACGGCAGCAAGGGGGTTGACCCTGGGAAAATTCTGTAGAAAAAAGCTACTCTGATAGGGAAACATATACAGTTGCAGACAGGAAAAAGAAAAAAAAAATAATGGGTAAACGCTGCACTTGTGGCGACGAGCTGTCCCCGGGGAGAGCTGCCCGAAGTTCACGCAGAGCAATCTGCTGTGACCTAAAGTGGTGTAAAATCAAATCAAATTAAAATTAAGGTATTCATCAACATCATCATTATTATTGTTGTTGCTGTTGTTGTTGTTGCTGCTGCTGCTGCTGCTGCTGCTGCTGCTGCTGCTGCTGCTGCTGCTGCTGCTGCTGCTGCTGTCACTAGTGTTATCTATTGCTACTGCTAGTGCTACCTGTGTACGTGCTACTGCAATGCTTGTGGATGACATTTTGTAATTACGTGTGTTTTTGTGCCTTTCCTTTCCACAAATCTCTGCCTCCAGTCCTTTCCCTATGTCAGTGTACGTGGAAATGGAAGGGTAATCTCATGATGTATGCTGGCATTAATGTGTAGCCTAGCCATTCATTCCATTACCACAGAAGCCGACAGTGTGTTAATGCACACAAAACATGCATCTCTCTCTCTCTCTCTCTCTCTCTCTCTCTCTCTCTCTCTCTCTCTCTCTCTCTCTTCTCTCTCTCTCTCTCTCTCTCTCTCTCTCTCTCTCCTCTCTCTCTCTCTCTCTCTCTCTCTCTCTCTCTCCTCTCTCTCTCTCTCTCTCTCTCTCTCTCTCTCTCTCTCTCTCTCTCTCTCTCTCTCTCTCTCTCTCTCTCTCTCTCTCTCTCTCTCTCTCCTCTCTCTCTCTCTCTCTCTCTCTCTCTCTCTCTCTCTCTCTCTCTCTCTCTCTCTCTCTCTCTCTCTCTCTCTCTCTCTCTCTCTCTCTCTCTCTCTCTCTCTCTCTCTCGCTCATTCTCTCACTGCTCACACACGTGTTGTATAGCTGAGGCCTGGATAAAGACAGAGTGGCATTACAAGCAAGTTCCGTACAGGTAGTGTGCAGTATTTAGTTTGAGTTAGCTGCTGTTGAGCACCAGGTTTATGATGCTCTCTGCAGTTTCTTCCTTCCTTTCTTCCTTCGTTCTTCTTATTGCTGCTTTTTCTTGTCCTTCCATTTTGCCAGGAGTTGTTTTCTTGGGATTGAAAAAATAGTGTATTGTTAATGACGAGGATGTCTTGCTGTTATCGTGATTACAATTATGATATTAGAGCAGCATAGAGCACTGGTACGCGTACATACATACATACATACATACACATACATACACACACGCAAACGCACGCACGCACACACACACACGGACACACACACTCACACACACACACACACACTCTCACACACACACGCACGCACGCACGCACGCATACACACAGATATGAGAGACAGACAGACAGAGAGACAAAGCCTGAGAGAGACACAGGGACAGAGTGCGACAACAAGAAATAACAAAAACAAACCCGAGTGTTCCTTTTTCTGTGGCCTTCTTCAGCACTAATGACCACAACATCATCTCAAAATACAAAACCTTCTCATTTCTGATATCATTAGCTTCTACTTCTATCTGATACACTAATGCCCCAGTTATGAATGCAGTAACAAAACAAACCACTTTTTTTCTGATAATGAGATAATGTATTCTGTCACTTCTGTTATTACAATGCCAATATTGTTCATGCGGTTGGTTCTCTAATTTTGCTAGTTTGCAAGCACTGCAAAACAATATGTTTTGCGTAAGTACTTTTCATCTTCTTTTTTTTCAAATAGGCCTACATCTCCTAAAACAATAGTTTAATGTATTTGCGAAATTTATTTACGTCACTTGATATATTTAATGCTTTTTATTTACGCGTTTGTTTAAGCTAGACTTTTAGACAGGTTATGTCTAAAGCTTTGAGTAATGTTTGGGATAGAAAATTTTGCTTCTGTAAAGCTTTTTTTTCCTAAAAGCTTTTTCTTCTTCCAATCGGTGGTCTAAATGTAACGCGCCTGCCTAGAAAGCAAAAAGTCCGGGTCGGTAGTGTGCGGTGGTGAGTGGTGGTCTGGATGCTAGTCTTTCGAATGACACGATAAACCTAGGTCCTGTATGTTACACAAAACTATCTATCGCACGTAAAAGAGCCCACAGCAACAGGAGAGTGATCCATGCCAAATTATGTTGTTGTTTTTTTTTTTTCAATTCAAAACAAGAAAGTATTTTGATTTGAAAAAAAAGTCACTATGACAGGGAAATAAATACAGCTTTAAACAGAAAAAGAAAAAGAAAATAATGAGTTGGCCTGCTCTTCTGGTGACGCGCACTTCCCGGGGGAGAGCAGCCTGAATTTCACACAAAAATGATGTCAACAAAATGTCGAAATCTTCCTTCCTTAAATAATGCATGGTACAGTAACCTAGAAGTGTGTGTTGACACCCTTTGTTTAGCCAGTGCAGGTATTCCGTTGATACACATGCGGCTTACTCACTTTCTCTGACTGGTAACCAAGGCAACAGGAAAGAATGACATTTTCAAGGAATTACACCAGTGCCGGATTTTGGTGGGTGGAATGGAGTACTAAGCTTATCCCTCGTGTTGCAATAGTTTTACTGATGTCACTGGTTCTGCCTTTGTGGTCTGGCATCGTTTTTCTTCTTCTTCTTCCACCACTACTACTGCAAGTGCAACTACAACTACAACAACAACAACAACAACAACAACAACAACAACTACTACTACTACTACTACTAACTACTACTACTACTACTACTACTACTACTACTACTACTACTACTACTACTACTACTACTTTTCTTCTTCCTCTTGCTCTTCCTCTCTTCTTCTTCTTCTTCTTCTTCTTCTTCTTCTTCTTCTTCTTCTTCTTCTTCTTCTTCTTCTTCTTCTTCTTCCTTCTTACTACTACTACTACCTACTACTACTACTACTACTACTACTACTACTACTACTACTACTACTACTACTACTACTACATACTACTACTACTTCCTACTACTACTACTGCTGCTGCTGCTGCTGCTGCTGCTGCTGGCTGCTGCTGCCGTTTAGATGCTACTGCAGCTGCTGCTGCTGCTGCTGCTGCTGATGATGATGATGATGATGATGATGAAGATACTGCTGCTGCTGCTGCTGCTACTACTACTACTTTTACTACCGCTGCTGCTGCTGCTGCTGCTGCTGCTGCTGCGCGCTGCTGTGCTGATGCTGCTGCTGCTGCTGATGATGATGATGATGATGATGATGATGATGATGATGATGATGATGATGCTGATGGTGATGAGGAGGAGGAGGAGGAGAGGAGGACGACGACGACGACGACGACAACAATGAAGAAGAAGAGGAGGAGGACGACGACGACGACGACGACGACGATGACAATGACGATCAACATTCTATACAATCCAAACTCTGCTAATAGACTCGACTACCATCGTACACCATTGCAGTTTCTTTCTGCTTTCAACTCCAGTTTGCCTAAGGTGCCAGCTTCCCCTTGACCCTGAAGAGAGGCTTGCACAGAGACCGTCCTCAATCCATGCACAAGAAAGAAGGGGAAATATTGTCTCCATCTTTTTGATGCAGATTAGATGTGTTGGCTCTTTTTTTTTTAACAATTGTTAATGTCTAAGATACCTTCGTTAAGCTAATCGTTATGGTCTTATTCTGTGTATAATGTAAGCAGGGCTGTTTGGGGGCACATTTGTGGAATTTAAAGTGCAGTTGTACAGTTTGTTTGTTTCGTGTTTTCTTTCTTTTCTTTCTTTTTTTCTTTTTTTCTTTTCTTTCTTTCTTCGTTTTTATTCTTTCTTTTCTCTTCCCTTACTTTCTCTTTCTTTCTTTCTTTCTTTCTTTCTTTCTTTCTTTCTTTCTTTCTTTCTTTCTTCTCTTTCTTTCTTTCTTCTTTTTTCCCCTTCCTTACTCCCTTCTTCTCTTTCTTTCTTAATTTGTTTCTTTTTTCTGTCTGTCATTATTTCTTTCTTTCTTTCCTCCTTCCTTTATTTTTTTTCCTTTCTTTCTACCTACCTAGTACCTACCTTCTTTCCTTCCTTTCCTTCCTTCATTCCTTTCTTCATTCCCTCGTTTCTTTCCTCCTTCCTTTATTTTTTTCCTTTCTTTCTACCTACCTAGTACCTACCTTCCTTCCTTCCTTTCCTTCCTTCATTCCTTTCTTCATTCCCTCGTTTCTTTCCTTCCTTCCTTTATTCTTTTCTTCCTCCCTTCCTTTTTTCCTTCCTTCCTTCCTTCCTTCCTTCCTTCCTTCCTTCCTTCCTTCCTTCCTTCCTTCCTTCCTTTCCTTCTTTCTTTCTTTCTTTCTTTCTTTTTAAGATCTGTCTAGTATGCTTGTTGTTGCACGTTTGTCAAAAAATCTGTCAGATTCCCTGCCAGCGCGTACGTACAAAAACTAATACCATCATGTGTTCAGATTCTAATTGTGTGAGTAGATGCGATGAGATTATGTCTGGCTACTGCCTGCAAAAAAGCTTTTTACTTTGGGCTTTTTAGTCCATGGCTTTGAGCCAGTGGACTAATCCCATTGTATATCTGTACAGATGGCCCAGGCTTTGGGAGGTAAGAGTGAACATGCAGACAGACATTGCTTTAATGCACATGCAGCTAGCTGCTTCCAAAGGGGTGCACAGACTGTTGCTACAGCAACAGAGAGATTGGTCTTTTCAAAGAATTGGGACTGTTGGGGGGGTGGGAGGTATGGGGGGTGGGGGGGTTGGGGTTGTTCAGTTGGTGTTGAGGACTCAGTGGGTTCTTTTGTCATTGTTTCTGTCCTCTGGCTCATCCACTGCCAAATCTGCTCTGTCTACCACTGATGCTGATGCTACCTGTGTGGCTATGTTACTCTTCTGTCTATCACTGATGCTGCTGCTACGTGCTGCTATGTTAATGCTCTGTGTACTACTGATGCTATGTTACTGCATCATATCATGTAACATATCATGGTACACAGAGCAGTAGCAAACCATCAGTAGTATTACACAGAGCATTAGCATAGCAACAAGTAGCAGCTATGTTATGTTGCTGCTCTGTAACTGATGCTTCTGCTACGTGTTGCTATGCTACTGCTCTGTGTAACACTGATGCTATGGCATTTGATGCTATACTTCTGCTCTGTGTACC
>CM060328.1:26820181-26830181 GCA_030674155.1 Stramonita haemastoma
CACGGAGTCTATCCGAAGCCAACGATTCCCTCATCGCGCAGGAGAGAAGTGGTCAGACAGACCGGTACACAGAGGGAGAAACAACCAGGCGAGGGGAGTTGACAGAGGAGGCAGCCGGACACCCGGGGCTTCACACCTTCCACCGCGCAATGTGGGGCCAGGGGCAGTGCAGACGGGAGGTACCGGCGGTCAGGGCAGGCAGCCTGTCTGCAGTCGGGAGGGCCAGGTCAGCAGCAGTGGGACAACCGGCAGCGGTGCAGCAGCCAGGAAATCCACGCCTGTAGCAAAGGAGGGGCAGCAGCGGGGTGCGGACTACGGGCGGTCCCAGCAGGCGGCAATGTCTCAGGAGCCACAGGACTTTTCTCCTCCTCCGCTGCTGACCATGTCTCCTGACCTGTCCTGCAGAGCGGAGGATGAAGTGGGCAGCCCCGGATCTGAGGGCGACATGGAGGTGTTTGATGAGGTCTCCCACCTCTGATGCCTGACTTCCTGGAAAACATGCAGTGCCCACAAGAACGAGGCTGGAATCCAAAAGCAGATTGTGGAGTCAAGAGACTGAACCAGAATGTGGGATTTCCTCCAAACGCCTCCTGCTCGCGCTTGTGTGTGCGTGTGTGTGTGCGTGCGTGTGTGTGTGTGTGTGTGTGTGTGTGATGTGTGTGAGTGTGTGCGTGCGTGCGTGCGTGCGTGCGTGTGTGTGTGTGTGTGTGGTGAGAGTGTGTGTGCATGTGCGTGCGTTTATGGTGTGTGTGTGTGTGTGTGTGTGTGTGTGTGAGTGAGTGGTGTATATATGTACGTGCGTGCATGCGTGCGTGCGTGTGTGTGTATATATGTATGCGTGCGTGTGTGAGCGTGTGTATGTATGCGCGGGCGTGCGGAATTATCATCCAATGTCCCACATGATTGCTTGCCTGTACACAACCGTACCGACGCTTTTTTCGGTCTCCGAATCTTGGCAGTTGCGTTAATGTTCGTTACTCTTTGTACCGACTATAACAATAAGGAGGGGGGGGGGGGGGGGGGGGGGGGGGGGGACATGTGAATGTGGGGGGGGACGTGAATGTGGGGGGGGGCGACGGGACACTGTGAATGTGGTGTTAGGCTCCCGGTCTGGCGTCGGGGTTTCGGGTCGCTGTGGACTCCCCCATTCGAAGATTTTATTTGTTTACTTCTTTTGTGAGTGTTTTGTCTCCTGTGAGGGCGTTGGTACCGATCCCGCCAGCCGGGATTTTTTCCGGTGGGTGGATGGACCATGGACCATCCATGGTCGGTCGAATGTTGAGTGGGGCGGCGCTGATGTTGGCTCCGGAGGCGGGATCCTCTTGTGCGAGACTCGCGACGCGTCGGCGGATCGTGAGCGCATCGCTGTGACCACTAGGCCTAGGCTATCCCGTCCACCCTCGGCGTGGGAGGACCTTGTAGCTCTAGTGGAGGATGTGAAGACGTCAAAAGGAAAAATGATAATGATAAACGCGTTGTCTGTCACTGAGGTTGTCCCATGAACGCATGCGTGTATGTGCGCAAGTTGTTATATGCATGTGTTGGATAGAGCGAGCAAGCGAGTGGGCGAGAGAGAGAGATGGTTTTTGATATTATTGTTATAATCACTGTTAGTCGTCGTAGTGAAAGTATTGATATTGGAGGTGGTGGTGGTGGTGGGGGTGATGACGGTGGTGGTGGTGGTAGAGTGATGGTACATGGTAACAGTAATCGTGGTAGCGGTGGTGGTGGTGGTGGTGGTAGTAATAGTTGTAGTAGTAATAGTGGTAGATGGTGGTGGTGGTGGTGGTAGTGGTAGTAGTGGTAGTAGTTGTGGTGGTAGTGGTAGTAGTGGTAGTGGTGGTGGTTAGTAGTAGTAGTAGTAGTAGTAGTAGTAGTAGTAGTTAGTAGTAGTAGTAGTAGTAGTAGTAGTAGTAGTAGTAGTAGTAGTAGTAGTAGTAGTAGTAGTTGTAGTGGTGGTGGTGGTATGTAGTAGTGGTAGTAGTAGTAGTAGTAGTAGTGGTAGTAGTAGTGATTGGTGGTGGTGGTAGAAGAAGTAGTAGTAGAGGTAGTAGTAGTATTTGTAGTAGTGGTAGAGGTAGTAGCAGTGGTGGCAGCGGTGGTGGCAGCGGCAGTAGTAGAAGTAGTAGAGGGGGTGTGGTGATGGTGGTGATGGTGGTAGTGGTAGTTTTAATGGTAGTAGTAGTAAATAGTGGTGGTGGTGGTGGTAGTAGTAGTAGTAGTAGTTAGTAGTAGTAGTAGTAGTAGTAGTAGTAGTAGTAGTAGTAGTAGTAGCAGTAGTAGTAGTAGTAGTAGTAGTAGTAGTAGTAGTAGAATGCTGCACATAAAGGAAAGTGAAGTACTATATTAAATGGATTATGAACCAATGCGACACAGACCATTGACCATGATCGGCGTTCAAGTGTGGTTTTCCTGTGCTATGTGCACTTTTAAAGTTTTGAATCTATTACTTGTCTTGTTACCGCCTTTTTGTTTTGCTTTTTTCTTGTACACAGTTTGCATGTTTAATGCTTATGGAGACAATCAAGGTATTTTTCTTCAGGCCATATTGGAAGAGCCATTGCTATCTGATATCCAGCTATTTTCAACTGTAATAAAAATACATGGATAGTATTTCCCTTGTATCACTAAACTGCCAAGGATTAGGTGATGCTAAAAAGAGACGTGATGTATTCCAGTATCTGAAGCAAAAGTCGCACTCAGTTTTTTGTCTACAAGATACACACTTTACTAAGAAAATAGAACCGTTTGTGACAGCGGAGTGGGGCTACAAGTGTATATTTTCTTCTAATAGCTCAAACTCCAGAGGAGTGGCTATAATGTTCAATAATACTTTTGAATTTAAGATAAAAGGGGTGCACAGAGACCAGGATGGGAACTTTGTGATATTTTTATTTAGATATATGGAACAGGATCTGCTTCTTGTTAATGTTTATGGACCTAACAGAGACATTCCTGAATTCTATTTACACTTAAAAGATGTAATTAAAAGTTTTAAAACACGCAATGTTATCTGTGTTGGTGATTGGAACCTTGTCTTAGATCCATCCCTTGATTACAATAATTATAAACATACTAACAACCCTAAAGCTCGAGAAAGTGTGCTGAATATGATTGAAGAATTACAGTTGTCAGACATATGGAGGGAATACAATCTCGACTGTAAAAGATTCACTTGGAGAAAGACAAATCCTTTAAAACAAAGCAGATTAGATTTTTTCCTTCTCTCTGAGTACCTTATATTTGCTGTTGAAATGCCTGATATTCACTATGGTTATCGATCAGATCATTCTATGATTAGTCTGAGATTGAAATTTGGTAAACAAAAAAAATGCATGACATACTGGAAATTCAATAACTCTCTCCTCAAAGATAATATATATACAAAAGAAATTAATGAAACTATTAACAGTGTTATCGGAGAGTATGCTGTTGATAACTATGAGAAAGAACATCTGGAAGAAATCTCTGAAACCAACATAAAGTTAACAATTCCTGAAAACGTGTTTCTAGATTTTCTTATGATGAAAATTAGAGCAAAGACAATAGCATATGCAACAAAGAAAAAGAAGGAAAGAGAACAAGAAGAACAAAAGCTAGAAAATCAAATCAGGGAAGTAGAACAAAAAATAAACAAAACAGAGCATGACATTCAACAATTAAATGATTTCAGTAGTGAACTAACAGCAATTAGAGAAGTTAAAATGAAGGGTGTTCTACTCAGATCAAAAGCAAGATGGGTGGAAGAAGGAGAAAAAATCACAAAGTATTTTTGTAATTTAGAAAAAAGGAATTATATCAGCAAATATATGCCAAAGTTGGTTTCAAATGAGAAAGAGTTATATAGGTCTGATGATATTCTTTCGGAAGTTAAGGAATTTTATGAAGACTTATATAAAGAACGGAAAGTGAAAGAATATGAGTTTAAAGATCTAGTCTCAGAAATCCCTAAGCTATCAAGTGAAGAAAAAAAATCGCTTGAAGGTGAGATAACATTGGAAGAAGCTGGACGGGCTCTCAGAAATATGAAACATGGGAAAAGCCCAGGCTCTGACGGGTTTACTTCAGAATTCTTCAAGGTTTTTTGGAAACGACTTGGTTCTTTTGTAGTTAGAGCTTTAAATAGATCCTTTAAAGATGGGAATTAACAAATACACAAAAAGAAGGAATAATTACATGCATCCCTAAACATGACAAACCAAAAGAATTCATCAAAAACTGGAGGCCAATATCCTTACTTAATGTTGTCTATAAAATAGGTTCATCCTGTATAGCTAATCGAATAAAAACAGTTCTTCCTAGACTCATTAATGAAGATCAGACAGGATTTATGTCTAACAGATATATAGGAGATAATATAAGATTGTTGTATGATCTAATGAGCTACCTAAAAATGAAAAACCTTCCAGGTATGTTAATTTCCATTGATTTTGAAAAGGCTTTCGACTCTTTAAGTTGGCAGTTTATTTCAAAAGTATTCAAATCATTTGGATTTGGAAAAGATATACTTCGTTGGATTTCAACTTTCTATAGAAATATTAAGTCTACAGTAATAGTCAATGGACAGTGTTCCTCCTGGTTTAAATATACACAGAGGATGCAGACAGGGTGACCCAATATCTCCATACCTATTTATTGTCTCGGCAGAAATTCTGGCAATTATGATAAGAGAAAACCCAAACATAAAAGGTATTTATGTTAATAATACAGAATACAAGTTGTCACAGTTTGCTGATGATACACAGCTGATAAATAAAGGTGACAGCATATCATTTGAACAGACCATGAAAACTTTAAACTTATTCGGAAATGTAACTGGACTTTTTATGAATACAGAGAAAACAAAAGTAATATGGCTTGGGAGCAAAACCTTTTTGATGTAAGGTATATGACCCATTTAAAGTTAGACTGGAACCCCAAACAGTTCAAGATACTTGGAATATGGTTTTACACCGGATTTGTCAGAATGTGAAAAACTAAATTATGATAACAAAATTACAGAAGTAAGAACTTTATTCAACATCTGGATAAAAAGGGATATTACACCTATTGGTAGAGTGGCAGTGCTAAAATCTTTAATTCTATCTAAACTGATATATCTCTGGATCCTGTTACCGAATCCACCAAATGATTATATAGATATACTTCAGAAATTGTGTTTTAAGTTTGTGTGGAAAAACAAACAAGACAGAATCTCGAGAAAAACCACAGTCAAACACATAAAACATGGAGGATTGGGAATACCATCTCTAAAACACTATACTATGGGGTTAAAACTTATGTGGATAAGAAAACTTAAACTAAATAATCCTAAATGGAGTTCCATAATTGAAGTGATTTGCCCTTTTGTCAAAGATCTGGACAAATATAGTTACTTTATACCCCTTAGAAGAAAATGTTCAAACACATTCTGGTTTGACACATTCCACGCATACAAAATGTTTGGCAGGAAAGTCAAAATTGTTAATTCTGAAGATCTTTTGGCTGAAAACATATTTTATAATGAAAATATTAAAGTTGGTGGAAACTTTTTTCATGTAAAGGAATGGATAGAAAAGGATATATATCGAATTGCAGATTTAGTTGACGAAAATGGAATTTTTTTGACGTACGACCTTTTTAAGGAGAAATATGATATCAGGACAAATGTTATTACATATCTAGGCTGTGTTCAAGCAATTAAAAGGTATATTCGTACAACGGGTATTAATATGGATAATAATACATCAAACAACCTCCAAAAGGCTTTGAACTTGATTTTGACTGTTAAAAAAGGAACACGCCCTTATTATGATATTCTGGTTGCAGATAACATTCTGCCAAAGTGTTGTGACAAGTGGAACAAATCAATACCAAGGGATCTTAACTGGATAAAGGTTTTTGACAAGGTGCATAAGATAAAAGAAATTAAAATGAAATGGTTCCAGATACGACTGATCCACAAAATTCTAGCTACAAATAATATTCTTGAAAAAATGAAAATTGTTGAAAATAATAAATGCACATTCTGTACTTCTGAGAAAGAAACTGTTGACCATCTATTCTATGCTTGCAGCAAAACTTCTTATTTTTGGACAGAATTGCAAAACTTTCTTCATAAAAATTGTGCCAATACACATGGTCTAGTGCTGTCAAAAGAACAGATTTTATTTGGATTTGATTCTCGATCAAAAGGAGATGAAATACTAGACGAAATACTAATCACTGCAAAATTTTTTATATACAAATGTAGAGTACAAAAAGCGGCACCTATGTTTTCGGTTTTTAGAAAGTATATGACAAAACAATATCAAATTAAAGAATATATTGCCAAAACAAACATGACTTATAGTGTATTTGCAGCTAAATGGCAACATTACAAACAACTAGTTGATGATGGGTAGATACATTTTGAAGAAAACTGGTTTTTTGTTTGTTTGTTTGTTTTTTGTGTTTTCTGCATTGTTTTTTTGATGTAATACGTAGCATCGCTACATTGCTTATTTTGTAAAACAACTGAAAATTCACTTGGGGTATTCTCGAATGTAATCTGTGTACTCTCTCTTATCTTCTTCTTTTTTTTTCCCGACTGTTTGTTTGGTTGTATCTGTTATATCCATACTCTGAATATATTGCAAATTGTTACTCTATGTCATGCAAACAAATAGTAAAAATTTTTGTGTGTGTTTTGTTTTTGTTTTGTTTTTGTTTGTTTTTTGTTCTGTTTTGTTTTGTTTTTGTTTTGTTGTTGTTGTTGTTGTTGTTTGTTTTTGTTTCTTTTGGATAACATTATAACTTGGCTCATTTGCAATGTTCAAATCATTTAGAGTGCAATGTACATTTGAATGTTTGAATCACTTAATAGTATACGATTAATTCAATTGGAAAGTTTTAATAGTTTGGAATGTAGTATATATTTGGTTTATTGCAAATGTAGCTATCATTTGAAATGTAATGCATATTTGGATTATTAAAAAATAAAAAATAAAAAATAAAAAAATAAAAAAAATAAAAGACAATTTCTCAAAACTAAAAAAAAAAAAAATAATAAAAAATAAATAAATAATAGTTAGATACATTTGTATTTCATTCTCCTTGTGTCCGCCTTTTTCTGTCTTTCTCTCACTGTATCTGTCTGTCTTTCTGTCTTTCAGCATATCAGTCTCTCTCTCTCTCATCATCTCTCTCTCTCTCTCACTCTCTCTTTCTTGCTTTCTTTCTTGCTTTCTTTCTTTCTTTCTTTCTTTCTTTCTTCCTTCCTTCCTTCCTTCCTTTCCTTCTTTCCTTCTTTCCTTCCTTCCTTCCTTCCTTCCCTTCCTTCTTTCCTTCCTTCCTTCCTTCCTTCCTTCCTTCCTTTCTCTCTCTCTCTGTCTGTCTCTCTCTCTCTCTCTCTGTCTCTGTCTCTGTCTCTCTGTCTCTGTCTCTGTCTCTCTCTCTCTCTCTCTCTCTCTCTCTCTCTTCTCTCTCTCTCTCTCTCTCTCTCTCTCTCTCTTCTTCTCTCTCTCTCTTCTCTCATCATCTCAACCTCTTTCTCTCATCCTCCCTCTGTGTGTGTGTGTGTGTGTGTGTGTGTGTGTGTGTGTGTGTGTGTGTGTGTGTGTGTGTGTGTGTGTGTGTGTGTGTGTATGTGTGTGTGTGTGTGTGTGTGTGTGTGTGTGTCTCCCTCTATCTCTCCCTGTCTCTCTGTATGTCTCTCCCTCTATCTCTCCCTGTCTGTCTCCCTGTCTCCCTGTCTCCCTGTCTCCCTGTCTGTCTGTCTGTCTGTCTGTCTGTCTGTCTGTGTCTCTGTCTCTGTCTCTGTCTCTGTCTCTCTCTCTCTCTCTCTCTCTCTTCTCTCTCTCTCTCTCTCTCTCTCTCTCTCTTCTCTCTTCTCTCTCTCTCTCTCTCTCTCTCTCTCCACACACACACACACACACACACACACGTACACACACACACAACAACCACACACACTCTCTCTGTCTTTCTCTCTGTCCTATCCAGACCACTTACAATTTGCCATTCTTCGCAAGCTCTTTTAATATCACACTTCCTTCTCTCATTTCTATTCCTGCTCTCTTCTTCCGGCATCTCGAAGGGACAGAGGCATTAAGTTCACAGAGAGAGATAGAGATAGAGAGAGAGAGAGAGACAGGAGAGAGAGAGAGAGAGGAGAGAGAGAGAGAGAGAGAGAGAGAGAGAGAGAGAGAGAGAGAGAGAGAGAGAGAGAGAGAGAGAGAGAGAAGGAGGAGACAGAGAGGGATAAGAGAGAGAGGCAGAAAAAAGGAAAAAACAAATAAAACAATGAAATAAAAAGGTTACTAATAAGATGAAGAAGAAATGAAAATCTCACAAAGAAACAAAAACAAAAAGAATGAAGAAAAACGGAAACAAAAAAAGAAAGAAATGCCAAAAAGAATGAAAGAAAGAAATGCAAAAAAGAAAAGAAAGCGAGAGAGAGATAGAGAGAGAGAGACAGAGAAACAGAGAGAGACAGAGAGAGACATAGACAGAGACAGAGACAGAGACATAGACAGAGAGAGAGACAGAGAGAAACAGAGAGATAAAAGAAAGAAAAAAAGAAAATGCACGAAGAAAGAAAGAAAAAAAAACAAAGAAAAGAAATAAAGAAGGAAACAAATAAAAACAAACAACAAAGAACGACAAAAATATAACCCACCAAAAACAAAAAAAAAAGCAAAGGAAAGGAAAAGAAAGAAATGAGAAAGAAAGAAAGAAAGAAAGAAAGAAAGAAAGAAATTAAGAAAGAAAGAAAGAATGAAAGAAAGAAAGAAGAAAGAAAGAAAGAAAGAAAGAAAGAAAGAAAGAAAGAAAGAAAGAAAGAAAGAAAGAAAGAAAGAAAATCATCACTTAAGTACAGCTTACGATTGTCGCATAAACGCCATCAAAAATATAAAAAAGTAACCAACAATACACAAGGTTCTGATTACCGTTGACACTTGTCTACTATGGTGTGCTGGTGGTGTTAGTATTGATCTTGTCTGTGTCAGTCAAGTTATAAAGCAAATAGGTTTCTTTGAAAGCTAATGTTTGTGTGTGTGTGTGCGTGTGTATGTGCGTGCGTGCATGCGGTGCGTGCGTGTGTGTGTGTGTTTTGTGTGTGTGTGTGTGTGTGTGTGTTTGTGTGTGTGTTTGTGTGTGTGTGTGTTTGTGTGTGTGTGTGTGTGTGTGTTTGTGTGTGTGTTGTTGTTGTCTTCAATTTAACGTCTGTTCACACTCAGTGATATTAGACGAGGAAAGTGGAAAGTAAAGAAGTTGAAGAAGGGAGTGGAAGGAGTGGGAGAAGAAAAGACTGAAGAATTAGCGTGTGGGTGGATGTTTTTGTACATGAAAAAGGTAATAATACTTATTTAAAATAAAAATTTAAAAAAAAAAAAAAAAAAAAAAAAAAAAAAAAAAAAAAAAAATCTTAGACATGAGAAAAGTTTAAATTTAACAAAGTGTGAACATTAAACATCAATAATGTAACTACAACAAATAATCAAGTGGACTGTGCAATAAACATCTAGCAATGGCAAAGGCTAACTTTGAATTTTCAAATACTTTTTTCAGAGACTGCTCGGAAAATACAGGTAAGAAGGGCTTTACAATTGGGCACTCAAATATGATATGAGTATTTGTAATATGATCTCCGCATAGACATTTGACATTTTTACAAAATTTTGTGATGAATGCATTTAATTTCATTCTAAAATACAATGCATTTACTCTTCTTGTGGTTATAACACTAGACTGTATTTTAGAGGGAGACATGTAACATGAAATAAGGGAACTAGTCAGACCATTCTTTAGACATTGTTCCTTGAATTGAACAGATTCTTTCAACTTACTCCATGACTTTTGTTCTAATATGCGGTATCCCTCCTGTAGAGATAAGGGAACATGTAGTTCTATTGATTCCAAAACATGTCTTGCCCCCTTTTTTGCAGCTCTATCAGCCCACTCGTTTGGAAATATTCCAACATGTGAAGGTACCCAACAAAAATGAACCGGAATACCTCTTAAACTTAGAAGGTGTATG
>CM060328.1:26835181-26840181 GCA_030674155.1 Stramonita haemastoma
ATAGATAGATAGATAGATAGATAGATAGATAGATAGATAGACAGATAGATAGATAGAGAGAGAGAGAGATAGAGAGATAGAGAGATAGAGAGAGAGAGATAGATAGATAGATAGATAGATAGATAGATAGATAGATAGATAGATAGATAGATAGATAGATAGATAGATAGATAGATCAATAGATAGAGACACACAGAGAGAGTAGAAGAAGCAGTAGTGGTAGTAATAGCAGTAGCAGCAGAAGTAGCAGAAGTGGTAGTAGTAGCAGTAGCAGCAGAAGCAGCAGTAAGTAGCAGCAGCAGTAGCAGCAGCAGTAGTGGTAGCAGCAGCAGCAGTAGTAGCAGCAGCAGCAGCAGCAGCAGCAGTAGTAGTAGTAGTAGTAGTAGTAGTAGTAGTAGTAGTAGTAGTAGTAGTAGTAGTAGTAGTAGTAGTAGGAGGAGGAGGAGGAGGAGGAGGAGGAGGAGTAGGAGTAGTACTAGTAGTAGTCGTGGTAGTAGTAATTTACCAGCTAGCTAACTGGGCAAATAACAAACCAACCAACCAACCAACCAACCAACCAACCAACCAACCAACCAACCAACCAACCAACCAACCAACCAACTTTCCACCAGACCAACTAATCAACCCACTAACTAGCCAGCTGGCTAGCTAGCTAGCTTGCTAGCTAACTAACTAACGGGGGACAGGATAGCCTAGTGGTCAGAACATTGCGCTCGCAATTTGACGACCCGGGTTCAATTCCCATTCGAGGATATTTTTCTCCTAGAGTTAACATCAGTGCTGACTCCACTCCCTCAAGAGTGCTTCAGATGAGACTATAAACCAAGGCCCCGTGTGCGAACGCATGCAGAACATATTACCCACACGTTGTCTTGTTCCGCTTTTCGTAAGAGTAGGCCATCGTGTGCAGGTGGGAACAGGTGACATTTACAAAACCTGCATACACACGGGGATTTGATGTAAAAAAAAAGCACAAGAGTGCTTATCCCACTATCCTCAATATAAAAGAATAAAATAAAATAAACCAACCAAGCAAACAACTACTAAAAAAAACACAACCCAACATGCCCTAGGCAAAATACTGTTACAATACTAACACATCAATCATCAGACTCTACAGGCAATGCCAGAAGCAAAAGCGGTCAAATGTTTAATGCGTTTCTATTATTCATAATTATGTGTCCATTATTATCATTTCTGCTCAAACGCTATGATTGGCGTGGTAAATGAAAAAATAAAATAAAAAAAAACCCGTAGCAACAGCTGGGTTATGTGTGTGTGTGTGTGTGTGTGTGTGTGTGTGTGTGTGTGTGTGTGTGTGTGTGTGTGTGTGTGTGTGTGTGTGTGTGTGTGTGTGTGTGTGTGTGTGTGTGTGTGTGTGTGCGCGCGCGCGCGTGCGTGCGTGTGTGTTTGTTTATTCATTTTGTGACGCTCCGCCACGAAATGAGTCGCTTAGCACCTCACCCACTTTTCCGCTAGGAGCCATTAAAGGCAGATGGGGGTCAAGTTGTCGATTTTGAGATTTTGATTCATTATAAACCTATAACCATTACTCTACCTTGTAGTGAAATACCAAGCCATAATTTTGTTGTTTTCTGCCTTTAAAGGTGTTTTAAAAATACCCAAGCCTTCATTCTGTTCACCTATCAGGATGCTAAACTTGTCCCAATTCTCATTTTGTCATTTCCTGCAGTCTATCATTTCAAGTTGTAATAACTTTTCATAGAATTGTCCGATTTTCAATCTGTTTTGGGTATTGTATAGCCATTGTATTGCATATTAGTAACATGTCATAAACTACAAATTGACCTCAGGTGCAATGCGACTCATTATGTGGTGGAGCGTCACATTTATTCTTTTATATTGAGGGTAATGGAATAAGCACTCATGTGTTTTTTTGCATGCAGTCCCCGTATGTATGCAATTTTGTAAATCTTGTCATCTGTTCCCACCGGCACACGATAGCCTACTCTTACGAAAAGCGGAACAGGATGTAACTTGTGCGCAAGATGTTCTGCGTGCGTTCGCACACGGGGCCTCGGTTTACAGTCTCATCCGAAAGAGTTTTGGGGAGAGTAGAGTCAGCACTGACGTTAACTCCTTGTGTTAACTCTCTGTGTGTGTGTGTGTGTGTGTGTATGTGTGTGCGCATGCACATGCGTTTTGTGTGTGTGTGTGTATGTGTGTGTGTGTGTGTGTGTGCGCGCGCGCGCGCGCGCGCTCGTGTGCACCTACGTTGCACGTGTCTTCGTGTTAACGTCTATCCACTAGGAAGTGATTCTATATAATCACGCATATATATATATATATATATATATATATATATATATATATATATATACACGTGATGCCATGGACTGTTTCATTTCTTTAGCTAAAACAATATGTAACAGAGTGCAGGTATTTGATCTGCTGCGACTCTGATCAATTTCTCGGCAACGACAGCACGGTCAGACAGTGAAAATGTAGCTACATAAATACTATATTATGCCGTTACGGGCGAAGCCTATGCAATGGACAGTTTTCGACCACCACCACCCCAAAGATACAGAACGTTGCACAATTCACAGGTGTGGATCTAAATTTAGATCCACGACGCTGCAATTGGCAGCTCCGATCGCATGGGAAATAATCTAATTACCGCCCCGTCGCATATGCAAGGATGGTCCTGTCTACGTATGAAACAACAGGGAACGATTCACCTACTTATGACATAGTGTGTTTTTTAACCCAAAATTGAAACACACACTCGTTCAAGTGACCTCGTGGAAAAAAAAGCACTTTATTTACAAGAGTGTTATCACTTTCCTATTTAGGTAACAGCTGATGCAGTTTAATTATACAACCCGGTTTCAATGAACAATAAGTAAAAGGGAATAATAATCCATGATTCATTAGATAGGCAGCAGCTGATGATCATTATGGAATA
Source organism: Stramonita haemastoma (assembly GCA_030674155.1). NCBI lineage: Eukaryota > Metazoa > Mollusca > Gastropoda > Neogastropoda > Muricidae > Stramonita > Stramonita haemastoma. The sequence continues at coordinate 26,838,111 of CM060328.1, forward strand.
TACCAGGAGAAATGAAACAGTGGGGTAGCGCACACCACCAGAATGCGTATGCTCACGTGCGCGCGCGCGCGCGCACACACACACACACACACACACACACACACACACACACACACACACACACACACACTCACACACAGATAAAGACAGATATAGGGAGCCAGCTAGATGTATGTGTGCAATTACCTGTGTACACATGCATGTCATTATGTATGTTTGTTTGTCTGTCTTTCTGTCTGTCTGTCTGTCCGTATGTCTGTCTGTGTGTACGTATGTGTCAAAGAAAGACAGAACAAAAAGTAGTCAGATAAAAAACCCACACCCAGACAAGTACAGAAAAAGTTTAGAGAATACTCTTTATTTTTTCCCCAATCATATTAACAAAAACCACTCCAGCATAAAGAAAAATACTCCCAGTTAATACAGTCTACTCAGCAAGTGTTTCATTCAGTTGTTTCGTAATTTTAAGCATTCCTTGGAATAAAGTTTCAGGCATTTGGTTAACCAGTGTACTCCAACTCATTCGGAATATCTGGAAATTTGATCACAGTTTGATATGCACTACGTGAAAATATCTTAGGCTTTGAATCCATTGCCATATCGGCAGGGATATGTCAGCTTCACAAATTTAAGAGAGAGAGAGAGAGAGAGAGGAGAGAGAGAGAGAGAGAGAGAGAGAGAGAGAGAGAGAGAGAGAGAGAGAGAGAGAGAGAGAGAGAGAGAGAGAGAGAGAGAGAGAGAGATATATATATATATATATATCACGTTTGTGGAGCTATTACGACCGTCCTGCTTTAAACTTTCAACAGCTGTGCCTTATATATATATATATATTATATATATATATATATATATATATATATATATATATATATATATATATATATATATATATATATATATATATATATATATATATATATATACTGTGCGTGTCTTCTTGATTGTTGTATGTGTGTGTGTTTACAAACATAAAACTACAAAACTGCCTGATATCTTTTCTAATAAAACATGCGTAAAGGTACCACTGCTCAACCCACAAAGTAAGGGAAATTGAGAAAGAAATTCATATTTAGATTGGAGCACATTATGCCTTGGAAACAGTCTGTACAGTTAAGTCTAATAGTACACCATGGGTTTAAAGGGAAAAAGGAGCAACATGGAATAATTCATCACTGAATAGGCAGCAACTGAATATGTGAAATACAAACGTAAATTGGAAACAACATAATGCTGTGTGATGATGATGATGATGATGATGATGATGATGATGATGATGATGATGATGATGATGATGATGATGATGATGATGATGAGAGACAGACAGACAGACAGACAGACAGACAGACAGACAGACAGACAGACAGACAGACAGACAGACAGACAGACAGTCTGAGACTTAGAGACACCGACAGAAAGAATCAAAGACAAGACTCACACATAGACAGAAACAGAAGGGAAAAAAAAAGGAGAGATAAAGGAAGAATTGTAAAAGAGTGAAAATGCAGTTACTTTTTCTTCCTTTCTTTTTTCGTGTGTATTTGTGTGTGTGGGGGGGGGGGGGGGGTAGGGGGGCAGGAGGAGGCCCCACATCCCAGGGTTTCTTAGTGCATCAACTACTGTTCCTGTTGATACAGAAGAGAGTTCTACCAGTCTGCTTAGCTCAGTGTGTTTGTTGTTAGTGAGCCTTTCCCTGCCTTCAACACTGCAGCGGTTTACCCATAACATGCACTCTCTGTCTGTCTCCACACATCCGAGAATATCCCTGGATCTGCAAGTGCATGCTTTAGTTAGATGTCAACATTGCTTGTATGGATGACGTTCGAAACAGGTCATGAGCAGACACATATTATTAATTACTTGATTCTTGGTGGTTGTTTTGGCTGTTTAATTAATAGAGGATGGTTTTTGTTTGTGCTAGAAGGTATCTACGGTTTAATGACAATCCTTATTGTAGTGTGTTAAAGCATTAACCACGGGGGTTTTCTCGTTAGTTTTTTATGTTTGGGGTTTGTTTTGTTTTGTTTGTTTTTTGTTTGGTTGGTTTTTGTTGTTGTTGTTTTTTGGGGTG
>CM060328.1:26850181-26852681 GCA_030674155.1 Stramonita haemastoma
GCAAACCACAGTCCTCTTCAATAGCCCTGAATTCAGCAAGAGGAGAGGAGAGAGAGAGAGAGAGAGCTGAAAAGAGAAACACACACACACACACACACACACACACACACACACACACACACACACACACACACACACACACACACCCACACCACACACACACACACACACACACACACACACCACACACACACACACACACACACACACACACACACACACACACACACACACACACACACACACACACACACACACACACACACACACACACACACACACACACACACACACACCACACACACACACACACACACACAAAACGACACAACAAACACAACAAACAAAACACAACAAAAAAATAACCCTCTTGATCGCGTGACTCTGAGACTGACGGAGGAGGAGGAGAGGAAAAAGTAAGGGGGAAAAGATAAGGGCTATTTGGACCTGTTGCCTTTGGCTCCAGTGCCTGTCAAAGCGGGAAAACAAACAAACAAACAAAATATAGGGAGAGGGTGGGGTGGGTGGGTGGTGGTGGTGTCGGTAGGTGGAAGAGGGGGGAGGGTGAGAAGAGAGTGTGGGAGAGAGGGGAGAAGATGGAAGTCGAGAGGAGGGACAGTAGTAGTAGTAGTAGAGAAAGAGGGAGAGATAGAAAGGGAAAACAGAAAATTGTTGGAAGTGGAGGCAGGGTAGAGAAAGGGAGAGAGGAGGGGAGAGAAAAGAGAGAGAGAGAGAAGAGAGAGAGAGAGAGAGAGAGAGAGAGAGAGAGAGAGAGAGAGAGAGAGAGAGAGAGAGAGAGAGAGAATGAGAGAGAAGACAGAGACAGAGACAGGAACAGAGACAGAGAGAGACAGAGACAGAGAGACAGAGACAGACAGACAGAGAGAGACAGAGAGAGACAGAAGAGAGACAGAGAGAGAAAGAAGAGATAGGCAACAGGGTGATAGATAGGAGAGAGAGATAAGGGGGAGGGCGGGGAGAAGAAAAGTGTGAATGAATGAAAGGAAAGGAAAGAGAAAGAAACAGAAATGCATCCATGACTTATGAGAGAGTGATTGGCTTTTTGATTATAAAGAAGAGAGCCTTGCCTTTTTATGCTTCTGGTTTCACTTACATAACTTGTCAACTCTTTAATAACCATGACTGCTTTCGTTATTTCAAACTTTCAGGATAGAATAGTTCAAAAAGAAGCAACAGGTAGATATATAAATCAAGAATAAATAGGAAAATAACAGATGAATAACCCATTAAAATAAATCAATAATAAATAGGGAAATAACAGATGAATAACACACTACTTCACCGCTGATGAACATCAAAGCTCACACTAAGGTAAAAACAACAAACACAAACGACAAAACAAACTACAAAAAACAAAAATATTCAAAAAATTAAAAAAATATCAAACAAACAAAACAAAAGAAACCAGTAATAGAATTATTCAAGATTTAAAAATGCTTTCTAAATTGCTGTCATGGCTATAGTTTGCATATATGTTTAGCAAAGAAATAAACATGCTCTCATGCTATCTTCTATTCTCTAGACTCAAAACTCTCTCTCTTCTCTCTCTCTCTCTCTCTCTCTCTCTCTCTTCCTCTCTCTCTCTCTCTCTCTCTCTCTCTCTCTCTCTCTCTCTCTCTCTCTCTCTCTCTCTTCTCTCTCTCTCTCTCTCTCTCTCTCTCTCTCTCTCTCTCTCTCTCTCTCTCTCTCTTCTCTCTCTTCTCTCTCTCTCTCAAAAACTGAGCACTTTTACTAGCATCGAGATAGGTGAATCACATTATTCTATACAAATGTCATAAAAGATACAATATTCAAAACCCTATTATTTACCATTGTTGTTTTCGTCAACCTGAAAGACAACAAAAAATAACACTAGAGTGTAAATAAAACAACTCCTCCACAAAGAAAAACAATTTCAATAAATAATACTATCAATAAAAATAACTACTACTACTACTACTACTACTACTACTACTACTACTACTACTACTACTATTACTCATACTACTACTACTACTACTACTACTATACTACTACTACTACTACTACTACTACTACTACTACTACTCTACTACGCTACTACTACTCTACTACTAACTACTACTACTATACTACTACTATACTACTACATACTACTATACTATACATACTACATATACTACTCTAATATCATCATCATCATCATCATCATCATCATCATCATCATCATCATCATCATCAATCATCATCATCAATCATAATCATAATCATGAAAAGGCCAAATCAATGATTCAACACAACAGTTTGCAAAACACAACCTCTACCAATTAAGCCTAAATGCAGCAAAGAGGAGAGTGAGAGAGCTGAAGGAGACCAACCCCCCCTCACCCACCCACCACCACCCAAAAAACCCCAAACAACCCCCCCAAAAAAAACCCTCCATCTGATCGCGTGACTCTGAGACTGACAGGAGAGGAAAAAGTAAGAGAAAAAGATAAGGGCTATTTGGACCTGTTGCCTT
>CM060328.1:26867681-26870704 GCA_030674155.1 Stramonita haemastoma
CGCTCACTTTGCTAAATTTCTTCGTGACAGTGTTCGAAGTAGTTGGCCGTCAGCAAAATCATGAAAGGTAGTGGCTGGGTAAAGGGCTAAGGAAAACAGAGAGAAGGAGGAGGAGGAGGAGAAGGGGGAGGAGGAGGAAAAGGAAAAGGAGGAGGAGGAGGAAAAGGAAAAGGAGGAGGAAAGGCAGGAGGAGGAGGAGGAGGAGGGGGAGAAGGAGGAGGAGGAGGAAAAGGAGAAGGAAAAAAGGGGGAGGAGGAAAAGGAGGAGGAGGACGAGGAGGGAGGAAGAGGAGGAAGAGGAGGAGGAAAAGGAGGAGGAGAAGAGGAGGAGGAGGAGAAGCGGAGGAGGAGCAGGAGGAAAGGCAGAAAGAAGAAGAAGGAAGGAAGGAGGACGAGAAGGAGGGAGGAAGAGGAGGAAAGGAATCTACTCTCAAGAGGACACTAAAAAAATTTATAAAAAAAAAGAAGTAAACTTTCTGTCCTAACTTTTTTTGTTGGTTAGAATAAGTAATTCTTGACGTCAATTTTGACTTGGGCCTGCATGCAGTACAGTACAGTAAGCAAGCTTATCTCTTCAGAACTGGTCACAGGCGCACGGCACCAACGTGACCATTAAATGTGACTACAGGCACTAAAGCATGGGACCTCTCTGACTTATAGCCTACCATGAAACCTGACACAGTCACTTTCCCTGTGGATTATGCTATGCCAGAACTGCGCTCCGAGCCGAAAGGGAGACGTGCTTAGGTATTCTAGACTTGGGCTGAGCAGGAGAGTATAAAATATCAGACTTAAAAAACATCCTGAGAACAGAAGAGAAGAGAAGAGAGGGAGTGGGAGGTAGGGGGGTAGGGAAGGGAGAGAGAGAGAGAGAGAGAGGAGAGAGGAGAGAGGGGAGAGAGGAGAGAGAGAGAGAGAGAGAGAAGAGAGGAGAGAGAGAGGGGAGAGGAGAGAGAGCGTGTGTGTGGTGTGTGTGTGTGTGTGTGTATGTGTGTGTTGTGGTGTGTGTGGTTGTGTGTGAGTGTGTGCGTGCGTTTGTGTTTGCGTATATGTATGTATGTATGTATGTATGTATGTATGTATGTATGTATGTATGTATGTATGTATGTATGTATGTATGTATGTATGTTTATGTATATATATGTTTTATATATATATATATATATATATATATATATATATATATATATATGTATGTATGTATGTATGTATGTATGTATGTATGTATGTATGTATGTATGTATTTATGTATGTATGTATGTATGTGTTATGTATGTATGTATGTATGTATGTATAAAAGGTAAAAAAGATATGATATATAGAATATAATTACCTACACACATACATAATTATATCCATATCATTTTTATATAGTTTCAGGGAGCGGGAGAGGGCTTCTTCTCACGAATACTATTTTAGTCAAATCCCCAAATCCTACCTGGGAAATCAGGGTCATGTAGCAAAAAAAGCGCTAATGTCATCACTTCCTTCATTAGGGAAAGGTCACCGCCAAAGATAAAACCTGAGAGCAAAATTGGCCGATACCCACTACCACTGTCTGGCCGTTTTGGTAGCAAGGCACCACCGCACTGGTCAAGGCTACCAAAATGAGATTCTAATGCGAAGTTAATGGCCTTCTGATTTGGTATCCTGCGGCCTTCAAATGGTCTCTAGAATCCAAATCATCAACTGTACGTACCAAAATTGCGGTTCACACATACACTTTCTAATGAACAGTGCTTCTGCACTATTCTGCTTAACCGTTGATTTGTTTAGGAAGTGTGGGTAATCTTTTGGGAATGGGATAAAAAAAAAAGAAAGAGTTTATTTGAGATAAATGTTTGTGTGTATGTGTGTGTATGTGTGTGTGTGTGTGTGTGTGTGTGGTGTGTGTGTGTGTGTGTGTGTCTGTGTGTTTGTGTCTGTGTGTCTGTGTCTGTGTTTCTGTGTGTGTATTTATTACCCATTGAATTTCAAAATCCTACCTGAGCAGAGTGTTGTGTGTATTATGGATAACAGCACACGCATCCGTGTTGAATTCTGCATGGCTGGCTTATTTCTTAAAAAGCCCTGATTATATAATGTTGATATTTTTTGGCCTGCATTGAGCGGCGTGCTAATATTATTTCCCTGCTTGAACAGTTGAATCCCATCCCTCTTCACAGTGCCAACGTTTTGCTGGGAAACAGCTTTAACTCTTGAGACACGCACACGTCTTCCTGCAGATAGTAATCAGGAAAATGATCATTCAGGGACTTGGTCTTTAGCCGTAGATTTAACTCTATTTTTTTGTATTATTGTTTGGCTTCTAGAAGTTTTCATTAATTTGTTGAAAGGCTTGGGTGATAAAATCCACTGCGAAAAAACGACTTTTTCTCTTCTTTTGTTTTCTTTTAGAAATGATATTATGAGTGGTGCAAGCAGGATCAGAAACAATCTTCAATCATTTTTCACCATGGGAATTAATTAAAAAAAAAAAACCAAAAAGACAGAATCATGATTTTTTTTTTATAGAAACATATTCTTTACAGGCTGTAAAAAAATGTAGTTTCTCTTGCTCTGCGTTAGAATAATTATGTCATTGTTCATTTTTGTTCTTTTTTCACTTAATGGTCTAAGCTCCGAAGTTCACCAATGGTGATATTTTGTGTATGCAACTGTGTTTGCAGGTATCTCATGCCATCTAGAGTATCATATTGTTTCTTCTCTTTCTCTTCTCAATGCTCCCTCACTATGTAGGTTGCGTAGTGTCTGGTATTCTACGCATGCGGGGAGTGCAGCCCAAATTTCAGGCAGAGAAAATCTGCTGTGACTTAAAGGGTGTGAAAAATATTCTGGGAATTATCAGATTGCAAGCACAACACTCTAAGCACAAAGCTATCCCACCTCATCCCCATAACAAGAGTTAAAATAGTTCATTCACATCCACCAGATGTACTTGTGCATGAGAAGTGCTGGTTTATTAAAACATCCAGAGACTAGGGGCTATACCATCATATATACAAATAGATGGTATTTTTTTTT
>CM060328.1:26878304-26885804 GCA_030674155.1 Stramonita haemastoma
AAGGGAGACGTGCTTAGGTATTCTAGACTTCGGCTGAGCAGGAGAGTATAAAATATCAGACTTAAAAACATCCTGAGAACAGAACAGAAGAGAAGAGAAGAGAGGGAGGGAGGGAGGGAAGGAGGGAGGGGGGAGGGAGCAAAAGAGAGAGAGAGAGAGAGAGAGAGAGAGAGAGAGAGAGAGGAGAGAGAGAGAGAGAGAGGAGAGAGAGAGAGAGAGAGAGAGAGAGAGAGAGGAGCGTGTGTGTGTGTATGGTGTGTGTGTGTGTGTTGTGTGTGTGTGTGTGTGTGTGTGTGTGTGTGTGTGTGTGTGTGTGTGTGTGTGTGTGTGTGTGTGTGTGTGTGTAATTACCTACACACATACATAATTATATCCATTTTTTTAATATATTTTCAGGGAGGGGGAGAGGGCTTCTTCCCACGGATACTATTTTAGACAAATCCCCAAATCCTACCTGGGAAATCAGGGTCATGTAGCAAAAAAAAGCGCTAATGTCATCACTCTCCTTCATTAGGAAAGGTCACCGCCAAAGATAAAACCTGAGAACAAAATTGGCCGCTACCCACTACCACTGTCTGGCCGTTTTGGTAGCAAGGCACCACCGCACTGGTCAAGGCTACCAAAATGAGATTCTAATGCGAAGTTAATGGCCTTCTGATTTGGTATCCTGCGGCCTTCAAACGGTCTCTAGAATCCAAAATCATCAACTGTACATACCAAAATTGCGGTTCACACATAACACTTTCTAATGAACAGTGCTTCTGCACTATTCTGCTTAACCGTTGATTTGTTTAGGAAGTGTGGGTAATCTTTTGGGAATGGGATAAAAAAAAGAAAGAGTTTATTTGAGATAAATGTGTGTGTATGTGTGTGTATGTGTGTGTGTGTGCGTCTGTGTCTGTGGGGTCTGTGTCTGTGTGTCTGTATCTGTGCCTGTGTGTCTGTGTGTGTATTTATTACCCATTGAATTTCAAGTCCTACCTGAGTGGAGTGTTGTGTGTATTATGGATAACAGCACACGCATCCGTGTTGAATTCTGCATGGCTGGCTTATTTCTTAAAAAGCCATGATTATATAATGTTGATATTTTTTGGCCTGCATTGAGCGGCGTGCTAATATTATTTCCCTGCTTGAACAGTTGAATCCCATCCCTCTTCACAGTGCCAACGTTTTGCTGGGAAACAGCTTTAACTCTTGAGACACGCACACGTCTTCCTGCAGAATAGTAATCAGGAAAATGATCATTCAGGGACTTGGTCTTTAGCCGTAGATTTAACTCTATTTTTTGTATTATTGTTTGGCTTCTAGAAGTTTTCAATTAATTTGTTGAAAGGCTTGGGTGATAAAATCCACTGCGAAATACCACTTTTTTCTCGTTTTTTTTTTCTTTTAGAAAATGATATTATGAGTGGTGCAAGCAGGATCAGAAACAATCTTCATTCATTTTGTCACCATGGGAATCGAATTAAAAACAAAAACAAAAAAAACAGAATCATGCTTTTTTTTTATAGAAACATATTCTTTACAGGCTGTAAAAAATATAGTTTTTCTTGCTCTGCGTTAGAATATTATATCATTGTTCTGTTTTGTTCTTTTTTCACTTAATGGTCTAAAGCTCCGAAGTTCACCAATGGTGATATTTTGTGTATGCGACTGTGTTTGCCAGGTATCCCATGTCATCTAGAGTATGATATCGTTTGTCTCTCTTTCTCTTCTCAATGCTCCCTCACTATGTAGGTACGTAGTGTCTGGTATTCTACGCATGCCGGGGAGAGCAGCCCAAATTCCAGGCAGAGAAATCTGCTGTGACTTAAAAGTGGTGTGAAAAATTTTCTGGGAAGGTCAGATTGCAAGCGCAACACTCTAAGCACAAAGCTATCCCACCTCCATCCCCATAACAAAAGAATTAAAATGGTTATTCACATCCACCAGATGTAAGTGGCTGTACATGAGAAGTTCTGGTTTATTAAAACTTCCATGAGACTAGGTCTCATACCATCTATATTATACATAAGATAGATAGATAATAGATAGATAGATAGATAGATAGATAGATAGATAGATAGATAGAGAGATAGAGAGAGAGATAGAGAGATAGATAAGAGAGATAGATAGAGAGATAGAGAGAGAGAGAGAGAGAGAGATAGATAGATAGATAGATAGATAGATAGATAGATAGATAGATAGATAGATAGATAATATATAGATAGATAGGTAGATAGATAGATAGAAAAGATAGATAGATAGATAGATAGATAGATAGATAGATAGATATATATAGATAGATATATAGATAGATAGATAGATAGATAGATAAGATAGATAGATAGATAGATAGATGTAGTCCTTGACTGAATAGTCCAGATTCAAATAGTATCAAACTTTAAGGTTAACGTTTTACATGAATATAAAATTATTATCATTAACCCACATTCAACCCTCTGTGTGTGCATGCATGCGTCTGTGCATGTGTGTGCATGCATGCGTACATGCTGTGCGTGCATGCATACATGCGTGCGCAGACAGAATTTGGGCAGAAAGGCGTATGCTCACCTTATCTACCCATGAAGTTATAGTGGAAAGAACTATGGGCATGGGGAATGTAGGTGTGCTTGACGTGTGGTGAGATTGAAGCGACACTTCCTTAACCATGGCCATACACAACATATCACAGCTGGCCGCCTTTCCTCTCTGCTGCAGAAAATGATCTGTCACATGCAGTCATCATTGTTGCTGCTTGCTAGCACAATCTATTCTATACTTTTTTCTTCTGTGTTATCTCTTTTGATTTTAGAGTATCAGAGTGTGTGTGTGTGTGTGTGTGTGTGTGTGTGTGTGTGTGTGTGTGTGTTTTGTTGTGTGTGTGTGTGTGTGTGTGTGTGTGTGGTGTTGTATGTGTGTGTGTGTGTGTGTGGTGTGTGTGTGTGTGGTGTGTGTGTGTGTGTGTGTGTGCACACCTTGTGTGTGTGTGGGAGAGAGAGTGTGTGTGAGAGGGAGAGAGTGTGTGTGGTTTTGGCGTATTTTTTAAAAATCCTTATGTATTAAGATAATGGAATAAGCATTCATGTGCCTAGCAGACACATGCATGTGTGCGTGCGTGCGCACATGCATGCGCAACCAAATTTGTACAGAAAGGCGTATGCTCGCCTTTCTACCCATGAAGTTATAGTGGAAAGAATGTACGTGCGCTTGACACATGGTAAGATTGAAGCGACACTCCTTAACCATGGCCATACACAACATATCACAGCTGGCCGCCTTTCCTCTCTGCTGCAGAAAATGATCTGTCACATGCAGTCATCGTGTTTCCGCTTGCTGGCACAATCTATTATTCTACACTTTTTCTTCTGTCTTATCTCTTTTGATTTTAGAGTATCAGAATGTGTGTGTGTGTGTTGATGTTTATGTGTGTGTGAGTGTGTATGTGAGTGTGTGTGTGTGTGTGTGTGCATGTGTGTAAATGTGTGTGTGTATGTGTGAGTGTGTGTGTGTGAGTATGTGTGAGTATGTGTGTGTGTGTGTGTGAGACAGAGAGAGAGAGAAGAGAGAAGAGAGAAAGAGTGTGTGTGTGTGTGTGCGTGTAATGCATGTGCAAAAAATTTGTACAGGACGACTTTGTTAAGCCTTCTGCTTATAAAGGTATAGTAGAAAGAACTATGGGCATAGGGAATGTCCATGTGCTTGAGGTGTGGTGAGATTGAAGCGACACTTCCTTAGCGACGGCCATACACAACATGTCACAGCTGGCCGCCTTTCCTCTCTGCTGCAGAAAATGATCTGTCATATACAGTTATCGTGCTTCCCTTGCTGGCACAATCTAGTCCATACTGGGTTTTTTTCTGTCATATCTGTTTGATTATTTTTAGAGTGCCAGAATGTGTGTGTGTGTGTGTGTGTGTGTGTGTGTGTGTGTGTGTGTGTGTGTGTGTGTGTGTGTGTGTGCATGCATGCATGCGTGCGTGCATGCATGTGTAGTGGGATATTGTTTCCTATCATTTTCAGAAGTAGAAAACTCATTACGTAGCCTCTCTTCTACAAAATAAAATAATCATTGCATCAACTTTGATAAGATTGATTTTCACAGAATTGATAAATATTTGAGAGACGTATTTGAAGAATAAGGCAGGCACGTGGGCCCAAGAAGACAGAAAATAAACATGAGAGATGATATGGTTTAAGAAAATGCTTCAGATTAAACGTAGCAAGATATTTGAAAAGATTAGATGATGTTTGTTTTTTAAACTTGAGGTGAATGTGATTGCAATTGCTGAAATTGATATAAGGTGACAGACAGCCTTGATATGGCCTGTGTGGTTGGTGGACCTGGTTATAAACAACATGAAATGAATGAGGTCACATCATTTCGCTCAAGAGGGAAAATATTGAGAAAAAAAAAAACCAAAACAATTATCTCATCCACAACTGAACCCCCCACTTTAAGCTCCCATTAAGTGATGAGTTAAACCGTCTAATAGCTAACCTTTCAAACCGCAAAGTTGTGAATTAACTTGGGCAACCCTGATAGCATCTTTTAGCTTGTCCAACTCTTCACTGTTTCGATGGCTGCTGTGATTGGTTAAGGAGCTCCACACAAAGCTTTCTCCATCCTTTGCCATCTTGTCCTGTCTCTGCCCAGTTTTACACTCTCATGTTGTCTTAAAATAAACCATGTTTTGTCTGTGTAGCTTCATTGTGCTCTTTTGTTGATGTAGTTGTGTAATGAATAATGTTATTGCATCCATTGGGTCCTTGAAGTCAAGAGAAGTCAATCTTGACAGTAGCAGCATCTAGTGAATCTAGGATGGGGATTTTTTGTTATCTTTCTATCTCCCAGATCAACTTCAAGTGTAGACCTGCCAGTGCCTTATTCCCTCTGTGTGTGTGTGTGTGTGTGTGTGTGTGTGTGGTGTGTGTGTATGTGTGTGTGTATGTGTGTGTGGGTGTGTGTGTGTGTGTGTGTGTGTGTGTGTGTGTGTTGTGTGTATACACATGCAGAAGATTAATATGTTCAGTAAGGTTCCAGTAAGTCATGTCAGTGTTAGATGGGTCACAGAAAAACAAACACACCCATTATGCAACCGGTGCAATGAAATGAGCTGCTCTGAAGTCGGAGTTTTTTTTTCATATCGAGGATAATGGAATAAGCCCTCATGTGCTTTTTACATCCAGTCCCCGTGTGTGTGCAGTTTTGTCTATTCTGTCATCTGTTCCCACTGGCACACAAGGGCCTACTCTTTTGAAAAGCAGAATGTGTCAGGGAGGCCAACAGGCAGACCTCCTGTAAAGTTACCAGCACTATGCATACCACCTAGTAAGGGAGCACAGAGAAGAGAGAGGAAGAAGGGATGAGTGCGTCTATGTTAAATACGGATTTCTGAGTCTTGACAGAAATAAAAAAGAAAACCAAACTATTTTGATTCTCAGTTTGGTTGGCTGGTTGTTTAGTTGGTTCGTTGATTGAGGGCTGACTGCTTGGTTGGCTAGTTTGCTGGCTGGATAGTTAGTTGGTTGGTTGGCTGATTCATTGGCTGGCTGATTTGCTGGCTGGCTAATTAGTTGGATGGTTAGTTGGCTGATTCATTGGTTGGCTGGTTGGTTGGTTGGTCGATTGCTTGATTTGTTTGCTTGTTTGTTTGGCTGGCTGGCTGGCCGACTAGCTGACCGGTTGGTTGGTTGGTGTTGGTTGGTTGGTTGGTTAGCAGGCTGGCTGGTTGGTTAGCGGGCTGGCTGGTTGCTTGCTTCTTTGTTTTGCTTGCCAGCTGAGGGCTTCTCTTTCGTGTGATGCTTTGGTTTTATAGACAGAGTTCTCCTTCTTCCTCTTTAAGGTGTAGCGCGCGTGGCTGGCTCATATCCAAAGTGATCAGTGATTAAATACTTGAAATTCTGCCTGCGTTGAGCACCGTGCTAATATTCCCTGTTGGAAAGTTAAACCCCATCACTCTTCAAGTGCCAACGTCCTCTCTGCATTGTTTTTTAACGCGTGTGGCACGCACAGTCCTTCTTGCAGAATATTCATCAGTAAAATGATTGTCTGGGGACGTGCTCTTTGCTTCGAAATGGATTTTTTCTTTGAGTTTTATATTTGAAGTTTCCTCCTCAAGTTTTGAATGAATATATGAAATTCCTTGATTATTTTGTTGTTGTTGTTATTGTTGTTGTTGCTGTTTCTGCTTGGGTACTGCCACCTTTACTCTGCTGCTGCTGCTGTGCTGCTGCTGTGTGGACTGTTGTGACGTTGTTGTTGTTCCTGTTGCTGTTTTGGCTGCTGCTGCTTTTACTTCTGCTGTTGCTGCTGCTGCTGTTGTTACTGTTGTTGTTAGACATTCTCCAGCGTAACACTCAAAAGGGTCACCCAGAATATTCACTGTCTCACACATCATACCTGATAATTACTGTGAGACTGCAAGTACAGAAAATAGGTGAGATGTTTGCTTGTGTGGCTGGCTGTTTCCAAGTATCTCACCATATATGCAGCCATACTCTGACTTCAGAGGATTTTTTTGTTCATTGGAGGATATATGTTGCTAAGCTTTAGGCTTTTCATTGATGAATACTATAATATGGCTATAACATTTTTAAGGATAACAAATTTTAATGTGTAATTCAGCTCCGTGCTTTATCAATCATTGGCAAAGTCTTTTACTAGGGTCCAACAAATACTTTGTTGATCATTATATAAGAGCTCTTTTAATTCCAGTGTTATGTTTCAGAAAACACGATCGGCAACGACGCCAGTGAAATTGGTTTATCAGTTTACTTCAGCGTATGTTCCAGCTTTGAAGGAATGAATAAGATGTGCAAGTAGTTGCTGTAATACAAACCATTCGAATTGGCTGCATCTCAATGCTGAGAATTGTAGGCTTGAGTCCTTTTTTTAGAGTCAGAGGTTTAAGAGTGTGGGCATTTTTAAAGTGAGTTTGTTATATGCTTATTAGGAAAAGTAGGTTCACAAACTCTCTCTCTCTGTCTCTCTCTGTCTCTCTCTGTCTCTCTCTGTCTCTCTCTGTCTCTCTCTCTCTCTGTCTCTCTCTGTCTCTCTCTCTGTCTCTCTCTCTGTCTCTCTCTCTGTCTCTCTCTCTCTCTCTCTCTCTCTCTCTCTCTCTCTCTCTCTCTCCTCTCTCTCTCTCTCTCTCTCTCTCTCTCTCTCTCTCTCTCTCTCTCTCTCTCTCTCTCTCTCTCTCTAAAAGAAGGCATTGAATGTGACTTGTGTGTTTGCGGAATTGGAAATGTGGAATGGATGGAAATGCTTTACGCTGTGATGTTTATCTTCCCCCTGCCTTAATCATGTTTTGTATAGTGGCCTAAGGCCGATGTACAATAAAACTTTTCAGTGTTCAGTGTTCAGTGTTCTCTCTCTAAAAGAATAAATCAAATCTCTCACGCACACACAAACACACACATGTAGGAGCATTAAAGATATACATTTATATATATATATATGCACTCGTATAAAACTTGATATATATATATATATATATATATATATATATATATATATAT
>CM060328.1:26901692-26906692 GCA_030674155.1 Stramonita haemastoma
TATATGTTTTGCAGGGTTTTTTTTGTATTGTTTTTAAAGACGTACTTATGAAAACCCATATTCACTGAAAATTTCTACGAAATAATGAAATAATGAAAAAAAAACAAAAGAAAAGACGTGGAAAGACAGAATAGACAAACGACAGACAGAAGACAGACGAAAAGCAGACATAGACAGAAATAAAAACACACAGATGCACACACACCCCGTGCGACACACGCACACCACCACACACAAACCACCCCAAACACACAAAAAACCACACACACAACACAACACAAAGGGGTAGCATAGCATGATGAAGCTATTTACTTAATTTTTTTATTTCCACAATTTTTCCCAGAACTTTTTACTAAATATTAAATTTTTTTAAAGTTGAATATCCACTTGAGGTATCTATTGTAAATCCCGCCAAATGACTTACAAAAAACTAATGCTTTTGCAAAGTATTGAAAAGAAAATACATTAAGTAGATTTCGAAAGCAGTTCATCTGAACGGATCCTCTCTTCTGTTCTCTCTTCTTTCTCTCTCTCTCTGTCTCTCTCTGTTTCTCTGTCTCTCTTGTCTCTCGTTTCTCTGTCTCTCTCTGTCTCTCTTTTGCTCTGTCCTTTCTCGTCTGTTTGTTCTTTTCTCTGTCTTTTTGTCTCTGTCTCTGTCTCTTGTCTCGTTCTCTCGTCTCTCTCTGTCCCTTTTCCCCTTTTTTCTCTCTTTTTTCTCTTTCTCTCTTTTTCCTTTCTCTTCTCTCTCTCTCTCTTCTCTTTCTCTCTCTCTCTCTCTCTCTCTTTTCTCTCTTTTCTCTCTCTTTCTCTTCCTCTTGTCTCTTCTCTCTCTCTCTCTCTTTCTCTGTCTCTGTTCTGCTCTCTCTCTCTTCTCTCCCCTTCTCTTTTCCCCTTCTTCTCTTTTCTCTCCTCTCTTCTCCCCTCTCTCTCTCTTTCTTCTTCTCTTCTCTCTCTCTCCTTTTCTCTTTTTTTCCCCCCTCTCTCCCCCCTCTCACAAGGATAGTTCCATGAACGCACCTATCATTGTCTGAAGGGGAGTGGTGTGGTTAAAATGTACGGGGACTTCAAAGAAAAAGAGAAAGCGGGCAGGGGAATAAATCGCAGGCCAGAGAGCTAATCCCCTGATAGCATGGAATCTTGAGAATCAGTTCTATCAAACCCCTGGGGGGGAAAGGAATACATGAAAAGAAGGTTTGCCCAGGTATTTTCTTAAAAGGGGAAAAAAAGGGGGGGGGGGGGGGGGTGTTAGAGAGGGAGGAGAGAGGAAGGGAAGGGAAGGGAAGGGGAAAGGGGGGGGAAGGAGGTTCTTGTTTGTGCAAACTGTGTTGATGGTCTGGGGCTTTTTTGGTTTTTAGTCCTTGGGTTTGTTTGGGTTTTTTATTTTTTGCTTGTCATCAAATTTAATGGGTATGATCTGAATTGCGTCATCATCGGCATCATTGTTGTTGTCGTCGTCGTCGTCGTCGTCGTCGTCGTCGTCGTCACCGTCATGACCATCATCATTGCCATCACTGTCACAGTCGTCCTCGACGTCGTCGTCGTCGTCGTCGTCGTCGTCGTCGTCGTCGTCTCATCATCATCATCATCATCATCATCATCATCATCATCATCATCATCATCATCCTAGAAGTACAATTTGTATCTGCGATGTCCTTGCTATTGTTCCTGCTGCTGTTGCTGCTGCTACTACTGCTGCACTTTCTGCTGTGGTTGTTTTCGTTACTATTGTTGTCATTGCTGTCATCATTGTCTCGCTTTTGTAGTTGATGCTGTCTTTGCTGTTGTTATTATTGTGGTTGCAGTTGTTTTGCTGTTCTGTTACTGTCAACACTGCTGTTTTCAATCTTGTTTTTTTATCATTATCATCTAAACCACAATCAGTTTCATTATCATCAACACTAACAGCACTAGCAACAGCATCGCCATCAGAATAGATGTCATCATGTTTGTGTTATCGAGATAACGCTATGTTCAGTGATATTGCATATATACCTGTTTCCTTATATTACCTATATAAAAACAGCAACACACTGTGCAAGTTCTTACTACTGCAGGAAAAGAAAAGGAAAGTGAATGACTGAGAGTGAAGAACAGCAGACTGTGGAAACTGTCCAGATGTGTTTGCTGAAGGAAACCAAACCCTCTGTAGCTCTGGCAGGGACAACCCGGACTATACACACACGCACTTACGCACGCACTTACGCACGCACACACACACACACACACACACACAACACACGCACGCACGCACGCATGCACACACACACACGCACTTACGCACTTACGCACGCACGTATGCACACACATACACAGATACACACACACATACACACACACACCACACAACCACACACACCAATTTACAAAAAAAGGAGCTTTTTTTTCTTGGCTACCAGGAAGTAGGTAGTGTAAGTAGTTGGTGCACCAGACTCCTGATGTGATGGTAATCGTATTGGATACCACTTTCAGTCACGGAGATATTTCTCAGAGTGAAATTAAGACTTGCTGTCCTTAAGGAGACTGCGTTGCCACAGGATCAGTACCACCTATTTCTTTTTATTCCTGTTTTCAAGTGTATTTGTTCCCGTAGGAGAATAGGTTATGTCTGTATAAATTTGCCAGGTATGCCTCTCATGTTGCCGTAGTTTTTTTTTATTAGTAGTAAGTGCGTTAAATGTGTATTTCACACAGGATTTCGGTTGATCCTCTCATTCGAAAGACTAGCACCCAGACCACCATTGAAAGTTCAATAGATGGGGGACAAGTTCGTGTTCAAACTGGGATTGAACTTACCACTTCCTCGTTTTCTAGGTAAGCGTGTTGACTCTACACCCCCGATCTATCTCTGCTGAGACGTTTGGTCGACAATGTTCCCTACATGCAGAGATAACGCTAGTTGTGAATCTATTCATCAACTGGACCTGAAATTGAGACACCTTTGTCCCACGCACTTAACTTGAAACCACATGGTCTTATGTGCCTAACTGGAGACACTGCTTTCCCACGCGCTTAGGTTTAGATATATCATTGTCCAATATGCTTAGGTTGAGACACCATTGTCCCATGTGCTGAATTCTGACACATGATCGTCTCACAAACTATGCTTGAAACACTTCTGTTTTATGTACAACTCGTCGCATATCATCATACACGCGCATAGTGAATTGTACCTATCGTTTGCAGGAGAGTAGGCCATCTATGGCTGGTGTCTTGGATGATGGGAACGTACCCAGCATGCAGTTTGCAATCGTGAGAGGCTTGGGCTCATTCAGGTTCAACTCACTCAAGACACAAAGGCTGATAAATTAAGTGCTGTGCTCCAGTGACGGCTTAAAGAGTTAGAATGTCTACTTCTTGTCAGAGTGTGTGTATATTATCACATTGAACCAGGTCACCAAACATGTGCTTTTTGTGCGCGAAATATGTTTTATAGTCCTTTTTCTAAATGTTTCGTCCACTTGAAGTCCCCCACCCGGAGGTGTAACAGCATTCAGGATATTTTGCTGCTGCTCCACCTCCTAGTAAAATGCTTAATTAAAGCAATGTATAAGACACCGTGTGGTGGTTAGACAGCTGGTGGCTGTTTGAGGACAGAATAGCTCAGTGGTCAGAGAACTCTCTCTCATCAAGCTAAGGTTATAAGCAATTGCTGAGTGTGGTTGCCAAGTGGATGGGTGACCGTTTGCACACCTTGGCTTTATTACAGTCCCCCAGTCCACTCTGCTGTAAATGGGTTCCTGCTCCCCCCCCCTCCCATTTTTTTTACGGACAAAGACGGCAGGTTGGCATCACTGACTTACACTTTTGAAAGACAAAACTGGTTTTAACATGTGTGCAAAATTTCCTGCATGCGTTCACACAAAAAGCCATGGTTTATAGTCTTAACCGAAGGACTTTCGGAGGAGTGGAAGTAGTACTGATGTTCACTCGATGGGGAATAAAACCAACTTCAACGGGCGTCTCAACACTGGCTCAAACCCAGACTATATTCTAAGTGGTGAAATCCAGAGCGCAACATTCTAACTCCAAGGCAATTCCACCCTCCCAAATCATTTAACTTTAAACTAATAACAATCATAACGTATGTAATTTACATTGCGCTGAATCTTGCAAAGCAGCAAACCAAAGAGCTAAAAATGAATACGCTTTAAACTTTAATACATAAATGAAGATGAGACAAAATCTCTTCAACGATCACATCTTGGGTAGATATTATCTTCTTAGAAACTAACCATCCCTTCAAAGAGAAATTACGAGGGATTGGAGACAGGTATCTTTTTCGTCTGGGAGCAGAGGGTCAGGAGTACATACATCTACATCATCATCTTCGGAACACAGCCTCATTTATTTATACTCTCCGAGAAAACAGGTTTTCTACATCAGTGTCAGAGAACTGAATTGTGTGTTCTTTGAAGTGTGTGTGTGTGTGTGTGTGTGTGTGTGTGTGTGTGTGTGTGTGTGTGTGTATGTGTGTGTGTGTGTGCGTGCGCGCGCGCGCGCGTGCGTGTGTGCGTGTGAGTATGTGTGTGTATGTATGTGTGTGTGTGTGTGCATGTGTGTATCCATGTGTGTCTGTGTGTCTGAGTGCGTACGTGCTTGCATGCGTGTGATGAATTGTTGCTTTCATCATTTTAATCTCTTTCTTTTATATTTTCACGGAAAAGGGTGAGAAAAACCATCAGCGTTAATTTGTTTGGTTTATTTCCTGAATAAAGTATCATTTTGCCTCATTATGTCTCTCCCTTTCTTGATCCAGCTTGCCAACGTTGCATATAAATCAATGTTGATAGAGATAATAATGATGACGCTATGACATTGCACTTGGCTTTGAACCTTCCTTCGTCAAAGCACTTTCAGTTTCCCATCATTTTATACCCCTCTCTCTGTCTCTCTCTGTCTCTGTGTCTCACTCTCTGTCTGTCTGTCTGTCTGTCTGTCTGTCTATCTGTCTGTCTCTCTATCTCTGTCTGTGTGTGCTTATTCCATTTATCCTCGATTTA
>CM060328.1:26924192-26938885 GCA_030674155.1 Stramonita haemastoma
GATCTTAGCATAAACTAAGTTCTGTTGGACATTATTTAGGATAATGTCAGCTGAGAGTACTGAGGAAAGGGTTTTCCTGGTTAATTGTAATATTTGTATTTATTTACAATTGTATACTCTATTGGTTTCCTAGGATTAACTTGGTATCTTGGTGTGAGTGATGAAAGAAGTTTGTCTCGGCTAGACGACAGTAGTATTGCTATGTGTGCCTTTCATGAATTATATATATACCTTGTTAAATGTGGATAGAGTAGCACTTACCCGAATTCTCCGATTTGTTTCAGACGTGTTTTAAATGTGGATAGTTACCTGAATTTTGTATTTGTTTCAGGTGTGTGTTGTTTTGTGGTAAATGAAACAATAAAACGTGTTACCATAACACCCCTGTGTGGCCTCCATGTTTGAGATGTGGAGTGCCTAGATCATCCTACCATCTTCCCCTCTCCCCCATTCACCCCTTATTGTGGAAAGGACAACCAACGAACCTGCCTGTCTACAATTGGCGCTGCGAGCAGGATCGGCAGGACATGACCAGGTAGGAAAGAAACACACAGCCACACGTACCAGATGACGACGGAGGGTAACGGGGACCAGCCACGGGGCATGCAGTGGTGGGCGCCGCCGAAGCTCCCAATCTTCACGGGAGAGTCAGCAGATGGGCCAGCCGAAGACTTCATCAGCGAGGTCACCAGGGTCCTAGGCTCCTATACAATACCGGCGCCGGTGGCGGTGGAATTCATCATCCGCCATCTAAAAGGGAAGGCCAGACGGGAGGTGCTTGGGAGGGAAGGAAATGACTCTCCTGAAAAGGTACTTAGGGTACTTAGTGACACTTTTGGGGACAGAAGGCCTCTGACTACCTTGATGTCGGCGTTCCACAGCCGACACCAGCTCCCGGGCCAGTCTGTACTAGAATATGCCCAAGCCTTAAAAAATCTTAGGGACCAAGCAAGTGACAGAGACAAGAATAGTGTCCCCTCTGATATGCTTCGGGACCGCTTCATTGAGGGTCTCGAGTCCACCACCCTCAAGCGAGAACTCAGGAGGTTAGTGAGGGAAAGGGAGGGGATGGACTTCTTTTCCATCAGGGACGAGGCTCTGAGGTGGACCAGAGAAGAAGGAGACCTGATGGAGGCCACCCCCCCGGTGACCTCATCAGTGTTCCAGCAGCACCTGTCTCCTCCGGCTCCATCTCCACAGGTGGCTGAACTGGGGCGGCAGGTGGCCACGCTGACGACCACCGTTGAGGCCCTGCAGACCTCCCTGATGTCCCTCACGAAGCGCCTTGAGTCCACGACTCCCGCAGCACGACCACCTTCCCAGTGGGGGCAGACCACCAAACAGGACAGTAAGTGTTTCTACTGTCACAGGGGAGGCCATCTGAGACGAGACTGCCTGAAGAGGAAGAGGGACGAGGAGAAGGCCCGAAACAAGGAGACGGGAAACTAGCGTCCTCTGTTGTGGCCAGCCAAGCAGCGGAGGCAGACACAAGGGCTGGTAAAGTCAGTGTAACGGGACAGTGTCCACGGACAATGGTTAGTGTAGAAGGGAAAGAAGTTCAAGCTCTAGTAGATACAGGTAGTGAAGTAAGTACCTTGACAGAGTCTTGGTATAGGGAGTATTTGAGTAAGTTACCTTTGCAACAAGTAACTTGGCTAAGTCTTAAAGCAGCAAATGGACTAGACATTCCTTATGTAGGGTTGTTAGAAGGGTCCGTGCAAGTGTTTGGCAAGAGTTGTAGAGCTTCTTTTTTAGTTGTTAAGGACTCTGTAGATTCTTCCACTTATGCTAAGAAGTTGAAAACACCAGCTATTTTAGGGATGAATATTTTACAGCAGGTTGTGTCACCCCTTGATAAGGCTAGTATGCATGATAGTGTTCCTCCTTGTTTACAGCCAGTTATCCATGAAATCCGTGCCATGCATACCTCAGTGAGGGGAGTGGCTAAGGTAGTGGGCAGAACCAGGGTTCCCGGCTGCAGCTTGGTGGCGGTGAAGGTGAGTGGCATAGAGAAGCCCTTCAGGAATCTTGTTGCCGAACCATCAGGGCATACCTTACCTCAAGGTTTGTTTGTTGTTCCCACGTTGGTTGGTGCTGATAACTCCTCCAGGTATGTCAGAGTGGTCAACCTGTCTGAAGAAGATGTCTATCTTCATCCCCGAACCCGTTGGCCCTGCTTCATGCAGTTGAGGAGATAGAGTCTCAGAATGCTTGTCAGTTGGAGGTTACCTCTAATGAAATCATTGTTCAGAAAGAGAGGCATCCCAAGACACCAGAGCCAGACATAGGTGCTGTGTTTGATCTGTCAGATTTCCCTGGTACAGCAGAACAGAAACAACAAGTGGTAGATCTCTTGTCCCGTTATCGGCATGTCATTGCTTCAGATGATGCTGACATTGGCTTCACGGATAGAGTGTCACACAAGATTCGAACCACAGATGACATTCCAGTTGTTCAATCCCATCGCCCAGTGGCACCCGTGATTTTCGAGAGGTTAAGGGGCACATTCAGGAGTTGCTAGAAAAAGAGATCATTAGGGAAAGCCATAGTCCTTATGCAGCACCCATAGTTGTGGTTCGGAAGAAAAATGGAAAGATGCGCCTCTGTGTTGACTACCGGCGTCTGAATAGTAAGACAGTGAAAGATGCTTACCCCCTGCCTAGGATTCTGGAGAGTTTTGATGCCCTTTCTGGTGCAAAGTTTTTCTCGACTCTTGATCTAGCTAGTGGGTATCATCAGATTGCTATGGACCCAACAGACCAGCAGAAGACTGCTTTCACCACTCCGTTTGGCCTGTATGAGTTCACAAGGATGCCCTTTGGGCTATCTGGCGCACCTGCCACATTTCAGCGCCTTATGAACTCAGCCATGTCAGACTTTCTGTTTGACTTCTTGTTGGTCTATCTGGATGATCTGATGATATACTCCAACACTTTCACTGACCATTTGCAGCATCTTGAAAGAGTTTTGAAGAGAATTGGCGAAACAGGGTTGAAGCTCAACTTAGAAAAATGCCAGCTGTTGCGTGGAAAAGTCAGTTACCTAGGGCATACTATCTCTGCCCAAGGGGTGAGTTGTCAGGCTGAGAAGACAGAGGTAGTTCGGAACTGGCCTGTTCCAAAGAATGTGAGGGAATTGCGATCATTTCTGGGGTTTGCTGGTTACTATCGCCGCTTTGTGGCAAACTATTCTCAAACAGCAGGCCCACTGCATAGTCTGGTCAACCAGCACTCCAAGGGCAAGAAAGGGAAGTTTGCCTCTATTAGCGAGGCGTGGCAGGAGAAGCATCAGACAGCTTTCGACAAGTTGAAACAGGCTTTGACAGGGGCTGAGGTTCTAGCATTTGCAGATTTCTCCCAACCTTTCATTCTGGAGGTAGATGCAAGCTATGAGGGGCTTGGAGCGATTCTGAGTCAGAAGCAGGTAGATGGGGCTACTAGGGTGATAGCTTATGCAAGTCGCCGGTTGCGTCCAACAGAGAAGAATGAAGCCAACTATAGCAGTTTCAAGCTTGAGATGTTGGCACTGAAGTGGGCAGTGACAGAGAAATTTAGAGGGTACTTGTTAGGATCTCAGTTTGTGGTGTTCACAGATAACAACCCTCTGGCTCATTTCAAGTCCTCTAAACTAGGGGCCCTGGAGCAAAGATGGGCAGCCCAACTGGCACAGTTCGATTTTGATGTGTTCTAAATATGGATAGTTACCTGAATTTTGTATTTGTTTCAGGTGTGTGTTTTAAATATGGATAGTTACCTGAATATTGTATGTGTTTCAGGTGTGTTTCTTCTTATAGGTCAAAAATAAAACTTCTGCAACCATTGCACCCTGCCTGCACAGAGTGGTTCTTTGTGCCGAGAGAAATGATGTATTGTTGAACCTGTCAACAATTGGCGCTGCGAGCAGGATAGCAGGTCAGTTTTATTTTACCGTAACACACACACACAGCTCAGCCGACTACCATGGCATACGAGGAGACGAGATGTTTGTCCCCGCCTGAACTGCAGCACTTCTCTGGTGATGTGACAGATTTGTCACTTGAGGACTTCTCAGTGGAAGTGGAGCGAGTCCTGGCAGCCTATCCTATGAGAGAGGAGATGGCTGCATACTACATCTATAGCCACCTGAAGGGAGTGGCTCGTAGAGAGATAATGTTGCACACGTTGGAGGAAACCAACACCCCAGAGAAAATGTTCAACATCCTCAGGGCCGTGTTTGGTGACAGGCGACGGATCACCACTCTCCTGTCTGTTTTTTACAGTCGGGACCAGATGCCGGAAGAGTCGGTCCTGGACTACTCGCATGTGTTGAGGGACCTGGAGAGGTCCATCCATATGAGGAAGGCAGACGCCCTTTCTGATTGTTTGTTGAGAGACAGATTTATTGAAGGTCTTTCCAAGCTAGAGTTAAGAAGGGAATTGCGCCATTTGGTAGGGAGGAAGCCTCAAACCACCTTCTTCCAGATTAGGGATGAAGCGTTGAGATGGTTGAGAGAAGAAGAAGAACAAGAAGAGAATGTGACTAGGGAAAGCAAAAAGACTTTGACTCTTGAGCAAAAACAGATATCAGTGTTAGAGGATAAGATGAAAACACTGAAAGAGTCTGTAGAGTCGATGTTAGCTGCTGTTGACAAGTTTCCATGTAGGAAAAGGAAACAGAGTAAGAGGAAAAGAAAGCAAAGAAAGCGTAAGAAAAACAAGAACCAAACTGTCCAAGTCCCGGTTCAGAGAGATTCAAACCCGCAGAATGTTGATGTGAAGGGTTTCAGAGCGTTGACTGATGTGTCTTTGGATAAGACAGGTATGAATCCTCTGCTAGCTTCTAGCATGGAGGATGAGTCGCAGGAGGGTGGATGGGTGCTGCTGCCCATTTTACCCAAACCAGTTGCTTCTGGTTGTTCTCCATCAGGGAGAAGTAGTGGGCAAAGTGAGAAATTGTCCGCCACTGTGACTGAAACAAGATCTTTGGGATCTTTGTGCAAACCAGTTGGTGTAGGTTTGCATGGTGTTGTATCTCATCCAAAAGAGGAAAAGCATGGTGTTCCAAGGCTTGATGTGGGTTTGTCCCATAAGGCTCCTGACAGAGGAAGGTGGTTCAGGAAAGAGCCTTTGCCATGCAGAAACAGGTTTATGGCAAGTAGGAAAAATGGCATTCCTATCAGGGCTGCAGCATGTGCTAGCTGATGTATGGCTGTAGTTACTAGGCTTGGATTCCCAGTTGTAGTAACTATGAATGTTGTGTCTTTTTCTTTTCAGGATGTGTCGATGTAACAATGAATGTTTTTATGTTACTTATGTGCTGCAAATGGTTTGATTTTGCAGGCAACTGTTGTTGTATTACGTATGATTTTATGATTATGCTGGTTGGTATTTGTCATTGAACTTTTGTGTTTGTTAATGGTAACACTGGAGGCTATGAGGAAGATGATGGAATATGATGAGTATGGCAAATAGTATTTTGTTCGGTAAATCTAGTGTTGTAATTTTGAAGTCAGTCGTGGATTTGTGGTTTTGAAGTAGGCCTAGTTGGTACAGGCCTAGATGGGAAATCTGAGAGTTTTTACGAGTTTTGCTTTAGAGGTTCCTCAGATTGGTTAGTTCTCAGTTTCTCTGTCAGAAGAGAAAGGTTTTTAAAGCATGCCAATTTCGCTATGTTGTTGATGAGGACTGTAGACATGCAATGAGGACATTGCATTTTAAAGCTTGGGGAGTGTGTTATAGTGTGCACTTTAGACACTATAACTAGACACTATGTTGGACTACAACCCTCTCCTCCCCCCCCCTCTCCTCCTTCCCCTTCTCCTCTAAGAGTGTTACAGGGGCTGGCATAAGGTCTACATGTACCCGACTTGGAGTTTTCTTTGTTAGCGCGATGGGTAGCGATGGGTAGGATTAGAGACAGAGTCCGCAGTCGAGCATGGCGCCACTTGAGACAAGCTGGCGACAATTAACAGGTTGGAGGGCTCGTCCCTGCTAGTCTATTGCTCAATAAGTTTGGTGTTGTCGTGGAAACTTTGCTGACTTGATTTCTTTCAAATTTCCACGTTTGAATTCATTGGGTTAGGTCCGAGTCAGTTGGCACCCCCCTGGACATGATTGGTTTAGACTTTAGAGCAGATGAGGCTTCGTGTAAGTAAGAGGATCGGTCAGTCACTCAGCCTTTCCCTACGACAGCTAGAGGACGGACGGCAAGACGCTTTGTGGCAAACTATTCTCAAACAGCAGGCCCACTGCATAGTCTGGTCAACCAGCACTCCAAGGGCAAGAAAGGGAAGTTTGCCTCTATTAGCGAGGCGTGGCAGGAGAAGCATCAGACAGCTTTCGACAAGTTGAAACAGGCTTTGACAGGGGCTGAGGTTCTAGCATTTGCAGATTTCTCCCAACCTTTCATTCTGGAGGTAGATGCAAGCTATGAGGGGCTTGGAGCGATTCTGAGTCAGAAGCAGGTAGATGGGGCTACTAGGGTGATAGCTTATGCAAGTCGCCGGTTGCGTCCAACAGAGAAGAATGAAGCCAACTATAGCAGTTTCAAGCTTGAGATGTTGGCACTGAAGTGGGCAGTGACAGAGAAATTTAGAGGGTACTTGTTAGGATCTCAGTTTGTGGTGTTCACAGATAACAACCCTCTGGCTCATTTCAAGTCCTCTAAACTAGGGGCCCTGGAGCAAAGATGGGCAGCCCAACTGGCACAGTTCGATTTTGATGTGTTCTAAATATGGATAGTTACCTGAATTTTGTATTTGTTTCAGGTGTGTGTTTTTAAATATGGATAGTTACCTGAATATTGTATGTGTTTCAGGTGTGTTTCTTCTTATAGGTCAAAAATAAAACTTCTGCAACCATTGCACCCTGCCTGCACAGAGTGGTTCTTTGTGCCGAGAGAAATGATGTATTGTTGAACCTGTCAACAGATAGATAGATAGATAGATAGATAGATAGATAGATAGATAGATAGATAGATAGATAGATAGATAGATAGATAGATAGCTGCTGTAGTCTAGTGGTTAGTGCGTTGGACTCGTAATCTAAAGGTTGTGGGTTCGATCCCAGCTTTCGGCTATGGCGTTGTGCCCTTGGAAAAGGCACTTATCGGATATTTTCTCACCCCACCCAGGTGTAAAAGGGTACCAACCTTGTGTTGGGGGTTAACCCTGCGATAGACTGGCGTCCTATCCAGGGGGGAGTCT
The DNA here is from genome assembly GCA_030674155.1 of Stramonita haemastoma. Lineage (NCBI taxonomy): Eukaryota > Metazoa > Mollusca > Gastropoda > Neogastropoda > Muricidae > Stramonita > Stramonita haemastoma. The sequence goes on from CM060328.1 coordinate 26,931,376, forward strand.
ATGACTCTCAGTCGCTTAACGCCATAGAAACCGGGATAAGTACCGGCTTGATGAGCCTTAGGCTCGGGACAGACTATATATATATATATATATATATATATATATATATATATATATATATATATATATATATATATATATATATATATATTATATATATATTATATATATATATATATATATATATATATTATATATATATATATATATATATATACATATATATATATATATACATATATATATATATACATATATATATATATATATATATATATATATATATATATATATATATATATATATATATATATATATATATATAATAGTTTTTTTAAAGGCCTCAGTTGCATGCAGATCGTGGAGCACCATATTTTCTTTTCTTTGTTTTATTTCTGTGTTCTCTTGTATGTGGGTGCTCTACACGTCTTTCATCATTGGCAAAAAACAAAACAAAACAAAACAAAAAACCCTAAATAATTGTCCATCTATATTAACATTACACACTGTCATAGCAAGACAAAATTGTTTCTTGAGCACATCAGTCAATCCAGCTTTACACAAAAAACATAACAAAGCACACACAAATATTACATATGAGACCCCAACAAATAAATCGCAAACAAACATTCTAGTTTTAACATTACTGGCCATCACAGCAAGACCAAAATTTTCTTTAATAAATCAATGAATCCACCTTTAAGAAAATAGCACACACACACACACACACACACACACACACACACACACACACACACACACTCCTTCGGATAAGACTATAAACCGAGGTCACGTGTGTGAACGCACGCAGAACATCTTCCGCACACATTTAAACCCGTTCTGCTTTTCGGAAGAATAGGCCATTGTGTGTCTGTGGGAGCAGATGACAAAAATTTTCGAAACTGCATAAACACGGGGGCTGGATGCAAAAAAGCACAGGAGTGCTTATTTCATTATCTTCGAAATAAAACCACACACACACACACACACACACACACACACACACACACACACACACACACAACACACACACACACACACACACACATTATTATTATTATTATTTATTTTTATTTTTAAGGCCTCAGTTGCATGCAGATCATGGAGCACCATCTTTTTCATATCTTTTTGGTGGGCGCTTCACACGTCTCTTTATTGGAAAAAACAAACTCAAAAAAGCAACAACAAAAAAGGAAAAGTGTGCCCCTTTCCCTTCCCTTCTTTTCCCTGTCATCCATGAACCTGAGTCAGCACTTCTCTTACCTACCTACGTCCAGAGCACTAACTGCCCCAGTGTGAATTGCTGCCTGTGTCTATTCATCTTCAGCGGCAGTGAACAGTCGGCTGGGTTTATTATTGCTCTAGTGTGTGCTGCTGCTGCATGCGTTTCTAGACGTGTAAACGAGTGATATACATTTGTCTGGGTTTATGTTTGCTCTAGTGTGTTTGTGGTAGTGTTAAGTTTTTATCATTTAATTCTTTTTTTCTGGCTTTTGCTGCATGCTTTCCTGACAATTTTGTGCCCTTGTGTTTTCCTGGGCCTAGTTGTTTTTTTTCGGGGGGGGGGGGGGGGGGGGGGGCGGGGCAATCACACTTGTATTCATTTCACAACCTTCTGCTCTCGAAATTCATTCAGCGGGTATAACAGCGTGGTCACTACAAATAAAGATGACTATTTCCTGACCTAACATCAGTTGTGACAGGACTATACCAGACTTCATTTTAAAACAGATCATCTGAATGCATTCAGGGAAAATAGAGCTAGAGATGACCTGATATCAGGGACTGTATATAACAAGGTTCACAATGGACAAATACTTCATTTGAATTCACAAAAACAGCGCCAAAAAACCCTCTGGAGTTTTGCAAACACTAAAAATATCATTTCAAAGCCATTATCCCATCAGAAAATTGGGGAAACAAGCCCTCAAATAATCTCTAGCACAGCTTATATCAAACCATTTAAGGATTTAAAAAATATATACAGCTTTATAATCATACCACCAGAATAAAACGAGAGGAAACTCGTAATTTATAACTAATAAACCTAACAAAACTATCAGGGCACCCAAGCACTTTTCAACGGATTGATAAAACAGAAAAAAGGAAAACTTTTCATTTATTTATTTTTTTTTAGCAATGATCATTTATAGGATTATGAAAACTTTTGGAATTGAAAAAAGAAATCTGTTTATATCAATAATGATTATAATAGTATCTTTAATATTTTTTTCAACACCTTTATAAGAAAAAAATCTTGAAAGAAACCTATGTATAAACAAAGTCAATAGAAAATTTTTGAACATTACGTGGTGATCAACTCTTCAGTATAAAGGGAGGAACCTTACTTCATGACACCAAGTCAATAGGAATGAAAGTTAATACTTCATACCAACTAGTTCAATAGGAAGGGAAAAGCTTCATACAACACCAACTTACTACACAGGGAAGAACTGTAAACCTTGAAAAGAACTAGATTAATCTGAATCAAAATCTACACGTGGAAAGTGACACAGATGAAACAGGGCATGGACTCCATACACTACAGCAGGCCCTTTTCCCCAGTACTACAACTGTCAAGAGTTAGCTTTAGCTTTAAACTAACATTTGTCTAAAAAAATAATAAAACTAATAATATAAAAAAAATAAAAAAACAACAAAAAACATTCGTCTGCATGTCTTTTCTCTTGCACAAATAGAAACACTAATAATGATGATGATTATATGGGATTTATATAGCGCTTATACCGTTTTCTGAGGAATGAAGTATTTTCCGCTAGCCAGTAAGTCAAACCCCTCTTTCCCTTTAGTGTTGTTCTCTCATGCAACTGTTGTTCCAAGCAATGCAATCAATGTGAAGGTAACTAGGTTGGCAACAACTCAATATGAAGGGAAGAGTTTTATACCTAATAACACCTGGCTCAATAACAACTACCCAATAACTAGAATAAAGGAAATAACTTCTTTGATATCAACCAACTCATTCCAAGGAACAATTTTACTTTTTTTGACACCAACCCATATTAAGAAAATAACCTTTTACACGTGTACCAGCAAACTCAACCTGAAGGAAAGAACTTTTTGCTTTGATAGAACTAACTCAATATAAAGGGAAGAGCTTGCCAACACCAACTAAATGAATATGGAGGGGAAAACTTTATACTCTGATACAAAAAACAAAGAAATATGAAAGGGGGAGCTCTATACTTTTGTAATAACTGAATCTGAAGAAAAAAGTTTACAGTTTGATAACTGTCTTGATACCAAGCTTGGAACTTTATTCTTTGAGCCAACTTGTTCAATAGCTAGGGAATAATTCTATTCTATGACACCAACTTATTTCATGGAATGAAAAAAACAACAACCCAAACTTAGTGACAACTCAAGAGGAAGGAAAGAGATCTACACTAACCAACCAAGTGACTTAATGTAAAAGAAAAAAAAACAACCTTATACTTGATAACAAGTAGAATTTGAAGTCAAAACTACGTGTCAAGCAATTGAGGTAAAACCGTGTAACTCTCATACATTAAGCACTTTTTCAGAATTGCCGTTATTTTCAAAGGTTATCAGAACACTGGTTTTTTTCTGTTGTAATATAGCTCCAGCGAAGATATCCGATTTATGGACTGTGGTCGCAAGCCATCCTACTTTAGTCCTGCAGAAAACTAAAAATAGAACAATTCTTGAAGCATCAGTGCTATGCAAGCATAAGGATGCTATAATCATTATTGTTCTGCATATCATCTCTTTTGCAAATCATGTCTCTATCACGGTATTCTCCGGAATAAAATATTTCCAAGGGGTCAGTACCCCCAAACCCCTCTTTCCCTGTGCTGCTGTTCCCTTATACAGCTGTTTCCCCATACCGCAGAACTGAGTCAGAGTTAAGGAATCCGTGTCAAAGAGTTAATAGTTAGGATCAAACTGGTGAAGTGTTAGGGTTTGCGGCATGGGGCAAGAACTAGGGTTAGAGTGGAGTGTTGACAGCTCCAGGGAACAGCACTACAGGGAAAAAGGAGCATCGGGAAAAGTACTGCTCTTTCTTCAAACATCCTGCACTCAGCTTGTGCATAGTTTTCTCTCTTAAGCTGATCCTGCAAAGTCGAGGTAAAATGATTTGTTTCTGTGAAATAGGCGATGCTATACCAGTAATGACTATGGCAAAGATTTGCATCACAACAAACGTCTGAAGCCGAGTGTACATTTCCAGGAGTTTTCATTTCGTCTGTTTTGTACAAGTACTTCTGATCCGAAATCATATTTAGAATTTTGAGCATTTTTGGCGCCAAAACAAAACGACGTTGTAAGCCAGTAAAAGCTTTACAATGTTCTTTCAAAAGCAATCAAAATAGAAAATTGAAGGCGTGCCTCTGTGTGTGTGTGTGTGTGTGTGTGTGTGTGTGTGTGTGTGTGTGTGTGTGTGTGTGTGTGTGTGTGTGTGTGTGTGTGTGTGAGAGTGCCTATTGTGTTTGGGATCTAATCCTCGCCCTCTCTGAGTATAAGAAAAACGTCCTCATATTACCACAAGCTGGGATATGAAGAAAATGACCTTTTACTTTGGAACCGAATAATTAAATAGAAAGAAAAATATTATGATACATGTAGTAGCAAAATATTCAAGAAAGAAAATACTTAGGAACTATTTCAACATGGAGGAAGATCTTTATACTTCGACACCTTTGGTACCAACTAAAAAGGTAAAGAAAAAACTTTATACTTTGACAGCAATAACTGAATACAAAAGTTTTTTTTCCCCTAATTTTGACACGAACTAATTCAATATATAAGAAAGAATGTTATAAATTGATACCAGCTAACTTATTATGAACGAAAGAAACTTTATGCTTGGACACCAAGTAACTCCTCCAAAAAACTTCATGATTTGATGCTAACAATCACTATGTAGGGGAGACTATCATACCTTTACACAAACTGAATAGGAAGGGGAAAAACATAAAATTTAAAACTACCTCAATATAAAAGAAAAGGCTTTGGACTTTGATGCCAACTTAATAATGCAGATGAAGGAATTTTATACTCCCATACCAAATAACTCAACATGTAGAAAAATATTCAATGAAAAGAAAACTTGGATACAAAATAAATGTGAAAGACATGTTTATACTTTGATACCAACTACTCAAATGTAAGCTAAATAAAAGTTTTATGAAAAATGATGGAACAAAAATAAAAGACCTTCATGTATATGGTAAGCAGCTAACTGGATATTGGAGAAAGAGCTTTACACCTTGATATCACCTAACTAGACAAGGAGTAAGGAACTCTACACTCTGACAGTAATAAAACAATGTGAAATGACTATATACTTCGTAGTATGCTTATTTTACATGGAGGAAACAGCTTTTGCTTTAATTCTAACAAACCTGATAAAAATTAACTTTAATATTAAGGGAAAAAAAACCCTTGTACTTTGATACCAGTTAACTGAAGAAATGGCCTCTTCCTTGAATAAAAACTCACTCACCATATAGGAAAGAAGTTTATACTTACATACAATCTAACCCGATGGGAGGAAGAAAACTTTACACTGATGCCAACTCACTCGATATGAAGGAAAGATATTTATGCCTTGAAGCCATCTAACCAAAAATGAAGGAAAGATTTCTATACTTTCATACCCCCTGGTTGAATATGAAGGGAAGAGGGTATAGTTTTAATACAAACTCAGTATGAAGAAAATAACATTGATACTAGATTATGTATTCGGGACAATTTTTTTACAACTTGATTCCAGCGAGCTAAATACCATAAAAACACTTTATACTTTGATTCCAACTGACCCAACATGAAGGAAAGGAACCAGACTTCATCCTTTGTTTACTACTAGCTCAATATGAAGAAAAAAAACTTAATATGCGGACACCAGCTATGAGGTCTGACATTAAGTAATTACAGCAGAAACAGAAAGACTACAAAATATCGGCGAATTTTGATATGGAAGGGAAAATACATTTTGATTAATAGTATGCTTCACAAACTAACACATTTCTAAAATGTCGCGAACTTGAATAATTTTTTTCTTTTACTTGTCCTTGCAACTAACTAGCGTGTGATAAAATGTAGGGAAGAAAACTGACAGAGCTGAGTGATTTGAGGGCTATGTTTCTCCTCACAGTTTAAAACAAACCAAAACCATTTCAGTGTAGGTAGGGAGGGGGACGGGACAGCCTGATTGGTTAGAGCGTTGTGCATTGCACTCATGATATGGTTCGAATGCCGTTCAAGGGGATGTTTTCCTCTGGAGTTATCAGAGCCGACTCCACAACCCTCTCCCCCCCCCCCCCCCCCCCCCCCCAGTTCTTTGGATGAGACTATAAACCCAATTACAGTGTGCGAACGTACGCAGAACATCTTGAACACACGTTAAAACCGTGTTTTGCTTTTCGAAAGAGCAGGCTATTGTGTGCCTGTGGGAATGGATGGCACAATTGACAAAACTGCACACACACACAGGGACTGGATGTAAAAAAGCACACGAGTGTCATTCCATTATCCTCAAAATAAAAGAAGAAACAAAATTGGCGTGGGTGCGAGCACACTCAACCCCCTGCCCCCCCCACCCCCCCCCCCCCCCTCCCAACACACACCCACCCTTTTACACACACCACACACACTTTTACACACATACACACATACACACACACACATCCACACACATCCACACACACTTTTACACATACACACATTTTACACACACACATTCACAGCACACACACACACACACACACACACACACACACACACACACACACACACACACACACACATTCACACGTACACACGGATCAGTGGTCTAAAGGTAACACATCTTCCCAGAAAAGAGAAGTGCATCTTTGATCTTCGTTCACTGTTCTGCAGTGGTGTTTTCCGTGGTGTAATAGTCTGTGGTGTTTTCAGTGGTGTAGAGTAGTCTTCCTTGGAGTAGCGTGGTGTTTTCGGTGGTGTAGCGTAGTCTTCCGTGGTGTAGCGTAGTCTTCCGTGGTGTAGCGCAGTCTTCCGTGGTGTAGCGTAGTCTTCCGTGGTGTAGCGTAGTCTTCCGTGGTGTAGCGTAGTCTTCCGTGGTGTAGCGATAGTCGTAGTCTCAGAAGTGCGCGCACCGTGCAGACAGAGACAGAGACAGAGAGAGACAGAGACAGAGACAGAGACAGAGACAGAGAGAGAGAGAGAGAGAGAGAGAGAGTCAAGTTAAAGTTAAAATATATTTTTTAAATATCGAGGATAATGGCATAAGCATTCATGTGCTTTTTTCATCCAGTCCCCGTGTGTATGCAGTTTTGTAAATCTTATCTGTTCCTACTGGCACACAATGGCCTACTCTAACGAAAAACGGAACAGGATTTAACGTGTGTGCAAGATGTTCTGCATGCGTTCGCACACGGGGCCTCGGTTTAAAGTCTCATCGGAAGGACTTTTGGTGAGAGTAGAGAGAGAGAGAGAGAGAGAGAGAGAGAGAGAGGAGAGAGAGAGAGAGAGAGAGAGGAGAGAG
>CM060328.1:26938985-26948985 GCA_030674155.1 Stramonita haemastoma
AGGACTTTAAGAGTACTGCCTTGAGGGCTCGTTTTATAGTTACTAATAAGAGGTTTTAAACGTATTTGCACTGGCAGTGTCAAAGAGTGTAGAGCAATAATTAATTGATGATAAAAATAAGCCTGTAAAAAAAGTTTTCTAGCATGTAAGTTTAAGAAGTGTTTTATTCTACAAAGCTGGTAGACTTGTGTGGACACAGTGTTGCTTAATTTGGTTACATGTGCTGTCCATGAGAGATTATTATCTATTGTAATACCTAGGACTTTGTGATTGTCCACTTCTTCAACTAGGGTTTTGTTTATGAATACAGGGGGGAGTGGAGTTGTCAGATTTTGTCTTTTTTGTCTTGTGGTGATAAGCATTAGTTTGGTTTTTTGTGGATTGAGGGACATATGGTTTTGTTGACACCATTTCTCAAGAGAGTCAATACTTTTTTGTAATGAAACTGATATTCTATCTATGTTGGTGTGACTAGTATGTATTGTTGTATCATCACAAAAAAGCTGACATGGGTCTTTGATATGGAGTGGAAGGTCATTGACATATATACAAAATAGAAGTGGGCCTAGTATTGAGCCTTGGGGGACACCATATTTGACTGGTAATGTACAGGACTTGGAATTATTGATACACACATATTGCTGTCTGTTTCCAAGAAAGGATTTCAACAGTTGTAGGACATTATCTGATATCCCATACAATGACAGCTTCTTACATAAAAGCTTATGATCAATTACATCAAAAGCTTTTGCAAAATCAACAAAAAGGGCACCACAGAACCTGTTGTCATTTAAATTAGTTAGCCAACTTTCAACTAGGTTCGTAAGAGCAGTGTGACAAGAATGACTTTTTCTGAAACCCGATTGATTCTTGTTTAGAAGATTGTGAATCTCAAGATGGTGATAAATGTGTCTATGAATGTGTTTTTCCAACGGTTTTTGATAGTATTGATAAATTAGAAATAGGTCTGTAATTACAAGACTTTGAATGGTCTCCACTTTTAAAGAGAGGAATTACTTTAGCTATTTTAAACTGTGTTGGAAAATAGCATTTTTCAATGCATAAATTATAAATATAAGTTAATGTGTCAGAGATGATTGGAGCTGCTAACTTGAGAATTTTACTGTCAATACCATCTGGTCCTCTACTACTATTTTGTTTCAAGCTATTTAGATATCTGAACACTTCAGAAACACTTATGAAAGGGATTTTTAATTTTGATTTAATGTTTTTTGATGAGCAAAAGCTTTTTAGCTCTTCTAAGGAGTTTAATTCTGTCTCATCTTGTTTTATAACTGTTTCAGCTATGGTGGTAAAATAAATGTTGAGATCATCTGGGGAAATTTTATTAGCAATGGGTTGAGTTGGGTATTTATTGGTTAATTGATTGATAGCCTGCCAAACAGCTTTAGGATTGTGTTTCGATGAGGCAAGATTTTGGAAATATTTTTGTTTGGCTTTACGTTTTAATGAGTTTACTTTGTTTCTTTGTTCTTTAAATTCTCCTATTTTTCCTGCTTTTAATAGATCATCTCTTAAATAAGTTTCTTTTAGAATCTCAGTTGTCATCCATTTAGGCTGTGTTGCGTGCTTCACTCTTCGGGTTTTGAAAGGAGCATGTTTATCATAGACTGAGTTAAATGTTTCTAGCCAAAAATATATAGCTTTCTCTGGGTCTGTAAAGTTGTAAACATGATTAATTGAGGAATTTAGCAAGTCAGCAAGAAATTTATTTTCATCAAATTTAACAAATGATCTATAAGTGACTTCCTTGTGACCAGCTATGGGAATTTTTATTCCTTTTTTGTTCCATGTGAAACAGATAGGAAGGTGATCACTGCAGCCACAGTTAGGAACACATATTTCTTTGATATTTTGCTTATTAGTTACATATACATGGTCAATGAGAGTTGCACTGGAGGAGGTTTAAGCGCGTTGGTTGTGTCAATAATTTGCGAGAGATTATAGGAATTTAATTTGTTTATCCACAAAGGGTGGGGTTTAAGTAGATTCATGTTAAAATCTCCCAATAGTAAAAGTTCTTTAGCATCCAAAGATGCTGCATCCATCATTATGGAAAATCTATCAACCCAATCAATTCTCTCAGAGGGATTTCTGTATTATAAATCCGACAATAATGGGTTTACTTCGTTTGAGTTGTATTTCTAGCCATAGAGACTCTACTTGTTGGGTTTCAAGATGGTGAATACGTTTAAAATTTATGGATTCATTTATATATACAACTATTCCTGTTGTTTTGGAGGAAGAGGGGTCTTTACGGATTGCTCTAAACCCAGGTATTTGGATTTCTTTATCAGATACCAAACTGGAAAGTCTGGATTCTGTAAATCCAAATAAATGAAATGGTTTATTTGAGTTGTGTAGGATACTATGTACATCAGCTAGCTTGTTTAAAATGCTGTTAATGTTTAAATGACCAATACGTAGTCCATCTTTTTGTGGCCAGGTTTTTTGACAGGGAGCCATGTTGCTGAAAAGGTAGAGAAGAAGAAGGAGAAGAAGAAAAAAATAATAAAAAGTAATAATAATGATCACTAAAACCCCAAATGATTCTAAACGGTTTGAGGAAAACAATATCTATCAACTTAAACTGATCAAGTAAATACAATGGAATGGATAATAAGTGAATATGCAATACAAAAACTATATTAGTTTTTTTCTGCACAAATTAAAAGGAGCAAATATAGTACTAATAAAAGCCTTGCTTTAACTGTTACCAGTTGAGATATATTATATCCTAAAACAGTTATCAGGTATACACAATATCCTCAGGTCTAGGAATATTGTTAGGTAATCAAATCAGTCTTCTGGAACACTTTCTGCAGGAAACACAACACGCAGAGAAATGTTTATGCTGTTTTCCAATATCCAAGGAGAAAAAAAAAAAAACAAAACAAAAACCATATATATATTTTTTTAATTTAAAATCCACTGTTGTGTCCCTTCCATCTGTCTTTGTCCATTTCAAAATTAGACTCTTCAATTTGAAGGTTAGCACAACACAGCACAGAAGTCAGTAAACACATCCACGGTTGTGAATAACTTCAGAATAATTCAGTTTGCAGGTTTGCAAAACACAGCATGGGAATCACAAAACACATCCCCTAACTTGGATAACCTTCAGTTTGTAGGTTTGCAAAACACAGCACAAGAGTCACTAAAGGCATTCACAATCTAGACGCATTCACAAAATCTAGACGTTCCAAAACTGTCACTAAATAGCACAGGAGTTATAGCACAGGTGTCACTAAATGCAATTACAATCTAGATACATTCACAATCGTAATCGATCCAAAACTGTCACTGAATGCATTCACAATCTAGATTGTTCCAAAAAAGCACCGTTTAGTACTAATAACACAAGTCATTTCAGCACAGCGTTTTTCAGCACTGTAGGTATAGTGTTGAATGTTTTCTGACAATTCTTAATGTTTCATTTGCCGGCACCAGGTCCACAGAGGTATTCATCAAGGTAAAAAGGTTAATTTCTACAGGTAGTTTATATGCACACCTACAGACATAACCCCCCCCCCCCCCCCCCCCCCCCACAACACACACACACACACTCAACACATACATGCACACACGCACGCACACATATATTCGCTCTAAACGTAAAACACACAAAAACACTGATACGTTCGCGCGCACACACACACACACACACACACACACACACACACACACACACACACACACACACACACACACACACACACACACACACACACACACACACACACACAAGCGCGCGTTCACTCGACAAAACATACATATACACACGCTGCACACACACGCTGCACACACACACACACATACACACACACACACACACACACACACACACACACACAACACACACACACAATGAGGCACACACTCATGAGGCACGCGCACACACACACACACACACAACATACACACACACACACACACACACACACACACACACGGCATATACGCGCACACACACACACACACACACACACACACACACACACACACACACACACACACACACACACACCACAGGCGCGCGCGCATACACACACATACATACACAAAAGTCTAACATACATGTACATACATATAAAATATCATTTTAAAGTAAACTTAAGGCAAAACAAAACCATAAACAAACATAGAGTAGTAGCTTATGTCTGTCGCATGTCTTTCTTGTCCAGAAAGTCCTAAGGCCGGGACTGCATATATTTGGGGGGAGGGAGGGGAGGCATAAAGAAGGGCCAAGGTGGAGGGGGAGGGTACATCATTGAATACCATGGATAAGGGGGTCTTTTGGAAGAGAAATTTTGGTACCACATTTGAAAATCTTGGGTCTTGGAAAAAGGGTCTTCCGATTTGTTATGCAATGGATTGGAGAAGGGAGGTTGATTAGAGGGAGGGGTGGGAGGGGTATCTGGATTACTTGGTAAGTACGATGATTTGGATAAATTCCTAGAGCTTGGTAAGGGAGGGAAACTATCGTCATATTGATCCTGATCAGAGCTCTGGGAAAGGGGAGGGGAGGAGTGACTATGAGGGAGTGAGGGGAGAGGGGCAGAGCGACTTTTTGGGGGGGCAGAGGAGGCCTGTGGTCGAGGCAACGAGTTCTGGCCGCTGGTAGGCCTATGATCGTATTGGTTGCGACCCAGTGGTGGGATGTGGGAGGAGGGTGGGATGTGGGAGGAGGGGGGGTTGTTAGGGCATAGGCCTAGTTGGGCAGGCTGGGGGTGGGACAGATGTGGTAAGGGAGGACGGGGTAGTAGAGATGTTTTCCTACTGTCCAGCTGGCTTCTCCGTTGCCCTGCTCCTCTGCCTGAAGTTTCCGGCCTAGGTGGAAACAGGTTGAGAGCCAGTCTTGCCGTGCCTTTCCTTGAGGGGTGGGTTGCGTCACCGTACAGGGCCAACCGAGGCGCTCCACTGGTTGTGGTGAAGACTGTTGAATGGTCGATGTACTTCACCCCCATGCTGTCACATGCCCGCTGTAGTTTTCTGTTGCTAGGGGCAATGACAGCATTGAGGATGTGACGGCCTCTGGCTGGTATGATGGCGGAGGCATGGAGTGTGGCTTTGGGGAAGGTGTGGCGGCATTGGGAGAGAAGGTTTCTCCACGTCTCAGTGCCAATGCCACCATCTTCGGACGTTGCTGGCAGCCGGCAGTCATTCATCCCAACATGAATAGTGGCATTCCTCACATTAGTGGCAGGTGGTTGCTGATTGAGCCATTTTTAAAGTTCCCCGATCCTTAAATCAGGGATACACACTTTCTGTGAGAAGCTGCCTGGGGGGGCTGTCCGCGAAATGTCTATTCCCTGAATGGAGGAATCACCTAGAATGATTTGGGATGTATTGTTGTTTATTTTGAGTTTTTTAAGTGGGTGATCGGGGTCTTTAGTAGGAGAAGATGGGGGGTCTTTATTTGCAGGGAGAGCGTCTTCTTTATCTTTGGAAGCAGAAATATCTATGGCTAGGGAGAGGGGAGGAGAGGATGCTTTCTGATCTGAGGGACAGTTAGGCTTTGGATGACTTTTTTTCCGTTTGGGGTTAGGCTTGTTTGGGGGGAGTTTGGGCGAGGACATATTTTTTGAAGGGGAATGTCTTTTGGAAAGGGTGGTCAAATGATCAACTTCTATTTTAAAGGACTGTCTGGCTTCATAAAATGCAGCTCTGAGTGCTGTGATCTCTGCTTGAAGAGAGTGTGTCACAGCTTCAAATTCTGCCCTTGACACACAGTTGTCATGACAGCATGTGGAGTGAGGATCACCGTCCGTCACTGTCGCTCTGTCACTCAACTGTTGGTTGTGGCCAGCAGCTTGGAGGGGGGAGGTATGGTTTGTCCCCTCCAGTTGGCACTGAGACGTGGAGGGTTCACAGGGAGGGGGGGAGGATGAGTTGGTCTCCCCTATTGCAGAGTCACTTCCGTCATCAAGGGGGTGGGAGGGGGAAGGAGATGGAGGAGGGGAGGTGGTGGTGGCATGTTGCTCCGTGCTATGTTGAATACAGTCATGCATAGCAGCAATAGGGGAAGAGGGAGAAGACAAGAGATGGAGGGTGGGATTGGAGGGGGAGAGTGATGTAAGAGAAGTGTCCCGCTTCTCTTCAAGGGGGCCAGGTTGAGGCCCAACTGTTGTGGTGGTGGAGACAGTGGTCTGCTGACTTGAGTCAATCTGCTGGCTTGAGTGGGATGACGGTTGACAGACAGCTGGTGTGTTGGCTAACACATCCTCTTCAGCTGTAACTGAAGAGGTGTCAACAGGCAAGGAGTGTTGGTCGCCTGTACTGTCCTCCTGTTCCTTGGTGATACACAGCCTATTCCTACTAATCCTATCACTTTCTTGTTCTACTTCACTAATGCATGCCATGTTTGTACTATCCTCACTAGATGCTAAGTAGTCTACTATGGAGCGCAGTTTTTCAAACTCATTGTCTATCCAGTCATGACAGCCCTTTCCCTGCACTAAAATTAAGTTGGTGGTATAGTAGATGTGTATTTTTAAGAGCTTGCCTTGGTCTGTTCGTATCTCTAGGGTTGACTGAAAGAGATCTGACGGGATGGGGGATGTAAAGTCGATATCATCTTCAGTATTATAGAGTTCATGTTTTGCTCTGTATTCTGTCCATGTTGAATGAAAGGTGTGGGGGGCATATTTACCTACATATCTATGAAATAGCGTATATCGCCAGTGAGGCATGCGGGTGTGTATACATTCGAATTTTTTTGGATTGAGTCCAGAGTATTTTGGATTTCTTCTAGTTTCTGTGTAGTAAAAATACTGTCCCTTGTCATGGACCGTGTAGTCGGCCTCATGATGAAGTCCCTATGTGTCCCTATGAAGTCCCTAAGTGTCCCTAGTGCCGAATTAATTTACAGATCAAGTAACGCCATGGATCCCCTACGGCCAAAGCCTAGCCCCTGACGGGGGCATGGCAGCCGTGGGCCTGGCCTAATGAATTAACCTAGTGATGTACATTCATTTTACTTTGAAGCTATTGGTTAGGCCTACTGAGAGAGAGAGAGAGAGAGAGAGAGAGAGAGAGAGAAGGCAAGGCAAGGCAAGGCAAGGCAAGGCAAGGCAAATTCTTTTATTTCGATGATAATGAATAAGCACTCGTGTGCTTTTTTACATCCAGTCCCCGCCTTATCAGGAATAAGATCAAGATTCAAAAAAATTCTTTAACTAAACAACAATAATGAAACACCAAGAACAAGAAACTATACCCATTGCCAAACAACAGACAAGAAATAAGGATAGCAAGACTACAGTAATGTAATAAATATGCACTCAGTCAGAAAACGAAATTGAGAAATAACAATAAAATGATGATTTTCATTTTAAAAAAAAGAAGAAGAAGCACTAATAGATAAAGAACAAACAAGAGAACCTAACGAGGTCAACAGAGAGAGAGAGAGAGAGAGAGAGAGAGAGAGAGAGAGAGAGAGAGAGAGAGAGAGAGAGAGAGAGAGAGAGAGAGAGAGAGAGAGAGAGAGATTTAATCAATTCAGAAAATACAAGCACAGATTGAATTTTTAACATTTTGTAAGAATCTTTTTTTTTTCTTGTCTTTTTCTATTTAGAAGAGAATTGTTAACCAGTCCTGTGCGTTTTCTATGTCCAGTCCCTGAGTGCATGGGGTTTCTAAATGTCAACCCTTCCAACAGACTCAATGACACACTCTTCCAAAGATGGAACAGGTTCTAATGTGTGTATGCACATTGTTCTGTGAATGTTTGCGCACACAGGACCTCGGTTTATAGTCTCATCTGAAGAACTTTTGAGGCAATGAAGTCAGCACTGATGTTAACTCGGAGGAAAAATCCCCTTGAACAGGCCTCTTGGTAGGGGCTCAATCCTGGGCTCGAACCCAGGCCGTCAGACCACAACCAAATGATCTGACCACCAGAGAGAGAGAGAGAGAGAGAGAGAGAGAGAGAGAGAGAGAGAGAGGCACAACACCCTGGACACTCATAATCGAAAGTCGTGTTGTGCATGCACACACATGTGTAGGTATGTGTATGAGCACGCGCATGCATTGTAAACTAATTGATAAAGGGACTGGACAATAGACATATGTGTGTGTTTCAACATGCAAACGGGGGCCTGTCCCCCCTCCCCCAAACCAAGCATCTTAAAACACACACACACACACAAAAGAAAAACACCAGCACCTTGCTGGAAACATGTAAGGAAAAAAACAAGAACATGCGGGGTATTCCTATGGTACCTCTTCTATTTTTGAACTAAATTTCTTTCTCTCTTCTCAATACCGGTTAGATGTATCCCGCCAAATGTCAGTCATAAGTCTTTTTAATAGATTGAAGTTAAATGCTTTCCATACAAAATTTTCCAGAAATGTGCATTGTGTGTGTGGTGGGGCAATCTCAAACTTTCATATTCTTTTGGAATGTCAATTGTTAAAAAAAGTACCTTCCCACCATATGTGAGAGATCTTTGCAGAGAGTGTTGAATAATGTAAAATGCTCTGTGAAATTGCTATGCTGTTGAAAGAGAGTTGTGCTAATAATTTGTTATAGTGCAGTAAATATGTCATTTATTGATTTTAAGCAAAGTCATTCTGCCCACCATGGTATAGTTCTCGACATTGTTTTTCCCCAGTTCTTTTCACATGGAATGTATTGTGTTATATATATATATATATATATATATATATATTATATATATATATATATATATATAATGCCTTTTAATCTGTCGTAGTTACATTAGTTATACAGTTATTTAATGCGTGAATTCAATTACTTCATTGTATTATGGCTATAGTTGTTAGACAGTTCCTTTTTTCTGAACTGTTTGCCTTTTTGTGTTTAATATCACTTATTGTGAATAAACGTTAAATTGAAGAACAACAACAAGAACAACACCAGCACAAAACCAACTTCGACAGACACAAAACTGCTTTGCACGATAAATGCGTGCGGAGAGTACCCGGATTGTATCCCGGCATGCCTTCATTCGTGTTACTGCAGTGAGTTCAGCCCTGAATACAATGGCCTATGCTTAAAACATGACAGACAGTGAAAACAGAAAATGAACTATGGTGGCTCGAAAAGTAGAAGTGAACATACGAAGCAGTGAATACGTAAGTACGAAATGATATCGATGTTTACTATGTGTGTCTATTTTTTGTTTATTTGCTTTCTATCGCTCCCAGTTTCAACAATCACCAGTGCTTAGTACAGTGGCAGTCATTTCGTGCTCACCTTGCCGGTCCTAAAAATAGCCAGGGACTGATGTGTGAGCATACAGAATAATTTCATCTGTATGCAGGCCTAACGTTGTAGGGGCATCTTTTTTTGAAAACCTTATGTTATTATTATCATTATCATCATCTTGTTATTATAATTATGATGATTCTTATTTCTATCTGTAACCCTCAGGGCAGAATAGCCTGTGGGTCAGTGTCCAGCACGTCGTATTGAAAACATGGCTTATAGTTCATTAGTTTAGCAGAGCGAATCGATGGTCTAGAGGTACGGCACCTGTCTAAAAAGTGAAAAGTCTAGGTGGAAGTGTGCTGTCGTTCAAATCCCGTTTGAGCTTAAAAGATTTCCCCCATCTCTTACACCATGAGTGGTGGTCTGGGTCCTAGTCTTTTGGATGAAACGATAAACTGAGGTCCCGTGTGTTACGCATAATTGTTTAGCGCACTTAAAAGAAACAACGGCAACAAGGGAGTTGTCTTTGGCAAAATTCTGTAGAAAAAAGCTACTTAACGTTTAACGTTTTAACGTGTGTGGAAGATGTTAATCGTGTGATTTTTGTTTGCTTTTTTGCGCATGTTTTTTTTAAAGTCTCATCCGAAGGAATTTGGGGAGCGGAGTTACAACTGATCCGTGCTAATTTCTCTTAGACGAGTTTCAGTGGTGGTTCAAACCCGGCCCATCATATCACGAGCTCAACACGCAGCCACTAGGCTATGCCACTCCCCCCTCCCCAAAACCCTGCAATGATGTTATAAG
>CM060328.1:26958985-26961485 GCA_030674155.1 Stramonita haemastoma
TGAAAACAATATTGCGAAAGATGAAAACAGTAGTGCGAAGGATGAAAACAGCATTGCGAAAGATGAAAACAATATTGCAAAAGATAATAGTACAGTGAAAGATGACAACAATATTGCGAAAATAACACTACAGTGAAAGATGACAACAATATTGTGAAAGATAACTATACAGTGAAAGAAGAAAACAATATTGCGAAAGATAAAAACAATACAGCAAAAGATGAAAACAATATAGTGAAAGATGAAAACAGTAGTGCGAAAGATGAAAACAATACAGGGAAAGACAATATTGCGAAAGTTGACAACATTGCGAAAGATGAAAACAAATCAGCAAAAGATTAAAAACAATATTGCGTAAGATAACAAAATTGCGAAAGATAACAATACAGCTTAAGATGAACACAATTTTGCGGAAGATGAAAACAATATTGCGAAAGATAGCGAAAGATGAAGACAATATTGCGAAAGATGAAAACAATATTGCGAAAGATGATATTATTGTTAAAGATAAAAACAATACAACAATACAGCGAAAGATGAAAATATTGCAAAAAATAAGACTGCGAAAGATATCAATACAGCAAAAGATGTCACTACAGTAAAAGATGACAACAATATGACGAAAGATAGCAAATGGTAAAAACAACACATCAACAAGTTGGACAACATCAAAGAGACAAGGGAAGAAAACGTCATGGTGACGAAAAACATTAGCATAAGGGAGGAGAATATTAGTGAAGAAATAAACGCGTGTCATCGTGGAATCAAAGTCTGGATATGGAAAAAAAAGTAGTTTATATATTTTTTTAAAAAGGTGACTTGTTCCAAAACTGTATTTTTTATAGAAAGAAGACAGAACTGAGTCACAAATTCATGTGAATACAGCATAGATAATAAGCTATAGCATGTATCGCTGAAAGTCATCTGAAGTGATGGACCAAGTTGGTTTACCTGGTGTGCTCTTTACAGACCTTAATAAGACTGTAGATCTATATGACCGGCAAAATTCAAATAACTACCTATCAGTAAAACTTTTGAGGCAATTGTATATTTAAAACAGAATAGCATGGGCAATCTGTTAACTGTTTTTGTGTAGACTTTTATAAAGACTTGTGTTAAATTGTTTTAAGAATATGAACCCCCAACCCCCTAGAACGAAACGAAACAAAAATATCATAAGGTATGCAAAAAGTGAAAGTGCAACACATACTAGAGCAATGATAATCCCAGACGATTGTACTCAGTTGTCCAGCATTCTTATAACGAAGCCTCATTTCATACTGGGGTACTTACCGCTCTCGCACTACGCTCAAATGAAAAAGCATTTGCTAAAAGGGAACGATTTGGGGTGTAGAAAGAGGAGAAGAGGGTATTAATTTCTAATGAACAAAGATCTTTAAACACCCATTAAAGTTGTTGTTTTTATGATATTTTAAAGAAACGGGCGCAGATTAACAAATCGGGTTCTGAGTATTTTTTTTAACATACGCATATTGTTTAACAATACAGATTCCCTTTTAGGTATTGTTTTTTAAACACGCACAGGTTGTTTAACAATAAGGGTTCCCTTTTCTATTTTGTTTTTTGAACAGGTGCAGGTTGTTTAACAATAAAGGTTTCCTTTTCGATATTGTTTTTCAAATAGGGGCAAGTTGCTAAAAAGACTTTCCATATGTCCCTCCCTACCTTACCAAAAAGCCGTCAGATCTGGGATTAAAAAAAAAAAAAAGAAAGAAAAGCCAAACCCCATTCCTATTCTGAAGCATAGACGGTTCTGTATGTTAACAGGAGTAGTAAAGCACAGGGCACTGCAGACAGAGCTCAGTGAATGGGTTGCTAGTACTGTATACCATTGTACATTTGCACTGCGGAGTAAAGGAAAGACATACAGATTTCTTGAATGCAATTCTAGCTGCTTTGAAATACGATATACAGCATTGGCAATGTAGAATTATCACACAGAGAAGTACGTGGTGTGTGTGTGGGGGGGGGGGGGGGGGTTGTCTAACCACTAAGAGGAGACATTAAACATAATCTGGAAAAGAAATAGATGAAAAGTTAACATCAGTGTGTATGTTTGTACAGTTGAAAGGAAGTATTGAAGTATGACATCTGCTTAGAAAACGAAGAGTGCAGTTTCCATCCTCATTTTTGCCTAAGCATTTCCCCATCACTAGACCTTTGAATGATGGTCTGGGCACTAGTCTTTGCTATAGTGCTAGTGCTAGTCTACTGTCTGTGTGTGTGTATGTGTGCGCGCGGGCGCGAACGTGAGGGGGTAGATTGGTTTTGTAGAATCTAAGAAAAAGTGTCTGGAGAGAGGATAGGACATGCATGTTAAGACTAGAAAGATACAATTGTATTGTTTTTTTTACTAGATTTGTTTGTGAAAAGGTGCAGATTAACAAAAAATCATACTTTTTTAACAAAAGGTGCAGACTGTTTGACAAATAATTCTTTGTACGTATTTGTTTAGTAGGCACAGGCGGTTATCAAATAA
>CM060328.1:26963809-27008809 GCA_030674155.1 Stramonita haemastoma
AACGCACATTTACAGAAAACAATAACGACGAGAAGAGAGTTGCCTGTGGCAAAGTTCTGTAGAAAAAGTCATCCATATGGAAACAAATGCAACTGCAGACAGGACAAAATATTTACCCCAAAAAGAGGGGGTAGGGGAAGGAGTGACACTGCACCAGTGGTGATGTACTCCTTCCAGATGTCATTTAGCGAAATGAACTGTGATTGAAAATGTTACACAGCACAGCACAGCACAGCTTTTCGTATGAGTAGGCCATTGTGTGCCGGTGGGAACAGATGACAAGATTTGCAAAACTGCATACACATGGGGACTGGACGTAAAAAAGCACATGAGTGGTTATTCCATTATCCACGATATAAAAGATAAAAAGCCAACATAAAACAGCACAGCACAGCACAGCACAGCACAGCACAGTACAGCAAAAGAAAAGTATTAAAGATGACAGGTTTATCATAGGTTAAGGGGTTTATTGTAGGTGAGAGTTTAATATGTGTGCTCCTGTCTAACATTTTGGTTTTTAAGTTTTAGATTATGCATTACTCATTTTCTTTACTGTTGTTTTATTGTTTTTCTAAAAAAAAAAAGAACAACAACAAACAAACAAAAAAAACAACCTTTGAGACAGCCTTCTAACTGGCTGGACTGAAACTACGGCAGTTAATTACCAGGTGTTTTTTTATGCTTATTTTCAGCTAGTTGTGGTTCCATCTGGAGCGTCTTTTAACCTGAAAGTGGAAGTGGACATTGTCATTGGCACGGTTCCCCTGAGAGAAGGAGGGGCTCCTGTCGGTAGAATGGAGGAAGTTGCACTCTCAGAATATTCTTCTCATGAAGGTTTGTTCATCTATAGATTTTCATGTTCACATAACACATAACATAGGTTTTGTACAGCAGTCCTGAAGGTCTGGAAAAGTCCTGAAATGAGTAGATAAAGGAATGAAAGCAAGCAGAAAAGTTGCCAAGAAGGGAGGAGGAAAGCCTATGTAAATGGAAGTGTAGTTTGTTTGTTCTCAATCATCCATCGTCTTGTTATCAAGGTGGCCTGGTGGTTAGAGTGTTGGGCTTGCAATCTGAAGGCCTGGGTTTGAGCCCAAGTTTGAGCCACTGCCCAGATGACTGCCCAAGAGGATTTTTCTGTGGAGTTAAGGCCAGTACCAACTCCAATGCCCTGAAAGTCCCTCATATGAGACTATGAACTTAGCTTCCCTGTGTGAATGCACACAGAACATCTTGTGTACATGTTGAAACCTGTTTCGCCTTGCAGAAGGGTAGGCTTTGTGTGCTGGTGGGAATAGATGACATAATTTACAAAACTGAATACACACAGGGATTGGATGTAAAAAGAAGTGCATGAGTGCTTATTTTATCATCCTCAAAATAAAAGACTAATTATGCTGATGATTACAAGAGAATCTCACTGGTTATGCGACATCATAATCATAACTTTTTTCCCTCAGCCTCATCTTCTAAGACTTTTTTGTCCTGCTGTTCTCATTCCAGCCGATCCACCCTATCCATGCCTGGTTTGCTCATGTCATACTCACAGGGTTAGCGCTTCCCAGCTTCAGTATTGTGAGGCTGCCATGAAGCCACCAACCAGATGGCCCCTGCATTTGCACAGGGTCACTTCTGTGGTGCTCAGTGGTGCCTGTTAATGATCTGACCCAACAGACTCATGTGGACAATCACCTACTAAACCTTCTACTGACAGTAATAACGGGGCCTGGATGTAAAAAAAAAAGATGGGGATTGGATGTAAAAAAGCACATGGGTGCTTATTCATTATCCTCAAAGTAAAATGATTTGATTTGATTTGATTTAAAAAGCTTAGTCATGAAACCAGATTGAGTGAGATGTCACCTGGGCTGGTGACCAACACAGTGTCCCTTCAGTGACCTCCCCAAAACCACTGACCCTGAAGACTTTGACATCACTCACCACTTCCTCCTAAGGTGCATGCTACACTGTGACCTTGGGTCCCCTTTTTTTGAAATCCTAGAATCGACACTGTGCTACCCTACAAGTCCACACTGACAAAAGCACTGTTGTCATTGTGTGTTTCCAGTGTAAGGAACCAGCGCTGGGGTCACGCTGTGAGAGCCTTGGTGGGAGGAGGAGGACATGGAGCCCCACAAGGCTCGCAGCCTGAGTGATTTCCCCTGCCTGCCAAGTTTTTTGCTCTGCTGCAGTTAGTCACCTGTCACCTGTCGGCAACGCCTTGTTTATGGCAGGCGCTGATGCATACCCTGTCAGCTGTCTCCATCCCCTTCTGTCTTCAGTGCTTCTGTACATTTCCTTTCAGGAGACAGGCGACGGGTAGGAGGCATCTGTGAAGTAATTGCAACAGTGGCTTTTTGCTATGGAGGTGGCAGGCAGGTGTTGTCCACAAAGAAACAGTATCAGGAATGGCCATGCTGCATGCACACTGCTCTTCCAGAAGGCTATGACAGGCCACTGGAAGTATTTACTCTCTTGCTCAAAACTGCTGACACACCAAAGAAAGAAGGGCACAAGCACACAAGCCAACAAACCATCCCCCAAGGTTCACAGTGTCCGTGATTGTGGAAATATCACCTGCTCATGCCTGTCCATGAAGATTTCGATGAATAATTTGCTTCATCTAATTTGTGTGGACTGGTTGATTGGCTGTTGGATGGGCATTGAATGGAGTGCTGAATGAATATTTAATACTAGGTCAGTGAAATGTTTGCCATGTGTTTCAGGCAGATATGTGGAAGCATACTAAATAATTACGGTGCCCTCTGGTATTTTTCTGTCCACCACCCATGTTTCTCTCTCTCTCTCTCTCTCTCTCTCTCTCTCTCTCTCTCTCTCTCCTCTCTCTCTCTCTCTCTCTCATTTGTCACATTGTTTCCTTCCTCCTTTCGTACTCCCCCCCTCCCACTCCACTCCCATCTACCACTTGCAGTCTATGTCAGTCTATTAATATCACCTCCACCCCCCACCTTCTCCTTTCTTCCTTCTCCCAGTTCCTGACAATTTGCAGCCTGACAACATCCATCCCATTTCCCGCCTCCCTCCCTCCCCACTCCTCTCTCTCTCTCTGTCATTCACGCCACACACACACACATGTGCACGCGCGCACACATACACACACACACTCACACGCACACGCACTCATGCACACCACACGCATCATGCACCGACAACACACACACACACACATACATCACACACACACACTCAGTTCTCTGGAAGCACTCCTAACATATATGAGAACTGAATGTTGCCACCAGGATTCAAAAAAGAATTGTATCCATGAAATGAAAGCTAATAATAAAAAAAAATTATACACTGACAGTTGGGGATGGGGGGAGGGGAGGGAGGAATAGTCTAGTGCTGGGAGTACTGACCTTCTGTCCTATCCTGACAGTGCAATTTTGAGCCACCCACAAATCTCCTGTTTGAGGGGATTTTTCCCCTGGAGTTAACTTCAGTACCCACTCAACTCCCCCCAAAGTCCTGCGGATGAGACTATAAACAGAGACCCCATGTCTAAATGCATACAGAACATCTTGCATGAACGTTAAAATCCATTCTTTTGGAAGAGTAGGCCTTTGTGTGCTGGTAAGAGTGGGAGACATTTTTTCTTTAAAAAATGCATGCTCATTTGTGTTGTATTAAGATGTCTCACAGTTGCAAAGGGGCTGCCTTCTTTGTAGGCAAACAGATCTTATTGATGAACCTTGGAGCCCTATCTAAGGAACAGGGGGAAAAAAACCCAACTCTGAAAAGACCTTGACTACAAAGGCAACATGTTCAGGTCTGCTAGTTGTAATTTTGCTATTGAAATAATGATTTTGTTTCTTCCAAATACTAAATGCCTTTTGTTGAGGTAGGCAGGTCTGTTCAAAAGGTGTGAATGTGTCTGGTATGTTGTTGTGCATGTAAATTGGTGAATGTATATGTATAAGATACTGAAATTGGCTTTTTGGACAGAGAACATCTCCGAAGTTGGAATGCAGCTGCCTTAACCTTCCCCGTACGTCGCCTCGGCCTCGACGCGCTGTACCTCCTGGGTGTACAGCAACCCATACTTTTATTGAAGGCATAATCCGCTCCCATATCTCCTGGGTGTGCAGACACCCATACTTTTAGTGAAGGCATAACCCGCTCCCATATCTCCTGGGTGTACATACACCCATACCGTTAGTGAAGGCATAACCCGCTCCCATATCTCCTGGGTGTACACACACCCAGGCTGTCTGAAAAGGAACTAAACCTCTGCCTTGCCTTGCATGAATCACTAAGCTCTTTCCCTACATCCTGGTTGCATAGCAACCCCATGACTTGAAGAGCCCACTGTAGGCCTACATCCTGGATGTTGAGTAACCTAATCTGCATACAGGGGAGTCTGCCTTTATGTGTAAGGTTTTTCAGAAGGGAGAGTGCTCTTCCTACAAAAGATCTAGTACTTGAGGTGCATAAAAGGTATGCACTCAAAATATGCCCGTATGCACTGGAGCTATCCATAAAGAAAAAAAAGGGCTTGTTACTTTACTGTGCACCTGCATAGATTTGCAGTCTTATGGCCGTTGGTTTTACCACTGAGTTGATAGTCAATAATAATAATAATAATAATAATAATAATAATAATAATAATAATAATAATAATAATAATAATTGTTATAATAATAATTATTACAATAATAATTGTTATATAATAATAATAATAATAATAATAATAATAATAATAATAATATAATAATTGCATCAGAACATCTTGCACACATGTACGATCCTGTTCCGCTTTTCATAAGAGTAGGCAATCATGTGCTGTGGGAACAGATGACAAGATTTACAAAACTGCATACGCACGGGGACTGGACATAAAAAACCCAAAAGTGCTTATTCCATTATCCTCATTATAAAAAGTAAATAAATAAATAAAAATAAAATATCATAACTATGTACACAGATGCACATGCATACATACACACATTCAAAGATATGTGCACACACAAACGCACATGCACACACACATGCCATCCACTTCAAAAAAGAAAATCAAAGCTTATTCAATGAATCATCCAGAAATAAAAAATAGACTTTGACTGACTTTGACTTGGACACATGTATGCATGCATGCATGCATGCATGCACACAGGCACGCATGCAGTCAGACATACATGTGCCCACGTTCGCGCACCCACGCACGCACACGCATGCAGACACGCGCACACACACACACACACACACACACACACACACACACACACACAATTTGCACGCACACGCATGCGCGCGCACACACACACGCACACGCACACACACAATTTGCCTCAAACTCTCAAAAGTACTATCATGTAGGGCCTACCACCACAGCTTAGCATCGAGCAAAAATTCTCAGTACAAGGACAGGTGTCCTAGCAACCAAGATGTAGGGAGGCCACAAGGTAGTGACGTCATTCTGATGTTGTAATGAGTAACCCTTCTTTCAGCGTATGGGTGTGTACACACCCAGGACGTACTGGGAGTTTAAATGCTAATTAAGTGCATTTCTAATTAACACAAACAAACCATTTTTTGTGGAAGTGTAGGTCAGATGTTTATTGACAAAGTCATGAAATTTCAAGGCTGTAGGGTTGATAGTTTTTGAGTTACAGAGCAAAATATAGGGGTCTGGGTGTACACACACCCAGAGCGTATGGGGAAGGTTAAATGTGAAGGGAGAAATGGTTAATTTGCAAGAGCAAAAATCTCATTATTAGTGAACCTCTTAGCTTTGGCTAGGGAATAACAAAAAACAACCCCCCCCCCCCCCCAAACAAAACAAAAGCAAACAAAAAATACAGAAACAAGAATAATTTATTGCTTGTATCAGTGTATAAAATTCTGAAAGTGGCCTTTTGATAAAAAACAACAACAACAACAAGGTATGCTTTTGTCAGTGTACTTAATATTGTAAGTGGCTTTTTGAACAAAGAACAGTATATAATATTGCTTGTGTCAATGTGTATAATACTGTAAGTGGCTTTTTGAAACAAAGAACAGTATATCGCTTGTGTCAGTGTGTATAATATTGTAAGTGGCTTTTTGAACAAAGAACGGTGTATTGCTTGTATCAGTGTGTATAATACTGTAGGCGGCTTTTTGTGTCAGTGTGTATAATACTGTAAGTGGATTTTTTAAACAAAGAACAGTATATTGCTTGTGTCAGTGTGTATAATGCTGTGTCAGTGTGTATAATGCTGTAAGTGGCTTTTAAAGTAATGCTTGTGTTTGTGTACATAAAACTGAATGCGGCCTTTTGAACAAAGAATGACAACAATATAGTTGCTGTCTGAGCTTTCAGTGACAGTGACAAAGAAAGAACAATGCATTGCTGGAAGACCTGTCCCAGTATTTCACTTCTAATTTAACTGAAGCTGCTGTGGCTAAATGTGAAGACTTGTACCGTCAAGAAACGGTGTTTAGGTCTTTTTATCATTTAACACAAGAAACTTGGTGCAAGATAAAATTCTAACCCAGTGTCTTCTGCCTTGAGATATGCCTTGTTTTTATAGGCACCTCTGAATACCTTGCCGTGGGTTAAAGGCTTCTGCAGTCTGAATCCTAATGCTTTCTTTTATCGGAAATTCTACATCCATTCATTCATTCTTTCATTCATTTCATTCATTCATCTCTGCAGTGTCTTTTTCAGCATTCTGATGACTCGTTGATATCAGAATAATGTGTTATGTTGATGCCCGGTGTATTCATGATATTTCAGCAGTGCATGCATGGCTATAATTATGATGGGTTATGTAATATTTTGCCATTTTTTGTCACTGTAGTATCATAACTTTGTTATGCGTTGTTATTTTCCAGCTCACAGTGAGCAGAAATGTATATAGCTTGCTTTGAATTTTTAAGTGAGAATGTTTTGCTTTTGTGATGTGGAAGCTAAGCTTTCTAGGATAGAATCATGTGTGCTTTACAAAAATGATTCATTGGTATTGTTGTTGTCATTGTTGTTTTGTGATGATGATGATAGATCTGATCACTGTATTAGATTGGCTAAGATTAAATCCATTTTGCTGTTATGATGAGGATGATGATGATGACAATTACAATAATAAGGATGATGATGATTGCTTTAATTCTTTGGGAAAGACTTAGTCACCTGTGATGTATATATATATATATATATATATATATATATATATATATATATATATATATATATATATATATATATATATATATATACACAGTCGAGGTGACTTAAAATGAAGTTGAATATTACAGATTCCAGATATAACAAAGCAAAGAAGTTGATCATGGCAAAAGTTCTATTTTATATGAATAGAAATGTGTCAGTTATAACAAAATATGGATAAAACAAGATATCAATTTTAACAAAGTTGTTTTATCCCCAGCAGGCAATCATGCCACCTGTAACGAATCATATGTTTGGACCCTGTGAAAAATTTGAGCTGAATATTACAAGTGGTTACTGCTTCTATGGTTGTTGGCTGGTGTCCACATAGTAACATGAAATACAGAGCTTTCTCAATAATCATGTGTTGCTTTATTTATACAAATCATACGTTTACACATGTACATGTATATACAACATATTATGGACTGGAAGGTCACATGTTCCAACCGCATTGGCATAAGAGTCATAGAGGTTTTTTTGACACTGGCTGGTTCCAACCCAGAGCGAGTGTGCTGTGGGCTCAGTGGGAAGACTGGGACCAAACAGTCAAGCTTCATCCACTTTACAGATGTGAGTTTGAGAGAGTTGCTCAAGTTACCTGACCACCACTGCAGGTTTCTGTATCTCTTGAGCTTGGTTGACGCCAGGATACATTATTACAGTAAGCGTAGAGTACAACCATGTCAAGTAGTCTCAAAGCATATGCACTTCCAAAGCAGCATAATTACATTATTTTTTATTATCATTGTTTATCATGCAATAAGAAAAATGCCTCTGATTTGGAGGCCCCAATTCTGTTTTCATGGGGATCTCAAATTCAGTTTCCCCACACAGTTCTGTGCCTGTGATGAGTTTGCGTCAAAGCCTTTGGGGTTGGAAGCTCATGCGGGAGGGTCGTTGGAGGGACGTTGTGGTCACCATCTTGCATGGGTGACTCAGTTTGGCTCTGTGACTGGCTTAGTAGGTGGTGTTCTGCATATGCTAGCTCAGAACACCACCACTGAACACCACCAAAGTGACTCAGCAGCAGTGCAGGGCCCCTCTGGTTGGTGGCCCCACAGCAGCCTGATATTGATGGGCTCCCTGTAGACATCCAACCCTGAGGATGTAACATAACGAATCTGGGTATGGCTGTGGCAGGGAGTTTGAAATGAGTGGCATGGGAACAGCAGGACAGGATCATAACAGAAGATGAGGCAGCTAAAAAAATGTACTTAAAATGTGTTCGACTTGCTGCTAAGCTTTTTTCCTTGTCTTAGACATGGGTAGATTACAAATACTCAGTAATGGTAACTGTAGCAGTAATAAGTAAGCAATAAAATGGTAATTAATCTCATGTGCTTTGTAGCAAGAGCGGATGATTGTCTAAACAGAGCAGTTGACTCACAAGGGGTCAAAGGGTCAGCAACTGTTGTGGAAGGAGAGATGCTAGAAAGTGGGGATAGAGGGTGTCAGACCAAGGACTCATGGTTATCTACATTCAGTAAGACATGATCATATATCTGTTACTTTTCCTGCAGGGATGGAGAAAGGTAAAACATTATTTTCTTTTCAAGGCCTCAGTTCCACCTTTCGGAAGAGTAGGCCATCGTGTGCCGGTAGGAGCGGATGACAAAATTATAACAAACCAGCATGCACACAGGTGTTGTGTTTAGACACCATCCCTGAGGAAAAATCGGGGAGTTGGAGTCCCAGAGCGGCTCGGGGCTGTAGGTATATGGCAACGGTACTGGAACCATTCGTATCGGTCAATGCCCTTCCAATGGATCATTCCAGTGCCGTGGAGAAGGGGGGTCTGCTGCATGGGTAACAGCTTGCCCTCCATACATACTTGCCCAGGCTTTGCGCTCTAAAGTGTACAGCAGCAACAAGACAACAACAGTTGATCATCGTTGTTCGTCGTTGATCTTTGCGCCTGGTGGCAGCATGATCTGTGGCTCTGTAGGTCAAATGCAAGCGCTTTGATTTGTCTTTACAAGAGATAGCGCTATACAAATTCCATGTATTATTATTATTATTATTATTTTATATTTTTAGCCACTGTAATTTTGTTTGTTATGTTGTGACAAGCACAAAAGATTGCTCTAAATTATGGCAGACAGTGTTTGATTTAAAATCGGTTAAGTTTTTATTTATACATCAGTGCCTACTCTAATGACTAAATAGTGTGAAACAGTAAACCAAGAGTGCCCCCCCCCCCCTCTCCCCCAATCTTCAAAAGGTGGCATAGTGTGTTTTTTTCCCCTGACAATTTTATCTTCTCAAGTCCTCAGGACAACACAGTATATTTTGTTCTCTTGTGTTACTTTTTATTGGTGGTTTGCTGTTAAACTGCAATGTAGGTCTGTGTAATCTGTTTGTATTCATTTACAGCCCTATTATGGAAGCATATTTTGTTGAAATCATTTTTATTAAAGAGTGTAACAAGCTACAAAACCAGCATTATTGCCTCCTTTGTGTATATGTGTGTTTGTGTTTGTGTTTGTGTGTGTGTGTGTGTGTGTGTGAGAGAGAGAGAGAGAGAAGAGAGAGAGAGAGAGAGAGAGAGAGAGAGAGAGAGAGAGAGAGAGAGAGAGAGAGAGAGAGAGAATTTTATTGTGTCAAGCTTTTTCAGCCCATTCACAAGGGGACAGCAGGAAGGGTGATGGGCACAAAACACATTTTCAGAAATAAAAAAGGTATCATTTCTACATCCCAGATGGTTGGCATAGCATGGATTCCACGACATGGTGAAGTGGTTTACATTCAAATTACGATGAATTGTTGTGTAACATTTTCACTGATTGCAAATTGGGGAAAAGGGGGGAGGGGGTGGAGGGCACAACCAACATAAACATCGTATAAACAATGTGACAAGGCTTCCATATCACTACGTTCTGTGTCGTCTGTTGGCTTGTGCACTTTCAAAACGTGATAAAGCTTACTCATAATATGGGTAACGTCCTGTTTTGCTGTCTCTCTCTCAATGTCTCTCTCTGTATCTGTCTGTCTGACTGTCTCTCTGAGAGAGAGAGAGAGAGAGAGAGGAGAGGAGAGAGGAGAGAGAGGAGAGAGAGAGAGAGGAGAGAGAGAGAGAGAGAGAGAGAGAGAGAGAGAGAGAGCAGAGATGAGAGAGAGAGAGAGATGAAGAGAGAAGATGACGCATCAGTTATAAACATGCAGATGGACAAAATTTCATTATAACTGGCACGACAGATCGAACAAATTCTGGATTATCTCAAATCGCATTTGAATGTCCGGTGATTCTTTATAAGCAACCTAATTGTTTATCTATCTATCTATCTATCTATCTATCTATCTATCTTCTATTCTTCTATCTATCTATCTATCTATCTATCTATCTATCTATTGTTTATCAATCTATCTATCTATCTATCTATCTCTATCTGTCTCTCTGTCTCAGTCCGTCCCTCCCTCCTCCATCTACTACCTACCTACCTCCTACCTACTACCTACCTACCTACCTACCTACCTACCTACTACCTACCTATTCTCTCTCTTTCTCTCTCTCTCTCTCTCTCTCTCTCCTCTGTCTCTCTCTATCTATCTATCTATCTATCTATCTATCTATCCCTTAGTCTGGCGACTGTGGGGCCACCCCTGAAAACTTGACAACCAGTTCCCTCCATTCCTCTCTCTGTTCTGCCTTTGCAAAGTTTTGTCGAGTTCTAGGCCTGTCCATTCGCTGATGTCCTCCCATCTCTTCCTTGGTCTGCCTCTTTCTCTTCCTCTTTGGACAGTGCCTTGCAGTAGTGTTTATTCTAGTCCTTTTGATCTTGTGACATGCACGTACCATTTAAGTTTATGCTTCTTTACAATTGATAGATTTTCATAAGGACCAATGGTTTGCTGGAATATATATATATATATATATATATATATATATATATATATATATATATATATATATATATATATATTCCCCTTCAGTTTTTCAGCTAGTGCTGAGATTACAAAAAAGTGAGATTTTGTGTATGTGATGGTTTTTATCCACCATTTAGGTAGCCGCTTGCTAACTTGGGGGATGGTGTCTAAACAGGACATCAATATGCATGCGTTTTTAAAAGTTTGTCATCCATTGCTACTGGCATGCAATGACCTAATTTTTTTGAAAGGTGGAACAGGTTTTAACATGTGCGCAAGATGTTCTGGATGCGTTCGCACATGGGACCTATGTTTATGGTCTCATCTAAAGGAGTTTCGGGGGAATGGAATTAGTACTGATGTTAACTCCGTGGAAAAATCCCCATGAAGGGGTGGCTTGATGGTGGCTCAAAACCACAAGTGATATTTTTATTTTATGTTATTCTTTTATATCGAGAATAATGGAATAAGCAATCGTGCTTTTTTCATCCACTCCCCTTGTGATTGCAGTTGTGTAAATATTGTCATCTGTTCCCATCGACACACAATGGCCTACTCTTACGAAAAGCGGAACAGGATTTAACGTGTGCACAAGATGTTCTGCGTGCGTTCGCACACAGGGCCTCGGTTTACAGTCTCATCCTAAAGACTTTTGGGAGAGTAGAGTCAGCACTGATGTTAACTCCAGGGGAAAAAAACCCCTCCAACGGGAATCGAACTCGGGTGAGACATGTTTTAAGCATGGTGGCTCGATCCAGTGAAGAAGGCGGGAAAAGCCGTTATGTGCAGACTGTTGTGGTCATGGTCACCCTCTGTCATCCCTGTCCCATAGTCACTGCAGCCAACTGGAGCCAGGCAGTCACACCAAAGAAGTCATCCCGTTTGTATTGTCTTGTCTTTAGTGCAGACTTGCCAGTGCCTTAATTCTCTTTGTGTGCACGAAGAAGATAAAAATTTGCACACTAAAGATCCCATAATTCATGTCAGCATTCAGTGGGTTATAGAAACACGGACATATCCAGCATACTTCTGCAAAGCTGGAATGATGGTCAAAGACTTAATAATGGTAAAAAAAACTGTCGCATATTCAAAATCTCAACATTGGTGAACCTCAGATCTGTAGTGGAGGAACGAAAAAAGAAACTCATAAGAGAGACAGTTTGTGCTTTGTTCTCTTGTTGATCAATACAGTGGGTCGGTGGTCTAGGAGGTAACGCACCTGCCTAGAAAGCGGAAAGTCCGGGTCGGAGTGTGCGGTGGTTCAAATTCTGTTTGGGCCCAAAACTTTTCCCCCATCCATTAGACCATGATTGGGGGTCTGGGCGTTAGTCTTTCGGATGAGACGATAAACCGATGTCCCGTGTGTTAAATTTATTATTTGGCGCAAGTAAAAGAACCCACGGCAACAAGGGGGTTGTCACTGGTAAAGTTCTGTAGAAAAGAGCCACTTTAATAGTGAAACAAATACAGTTGCAGACAGGAAAAAGAAAAAAAACAATGAGTACGCGCTGCATTTGTGGCGACGCGCTCTCCCCGGGAAGAGCAGCCCGAATTTCACGCAGAGAAATCTGCTTTGATATAAAGTGGTATAAAATAAAGATTAAAAAAATATCCAACATACTTCTCCAAAGTTGGAATCATGGTAAAAAACTTAATGATGGTCAAAAGCTGTCGCATAATCATGCAAAATCTCAACAATGGTGAACCTCAGATCTCTAATGGAGGAACGAAAAAAGAAACTCATGAGAGAGAAAGTTTGTGCTTTGTTCTCTTGTTGATAAGAAGCCAATGGAGAGAATGCGAAAGTGCAGTGATGTGAATGGATATAGGAACATGAAAAACAAGTCTAGCGGCATGCTTTGTAACTTTTTGGATTTTTGCACAAAAGGTAATTAGAACATCCTTCAAAACTCGAGAGAGAATAATCAAGTTTACTGAAAGGATGAACTTTTCTATGAGTTTAAGCCTCAATGCCTTGTTTGTTTTGCTCATTAACACAAAAATCCATAATGTGATATGATATCTGTACTGTTTTGCTGTGGTGATTTGATAATATTGCAAACACTGGATTGGGGTGAAGATATTAACATTTTCATTTTGCAGAGTTATTTTTCTGCTGGTATTTTCTTTTTCTAACAAACATTTTTATATTACAGCGAAGTATCTTTTTGGATGCTTTTTTCACCTAAGAATGAAAACAAAAATCCCCAAAGTCTTGACATTCTCAGCATGGCCTAGTCCTATTGGAATGAGGGGTTGAAAGGAAACGCCATAAACTCAGCTGTGTTTATTTGCAGGTAGATGAAGCTGAGTATTTGACAGAACAGTTGTAATTGACATCGAATACTGTACTTATAGTAAATTTTATCCAGGAGTTAACATCAGCACCGACTCCATTCTTCCAAAAGTCCTTTCGATAAGACTGCCGTGACTTGAAGTGGTATACAATACGACACGACACGACACGACACGACACGACACGACACGACACAACACCTGCAGCACAAGCACTAGAGAGTCCGGTCAGCTTGACGAAGAAGACTCCGAAGACTTACTATCAGGCATGTGATGGCGGCACTGTACTTTACTGTGGTGCACCATATTGTGTATTATCATTATTATTATGTGTACTACCAGGCATTATTGCGTACTCTACCAGATTTCGTTCCGATAATCTTGCCGTATTCAAGCCAGCTTTCCCTCTTTCAGGTAACCGGCCCTCTGTCACATCTCGAATTGCCCCTTATTCTTGGGGGAGGGGGGGGGGGGGGGGGGGTGTTGCCTCGCAGGCATGCATGCGCACGTTCGTGTTTTGGTGTGCGTTTTTTAATGTGTGTGAATGTGTCGCTGGACCTATACTTTGATATGGTGCATTATAGTGTGTTATCATTATGTAATAAAAATGATACAACTACTACTACTACTACTACTATACTACTATAAAATGAACGATAAAAAATAAGGATATTAACAACAAAAGATATGGAATTCATATAAAGCCCTCTCTGAGCGTTCAAAGAAGGAAGAGTCATAAACATGTAACCTTTTACCAATTATATCAATTAAACGTCTACACGCACCATGCACACACACACGCACACGAACGTAGCAAACTTTAGCCGGGGATGGTGGGGGTAACTATTGAGTTTATTGACGCATGACAGCAGGGAAATCATATGTTGTTGAAAATAAATGTTTAAAGGCTGGATGTCTTTAACTTTAAAAATCGACAAAGCAACTAAAAACACAAAGGTGTATTTTTTTACACTGTGTCCGAAAATTTCTGATACCAGAACTTACATTGTTGTTAACCCTGAAGAACTTATGACTGATATTTCTGTGACGATGTTTAAAAAAAGAAGAAGAAAAACCCAGCTAGTCTGTTCTGGAAAATAAAGAAATAAAAAGGCTAACTGAAGATTATCCCTTCAGGACAGGCAGAATAGATATTGCCCAGAACGTAAAAGAAATGACATTTTAGATTTTAACAGGAAAAAAAAATTAGCAGGTCCTGATCAAGTCTATAGCAAACTGTTGATTGCAAGTCTTCCTGTTGTATTTATGTAGTGTTGATTTTTTTTTTCTGCCATAATGGAGTTTGTTTTGTTCTCTCCCATGTTGCAGTGCGTTTCTTTTTCCGCCATGTTGTAGTTTGTTCTTTCCTCACCATGTTGTAGTCTGTTCTTCCTCCGCCATGTTGTAGCTTGTTTTTTCTCCGCCATGTTGTAGTTTGTTCTTCCTCCGCCATGTTGTAGTTTGTTTTTTCTCCGCCATGTTGTAGTTTGTCTCTATCCTCACCATGTTGTAGTTTGTTCTTTCTCCGCCATGTTGTAGTTTGTTCTTTCTCTGCCATGTTGTAGTTTCTTTCTCCGCCATGTTGTACTTTGTTCTTTCTCTGCCATGTTGTAGTTTGTTCTTCCTCTGCCATGTTGTAGTTTGTTCTTTCTCTGCCATGTTGTAGTTTCTTTCTCCGCCATGTTGTACTTTGTTCTTTCTCTGCCATGTTGTAGTTTCTTTCTCCGCCATGTTGTACTTTGTTCTTTCTCTGCCATGTTGTAGTTTGTTCTTCCTCTGCCATTTTGTAGCTTGTTTCTTCCTCACCATGTTGTAGTTTGTTTCTTTTCTCGCCATATACTTGGCTCTTTCTCCGGCATGTTGTAGTTTGTTCTTTCTCCGCCCTGTTTTACTTTGTTCTATTTCAGCCATGTTGTAGTTTTATTTCCTTCTCAACCATGTTATAGTTTTTTCTTTCCTAAACATGATGTGGTTTGCTCTTTCACCGCCACGTTGTAGTTTGTTCTTTCTCCGCCATGTTGTAGTTTGTTCTTTCTCCGCCATGTTGAAGTTTGTTCTTTCTCCGCCATGTTTGTAGGTCGTTCTTCTCTCACAATGTGCTTTTTTCTCTTTCTTCCCCTTGTTGTAGTTTGTTTCTTTCCTCAGTATGTTTTTTTTTCTTCGCTCTGTTGTAGTTTGTATCTTTCCTCAGTATGTTTTTTTTTCTTTCTTAGCTGTGTTGGAGTTTTTTTGTTTCCTCACCATGTTGTATTTTTTTGTTTCCCCACAATGCTGTAGTTTGTTCTTTCTCCCTCATGCTGTAGTTTTTTTTTTTCCTCAGCATGTTTTTATTTTCGTCAAGTTGTAGTTTCTTTCCTCACCCTATTGTTTTTTTTTTCCTTTTCCATGTTGTAAATTGTTTCTTTCCTCATCATGTTGTATTGCTTTCTTTCTTCGCCATGTTCTGGATTGTTCTTTCACCTCCATGTCTTAGTGTGTTCTTTCTCCGCCATGTTGTAGTTTGTTCTTTCTCGCCATGTTGTAGATTGTTCTTTCACCGCCATGTTTTAGTGTGTTCTTTCTCCGCCATGCTGTAGTTTGTTTCTTTTTGCGCCATGTTGTAGAAAGTTCCTTTTCTAGCCATGTTGTATTTTTTTCCTTTCCTTATCATGTTGTTGTTTGCTCTTTCTCGGCCATGTTGTAGTTTGATCTTTCTCCGCCATGTTGTAGTTTGTTCTTTCTCCGCCATGTTGTAGTTTGTTTCTATCCTCACCATGTTGTAAATTGTTTTCTCCGCCATGTTGTAGTTTGTTTCTTTCTCCGCCACGTTGTAAATTGTTCTTTCTCTGCCATGTTGTTGTTCGTTTCTTTCTCCGTCATGTTGTAGTTTGTTCTTTCTCCGCCATGTTGCAGTTTGTTTCTGTCTCTGCAACTGCATTCACACGGGGACTGGATGTAAAAAAGCACAAGAGTGCTTATTCCATTATCCTCGATATAAAAGAATAATCAAATCAAATATGTCATGTTGTAGTTTGTTTCTTTCTCCACCATGTTGTAGTTTGTTTGTTTCTCCACGATGTTGTTTGTTCTTTCTCAACCATGTTGAAGTTTGTTTTTATTCGCCACTATGATGTAGTTTGTTTCTTTCTCCACCATGTTGTAGTTTGTTTGTTTCTCCACGATGTTGTTTGTTCTTTCTCCACCATGTTGAAGTTTGTTTTTATTCGCCACTATGATGTAGTTTGCTTTTTTCTCTGGTATGTTGTAAGTTTGTTTCTCCGCCATGCTTTCTTTCTCCGCTATGTAGTGTGTTCTTTCTACCTATATTGTAGTTTGTTCTTTCCTCGCATTGTTGTAGTTTGTTTTTTTCAATGATGTTGTAACTTGTTCTTTCTTCGCCATCTTTGATGTTCTAGCTTGTTTTTTCTTCATCTTGTTGTATGCTTCTTTCTCCGCCATGTTGTAGTTTGTTTCTTTCTCCGACATGTTGTAGTTTGTTCTTTCTCCACCACGTTGTAGTTTGCTTCCTTTTCCATGTTGTAGTTGTTTCTTTCTCCGCCATGTTGTAGTTTGTTCTTTCTCCGCCATGTTGTAGTTTGTTTCTTTCTCCACCATGTTGTAGTTTGTTCCTTTCTCCGCCATGTTGCAGTTTGTTTTTGTCTCTGCAACTGCATTCACACGGGACTGGATGTAAAAAAGCACAAGAGTGCTTATTCCATTATCCTCGATATAAAAGAATAAATCAAATCAAATCAAATCAAATCTGTCATGTTGTAGTTTGTTCTTTCTCCACATGTTGTAGTTCGTTTCTTTCTCCACTATGTTGAAGTTTGTTTTTATTCGCCACTATGATGCAGTTTGCTTTTTTCTCTGGTATGTTGCAAGTTTGTTTCTCTTCCAACATATAGTTTGTTTGTTTCTCCGCCATGTTTTCTTTCTCTGCACTGTAGTTTGTTTCTTTCTCCGCAATGCAGTGTGTTCTTTCTATGCTATGTTGTAGTTTGTTCTTTGCCCGCCATATTGCATTTTTCCCCCCCAATGATGATGTAGCTTGTGTTTTCTTCGCCATCTTTGATGTTTCTGCTTGTTTTTTTCTTCTCCATCTTGTTGTTACGCTTCTTTCTCCACCACGTTGTAGTTTGTTCTTTCTCCGACATGGTGTAGTTTGTTCTTTCTCCACCATGTTGTAGTTTGTTCTTTCTCCGACATGTTGTAGTTTGTTCTTTCTCCACATGTTGTAGTTTGTTCTTTCTCCAACACGTTGTAGTTTGTTCTTTCTCCCCCATGTTGTAGTTTGTTTTTTCTCCGACATGTTGTAGTTTGTTCTTTCTCCACCACGTTGTAGTTTGTTCTTTCTCCGACATGTTGTAGTTTGTTCTTTCTCCACCACGTTGTAGTTTGTTCTTTCTCCGACATGTTGTAGTTTGTTCTTTCTCCACCAGTTGTAGTTTGTTCTTTCTCCGACATGTTGTAGTTTGTTCTTTCTCTCCGACATGTTGTAGTTTGTTCTTTCTCCACCACGTTTTAGTTTGTTCTTTCTCCGACATGTTGTAGTTTGTTCTTTGTCTGACATGTTGTAGTTTGTTCTTTCTCCACCACGTTGTAGTTTGTTCTTTCTCCGACATGTTGTAGTTTGTTCTTTCTCTGACATGTTGTAGTTTGTTCTTTCTCCACCACGTTGTAGTTTGTTCTTTCTCCGACATGGTGTAGTTTGTTCTTTCTCCACCACGTTGTAGTTTGTTTCTTTCTCCGACATGTTGTAGTTTGTTCTTTCTCCACCACGTTGTAGTTTGTTCTTTCTCCGACATGTTGTAGTTTGTTCTTTCTCCCCCATGTTGTAGTTTGTTTTTTCTCCGACATGTTGTAGTTTGTTCTTTCTCCACCACGTTGTAGTTTGTTCTTTCTCCGACATATTGTAGTTTGTTCTTTCTCCACCACGTTGTAGTTTGTTCTTTCTCCGACATGTTGTAGTTTTGTTCTTTCTCCGACATGTTGTAGTTTGTTCTTTCTCCGACATGTTGTAGTTTGTTCTTTCTCCGACATGTTGTAGTTTGTTTCTTTCTCCGCCATATTGGTGTTCGCTTTCTTCCCATCCATGTAGTTTGCTTTTTCTTGAATATGTAGATTGTTTCTTTTCCAACTTCTAGATTTTTTTTCTTCATGGTGTTGTAGTTCGTTTTTTCACCGCCATGTCTTTGGTCGTTTCTTTTTCCGCCTTGTAGTTTCTTTTTTTTCCCCTCTGCTACGTTGTGTATTACTTTATACACAATGCTCTTTTCTTTTCCCCGTAATGTTGAAGATTTTTCCCACGCCATGTGTAATTTTGTTTCTTTCTGGGCCCGGAATTTGTTTCTTTTGCCTCCATGTTGAAGTGAGTTTCTCCCAAATGTTTAGTTTTTTTTCTACGCCATGTTGCTGTTTGTTTCTCTGCCAAACCATGTTGTTGTTTTTCTGCCATGTTGTACTCTTCTTTCTCTGCACTGTTGTAGTTTGTTTCTTTCTCCGCCATTTTGTGGTTTGTTTCACTCTCCGCCATGTTGTGGTTTGTTTCTTTCCCCGCAATACTGTGGTTTGTTATTTTTCCTCCGTGTTGTAGTTCTTTCTCTGCCTTATTGTAGTTTGTTTTCCATCCTCCATGTAGCTTGTGTCTTTCTTCCCGTGTTTTTTTTCTGCCTCTCCTAGTTTATTTCTTTCCCCGCCATGTTGTAGTTTGTTTCCTTCTCCGCCATGTTGGAGATTGTTTCCTTCTCCGCCATGTTGTAGTTTGTTTCCTTCTCCGCCATGTTGTAGTATGCTTCTGTCCCCGCCGTGTTGTTGATTACTTTAGTCTCCGCCTGTTGTAGTTTTATTCTTTCTCTACCATCTGGTAGTTTTTTTCTCTGCAATGTTGTACAATTTTTTCTTTCTTCGCCACGTCTGCTGTTTCTTTCTCTGCTGTATTGTAGTTTGTTTCTTTGCCACGAGACTCGTTTCTCTTTCTGCCATGTTGCTGTGATTTTTTTCTCCTCGTCTATCTTCTTTCTCCATATGGATTTTATTTGGTTTTCTGCCGTTATTGGCATTTTTCTTTCTACGCCATACTCTAGTTTCTTTCACTCTCATGTTGTAGGCTGGGTTTTTTCCCCGTCATGTATTTTGTTTCTTTTTCTATTTTGCGGTTATATTTTTCTTAGATGTTGTAGTTTGTTTCTTTCTCCGCCATGTTGTGGTTTGTTTCTTTCTCTGCCATGTTGTAGTTTGTTTTTTTCTCTCTAAAACTGTAATTTCTTTCTTTCTCCAACATGTTGTAAATTGCCCTTTCTCCTCCCTGTTTTAGTTTGTTTTTCTGCGCCATGTTTCAAGTTTTTCTCCATGATATCATAGTTTTCTCTCCGCCACGTTTTATTGTGTTTTGGTTTGTTTATTTCTCCACTATGTGGTTTTCTTATTTCTCCGCCATGTAGTTTTTTTTTCTCAGCCATGTAGTTGTTTTTTTTTCTTAGCCATGTAGTTTGTTTTCTTTCTCCGATATGTGTGTTTCTTTCTACGCCATGTTGTAGTTAATTTCTACCTCTACCATGTTTAGCTTGTTTCTCTGCAAAGTTATTTCTTTCTCTGGAATGTAGTTTTTTCTCCCCCATTTTGTAGTTTGTGTTTGTTTGGTTTTTTACCCCGCCACATTCTAATTTGTTTTTCTGCTATGTTTTGGTCTGTTTTTTTTTCTTTGCCATAAAGGTTTTTTTTTCTAAAGCCCACATGTAATTGTTTGTTTTTCTACCATGTTGTAGTTTGCCTTATTGCAGTTTATTTCTTTCCCCGCCGTGTTTAAGCTATTTTGTCTGCCATGTTGGAGTTTCTTTCTCCACTTATTGTAGTTTGCCTTTTCTCCGCCGTGTCGTAGTTTCTCTCTACGTCATGTTGTAGTTTGTTTTTTTTCTCCAACATTTTGTAGTTTGTTTCCTTCTTCGTGGTGTAGTTTGTTTACTTTCTGCCATATTGAAGTTTCCCTTTTCTCTACCATCGTTTTGTAGGTTTTTTTCCTTCTGGCTGTGTTAAAGTGCTTTTTATTATCTGGCCTGTAGTTTGCTTTTTATCGAACATGTAGGTTTTTTTTTTTCTTTTTCCACCTTGTAGTACGTTTTCTTCTCTACCATGTTGTAGTCTGTTTCTTTCTCCGCCATGTTGTTGTTTCTTTCTCCGCCATGTTGTAGTTTGTTTCTTTTTCCGTCATGGTGTTTGTTTTTCCCCCATGTTGTTATTTGTTCTTTCTCCGCCATGGCGTTTGTTTCTCCGTCATGTAGGTTTTCTTTCTGCCATGTTATAGTTTGCTTCTGTCTCCCCCTGCTGTAGTTTGTTTCTCTGCCATGGAGTTCTAGATTTCTTTCTCCACCATGTAGTTTGTTTCCTAAGTCCCCATGTAATTGTTTCTTTTTCCACCATATTGTAGTTTCTTTCTTTCTCCGCCATGTTGTAGTTTATTTCTCCGCCATGTAGTTTGTTTCTTTCTCCGCCATGTTGTAGTTTATTTCTCTACCATGTAGCTTGTTTCCTTCTCTGCCATATTGTAGCACAATTCTTTCTTTGCCATGCTCTGTATTTCTCCGCCATGTTGTCCGTTTTTTTCTCCGCCATGTAGTTTAATTCTTTCTCCGCCGTTGTTTGTTTCTTTCTCTGCCATATTGTAGTTTATTTCTCTGCCATGTTGTAGTTTGTTTCTTTCTCCGCCATGTTCTGTATTTCTCCGCCATGTAGTTTGTTTCTTTCTCCGCCATGTTCTGTATTTCTCCGCCATGTTCTGTATTTCTCCGCCATGTAGTTTGTTTCTTTCTCCGCCATGTTCTGTATTTCTCCGCCAAGTAGTTTGTTTCTTTCTCCGCCATGTTCTGTATTTCTCCGCCATGTAGTTTGTTTCTTTCTCCGCCATGTTCTGTATTTCTCCGCCATGTAGTTTGCCTCTGTCTCCACCATGTTATGTATTTCTCCGCCATGTAGTTTGCCTCTGTCTCCGCCATGTTCTGTATTTCTCCGCCATGTAGTTTGTTTCTTTCTCCACCATGTTATGTATTTCTCCGCCATGCAGTTTGTTTCTTTCTCCACCATGTTATGTATTTCTCCGCCATGTAGTTTGCCTCTGTCTCCGCCATGTTCTGTATTTCTCCGCCATGTAGTTTGTTTCTTTCTCCACCATGTTATGTATTTCTCCGCCATGTAGTTTGTTTCTTTCTCCACCATGTTATGTATTTCTCCGCCATGTAGTTTGCCTCTGTCTCCGCCATGTCCTTGTTAGTTTGTTTCTCTGACATGTTGTAATTTGTTTCATCTCCGCCATATCGTAGTTTAGACAGGAAAATGGCCAACACCATGGACACATTCACTCGCCATCACCCTCCCCAAGAAAGGAAACCTTCCGCAGTGCCAGGATTACTACACAATCAACCTCATATGTCACCCGAGCAGGATCATGTTGAAGATTACACTGAACAGACTGAAGCCACAATCAGAGACCATCATTGCTGAGGAACAAGCAGGTTTCAGAGCAGGGCGTAGCACAACTGAACAGATATTCAACCTTAGAGTACTCTGTCTGCGGTACCTTCAACACCAACATTTTTTATTTTAAGAAGGTATTCGACAAGTATGGCATGCAGCTTTGTGGGCAACCATGAATTTGTACAGCATCAATGTAAACCTGATCAGAGTCCAATCCAATCCAATGATGTTGCTTAGAGCCCCACATCTGATCAGAGTCATCAAAGAGCTGTACAACAAGGCCACCAGTGCAGTGTAATACATTGGAGAGTGGTTCCAAACAACAGTTGGAGTAAGGCAGGGCTGTCTACTCTCACCCACTCTTTTCAACTTCTTCCATGAGAGGATCCAATGCAATCCAATTATGTTGCTTAGAACCCCGCCGACCGCACAGGCCATATCGGGGCTGTCACCTCGTCACATTTTAAAACTCATATTAAAACTGTGCAACTATATACAGATTCCAATCCAATCCAATTATGTTGCTTATAGCCCCGCCGACCACAAAGGCCATATCGGGGCTGTCACCTCGTTACAGTTTAGAACTCGTATTAAAAGTGTGCGACTATGTACAGTTTAAAACAGGGTATAAAACCAACTCGACTGTCCTTGCTTGTAACGACGCCCCAGCCAACCATAAGGGTCAGCCCAGGACGGCCACCGCGTCGTGGGAAACCCCACATCGATCACACATAAAATGAGATAAAACCAAAACCAGATTCCTTAAAAGAACCCTGTCCTTAGAGACTAACTATACCACTTTCACTCATATCAGACGAAAAAAGCCCGATTCTCTCAGGATCAGGATCACGGCGGATAAACTGGAACACCATAAGGGATCAGTCAGCATTGGTGGCAGAGCGATCAAGAGCCTCCACTTCACATATGATATTGACGGACTAGCAGGATCAGAAAGAGAGCTTGCCAGCCTAACAGAACACCTGAACCAACCAATTTAATGATGTTGCTTAGAGCCCTGCCAACGACACAGGCCATATGGGGGCTGTCACCTCATCACATTTTAAAACTGTGCCAATCCAATCCAATCCAGTTATGTTGCTTATAGCCCTGCCGACCACAAAGGCCATATCGGGGCTATTACCTCATAACATTTTAAAACTCGTATTAAAAGTGTGTGATTATGTACAGTTTAAAACGAGGTATAAAACCAACTCAACTGTCCTTGCTTGTATCGATGCCCCAGCCAACCATAAGGGTCAGCCCAAGACGGCCACCGCGTCGTGGGAAAACCCACATCGATCACACTTAAAACGAGATAAAACCAAAACCAGATTCCTTAAAACAACCTTGTCCTTAGAGAACAACCATACCACTTTCACTCATATCAGACGAAAAAAGCCCGATTCTCTCAGGAAGTTAAAAATGGTGTCCGGTGGAACATCCCGAAAGAGGATCTTTAGGGAGTCCGCGGTAAAATGCTTGTGCCTAATATCCTGAACATCCCGACACTCCAGGAGCAGATGCCCGATGGTTACCCGCACATGGGGTTCCCTCGCCTTTCAGCAAGTGAACGCGAGTGATGTGAGAATGACCCGTGTGTATCCTGGTGAGCACTGTCGCCTCCCTTCGGTTTCTGACACACAGAGGGAAAACCTCTTTCAGGTTGGGACGGATCCGAAAAAGTTTGTTGTCCGTCTGAGCGTTCCATTCCTCCTGCCAGAGGGAATGCACGTATTGCTCGCTTCTAGGTTTCAGATCTGTGAACGGCATCGTGGACCCAGAAACCTCCTGCTCCGTGGCATGCCTGGCGAGTCGGTCAACCGTTTCATTGCCCCGAACGCCCGCGTGCCCCGGGACCCACACCAAAACCACATCACACCCGTCCTGTTTCAAGGAAGTATACAGTTCGTAGAGCGCCTGAAGCTTAGGGTGGTTTACGTTCCTGCAAGCGATAGCCTCCAGAGCAGAGAGCGAGTCCGTACAAACCAAGAAGTCTTTCCTTCCCGATCACCGGATCAGTTGCAGGGACAATACAAGAGCGCTCAGTTCAGCCGTGTACACCGAGACATCCGGAGGCAGGTGCTCCGAAAGCGCCAAAGCGCCGACTCCTTGATGGTGGGACAATAGGCGGCGCAGGCCACCCCCTCCTCTGACTTGGACCCGTCGTGAAAACCCTGGTGTAGGACGGATACGACGTACAGAGCTCTCGGAAGAAGACCCCGTACGCCGTGGATCTGGTGACATCTTTCTTGTGAACGGCAAGATCAAACAGGACAGCCGGGGTTTCCACGATCCACATAGGCGTCTGTGGAAACTTGGGCAGGTCGCAGATGACATCCAACCCAAATCGATACCCGCCTCTTGGAGATGGGGAAGGATCCGAATGCCCAGAGGCAGGGTGGCAGAGGGCGATTTCTCAAACTTGGCCTGAAACAGGGGGTTCAGAACACAATCATAAGCCGGGTTGTTTTACTCTGAATAAAGCTTCATGTAATAGTTCAGAGTCAATTTCAGACGGCGGGTTTTTTTTTAGTGAAGGCTCTCCCGCTTCCGCATACAGGCTGTACACCAGCGTCGTTCGGAACGCTCCGAGACAGATCCGAGCCCCTGGTGGTGGATAGGGTCCAGAGCTTTCAGGTATGAAGGCCTCGCCGAGCTGTACACCTGACATCCGTAGTCCAGTTTGGTGTGCACCAGCGCCTTGTAGACGTGCAGCAGTGTTCTCCTGTCCGCTCCCCAGTCAGTATGGGCGATCACCTGCAGGAGGTTCAGGGCTTTCTGACACGTTTTCAGATGTTGAATATGGCTCCTGAAATTCAGCTTTCGGTCGAACACAATCCCCAAGAATTTGGCCTCCGCCACCACCGGGATGGTGGATTTTCCCAAGCGGATGACGGGGTCCGGGAAGT
Organism: Stramonita haemastoma; assembly: GCA_030674155.1. Lineage (NCBI taxonomy): Eukaryota > Metazoa > Mollusca > Gastropoda > Neogastropoda > Muricidae > Stramonita > Stramonita haemastoma. The sequence continues at coordinate 26,988,491 of CM060328.1, forward strand.
GCTCTCTGGACTTGTTCGTGAAGTGAATGCACTTCGTTTTGGCGACCGAAAACTTGAACCCATTGTCCTGGGCCTATTCCTGAACCTTGTTCACGCAGACACAGAGACACGGTTCCAAAAGTGGCCAAATTCATGTTTTTTTAGAATGAAAAATTGCTAGATACATTTATGGGGATTTCCCTGGGTAAATTTAAAGAATTCAGACCTTAAATATATATGTAGAAATAGATTACTCATACTTGTTATAGATAAAAAGGTTTAGGAGTTTGAAATATTGAGTTTGGGCGGCCATATTGGATTGTTCCCATAGCAACAGTGCAGAAAACTGAGTATTTCTTTGATTTTTATGCTTTACAAGTGATACCCTATCAATATATGGCATAACTTTTAACATGGGGTTGTAAACAAAATTTCATCAGTTTCGACCCCATTGTCCCACCTTAATTCTACCTTCGAAATATGAAAGTTTGTTTGTATCTCCGCCATGTTGTAGTTTAAATCTTTTTTCGCAATATTAAAGGTTTTTTTTCTTTGCAGTGTTGTAGTTAATTTTTTTCTTTGCAATATTGATGCTGCTTTCTTTCTCTGCTATGTTGTATTTCAATTCCTTCTATGCAATATTAAAATATGGTTCTTTCTCTGCAAACTGAAATTGTAATTCTTTGTTTGGAATATTAAAGTTTGTTTCTCTTTCTGTCATGTTGTAGTTCAATTGTTTCGTTGCAGTGTTAAAGAATGTTTCTTTATCCGCCAAGTTGTAGTTAAAATCTTTATTTGCAGTATTAAACTGTTTCTTTTGTAGTTCAATGCTTTCTTTGCAGTGTGAAAGCATGTTTTTTTCCTCCGCCATGTTCTAGTTTGTTTCTTTGCAATTTTAAAGTTTGTTTCCTCCATCACCATGTTTCTGGAAAGTTGTAGTTAGTATTTTCTCCATGTGTTTGTTCTGTCTTCAGAAAGTTGAAGTTTGTTTCTTTGCCCGCCTTGTTGTACTTTGATCAATCTCAGCCATGTTGTAGTTGGCTTCTTTCTCTGTCAAGCTGTAGTTTACTTTTTTCTCTGCCATGTTATTGTTTCTTGTTTTGCAATATTGTAGTTTAATTCTTCCTATGCGATATTAAAACTAGTTTCTTGTTCCATAACGTTGTAGTTTAAATCTTTATTTGGAAAAAAACTTTTAACATTGTTTCTTCCTTCGCATTGCTGTAGTTCAAATCATTTTTTGCAATAATAAAGTGTTTCTTTTTTATAGTTTCTTAGTTTAGTTCTTTCTTTGCAATATTAAAGTTTGTTTCTTTCTCGCCTATGTTGTAGTTCAATTTGTTTCTTTGCAATATTAACTTTTCTTTTTCCTCCATATTATAGCTTAATTTTTATTTTGAATTATTAAAGTTCATTCATTTTCCACTGTTTGTAGTTTGTTTCTTTCTTTGCAATATTAAAGTTTGATTTTTTTCCTTCCATATTTTAGGTTTTTTAAAATTTTTTTTTTTATTAATAAAGTTTCTTTTGCGCTGTGTTGTAGTTTAATTTTGTCTTTGCGATATTAAAGTTTGTTTCTTTCTCTGCCTTGTTGTTTAAGTAGGGTTTTTGTTGCAATTTTCAAGTTTGTTTCTCTGCGATGTTATAGTTTAAATCTTTCATCACAATATTAAAGTTTGTTGCCTTCTCCGCCACGATGTAGTATCATTCTTTATTTGCAATATTAAAGTTTGTTTCATCTTCCGCCATTTTGTTGTTTAATTCTTTTTTTGCAATGTTAAAACTCCTTTCTTTCTCCGCCATGTTGTAGTTTAATCTACCATTGCAATATCATAGATTCTTACTCCCCCATATTGTATTTGAAATTTTTTGGGGTTTGCGATATTTAACTTTTTGTCTTTCTTTGCAATAATGTAGTTCAATACTTCCTTTCCAATATGAAAGTTTGTTTTTTCCTCTAACATGTAGTTTAATCATTTCTTTGCAATATTAAAGTTTGTCTTTCCACCATGCAGTAGATCACTTCCTTTCTTTCCAATATTAAAGTTTGCATCTTTCTCTGCCAAGTTTTAGTTTAGTTGTTTCGTTTCAATGTCTCAGAACGTTTTTCTACCATTCTGTACTTTAATTCTTTCTTTGCACTAATAAAATTTGCTTCTTTCTCTTCCATGTAGTAGTTTAATTCTTTCTTTTAAAATATCAAAGTTTTTTCTGCTTCTGCTTTGTTGCATTTTAAGTAAGTGTTCTCCACCATGTTCTAGTTTGTTTCTTAGCAATATTAACATTTTGTTTCATCCTTTACGGTGTTTTTGGAAAGTTGTAGTTTGTATTTTGCCCATGTTAAAGAGTTTTGTCATCTTCAGAAATGTTGTAGTTGTTTTTTTCTCCACCATGTTGTAGTTTGATCTAATCTTCAACATGTTGTAGTTTGTTTCGCTGCCATGTTGCAGTTTGTTTCTCTGCCATGCTGTAGTTTGTTTTTTTCTCTGCCATGCTGTAGTTTGTTTCTTTCTCTGACATCTTGTAGCATACATCTTTCTCTGCTATGTTGTAGTATGCCTCTTTCTATACCGTGTTGTAGTTTGTTTTCTTTGCAAGATGAATTTTGTTTCTTTATCATTTTGAAGTTTCTTTCTTTGCAATATTCAATTCTGTTTCTTTCCCACGTTCAAGTTTAATTCTTTCTTTGCAAAATTAAAGTTTGTGTCTTTCTCTGCCACATTGTGGTTTGATTCTTTCTTCGCAATATTAAATTTTGTTTTTTCTCCACCATGTTGTTGAATTCTTTCTGTGCAATATTAAGGTTTTTTTTCCTTTCTTCACTTTGTTCTAGTTTAATTCTTTCTTTGCAAAATTAAAGTTTCTTTCTCTGCCATGTTGATGTTTAAATCTTTTACCGCAATATTAAAGTTTGTGTCTCCTACAGCATGTTGTTTTTTTGTTTGCAGTATTAAAGTTTGTTTCTTTCTCTTCCATGTTGCAGCTTCTTTCTTTTAAAATATTAAAGCTCGTTTCTGCCTCCGCCATGATGTTTTTTTTTCCTGTTACAATATGAAATATTTTTCCTTTTCGGCCATGTTCCAGTTTGTTTTTTTGCAGTGTTAAAGTTTGTTTCTTCCTTCATCATATTTCTGGAAAGTTGTAGTCTGTATTTTTTTCCATGTTACAGTTTGGTCCGTCTTCAGAAATGTTGTAGTTTGTTTTTTGTCTGCTATGTTGTGGTTTTGTTCTTTCTCCACCGTGTTGTATTTAGTTCTTATTCTGCTATGTTGTACCTTGTTTTTTCTCTGCCATGTTGCACTTTGATCTATCTCCGCATGTTGTAGTTTGCCTCTTTCTCCGCAATGTTGTAGTTTCTTTCTTTGCAATTTTTAAGTTTTTGTCTTTCTTCGCGATAATGTAGCTTAATACTTCCCAAACAATATACTTCCTCTGCCATGCTGTAGGTTGTTTCGTTGCAGTATTAAAGTTTATTTCTTTTCATATGTTGTAGTTTAATTCTTTCTTTTAAAATATTAAAGATTGTTTCTGCCTCCGCCATCTTGTATCTTCATTTTTTTCTTTGCATTATGAAAGTATTGTTTCCTCCTCCGCCAAGTTCTAGTTTGTTTCTTTGCAATATTAAAGTTTGTTTCTTCTTTCACCATGTTTTTGGAAAGTTGTTTGAATTTTCTCCATGTCACAGTTTGGTATGTCTCCGAAAAAGTTGTAGTTTGTTTTTGTCCACTATATTGTAGTTTTGTTCTTTCTCCGCCATGTTGTTGTTTTGTTCTTTCTCTGGCATGCTTCAGTTTGTTTCTTTCTCCGCCATGTTGTAGTTTGTTCTTTCTCTGGCATGCGTCAGTTTGTTTGTTTCTCCGCCATGTTGTAGTTTGTTTCTTTCTCCGCCATGTTGTAGTTTGTTTCTTTCTCCGCCATGTTGTAGTTTTGTTTCTTTCTCTGCCATGCTGTAGTTTCTCTCTCCGCCATGTTGTAGTTTGTTTCTCCGCCATGTTGTAGCTTTTTTTTCTTTCTCTGCCATGTTGTAGTTTGTTTCTTTCTCTGCCATGTTGTAGTTTCTTTCTCTGCCATGTTGACGTTTTGTTTCTTTCTCTGCAATGTTGCAGTTTGTTTCTTTCTCTGCCATGTTGAAGTTTGTTTCACCGCCAAAATGAAGTTTAATACTTACTTTGATATTTCAAAGTACGTTTCTTTCCCTGCCACGTTGAAGTTTGATTCTTTCTTTGCAAAATTAAAGTTTGTTACTTTCTCCGCCGTGTTGTAGTTTATATCTTTCTTCGTAATATTAGAGTTTGTGTTTCTGCTGTATTGTACTTTACATCTTTCTTTGCAATATTCAAGTTTTTATAATTTTTTACTTTCTTTCTTTGCCAATATAAAATTATTTCCCTTCGTTGTAAATGTTGTAATTAATGTTTTTTTTGTGCAATATTAAAGTTTGTTTCTCTCCCATGCTGTAGTTCAATTCAGTGTGTTTCTCCCTCCGCCAATTAGAAGTTGTTTTTTTTTTTCGTTGCAATATTAAAGTTTATATCTCCACCATGTTGAAATTAATTCTTTCATAGCAATATTAAAGTTTCTTTCTGTCTATTCAATTTTATAGTCTAATTCCTTCTTTTGATTATTAAGTTTGTTTCTTTCACCGCGATGTTATAGTTTAATTCTTTCTTTTAAGTATTTAAGTTTGTTTCCTCCTGCATAACATTATAGTTTAGTCTTTCTTTGCAATATCAAAGTTTGTTTCCTCCTGCACAATGTTGAAGTTTTATTCTTTCTTTGCAATATTAATGTTTGTTTTCTCCTGCACAATGTTGAAGTTTTATTCTTTCCTTGAAGTATAAAAGTTTGCTCATCTCTCTCTCTGCCTTGTAGTTTAATTCTTTCTTTGCAATTTCAAAGTTTGTTTCTTTCTCCGCTATGTCGTGATTTAATTTTTTGTTTGGAATATCAAATTGTATGTCCTACTCCGCCATTCTGTAAATTATTTATTTTTTTGCAATATCAAATTTCCTTTATCCGCCATGTTGTAGTTTAAATCTTTTCGTTGCAATATTAAAGATTTTTTTTCTCATCCATGTTGTAGTTGAATTCTTCCTTGCAATATTAAAAAAAAGTTCTGTGCCATAATGTAGTTTAAATCTTCTTTTCTTTTTCTGCCGTATTGTAACTTGTTTTTCTCCATGTTTTACTTTGATCTTTCTCCCCCATGCAATTTATTTTTTTCTTTGCAGTATTTAAGTTTGTTTCTTTCACTGTGCTGTTGCAGTTTGATTTTTTTGCAATATTAGTTTTTTTTCTCTGCCATGTTACAGTTTAATTTTTTTCTTTTCTATGTTTCTTTCTCCTCCATGCCATGCTGTAGTTTTTTTCCTTTGCAATATTTAAGTTTTTTTCTGTCTTAATGTAGTTTATTTCTTTCTTTCCAATATTAAAGTTAGTTACTCTAACATGTTGTAGCTTGATTCTTTGTTAGCAATATTAAAGTTTGTTTCTTCCTCCACCATTAGGTAGTTTAATTCTTTTTTTTGGTAATATTCAGCCATGTTTCTTTCTGTTATGTTGTAGTTTTACTCTTTCTTTGCAATATGAAAGTTTGTTTCTCATTCCGCCTTGTTGAGTTTTATTCTTTCTTTGCAAGTCTGTTTCTCTATCATGTTGTAGTTTCTTATTTTAGTTTGCAATATTAAAGTTTGTTTCCGCCTCCGCCATTATACAGTTTTGTTCTTTTTTGTGCAATATTGAAACGGGGTTTTTTTTCTCCACCATGTTGCAGTCTTTCTGTGCAATATTAAAGTTTGTTTCTTTCTCAGCAAAGTTGTAGTCCAACTATTTCTTTGCAATTTTAAAGTTTTTGTTCTTTTTTCGCCATAACGTAGTTTAATACTTCCTTTCTTATATTAAAGTTGTTTCCTCCTCTGCCATGTTGTAGTTTTTATAATTTTTTCTTTGCAATATTAAGGTTTGTTTTTCTTCCCAAATTGTAGTAGTTTAGCTCCTTTCTTTCTGATATTAAAGTTTGTTTCTTTCTCCGCCATGACGTAGTTTAATTTTCTTCTCAGCATTAGTTTCTCTTCCATATTATTGTTTAATTCTTTTAAAATATTGAATTTTGTTTCTGACTCCGCCATATTGTACCTTGTTTCTTTGCAATATTAAAGTTTCCTTCTTCACCATGTTTCTGGAAAGTTGTAGTTTGTATTTTCTCCACGTTACAGTTTTGGTCTGTCAATAGAAAAGTTGTAGTGTTTTTTTTTTGTCGGCTATGTTGTAGTTTTCTTCTTTCTCGGCCATGTTGTATTTAGTTCTCTTTCTGCCATGTTGTACCTTAATTTATCTCTATGTTGTAGTTTGTGTCATTCTCTGCCATGCTGTAGTCTTGTTTTTTCTGTGCCATGTTGTAGAACGTTTCTCCGCCATCTTGCTTTCGTTTCTTTCTTTCCGATATTAAAGTTTGTTTTTTTCTTCGCTATGTTGGTTTAATTGTTTCCTTCCAATAAAAGTTGTTTTTCCTCCTGTGGAATGTTGTAATTTAATTCTTTCTTTGCAATACTAATGTTTGTTGATTTGTTCATTTCTTTCTTTAAAATATTAAGTTTGTTTCATCTTCCGCTATTTAGTAGTTCAATAGTTTTTTTTTGCAATGTTAAAAATTGTTTATTTCACCTCCAGGTTGTAGTTTATTATTTTTTTGCAATTGTTACAATTTGTTGTTTTTTTCTCCATGTTACAGTTTAATTCTTTAAATTAACAAAGTCTGTATCTCAGCCGTTTCTTCCTCCGCCATGTTGTAGTTTAACTCTTTCTTAGCAATGTTAACATTTCTTTCTTTCTTTTCCATGTTACAGTTTAATTCTTTCATTGAATTATCCAAATTGCTTTCCTCCTCCGCCATTTTGTAGTTTATTTCTTTCTATGCAATATTAAAACTTCTTTCTCTGCCACGTTGTAGTTTTCATTCTTTCTCCGCCATGTTGTTTCTTTCTTTGCAATTTCAAAGTTTGTTCGTCTTTATGCCATGTAGTAGATTGTTTCCTTTCTTTTCATTACTACAGTTTCTTTTACTGATATGTTGTAGTTAAATTCCTTCATTAATGTTTCTCTGCCATGTTTTTATTTAAAATTCTTTCTTTGCCATATTAAAGTTTGTTTCTTTGTCTTCCATGTTGAAGTTTCTTTCTTTTAAATCAAACTTGGTTTTTTGCCATGATGTGTTTTAAGTCTTTCTTTGCAGTAAAAAGTATGTTCCCCCCTCACACCATGTTTTAGTTTATTTTTTCGGAGCAATAAAGTTTGTTTCCTCCTTCACCATGTTTTGGATGTTTGTATTTTCTCCATGTTAGTTTGGTCTGTCTCCAGAAAAGTTGTAGTTTGTTTTTGTCCGCTATGTTGTAGTTTCGTTGTTTCTCCGCCATGTTGTTGTTTCTTTCTTTGCAATATTTACGATTGTTTCATTCTCCACCATATCAAAGTGTAAATCTTTCTTTGCACTATGAATGTCTATGTCTTTCTCTGCCACGTTGAAGTATAATTCTTTCTTTGCAGAATTTAAGTTTGTTTCTTTCTCTGCCATGTTATAGTCTAATTCTTTCTTGCAATATTAAAGTTTGTTTCTTTCTCTTCAATGTTATAGTTTAATTGTTTCCTTTAAAATATTCAAGTTTATTTATTTATTCCCCATGTCGTATTTTAAATCTTCCATTGCAGTATGAAAGCATGTTTTCTCCTCTGCTATGTTTTAGTTTGCTTTTCGATGCAATACAAGTTTGTTTCCTCCTTCACCATGTTTTCTGAGTTGAAGCTATATTTTCTCCATGTTTACAGTTTGATCTGTCTCCAGCAAAGTTGTAGTTTGTTTCATTCTCTGTTATGTTGTAGTTTGCTTCTTTCTCTGCCACGTTGAATTTTTTTTGTTGCAATATTTAAGTTTGTTTCTTTATTAGCCATGTTGAAGCTTAATTCCTCTTTGCAATATTTAAGTTGCCCCGTTGATGTTTTATTTTATTTTTTGCAATTTTAAAGTCGGTTACTTTCTCTGCCACATTGAGGTTTAAAGTTCTTTTCTTGCAATGTAAAAGTTAATTTCTTTCTCCGCAATGTCCTAGTTTAATTCTTTCTTCTCAGTATTACAGTTCGTTTCTTTCTTTACAATTTTGTAGTTGAATTCCTTTTTTGCAATATTAAAATTTGTTTCCTTCTGGGCCATTTTGTAGTTTAATTCATTCATTGCAGTCTTAAAGTTGTTTTTTTTCTCCCCATTGCTGTAGTTAAATTTTTCTTTGCAATAATTATTTTTATTCGTCCGCCAGTTGTATTTTCTTTCTTTGCCATATAAAAGTTTGTTTCTTTCTCCATGTTACAATTTAATTTTTTCTTGTACTGATAAACCATTTGTTTCTTTCTCTGCCATGGAGTATTTTACTTCTTTCTTGGCATTATTAAAGTTTGTTTCTCTGCGATGTTGTAGTTTAAAACTTTCTTCGCAATATTAAAGTTTGTTTCTTTCTCCACAATGTTGTAGTTTAATTGTTTACAATATTAAAGTTCGTCTCTTACTCCGCTATGTTGCAGTTTAACTCTTTCTTTGCAATTGTAGAGTTTGGTTCTTTCTCCGCCATGCTGTAGTTTAATTCTTTCTTTGCAATATTTAATTTTTTTTGTCTTACTTCACCATAATGTATCTTAATACTTCCCTTCCAATATCAAAGTTTGTTTCTTTCTCTGCCATGTTGTAGTTTAAATCAATTCTTTCTTTGCAGTATTAAAGCTTGTCTGTTTCTCTTCCGTGTTGTAGTTAATGTCTTTCTTTTGAAATATTGTAGTTTGTTTATGCCTCTGCCATGTTGTATTTTAATTCTTTCTTTGCTGTATGAAAGTAGGTTTCCTTCTCCGCCATGTTCTAGTTTGTTTCTTTTCAACATTTAAGTTTCTTTTCCCTTTCACAGTGTTTCTAGAAAGTTGTAGTTTGCATTTTCTCTATGTCACAGTTTGGCCTGTCTCCAAAAAAGTTGGGGTTTTTCGTCAGCTATTATGCTGTAGTTTTGTTGTTTCTCGGCCATGTTGTATTGAGTTCTTTTTTTTTTAGCCATTTTATACCTCGTCTCTTCTCGCTATGTTGTACTTTGATCTATCTCCGACATGCTGTATTTTGTTTCTTTTTCTACTATGTCGTACTTTCTTCTGTTGTATTTTGTTTCTTCTGTTGTTTCTTTCTTTCTCTGCCATGTTGTAGTTTCTTTCTCTGCCATGTTGTAGTTTGCTTCTTTCTCCGCTATGTTTTATTTTAAATCTTTCTTTGCAATATTAAAGTTTGTTTCCTTCTCCGCTATATAGTTTAATTTTTCCTTGCAATATTACATTTTGTTTCTTTCTCCTCCATGTTATAGTTTAATTCTCTCGTTGAATTATCACAGTTTCTTTCTCCGCCATGTAGTTTAAATCTTTCTTTGCACTATTAAATATGTTTTCTCATTCTTCCATTGCAATATTATACTTTTGTTTTTTTCTCCGCCTTGTTGTAGTTTAATTCTTACTTTGCAACATGTAAGTTTGTTTCTATGCCATGTTGTAGTTTAAATCTTTCCTTGCAATATTAAAGTTTGTCTCCTGCTCTACCATGTTGTAGTTTAATTCTTACTTCGCAATAATGAAGTTCGTTTCTCTTTCCGCGATGAAATAGAATTTCTTTCTTTCTTTCCAATATTATGGTTGGTTGGTTTCTCTGCCATATTTTTGCTTAATGGTTTCGTTGCAATTTTTCAGAATATTTCTTTCTCCGCCATGTTTTAGTTTAATTCTTTCTTTGCAGTACTAAAGTTTGTTCTTGTATCTTCCATGTTGTAGTTTAATTATTTCTTTGCAAAATTACAATTCGACTACTTCTCCGCCATTTTGTAGTTAATTCTTTCTTTGCAATATCAAACTTTTGTTTTTCTCTCCACCATGTTGTAAATCAATTCTATCCTCTCAGTTGTAAAATTTGCTTTCTTCTTTACCATGTTGTATTTAATTCTTTCTCTGCAGTGATTAAGTATTTTTCCTTCCTCGCCATGTTATGATTTGATTCTTTTGAAATATTAACGTTTTTTTCTCCGCCATGTTTTAGTTGTATTCTTTCTTCCCAGTATTCAAAAGTTTTCACCTCTCCTATAACATTGTTAAATACTTTTATTGCAAAATTGAGTTGTGCTTTTTTATCTGCCATGGTGTACTTTCTTTCTTTCTTTGCAAAATCAAAATTTGCCTCCTCCTCAGTAATTTTTTTTTTTTTTTTGCAATTTGAAAGTTTGTTCCTCTCTCTGCCTTGTTAAAGTTTCTTTCTTTGCAAAATTAAGATTTAGTTCTTTCTCTGACATGTTGTAGTTCAATTCTTTCCTTGCAAAATCAAAGTTTGCTTCCTCCGCCATTTAGCTTTTTTTCAATTTGAAAGTTTGTTCCTATCTCTGCCATGTTAAGGTTTAATCCTTTCTTTGCAAAATGTAAGTTTTGTTTCTTCCTCTGCCATGTTGTAGTTTAATCATTTTTTTTGCAATATTAAAGTTTGCTTCTTTCTTCACCATGTTATAGTTTTAGTCTTTCTTTGCTATAATAAAGTTTGTGTCTTTTCCCGCCATGTTGTAGTTTAATTACTATTTTGCAATATTAAAGTTTGTTTCATTCTCTTCTAGTTTAATTATTTCATTGCAATATCAAAAGTTTGTTTCCTCCTGCAGAATGTTGTAATCTAATTTTTTAAATTTGCAATATCAAAGTATGCTTCTTTTTCGATGTTGTTTAAGTCTTCCTTCGCAATATTAAAACTTGTTCCTTTTTCTCTAGTATTCTGTATTTCAATTTTTGTTTTGCAATATTAAAATTTCTTTCTACCGTATGTTGCACTTTAATTTTTTCTTTGCAATGTTAAGGCTTGTTTTCTCCTCCGCCATGTTTTGATATATTTTTTCCTTTGCAATATTAAAGTTGGTTCTTTCTCTGCCAAGTTGTAGTTAAGCTCTTTCTTTTAAAATGTTAAAATTGTTTCTTTCTCCCCCATGTTGTATTTTTATCATTTCTTTGCAATATTAAAGTTTGTTTTCTCTTCTGCCATGTTGTGTTTTCTTTCTTTCTTTCTGTCTTTCCCTCTCCACTGTGTTTTTGTTTATTTTTTTAGTTGCAATATTAAAGTTTGCTTCATTGATTGTTGCAATATTTCGGTAACTTACTTCTATACTGGTTCAGTAACTTGTTCCTGCATTACTTCAGTAACCTGCTCCTGTCAAACTTTGGTTACTTGCTCCTACAATAGTTCAATAACTTGCTCCTGCAATAGTTCGGTAACTTGCTCCTACAACAGTTCGGAAATTTGCTCCTACAATAGTTCAGTAACTTGCTCCTGTAATACTTTGGTAACTTGCTCCTACAATAGTTCGATAACTTGCTCCTAAAATAGTTCGGAAACTTGGTCCTGCAATACTTTAGTAACTTGCTCCTGTAATAGTCTGGTAACATGCTCCTGTCAAACATTGGTAGCTTGCTCCTATAATAGTTCAGTAGCTTGCACATGCAATAATTCGGAGACTTGCTCCTGCAATAATTCGGTAACTTGCTCCTGCAATAGTTTAGTAACTTGGTCCGGCAAAAGTTCGGTAATTTGCTCCTGCAATAGTTCTGTAACTTTCTGGGATTGTTCCGTAAATTGCTCCTGTAAGAGTTTGGTAACGTCGATAATTGCACCTGTTGATCTGCTCCTGTGATAGTTCAGTAACTTGCTCCTGTAATAGTTTAGTAACTTGCTCCTGTAATAGTTCAGTAACTTGCTCCTGTAATAGTTCAGTAACTTACTCTTGTCATAGTTCAGTAAAATGACCCTGTAATAGTTCAGTAACTTGCTTCTGTAATAGTTTCAGTAACTTGCTTCTGTAATAGTTCAGTAACATGATCCTGTAATAGTTTCAGTGACTTGATCCTGTAATAGTTCAGTAACTTGATCCTGTAATAGTTCAGTAACATGATCCTGTAATACTTCGGTAACTTGATCCTGTAATAGTTCAGTAACGTGATCCTGTAATAGTTCAGTAACGTGGTCCTGTAATAGTTCAGTAACTTGATCCTGAAATAGTTCAGTAACTTGATCCTGTAATAGATCAGTAACTTGATCCTGCTTAAGTTTGGTGACTTGCTCCTGTGATTGTTTGGTATTTTTTGCCTGTAATACTTTGGTAACTTGCTCCTGTAATAGTTCGGTAACTTGCCCCTGATATAGTTTCATAACTTGTTCCAGTAATAACTCCAAGCGTTAGCCTCAACAGGGAGACTTTTACAACTACGAAGATGGATACAGGTTTATTTTCTACATACATCTGGAAAACAATTTACCTTTTAAAAAACAACAACAAAGCCTTACAGTACAAAATATGTACAAGTTTATCAGCAACCTAGTTTGGTGGAAAAAAGGACAATTTATTGAAATAACCTACACAGAGATGAATGTAAATAATTACAGAGCACCCATCTTTTAGGTTGATTACATGCAACACACAAAACCCCAAACCACAAAGCATCTACTGCTCAAATAATTGCAGTTTCCACAAAAAATGAAATTTTTATTACAAAACTTCTGCACTTGTTTTAACATATGTGCATTTTATTCATGATTTGATTTTTATTTCGACAAACAAACGCTAAAGTCAGAGTGCATTCAGCATTTTCCACCTCAAGCAACGTTTGAGCTGGTTCTACATTAATATGTTTTGATGGTTTAAAAAGCATGGCACACTAGACCAAAAGTCGAATAACATTATCTCTGTCCATGCAGTTTCCAATTCAAAAATGAAAATGCCCAGCTTGTGTGACGGCTTTACATTTGCTTGTGATTGTAATTGGATATGCCAGTGCATGCCTTTGCATTGATTTGCCTGTGGTACAAACCACACACACACAACACACACACACACACACACACACACACACACACACACACACACACACACACACACCACACTCAGTCCTCTTTCCCTACTCCTACTGATCTGAATTCACTTTTTACACCTTATGCTTTTAAAATAAAACATTCCTCTATACTCTTCATTCCTCCCCCCTCCCCCCCACACACAGGTACACACACACACACAGGTACACACACACACACAGGCACACACACACGGGATAGCCTAGTGGTCAGAACATTGCGCTGGCATTTGACAACCCGAGTTCGATTCCCGTAGGAAGGGATTTTTCCCCTGGAGTTAACATCAGTGCTGACTACACTCTCCTCAAAAGTCCATTGGAAGAGACTGTAAACCGAGGCCCGTGTGCGAACGCACGCTGGACATCTCTCTCTCTTCCCTCTTACACACACAGGCACAATCATCTATCTCTCCAACATGCCCCCTCCTTCACAGAGTAGAATATCTCTTTTAACATGTATAATTTTTTTGAAATGACTACTTTTAAACAAAGCCCTTCTTACAGGACTAAAAGACGTCTGATAACCCAGACTGATTTTTATCAAAAAGAGATGCTGAACTTTGACCTCGCTTACAGCAAGGATCAGTGCTCGCATTGCACCTTTGATCGGAGGTTCACAACTGGAAGTGCTTTAAGCCTAATGACCAAAAGCTCTTCTATTGCTTTTGCTGCTACCAGGGTACCTAACTGTCTTTGTGTCCACATGTGGGACTGAAGTTAAGAACAAGGTTAGGGTTAGGGTTAGCATTAACAGTTAGCATGCATGGGGGAAGGGGTGGTTGGTTGGGTGGTCTGTCCGCACGTCTGAATACATGAGGACACAAGGGCAGGTAGATACAATGGTGTGTAGCTATATGCCGATTACAAATTGCCATTTCCTTCCAAAGCAAAACGTCATTTCTGAAGCACAGTCTTTGAATTGCTTTTATCATTACATTTTCAATACTTTTTACTCGCTTTTTTAGAATCGGACATTTTTGTTTTAAGAAATCGAAGGATGTTTAAAACAAAATCGAAAAAGAAACATTTTTACAAACTACCTGCGCCTATTTAAAAAAACCCAAACAATACCAAAATGCGAGCCTTATTTGATAACCGCCTGTGCCTACTAAACAAACACGCACAAAGACATTTTGTCAAACAGTCTGCACCTTTTGTAAAAAAACAACAACAAAGTATGATTTTTTGTTAATCTGCACCTTTTCACAAACAAATCTAGTACAAAAAACAATACAATTGTTTCTTTTTAGTCTGAACAAGCATGTCCCATCCTCTCTCCAGACACTTTTTCTTAGATTCTTCTCCTACAAAATCAATCTACCCCCTCACGTTCGCGCCCGCGCGCACACATACACACACAGACAGTGGACTAGCACTAGCACTATAGCAAAGACTAGTGCCCAGACCATCATTCAAAGGTCTAGTGATGGGGAAATGCTTCGGCAAAAATGAGGATGGAAACTGCACTCTTCGTTTTCTAAGCAGATGCCATACTTCAGTACTTCCTTTCAACTGTACAAACATACACACTGATGTTAACTTTTCATCTATTTCTTTTCCAGATTATGTTTAATGTCTCCTCTTAGTGGATAGACACTACCCCCCCCCCCCACACACACACACACCACGTACTTTTCTGTGTGATAATTCTACATTGCCTATGCTGTATATCGTATTTCAAAGAAGCTAGAATTGTATTCAAGAAATCTGTATGTCTTTTCTTTACTCCGCAGTGCAAATGTACAATGGTATACAGTACTGGCAACCCATTCACTGAGCTCTGTCTGCAGTGCCCTGTGCTTTACTACTCCTGTTAACATACAGAACCGTCTATGCTTTAGAATAGGAATGGGGTTTGGCTTTTCTTTTTTTTTGAATCCCAGATCTGACGGCTTTTTGGTAAGGTAGGGAGGGACATATGGAAAGTCTTTTTAACAACTTGCCCCTATTTGAAAAACAATATCGAAAAGGTAACCTTTATTTTTAACAACCTGCGCCTGTTAAAAAAAGAAAGAAAAGGGAACCCTTATTGTTAAACAACCTGTGCGTGTTTAAAAAAACAATACCTAAAAGGGAATCTGTATTGTCAAACAACATGCGCATGTTAAAAAATACTCAGAATCTGATTTGTTAATCTGCGCCCGTTTCTTTAAAAAATATCATAAAAACAACAACTTTAATGGGTGTTTGAAAGATCTCCGCTCATTAGAAATTAATACCCTCTTCTCCTCTTCCTACACTCCAAATCGTTCCCTTTTAGTAAATGCTTTTTCATTTGAGCGTAGTGCAAGAGCAGTAAGTACCCCAGTATGTAATTAGGCTTCGTTATAAGAATGGTGGACAACTGAGTACAATCGTCTGGGATTATCATTGCTCTAGTATGTGTTGCACTTTCACTTTTCCATACCTTATATTTGTGTTTCATTTCGTTTCTAAGGGGTTTGGGTCCATATTTTTAAAACAATTTAACAAAAGTCTTTATAAAAGTCTACACAAAAACAGTTACCAGATTGCCCATGCTATTAACATCCATTCTGTTTTAAATATACAACTGCCTCAAAAGTTTTACTGATAGGTAGTTATTTGAATTTTGCCGGTCATATAGATCTACTGTCTTATTAAGGTCTGGAAAGAGCACACCAGGTAAGCGAACTTGATCCATCACTTCAGATGACTTTCAGCGATATATGCTATAGCCTATTATCTATGCTGTATTCACATGAACTTGTGACACAGTTCTGTCTTCTTTCTATAAAAAAATACAGTTTTGGAGCAAGTCACCTTTTTATATAAACTACTTTTTTTTCCATATCCAGACTTTGATTCCACGATGACATGTTTATTTCTTCACTAATATTCTCCTCCCTTATGCTAATGTTTTTCGTCACCTTGACGTTTTCTTCCTTTGTCTCTTTGATGTTGTCCAACATGTTGACGTGTTGTTTTTTGCCATTTGCTATCTTTCGCCATATTGTTGTCATCTTTCACTATAGTGTCATCTTTTGCTGTATTGATATCTTTCGCAGTCTTGTTATTTTTTGCAATATTATTTTCATTTTTCGCTGTATTGTTGTATTGTTTTCATCTTTAACAATATTATCTTTCACAATATTGTTTTCATCTTTCGCATTATTGACATCTTTCGCTATCTTTCGCAATATTGTTTTCATCTTTCGCAAAATTGTTTTATCTTTCGCTGTGTTGTTATCTTTGCAATATTTTGTCATCTTTCGCTGTATTGATGTTATCTTTCGCAATATTGTTTTCATCTTTTGCTGTATTGTTTTCATCTTTCGCAATATTGTTATCTTTCACTGTATTGTTTTCATCTTTCACTGTATTGTTTTCATCTTTCATTTTATTGTTTTCATCTTTCGCAATATTGTTGTCATCTTTCACTGTATTGTTTTCATCTTTCACTTTATTGTTTTCATCTTTTGCTGTATTGTTTTCATCTTTCGCAACATTGTTTTCATCTTTCGCAATACTGTTTTCATCTTTCACTGCCTAGTTATCTTTCGCAATATTGTTGTCATCTTTCACTGTACTGTTATTTTCGCAATATTGGTATCTTTCGCTGTACTATTATCTTTCGCAATATTGTTTTCATCTTTCGCAATCTTGTTTTCATCTTTCGCAATCTTGTTTTCATCTTTCGCCATATTGTTTTCATCTTTCGCAATATTGTTTCCATCTTTTGCCATAATGTTTCCATCTTTTGCCATATTGTTATCTTTCGCAATGTTGTCATCTTTCGCAGTATTGTTTTCATCTTTAGCAATATTCATGTTATCTTTCAAAATACTGCTATCTTTCGCTGTATTGTTTTAATGTTTCGCAATATTGTTGTCTTTCACAATATTGCTTTCATTTTTCGTAATAGTGTTTTCATTTTCGCAATACTGTTTTCATCTTTCACTGTATTATCTTTCGCAATATTGTCATCTTTCGCAATATTGTTATCATCTTTCGCAATATTGTTATCATCTTTTGCAATATCATCATCTTTCGCAATATTGTCATCTTTCACAAAATTGTTGTCATCTCTCGCAATATTGTTATCTTTCACTGTATTGTTTTCATCTTCCATCATACGTTTTCATCTTTCGTCATATTGTTTTCAACTTCCGCCTTATTGTTTTCATTTTTCGTCATATCTGTTATTCATTTTCGCAATTATGTTTTCGTATTTCGTTATTATTTACATCTTTTCGCATATTGTTTTTATCTTTCGCTGTATTGTTATCTTTCGCTCTATTCTCATCTTCTGCAATATTGTTCTTATCTTTCGTCATGTTTTTCATCTTTCGCCATTATTATTATTTTTTTTTTATATAGTTTTCAACTTTCGCCCAATTGTTTGTATTTTTCGTCATATTTTTCCATCTTTCGCAATTATGTTTTCATCTTTGTCATATTGTTTTCGTCTCCTGTTATTTTCATCTTTGGCCGTATCGTGTTCATCTTCCGCCATATCGTGTTCATCTTCCGTTATTATTTTCATCTTCCGCCATATCGTTTTTACTTTTCGCAATATAGCTTTCATCATCTGTTGTTTTCATCTTTGGCCATAATGTTTTCACCTTTGGCGTTGATATTCTCCTCTAAAAAGGTGATGTCCGCCATACTGCTTTCATCGTCCGCCATACTACTTTCGTCTTTCTTCTTGACGTTCTCTGACATGGGGATGTTCTGGTGACCTAAAGAAAAAATGAAGGGCCCTAAGATGTATGTATGTATGTATGTATGTATGTATGTATGTATGTATGTATGTATGTATGTATGCATGCAAATATATTTGTATGTATGTGTGTGGGTTGCATGCATGCGTGTGTGTACGTGAGTGCGTGTGTGTGCGTGCTTTGTGTGTGGGTGAGTGCGTGTGTGCGTGCGTGTGTACGTGTTAGAAAAGAGCGATATGGGAGTCAGAAAGAGAGAGAAAGAGAGAGAGAGAGAGAGAGAGAGAGAGAGAGAGAGAGAGAGAGAGGAGAGAGAGAGAGAGAGAGAGAGAGAGAGAGAGAAAACAGCAAAGCGCGTTTCCTTTTAAAAAAAATCATCGAACTTACTCTGGAAAACATTCTCAGTCGCTCACTCATGTGCTGTGCTCGGCACAGTAGGAATGCATAACTGTATTCCTGTAGGTGTTGGAGAGTCGGAGGATATCACATTGTCAGGCATGTGTGTTGCGCGTCTGTGGCTGTTTTTCACTGGTGCTTGCGGGCTTTAACGAGTGTAGTTGTGTGTGTGATGTGTGTTGGTGTGTTGTGTGTGTGTGTGTGTGTGACTGGCTTCGCGCGCGCGTGTGTGTGTGTGTGTGTGTGTGTGTGTGTGTCGCGGTGTGTGTGTGTGTGTGCTGTGTTGTGTGTGTGTATGTGCGTGTGTCTCAGTGTGTTTATGATTTTTACGTGTGTTGTGTGTGTGAAAGAGAGAGGAGGGGGGGGAGAGGGAAGAGAGACAAAGAGGGAGGGAAGGGAGGTAGGGAGGGTAGGGAGGGAGGAAGGAGAGAGAGAGAGGAGAGGAGAGAGAGAGAGAGAAGAGAGAGGAGAGGAGAGGAGAGAGGAGGAGAGAGAGAGAGAAGAGAGAGAGAGAGAAAGAGGGGAGAGAGAGAGAAGAGGGGAGAGTGAGAGAAGAGGGGAGAGAGAGAGAAGAGGGAGAGAGAGAGAGGAGAGAGAGAGAGAGAGAGAGAGAGAGAGAGAGAGGAGAGGGGGAGGAGGGGGGGAGAGAGAGAGAGGAGAGAGAGGGGAGAGGAGAGGGGAGGGAGGAGAGGAGAGAGAGAGGGGAGAGAGAGAGGGGGAGAGAGAGAGGGAGAGAGAGAGGGGAGAGAAGAGAGAGGGAGGAGAGAGAGAGGAGAGAGGAGAGAGAGGAGGAGAGAGAGAGAGAGAGAGAGAGAGAGGAGAGAGAGAGAGAGAGAAATCGAATTCAAACAATTTTTTTCAAGTATATTCAAAGAGCACCCGAGTGATTTTTTAAATCTAGCTCTGCGCTTTTTATGGACATAAGTAGAATGAAAATCAACACGAGGGCGTTTGTCATAAAGGGCAATTTTGGTAAAAATTTTAACAGGATTCAAATATACTTGAATGCAGTGGGGTTTTTTTTTATTATTTTTTTTAAATCGTTTAAAATCTGGAAATAGCCAGTAAGGAATTCCGATTAAAACAGAAGGAATGCCCCACATGCATTCATCTATTTTGTCTGTATCTTTTTTGCTTTTTCTTTGTTGTTGTTTCTTGCTCCCGTTCTGTTCCCTCCCCTCTATTCTGTTCTGCCCACTTTTCTTTTTCAGTCTCTAATTTCTTTGTTGTTGCCGCCGTTTTTTTGTTGTTGTTATGTTCACCATTTCTTCATTTTTTTTGGTTTTTATTCTTTTGCTGCGTTTGCCGTCGGTTGGTACTCGTGTTTCTACCACTTTCTTGCTTTTCATTAATGTTCTTTTGTCTTCTTTTTGTTTTCTTCTTATTCCATCCGTTATTTTTCTTTGTTTTGACTGTGCTTTTCCTTTACGAGTTCCTTTACCTTGTATTTCTACTTTTGTTTCTTCGGCTTCTTTGTTGTTGTTTTTCTTCAATTTTGTACGCTTATATTTCTTGGTTTTTTTTTCTTCAATTTTGTACGCTTATATTTCTTTTTCTTTTTACCATCTGTTCACCTGATCTAAACAAAAGGCAAGCATTAAGAATGAAGTAATGCGTATACACTTCCTTCCGCTCTTTTATGCATCCATGCATGATTTTCGGCATAATACTCCCTCTCTCTTAAGAACACACACACACACACTCACGCACACGCACAAACACACTCACACACTTACGCACAAAAATGTCATCTTGGTAATTGCATTTTGCACTTAACCCCACTTTTTATATATGAATAAGTTATTTTGCAAAAACATGCCACCTCCACTTTTACTACTCCTGCTTTCACACCCACTCACAGACGACTAAGCCACAACTTCTCTTATGCCCTTTCCCACATACAGCTATCTATCCCTCCCCTTCAGTCAAATATCCTTTTCCCGTTCCTCCCTCCCAATACTCCTCCACTCCTAAAAACGCAAGAAACAAGAAAAGGTTTGTTTCTGTGTGTTTCTTGTGTCACGTCTTGTATCATTATATCTACCTGCCTTTTGCGTCCACATGAGGGGCCAGGTTAAGAAATAAAGGTTAGTGTCAAGGTTAGTGCTAACAATTAACATTAGTAATTGGAAAAGGGCTGTCCGTCAGCTGGCTTGTCTGCCTGTAAGCATGCATGCATGTGGACACAACGGCACATAGACTTAATGGTACCTTGCTTTTGACACAATAGTTTGGAATTGTTCTTTAAATCACAATTCCCTGTCCTATCAAAAAGCCACAGATGTTTCTGATGTTTGGTTGAATTTTTTATGGCAATTTTCCA
>CM060328.1:27013809-27021309 GCA_030674155.1 Stramonita haemastoma
TTCCTTACATGTTTCCAGCAAGGTGCTGGTGTTTTTCTTTTGTGTGTGTGTGTGTTTTAAGATGCTTGGTTTGGGGGAGGGGGGACAGGCCCCCGTTTGCATGTTGAAACACACACAGATGTCTATTGTCCAGTCCCTTTATCAATTAGTTTACAATGCATGCGCGTGCTCATACACATACCTACACATGTGTGTGCATGCACAACACGACTTTCGATTATGAATGTCCAGGGTGTTGTGCCTCTCTCTCTCTCTCTCTCTCTCTCTCTGGTGGTCAGATCATTTGGTTGTGTTCTGACGGCCTGGGTTCGAGCCCAGGATTGAGCCCCTACCAAGAGGCCTGTTCAAGGGGATTTTTCCTCCGAGTTAACATCAGTGCTGACTTCATTGCCTCAAAAGTTCTTCAGATGAGACTATAAACCGAGGTCCTGTGTGCACAAACATTCACAGAACAATGTGCATGCACACATTAGAACCTGTTCCATCTTTGGAAGAGTGTGTCATTGAGTCTGTTGGAAGGGTTGACATTTAGAAACCCCATGCACTCAGGGACTGGACATAGAAAACGCACAGGACTGGTTAACAATTCTCTTCTAAATAGAAAAAGACAAGAAAAAAAAAGATTCTTACAAAATGTTAAAAATTCAATCTGTGCTTGTATTTTCTGAATTGATTAAATCTCTCTCTCTCTCTCTCTCTCTCTCTCTCTCTCTCTCTCTCTCTCTCTCTCTCTCTCTCTCTCTCTCTCTCTCTCTCTGTGTTGACCTCGTTAGGTTCTCTTGTTTGTTCTTTATCTATTAGTGCTTCTTCTTCTTTTTTTTAAATGAAAATCATCATTTTATTGTTATTTCTCAATTTCGTTTTCTGACTGAGTGCATATTTATTACATTACTGTAGTCTTACTATCCTTATTTCTTGTCTGTTGTTTGGAAATGGGTATAGTTTCTTGTTCTTGGTGTTTCATTATTGTTGTTTAGTTAAAGAATTTTTTAAAATCTTGATCTTATTCCTGATAAGGGCGGGGACTGGATGTAAAAAAGCACACGAGTGCTTATTCATTATCATCGAAATAAAAGAATTTGCCTTGCCTTGCCTTGCCTTGCCTTGCCTTCTTCTCTCTCTCTCTCTCTCTCTCTCTCTCTCTCTCTCTCTCTCTCTCTCTCTCTCTCTCTCTCTCTCTCTCTCTCTCTCTCTCTCTCTCTCTCTTGGTTCTTTCGTTTGCGCCCTGCCTCATTCTCCACAGGGGACGGATAGCTTAGTGGTCAGAACATTGCGCTGGCAATTTCACAACCCGGGTTGATTCCAGTCGAGGAGATTCTTCTCCTGGAGTTAACATCAGTGCTGACTCCACTCTCCCCAAAAGTCCTTCAGATGAGACTTTAAACCCGAGGCCCTGTGTGCGAACGCATGCAGAACATCTTGCACACACGTTAAATCCTGTTCAGCTTTTCGTAAGAGTAGACCATCGTGTGCCGGTGGGAACAGATGACATTTACGAAAATGCATACACACGGGGACTGGATGTAAAAAAAAAGCACAGAGTGCTTATTCCATTATCCTCGATATCAAAGAATCAATCAATCAATCCTTTTCGAGCATTCATGAGACTACTCAAGTGACTTCCCAAGTCACCAAATGGATTTAAGGAGAATGAAGTAGCTTCAATCATAATAACTGGTTGAAATCACATTGGCTTCAAACACTATGAAGAAGCTAAAAACATAATGGAGCGGTTTCAAACATAAATCAAACATAATTATAAAGCTTAAACAGAATGAAGTGGCTTCTGCAGACAGGTAATCCCCCCCCCCCCCCCCCCCCCAGCCACACTCCGCTATAAACTGCCTTTCATGGCAGACACACAGAACAGACTGAACAACAAGACGAAACCAATATAATATGTGTTGGACGCATGGTAGGGTCAAGTCCTTTTTAAATAGTGGAAGGGAAACAACAGAGTTTTTCGAATAATCCTGTAAAGTAAAACTGTCTCCCTTGTTCAAGAAATCATCGGTTTTAATTCATCACAAAAGTTTTCTTTTTAAATTTTATATTGTTTCTTTACTCCGCCTAGGATGGTCCCAAGCCCGGCTGAAAAAGTAGGAGGGTTAGGCGTAGGGTTAGCTACCCAACCTTGTAAAAAAAAACAACTCTAGCTACAGATACGCCAAATAGCAAATTAACAGACATCGTGGACCTGGGAAGGGATGGACCTCCAGCTGTAAGGTGTATGAAGTCAGGCAGTGAAAGCCAGAGTCATCTGGAAGCCGTCAGACCGAAGACCATCATCTCCACCAGGACCACCACATCCATCCGTACATGGAACGTCAGGACCATGTACGAGACGGGGAAGACAGCGCAAGTAGCCACAGAGATGAGGAAATTCAACCTCACCATCCTAGGAATCAGCGAAGCAAGATGGACTGGTTCTGGGCAGAAGCGACTGACTTCCAGGGAGCTGCTGCTGTTCTCGGGTCACGAGCAGGAAGATGCTGCACACACCCAGGGAGTCGCCCTGATGCTTTCCAAGCCAGCACAGGGAGCGCTCATCGGGTGGGAGGCGCATGGACCAAGGATCATGACAGCCTCTTTCCGTACAAAGAAGAAGATCAACATGGACATTCTCCAGTGCTATGCCCCAACGAACGACAGCGAGGAGGAGGAAAAGGGCGACTTTTACAACAGATTGCAGACCATCATACAAGACAGACCGCAGAGAAACATCATATTTGTAATGTGCGACTTCAACGCCAAGATAGGTAGTGACAACTGGGGATGCAAGATCATGGGGCGGCATAGGCTGGGCAAGATGAACGACAACGGGGAGAGGTTTGCAGACCTGTGTGCCAGAAGCAGCCTGGTCATCGGAGGAAGTGTTTTCCTGAACAGAAGGATACACAACGCAACTTGAGTGTCGTCAGACCTGTCAACGGAGAACCAGATCAACCACATCTGCATCGTGAAGAAGTTTCGCCGCTCCCGGCAGGATGTACGCGTCAAGCAAGGAGCAGACGTTGCTTCGAAGAATCATCTACTTGTTGCCCGATTGAAGCAGAAGCTGAAGAGGAATTGGACCGGGGGATCCAGTCAATGCCAGCATTACAACACCATCGTGCTGTAGGACAACAGGAAGCAAGAAGAATTCAAGGTCACTCTAGCCAACAAGTTCCAAGTTCTAGGAGAGCTGCTTGAAGAGAAGACGATAGAAGAGAGGTGGAAGAAAGTGAAAGAGACAGTGACCTCAACATGTCAGGAAGTACTGGGCCCCAAATCATTCACACACAAGGAATGCATTTCAGCAGATACTCTAGAGAAAATAGAAGAAAGAAGAGAAAAGAAGTTAGCCATCAACAGCAGCAGGACGCAATCAACAAAAGCAAAAGCCCGAGAGGAATACACAGAAGCAAATAGGGTGTAAAGTGAAGCGTTAAAGCAGATAAGCAAAACTACTTGGAGACATTGGTAACAGAAGCAGAAGATGCAGCTCACCAGAACAGCACCAAAGACCTGTACTCTATCACCAAGAAGTTATCAGGGAAGTTTGCCAAGCCAGAGAGACCAGTGAAAGACAAGAACAGAGGAGTAATAGCTGATGACAAAGGACCATAGAACAGGTGGATTGAGCACTTCCAGGAGTTACTCAACAGACCAGCTCCTACAAACCCACCAGAGATACCGCCAGCTGCAAGCAACCTGCCGATCAAGTGTAGTGTTTCCACAAAGGAAGAGATCCGCAACACCATCAAGCAATTGAAGAACAGCAAGTCCGCAGGACCTGACAGCATCCCTGGGGAAGCACTGAAAGCTGACATTGAGACCAGTGTGGAGCTCCTCTACCTGCTCTTCTGCAAGATCTGGGAAGAAGAAGAAATACCAACAGAGTGGAAAGAGGGTTATTACCTTATCAAACTCCCCAAGAAAGGCGACCTCAGTTCCTGCTCCAACTACAGAGGGATAACGCTGTTGTCCATCCCAGGAAAGGTGTTTAACCGCACCATGTTGAACCGGATGAAGGACGCAGTAGACTCACATCTCTGTGACCAACAAGCTGGCTTCCGAAAGGAAAGATCATGCACAGATCAGATTGCAACACTGCCATCATCCTGGAACAGTCCCTGGAATGGAATTCGCCCCTATACGTCAACTTCATAGACTATGAGAAGGCTTTCAACAGCGTTGACAAGCAGACCCTCTGGAGACTACTGAGATACTAAGGAGTGCCAGAGAAAATCACCACCATCATCAGGAAATCATATGAAGGAATGACCTGCAGAATAGTTCATGGCAGACAGCTCACCAACGCCTTTGAAGTAGATACTGGAGTTAGGCAAGGATGCTTACTCCTTTTTTGCTCCTGCTGGCCTTCGACTGGGTCATGAAGACCTCAACGGACCAGAAACTTTACGGCATCCAGTGGACACTTTGGAAGCAGCTCGATGACCTTGACTTTGCGGATGACCTGGCCTTTCTCTCCCACACCCAGCAACAGATGTAGGAAAAGACCAACATCGTTGTGGAGAACTCAGCTAGACTGGGCCTCAACATCAACAGAGGAAAGAGCAAGGTACTCAAGACCAATGCAGCCAATGAGACACCCATCAAAGTTCAAGGCGAAGCGCTAGAAGAGGTGGAAAGCTTCACCTACCTCGGCAGCATCATGGACACACAGGGAGGAACGGATGCAGATGTCAGAACCCGGTACCGCATCGGCAAAGCAAGGGCAGCCTTCCAGCAGCTCAGAAACGTTTGGGGTTTAAGGGACATCAGCATCGCCACCAAGACCAGGCTCTTCAACACCATCATCAAGCCAATACTACTATATGGAACAGAGACCTGGAGAAACACTGTCACCACCATGAAGAAATTCATCAACACCTGCCTCAGGAAGATCCTCAAGATCCGCTGGCCAGACAAGATCAACAATGAAGAACTATGGCAAAGAACCAGACAACAGCCTGTTGAGGAAGAAATCCTACAGAGACGTTGGCGATGGATAAGACACACCCTACGGAAACCTGTATCCAGCATCACAAGACAAGCTCTCACCTGGAATCCACAAGGGAAAAGGAAGAGAGGGCGACCTAGAAAATACCTGGCGCTGGGATCTGGATGCATATGCAAAATGGATGGGAGAGACATGGGGACAACTGGAACACCTAGCCCAGGACCAGGTGCCTGGAGACAGCTGGTTGGTGGCCTATGCCCCAGAAGGGACGACAGGTGGACATGACATGACATATTGTCTCTTTCCATCTTCTTCAAACACACACACATACACAAGCACACGCACACACGCTTGCACGTACGCATGCACACACACGCACGCACACGCACGCGTGTATGCACTCATGCAAGCACACACACACACACACACACGCACGCACGCAAGCACACACACACATACACATACACACACACAAAGAATAGGCCATCATGCTGTGGGAATAGATGACACGATTTACAAAATCTGCATACACACGGGGACTGGATGTAGAAAAGCACATGTGTGCTTATTCCCTTATCCTCGAATGAAAGAATAAATAAATAAATAAAGTAAAGAAATCTAGTTCATTCATGATCGTTACTTTCATCACTATAGTTTCCAACAGTTGACTCTGACTCCCTCTAGATTGTCACTCCCAGTATGACTAATTACACAAAAGAAAGGAAGTTGGATAGGTGAAGGACCCACATAAATGTAAACGAGGCAGCCGAAGGCAACAGACTATGAAGGCTACAGATGATAGTCGATTGATGTCGAACCTGACCTATGCAAAACCATGATGGTGGCCCATTGCAGTTTACCCAAAGGCCATGATTGTGGCCCATGGCGCTCTACCAGTTAAACTAGGCTTTGATCTGCTCTGTTACCGGGCAAAAATCGGGGTAGGATAGGGCTGAAAGCGGCCTACCTGTCACATAGTCTCCAAATAGGCTTCCGTTTTCAGGGGAGGGGGTGGGATGGTATGCGCGCGGTGGCATGCAACTGCTGCATGTGGTTGCGCTTTTTGATGTGCATGCATGTGGTGGAGGCCCTGCACTTTGCTGTGGTGCATCACATTGCCCGTTATGAGTATTTGTAGGCCTACTGCAGGTTATAATTGCGTGCATTGTATCAGCGTTGGTTCGGACAAACTAGCTCCAGTCAAGCGGGAGCTGCTATGCCATCTTCGGTTACCCTACCCCTTTTTTTCCATCTAAAAACATACATCTTTTTTTCTGAACTCAATACCTAAAGATTTAAATGGATAAACAGCTTCAAATGTTTTTGTTAAATGACAAAAATACACCATACTAAGCTATGAAAAATAGCTGTTTTAGCTGGAACAACTCCAAGTCTCCATTTCCGACAATACCTTCACAGGATGTCAAGTGCTTTTTGGAATTCATATTTGGTCTCACCTGTTTCACTTGGTGTACTCAAGTGGTTTTGAAGGTTACTAACTTGATTAAGATGTTCAGCTACATGAGGGTGGTAAAAAAACAACAACAATAAAAACTTAATATCTGTTGATCATGTTCATGTTTTGATAACCACTTAGAAACATGGCTGCAAGCAAGCCAGGCTGGAAAAATTCAAGTAGAGGGTTGTTTTGTTTTTGCATAGTGACCATGAGCACCTGACAAAACTTAGTGTGGGAATATTCCTCTAGGCTATCAACCAGGTTGGTGTGACCATAAGTCTCAGTTATACATGTTTTGCACACGATGCTGCTCTGGTGTTGTTCAGGGAAAGATGTTGCTGCTCTGCACAGCAGTGTGGGCTGTGTTGGTGGCTCGGGAGCAAACAGTTAGTGCAGGGAGGCATGCACAGAGTCAGGAAACAGTCAAATTAAAAACAAGCCCCCCCCCCCCCCCCCCTTACACATACATGGTATCTGATTAGACATAGTCACGAACTTTAAAAAAAACCCAGACTACAGTAAAATCTTATTTTACTGAAGTAAGCCACCCGTCGCTGTGTGGTGTGTGTGTGTGTGTGTGTGTGTGTGTGTGTGTGTGTGTGTGTGTGTGTGTGTTGTGTGTGTGTGTGTGTGTGTGTGTGTGTGTGTGTGTGTGTGTGTGTGTGTGTGTGTGAAGTCAAGTCACGTCACGTCAAGTCAAAATATTATTTTCAGATGGTACATTGAGTAAGCAATCGTTGCTGTGTGTGTGTGTGTGTGTGTGTGTGTGTGTGTGTGTGTGTGTGTGTGTGTGTGTGTGTGTGTGTGTTGTGTGTGTGTGTGTGTGTGTGTGTGTGTGTGTGTGTGTGTGTGTGTGTGTGTGTGAAGTCAAGTCACGTCAAGTCAAAATATTATTTTCCGATGGTACATTGAGTAAGCAATCGTTGTTGTGTGTGTGTGTGTGTGTGTGTGTGTGTGTGTGTGTGTGTGTGTGTGTGTGTGTGTGTGTGTGTGTGTGTGTGTGTGTGTGTGTGTGTGTGTGTGTGTGTGTGTGTGTGAAGTCAAGTCACGTCAAGTCAAAATATTATTTTCCGATGGTACATTGAGTAAGCAATCG
>CM060328.1:27023809-27026309 GCA_030674155.1 Stramonita haemastoma
GAAACTTGGTCATTCACTTTCTTTGTTCTATACGTTTCCGCTCTTCTTATGTCTCCGCTCACCTGGGAGGGCACTTCTTTCAATACATTTCATGATGTATTCCATGTTGAACCGGAGCAGCAGGGGGCAATGTTACCAGTCAAGCGAATCACAGCAACAGTGTGATTTTCTCGCCCGTCCACTTTGAAAGACGTTATTGTTTGCTCATGCCACACTGTGTTCAACATGTACTCTAGTGATACTGGGAGACCCACAACTATCATTGTGAACAGGAATAGTTGGAAAAAGGAAAGCTTTAACTCACAGCTGGAGAGAAAACATCTTGCTGGCAGCCAAGCAAGGGAAGCCACCAGAGAGAGAGAGAGAGAGAGAGAGAGAGAGAGAGAGAGAGAGCGTGTGTGCGTGCGTGCGTGCATACGTGATTTGTTTTTAGCTGCTCAGAAACATTTTTATGTTTCATTTCAATGGTTAGTCTGTCCAAAACAAAAAGCAAAAAAAACCAAAACATGTCTGTGTCTTCTTATTTTACACACACTCACACACACACACACACACGAACAACACACACAAACACACACACACACACACACACACACACACACACACACACACACACACACACACACACACACACACCATCTTGTGTACATTTTAAAACCTGTTCCACATTTTGGAAGAGTAAATCATTGTGGGCTGATGGGAACAGGTGACAATTCACAAAACTGCATGCACACAGTGCCTATCTATTATCCTCAATTTAAAAGAATAACAACCCCCCCCCCCCCCCAAACACAATGGATACAATGTGTAGCATGAAGGTAAAGCACGTAGAATAGGACTAGTTATAACCAAAAGGCCCATCTCTCTCTCTCTCTCTCTCTCTCTCTCTCTCTCTCTCTCTCTCTCTCTCTCTCTCTCTCTCTCTGTGAATAAACTTTTATATCGCTATTCAAGCAAAGAATGAAAGATGTTTATATACAATATTGGAATGGGTCTGTCATGGTCAAAGACATAATATAGACTGTTTAAAGCTAACTTAAAATGTGAATGATATTTTAGATATAATAGATATAAAATGTTTCGGGGGCTGTTTAATAAAACTTCGTCTAGGCTTGTTACCAATTAGTGGCACGTCTTTCTAAAGAACCTTTTATGAAAACGAACACTGACCACATGTGTAGGCCTAAGTTGTGTAATGGAAGTCGAAGAGCATTTTATAAAAAAAAAAAACAAGCTGTATCCTATATAGTCATCTAAGACATGAATATTTGGACTCTATTAATCAATATCATGTGAATTTGTTGAATATGGATCTGTTTCTATCATTCCCAATCTGAACTTCTTTCTTTTCAGTGCTTTTAAAGTACGACCGGATTTTGTTGAAAATTTGGTTAATGGACAATGACAAACTGAATGATGAACAGATGTTTCAAGTAGATTTTCTTAACTTAATTTGGACAAAGCCATGTCCACATTAGCCATGTTTTGGCAGTTGCCAAAGTTATTTCTCATCTTGTGTTTTAGCCTTGTTTTGTTATGATTTGTTCGACCCCGTTCTAGGGGCCCGAGGCCTGAAGTTAATTTTGTTTTTTGTTCATTGCTCTGTCTGTCTGTCTGTCTGTCTGTCTCTGTCTCTCTGTCTCTCTCTCGGGATAGCCTAGTGGTCAGGACATTGCGCTCGCAATTTGATGACCCCGTTTCGATTCCCGGTCGAGGAGATTTTTCTCCTGGAGTTAACATTGATGCTCACTCCACTCTCCCCTTAAGTCCTTCAGATGAGACTATAAACAGAGACCCCGTGTGTGAACGCACGCAGAACATCTTGCACACACGTTAAATCCTGTTCCGCTTTTCGTAAGAGTAGGCCATCGTGTGCCGGTGGGAACAGATGACATTTACAAAACTGCATACACATGGGGACTAGATGTATAAGCCTATTATCCTCGAGATAAAAGAATGAAAATTAAAAAAAATATATATGAATTTAAATCTTTCTCTCCCTTTCTCTCTATATCTCTATCTCTGTCTGTCTGTCTGATGATAGGTTATTTCGGGATGTGTTTGTTGTTCTATCAAGAAAGTGAAAATACATTCTCTCAGGCAACTCTCACTTAACCATGTTTGTTAAAGGAAACAACTGATTCTGGACATACACGTGATTTTTTCATGAGGTCTGTCATTAATAGCATGCTCACCTTTTGGACATTCTGTGCTGTAAAGTACCTCTTTACTATCCCACTCTTTGTTTTTGCCTTGTTCCTTTTTTTTTTTCCTGTTACCTCCTTTGTGTCTATTTTCTGCCTTCTTGGTCTATACTCCTGTCTATTTTTTCTATCATAAAGAGTTAAAAGAACAATTCTCTGCCACTCCGAAGTTGGATGAGATGGGCCTGACTTGTCAGGCGCTTACAGGCAACCCAGCTATTTTTTGCTGAAATGACAGACAGTAAGAGCTGCTGCCTAGTACCTGAGCGTTCGATGACGACAAAGAATATTCAATG
>CM060328.1:27033809-27048809 GCA_030674155.1 Stramonita haemastoma
AATCTCTTAGATAACATGCTTCCTCTAGTTCCTTTGTGAGCCAAGGTGGTTTGGGGACGTGTTTGATCCTAATGGTTTTTAGTGGGGCATGTTTGTTATAGATTTCAGTGAATGTCTTTAACCAGAACTCAATAGCTAAGTCTGGATCAGCAATGTTGAATGTTTCCGACAGTGTGGAGTTGCATAGTTCTAGGAGGAAATGTTGTTCATTAAACTTTGCAAAAGAACGATAGGTTTAGTTTTATGGCCAGGTTTGGGAATTTTTGTTCCTTTTTTTGACCAAGTGGCACAGACTGGGTAGTGGTCGCTGCAGTTATAGACAGGGACACATGTTTCTATGATGTTTTCGGGGTTTGATACATAGATATGGTCAATTAGTGTGCTTGAATTTGATGTGACTCTCGTGGAGATTTAACTAATTGATGAAGATTGAAGGAATTCGTAACTTGGGTCCATTGATTATGTACTTTAGTAAGGTCAATATTGAAGTCACCCAGTAAGATTAGTTCCTGACATTCAAGTAGGACTTCATTCATCATGGAGTCGAATTTGTCAATCCAATTTGTTCTTTCTGTTGGATTCCTGTAACAGAACCCTATTACAACAGGCCGTGTACCTTTCAATGAAACTTCAATCCAGATAGATTCTATTTCATGACGTTCTAGGTCAGGGAGACGTTTGAATGTTACAGATTCACTAATATATACTAACACACCTGTTTCTTTTGGCTTATGTGGATCTTTTCGCAAGATTTTATAACCTGGTATGTGTATGTCAGTGTCCATTATATGTTCTGAGAGCCTTGACTCAGAAAGCCCTAGTATGTGAAATGGTTTACCTTGATTTGTGATGAGTGTTGATATATCTTCAATTTTGTTAATTGCATGGTTTATGTTTAGGTGGCAAATTCGTAAGCCATCCTTGGAGGGCCAGGTATTATGTCTTGGATGCATCTGCTATAGGTACTTTGGTGAGAATTAATAATGTGTTGTAAATTTGCCTTTTTTGGTGAATGGGGAAAATGAAAATATGTTGAAAGTTTACTAATAAGGGGGGGGAGTATAAGTACTTGATTGGGGGTAGGGGATGAAATGAATTAAAGAGTAGAATCAAAATCACTTTGCATATAACACACAATAATAATAACTCAGTCAAGATAACTGTTAGCCTTCTTCAGAAAACAAATGAAATGGGTTAAGGAGTAAAATCAAATAACTTTACATTTAACACACAATAATGTAGTAAGTCAGTTAAAATAACTGTCAGGCTTCTTCAGAAAAACAAATAAAAAAACAAATAAAAAAACAAGTTAAATCAAACAAATCAAAACAAACAAATCAAAACAAAATCAGATCAAAAAATCAAAAAACAAATCAAACAAATCAACAGACCATCAAAACCATAAAAAAAAAAGATAAGGCAGAGCAAGGTTTAAAAAAAAAAGAAGATAAAAATAAAATAAAAATCAAGAACAATCAAGGCAATACTATGCCAAGCAAGTCCTGTAAACAACAACAATGCAACAGAAGAGAGAATATAAAAGTATCTCTTGATGCACAGTCTACACAATTCCTGGGATACAAGATGTCCACGCACAATCAGCAAGATCCAGTGGATTCACACAAGATGTCCACGCACAATCAGCAAGATCCAGTGGATTCACACACAGTCTTTTCAGTTTAAGTAAGGTCAGGCAATGACCAGTCACAGTTTGCTACACAATGGGAGCACTGGGTTGGGGTGGGCGTGCCTGGAGCACAGAAGAACTGGTATATATATAGTTCCACTCTGTCACAAGTTGACAATTCAAGACCATGGGTTGCAGAGCATAAATGTCAGTCTTCACAACCTTGTTTCATTATTTTTATTCAACTTATAGTTGAAGGATCAAGTTGTGTTCACACAATTATACATATGGGCACAATATGCTATCATCTTGCTCACACGCTCACACACATGTGTGTATGTGTGTACATATGTGTATACATATACATACATACATACATACAATACATACATACATACATACATAATATATATATATATAAAATATATATATATATATATATATATATATATATATATATATATATATATATATATATATATATATATATATAAACAAGATAGTATTCAGTCACAGTCTTTTTAGCATAAGTATGGTCTTGCAATGACCAGTCACAATTTGTTACACAATGGGAGCACTGGGTTGGGTGGGTGTGTCTGGAGCACAGAAAAAACTGGTATGTATATCTATAGTTCCACTCTGTCACAAGTTGATAATTCAATACCATGGGTTGCAGAGCATGAGTATGGTCTTCACAATCTTGTTTCATTACTTTTATCAACTTATATTTGAAGGTCAAGTTGTGCTCACGCACTTACACACATGTGCACAAATACACTACCATCTTGCTCACAGCTCACATACACAAGTGTGTGTGAGTGTGTGTGTGTGCATATATATGTATATAAACACACATCCATACACTTACATATAATTGTACATATGCATAAACATATCACACGTATGTATGTCCACACATGCATACACATATACTCAAACATACATGCACACTCTTATTCATTATTGCAGTGTTGGTAGATTGTGACTTTATCACACCAGAGTTTCTATGGTGTATGCTATGTTGGGCTGGTGGTGAGGAAGATTTATGAGGGAAGCTGGAGCTGGGTGAGGTCTGGTAGAGGGCATTGCTGGGTAGGGTGGGGGCATGTGGTAGGGAGAATGCAGGGTTGTCACTGGATGTAGTTGCCTGAGGGATTGTCTGTTGGCCCAGACATTGTCCTTCTGGGGTTGGGGGGTGGGATGGCATCCAGACATTTGCTTTGAGAAAGGGTATCCAGGAACACTGGAGTGTGAATGATACCCTTTGTATACTAGCGATGGTGGATGGGTCATATGTTCGTCAGTAGGTCGTGTAGTGGGTGTTGTCAGGAGTGGCTGTCTTTTATGTCTGGGGTCGGCATATTTGAGGCTGTAGCTAACCTGTCTGTACCTTTGGGGCTGGGGTGAAGAGGGTCAGAATACAGATCTTTGCCTGGGGCCCCACTGGAGGTTATTGGGGCCCCACTGGAGGTTATAAATATGGTAGAGTGGTCTGCAAGTGGGATGTTTTCTGCCGCACACACTTTGGCTAGGGATATGTTGGAAATGTTAACTGTTTTCTTCAGGGGGTGCTGTCCCATTGGGGGAATGATGGATGATGCCAGCAGCCTGGCTCTAGGAAACACGTGTTTGATGTTTCTGATGAGTTGTGTCCATTTGCTTTCTGTGATAGCTGTGTGTTTGCATGTGTTGATTCCTGTGTGAAAAATGATGTGCTGTACTTCTTTGTTGTTGGGAATGTGATGGAGCCAATGAATAAGGTCATCGACAGTGAGACCTGAGATATTAATGTTTTGAGTTTTGCCTTTGTAGAATAGAATATCAGATTTGATGTGTCGTGTTACTGAGTCACCTAAGATGATATTAGTTGTGCTGGAATGTACTCTATGTTCTGCTAGTTGTTGGCGTGGTGTGAGAGTGCTGTTGGTAGTAGTTTGTTGTGCTTCAGAAGTGTGTGTTTGGAGTTTTGTGTCTTTTTTCTTCTTTTTTGAGAGAGACTTTTGTCCATACATTTGGGTTTATGTCATTGTCCTCAGGGATGTTGGAAGTTTGTTGGTCAGAGTCTGTTTGGCTGTTGTTTTTGATGGTGGTGGCAGTGTTGACTGTTGCTTGGTTGTTGATTTCTTCGGTGGTGTTGGAAGTTTGTTTGACACAGTCTGTTTGGTTGTTGATTTTGACAGTGTTGACTGTGTCTTGTGGTGAAGGTGGAGTTCGATCAGCTGGGGCTGGCTTCTGGTCAGTGTTGTCATGAATACATTGTTTTTTGTTTTCCTCATTGTGGGAGAGAAGAGAGAATCTGTTGGTGGTTGGGAAGGATGATAGGAGGGTGTCTTGTTCTTCATCTGACTGTACAGTTGAGTGCTTTTGTGTGTGTTCTTTTGATAATGTGTGTTTCAGCTGTTTCAGTTCTGTCTTTAAGTCTTGGTTTTCTTTTTGCAGTTTGAGAACAATCTTGGTAAGAGAACCTAAGGCTTTTGTGTTTTTTTTGATTGAAGTGGTAGTGAGTGTATTTTTTGTTTCTGTCATTGTGGTGTTAGGGTGGGTGTATATTTGCAGAGGAAACGAGGAAGGTGACGTGTTTTTTTGTGAGGATGAGTGACTGATGAGGAAACATGTCGCTCAGTATTAGTCTGTGTATTTTGTGAGTTGTTTTTTGGCTGATTGTTGGATTGACAGCATGTTTTGATCTCTTTCCTGTTTTCAGCTGTGTGAGGGAGACCATGCATCTGCACAGGGTGTGGGTGTGGTGTTTGTACTCTGTTTTGTGGAAGGGTTTGTTTTCTGTTCCCTACAGGTGAGTTTATCCGGCCTGACTGCTGGACTGGTGGGGGTGAGGGTGGTGATAGATCAGGCAGCTGATCATCAGTGCTGGGTGGTGGGCTGGTGGTGGGATTGATCAGTGAGGGCAATCTGGAGAGGCAGGGACTCCTGGATGGGGAGGGGATATCCTGGGGAATTATTCTACCAGATCTGGAAGGTTTGGGTTGGGGTAGGGGTAGTTCCGACAGGTCACGCACAGCCTCGTCCAGGTTTGGTTGGGTCTCTCTGCTTCTTGTCAGACTGAAGATGGCTCGAATTACCTGAATGAGTGATTGGAACTCGTTTCTGAGCCATCTTCTGCACAAGTTCCCTTGTACCAGTACAGTTCCTGTTGTGTAATAGGTGGTGATGGTGATTAGTTTTCTGTCAGCACAATTAACTTGAATTTTAGTCTTGTAAAGTTCGTCACTGGGTAGGGTGGTGGGGATAGTAGAGAGGTCGCCAATGTCACTGAAGGAAAGGGGTTTATTAGGCTTTGAGTAATCATTCCAATATGTGTCAAAGCCTGGTTGATTACTGACACTGTACATGTAACGTTTGTAAAAGACAGATCTTGCTACTGGAAGCAGTGGGAATGGGACTTGAAAAGTTAATTGTTTTGTGTCTATCTTTATATCTATTTGGGGGACCCAGGTACATTGGGTGTCATTGGTGACAGCAGACATATTGGGGGGGGGGGGGGGGGTGACAAGGAGATTGGAGATGTGGGATGGAGTGGGGTGAGTATGGGGGAACTAGTGATTCTTGTGCTTTTTTTTTTTAACCCATGGTCCTTAGTCCTACAGTTCACATATTTAAGTCACACCAACTCATTCTAAACACTTTTAGTTCGGCAGTGGGAGAGAAAAGAAGGCAGAGGCCGAAAAACTCAACAAACCAGCATCACTTTTCATCTCCACTCATCCCCCAGTGTCAGAGTCAAAAGCCACGTTGCACCAATGTCAACATTTGCAAGCGAGAATAGCTAAACGTCTCTCTTAGTCCCAGTCAAACAGGGCTATTTTTGCACCAAGGTCAATAAGTCCTTACAGAGTAGCCTACCAGACTTGCAGGCCTAAAGGCACATAGCCCCCTGATTTCAGGGGGATGTGATATAACACAGATGTCTACCATATGTGGCCGTCTACTAAATAGCCTATCTGTAGGTCTAAAGGTCTATGCATTCTACTTATTTTGTTGCTGTTATGTTACTGAGTGTCAGTGCACAAAATGCTTGTAAATCTCTTTATGTACTTTTCTTTTAAAGATATAACTAACATTACTTTTCAACACAAAGATTTAAGGCAGTAATTATTCAACAAAATCAAAAAGAAGCTCAACATTTTAGGTGTGTGTGTGTGCGCGTGCGCGCACGCACACACACGCACGCACGCACGCACGCACGCACGCACGCACGCACGCACGCACGCACACACACACACACACACCAGAGAGAGAGAGAGAGAGAGAGAGAGAGAGAGAGGAGAGAGAGAGAGAGAGAGAGAGAGAGAGAATGAATGCTGTCATTGAAATTTATTTTTACACACAAGGACATACCTATGGCAATGTGCTTTTCCTAAGATTTTTTTCTTTCTTTTCTCTCTTTCGTTTTGTTTGTTTGTTAATTTGTTCTTCACTATATGAATAGAAAAGTGACCAGATGATGGAAGATAATCACAAAAAATCTCTAAACCACTCTTACACTGAACCTGGTATGCGCACGCACACACACACGCACACACGCACGCGCGCGCGCACGCACACACACACACACACTCACACACACACACACACACACACACACACACACACACACACACACACTAACACTAACACTAACACTAACACAACACATACTAGCCTAGTAGCTACACACAAGCAGAAGCAGACAACGAACACTGAATAATGCAAATGTGGAACTTCAAAATGTTGCATTTATTACTTACAGATCGTTTTACAGCACCATTCTTTCACAGATTAATCCATGCATATTGAGCAACTAGCAGCACTTTTCCACATTCACATAGCAACTCTAGTTTACGTTTTATGACAACTTTTGTCACATTAATCGGAAAGCGTGGGTTTCTCAACTACAGAGAAATAGAAGGGAGCCTGAGCCAGCCTGCCTGCTGTGCTATGGAATTTCGCTTACGGTGTAGCCGAAAGGATAGGGTCCGCCACAGAATAACAGAGCCAGCGTTGCCCTAACTAAAGGGTCAGATTTTGGGAAGGGTAAACTGCCGTGAAGTACATGGCATTCTTCACTGTATACAGGACCATGGCGGCAGTTTCAATCACCCCAGACAATAACAACAACAACAACAAAAAAACCACAAAAAAAACAAAAAAACAAAAAACAAAAAACAAACAAAAAAAAGGGAGGAAGAGGGGGTGGAGGGAAGGGAGGGGGTAAGGGCAAGGTAATCAATGGCTCAGTACAGAGTTGAGTGGACACTAAGAGATGTTACCATGGTAGGGAGACAGTACAGGGCATGAACATTCATTTCAACACTGTCAGCAAAAGCATATCTAATAAAGCTGTCCAAAATTGGCCCCTGGCCAAGTGCACCAAAAATTAAACAGAAGAAAAACAATTTCCGATACGAACTCCAGCAAAGTCCAATTGCCGTAGAAGAGCGAAGCCGAGCGCAATAGCAACTCAACGGCAGAGTTGGACGAAACCACCTGTTGAGAAGCAAACCTCAAGGGGGCGGTTTGAATGTCGTCTGCTACAGCAGTACAGATGTTTAGACCGAATGCAGACCCACTGGAGCCTCACAGCACAACACCACTTGAGGCTGAACACAGTAGGGCGGGCCGTCACGCTTTGCTCGTCTGGTCTCGTGTTGCAGCAGAGGTGGAGGGGGGGGGGGGGGGGGAAGGCAGGTGCGAAGCTCTCAATAGTCTAGCCCTCAACACAAGCTAGACCTAGTGTCTCCATGGTGAGGAGATGCCCTACTAAACATGACGGCTATGAAGGCCCACACGCCTACACACACACACATTTCTCTTTCTTCATGAGTAAGTTGCCTAGGCAGCCAGTCCCATGGAGCTTGAGAGGCCCTTGTGAGGCCCTTTACATGTTGACAATCAGCTGGATACACACTGACTCGACACTGTGGTCACAAATATATACACCAGTATCTGTGTTCAGTGAGAAATAAAATCCACTTACTTTTTTACTAATATTTTACAAGAACACACTGTTGGAGAATAATTGACATCACAGGTGCAGTCCACATGATGAAAGAAAACCACTGTATAAAGATGAGCACTATTGGAAACCAGGTTCTGCCCTAAATTAACATTTTTTTGGAGAGCACGAGAGCACACGTCTGCACAGGTAACTGGGTAACAGAGAGAGAGAGAGAGAGAGAGAGAGAGAGAGAGAGAGATCAAATCATCCATTTCTTTTGTGATGATTGAAGAAGAGTTTGGGTTTTTTTATCAACTAGCAAATCTGGACAGGTCTGATAACTTCATGTGATATTATAGGATTGTCCTGGATACAGTTCAAAATTGTCATTTCTTTTTAAAGCTTCCATAAAAATAGTTAATACAAATCTGTGTGTGTGTTGTGTGTTGTGTGTGTGTGTGTGTGTGTGTGTGTGTGTGTGTGTGTGTGTGTTTTGTGAGTGTGTGCTAGTGAAGAGGGGAAGAAAGACAAGAGGATGGAGAAAGGGTGGGGAAACTAGTGAAGAGGGGAAGGGGGAGAAACAGGGTGTGAGGGAGAGGGGGGATGGCTGTGGGTAGGGCAAGACTAGTGAAAAGGGAAAGAGACAAGGTGAGAGGCAGCAGTGCACTGAAGAGGGAAGGGGGGTGGGGTGGAAGGGGGGTGGGAAGGAGGGAGATTATCAGTGTGTGTGTATGTGTGTGTATGGGCGTGTGCACATGTTTGTGTGTGTGTATGTGTGTGTGTGTGTGTGTGTGAGAGAGAGAGAGGAGGAGAGAGAGAGGAGAGAGAGAGAGAGAGAGAGAGAGAGAGAGAGAGAGAGAGAGAGAGAGAGAGAGAGGAGAGAGAGAGAGAGAGGGAGAGAGAGAGAGAGAGAGAGAGGAGAGAGAGAGAGAGAGAGAGAGAGAAGGCAAGGCAAGGCAAGGCAAGGCAAGGAGGAGAGGAGAGAGAGAGAGAGAGAGAGAGAGAGAGAGAGAGAGAGAGAGAGAGAGAGAGAGAGAGAGAGAGAGAGAGAGAGAGAGAGAGAGAGAAAATCATCAATACACTCTTTTGTGATGGTTGAAGAAGAT
The DNA here is from genome assembly GCA_030674155.1 of Stramonita haemastoma. Classification (NCBI taxonomy): domain Eukaryota; kingdom Metazoa; phylum Mollusca; class Gastropoda; order Neogastropoda; family Muricidae; genus Stramonita; species Stramonita haemastoma. The sequence continues at coordinate 27,042,478 of CM060328.1, forward strand.
TCAATGCCTTTCTCATTTTAATATCAAGTTGAAACCCCCCTACAAAAGCAGATTAAAAATTCATCTGATTTCAGAGTGGACTCACAATGATAGTTTACATGGCCAGAAAACAAGTCCGGAGTATGAGTGTGCTTTGCTTCTGTCCAGTACAGCAGCAGAGTGGAAACCTGTTCAACTGGGATGTAACTTCAGAAGGAGTCACTCTGCCGTTTTAAGATCAACTGACTTCCAAAGAGGCGAACAGTTTACTGTTCCATGATTTGCCAAGAAATCGGGGCTTCTAAAACTTAAGTGCCGTGGTGTTTGCTAACCCTGTTCCTTATTTCTAGAGTAGCCCAATGGGAGAGATGTAGCAAAACAAACAGCCAATTTTGCTGTATATATATCCCCAACTGTACCTCTTTTAGCCCCATCCTGGCCTGTTAGCATCATTTTGGGTTTAATCCACCTCTTTCTTTGCTGGCAAGTGTGTCAGTTTGGTCTGTTTTTCCACGAAAGCCTACACCACTTTCCGCCATTTTGTTTTGAAAGTGGTGTTGTGGGCATGCGTTAGGCCTATAAGGGGAGACAAGTCTAACTGAACAATTGTTCCTAGCAGACGACGTACGCGAGATGAACGGCATCGCTGAACGGTAGGAGACAGCGTTTTCGATTTTCGGATTTTTTGTTAACAAAAATCAGATTTTGATTTTAAAAATCGTATTTCCGTATTTTCCAACTTTTTTCAAAACAAATACGGAAAAATACGGAAGGTGCACAGGTCTATTCTATTATAGGTGCACTATTATTAATAGTTCGCTGTAATTATCTTCATCGTGCATCGCTTGAATCAGAAGCACTATTGTTTTTCTGTTCTTGATGAACCAGCGATTTATTGCCGAGTTCGATTCAGTACGTCAGCGATATCGGCGGCATCGTTTTCGCTTATGTTTTCATAAATAGCACGTCAATAGGTTGTAATAAAGTCCTCACTTCATTACTAAAGTTTTTCTGAGTTGTATCCCTAAATAATATCGTCAGAACGAGCAGAATTTAGAGGTATTGCTTTCGATTGTACTTCCAGGCGAACGACGCCATTTTGTTTTGCAGACACTGCAGGAGTGGCTGAGCGAGGTCACATGCTCTCTCGGGCCAATGAGAAGAAGGAAATCCTTCCTTATCGATGTTTCGTTTACGATTCCTTCCCTATTTTGACTGTTTTCATTGGATAAAATTTTCACTCACGCTAGAAATTGTTGACACAGATTGAAGGCGGAGACCCAGAGCTTTCAAATGGTGTCACACAGCGGGTCTACTGTCAATATCGAGGGGATACAGGTTGCGGAAAAGTCGTATCTTTGGGATTTTTTTTCATCAAAGTTGCCGGTCTTCTGCAGTGGTAGGTGTTTTAAAATGCGATTTTGATAAGAAAGGAAACTAAATATAATTATAATATTGATGTTTTCCCTTGCGGAAGTGTTTATATTATCAGTTTTATACAAAATCTTCAAATCGGTACTTGACACCCCTACTGCATATTTTGGGCTCTAGAGGAAAAAAGGCTGGAGATGACATCCGACTCATTTTGAAATGGAATAAAACATATAAAGTTACTTTGTCCCCCATAGTCTACCCACCTTTTTTTTTTTTTTTTGAATTACTGAATAACGTCCACCCACCATCATCTCACTATTTACCCACCTTCCCCTTCAATCTCTCCCTTACACGTTTCAACCCCACCCTTCCCCTTCAATCCCTCCTTTACACCGGTTCACCCACCCTCCGTGAATCGGGGCTTTTTAAAGTTGCAGTTGTCAGCCACGGGCTGTTATAAGAGTAAATGCAATGGCAATGGATGGGTCTCATCGTACCGCAAGACGGCTGGTTCTTGTGGTAATTTTCGCTTCTGTGCTGATTTGTCTTGGCTTTTATTTTGATGTGGCAAAAATAATCCCCCAGCCTCTGCCAAAAAGGATCCCCCAGCCTGCAGCAGGTAGGTTCTCTGTCTGTCTGTCTGTCTGTCTGTCTGTCTGTCTCTGTCTCTGTCTCTGTCTCTCTCTCTCTTCTCTTCTCTCTCTCTCTCTCTCTGTTTTTTCTCTGTTTCTGTTGCTTGTCTTCTTGCTTTCTTTGTTTTTTGTTCTTGTTATATAAACAAGTATCTTTGATCTTGACTTCTTATTTCGTTCTGTAGTGCCTTTTTTATAACATTACCTTAATTTGTATCTCTGTCTTATTTCTTACCTGTTGTTTGATACTTGGTATGGTTTGCTCTTGGTAATTGGATCATTATAATTGTTCTTGTTTTAGTTGAGGCTGTCTTTTTATCTTGATGTTATCCCTGAAAGGGGCGGGGACTGGATGTAAAAAAGCACATGAGTGCTTATCTATTATCCTCGAATAAAAGAATTTTGCCTTTGCCTTGCCTTTGCTCTTTCTCTCTCTCTCTCTCTCTCTCTCTCTCTCTCTCTCTCTCTCTCTCTCTCTCTCTCTCTCTCTCTCTCTCTCTCTCTCTCTCTCTCCTCAGGGACGGGACAGCGTAATGGTCAGAACATTACGCTGGCAACTTGATGACCCGAGTTCGATTCCGGTCGAGGGGATTTTTCTCCTGGAGTTAACATCAGTGCTGACTCCACTCTCCCCGCAAGTCTTTCGGATGAGACTGTAAACCGAGGCCCCATGTGGGAATGCACGCATAACATCTTGCGCACACGTTAAACCCTGTTCCGCTTTTCGTAGGGGTAGGCCATTGTGTGCCAGTGGGAATAGATGGCAATATTTACACAACTGCATACAAACGGGGACTGGATGCAAAAAAACACACTATTGCTATATCCTCGATATAAAAGAATAAAATAAATAAAATAAAATTTAAAAATATTTCTCAATCTCTCTCTGTCTCTGTCTGTCTATCTGTCTGTCTGTCTGTCTGTCTGTCTGTCTGTCTGTCTGTCTGTCTGTCTCTCTCTTCTCTCTCTCTCTCTCTCTGGAAGGAAGGAAGGAAGGAAGGAAGGAAGGAAGGAAGGAAGAAGGAAGGAAGGCAGTGGTTCAGTTAAACAAAGTCATTCACAGGTATAAAGAGATGAACGCTAGTACTTTCTTCAAGATTTTCGATACTAAGATTCAGCCAATTTTATTGTATTCATCAGAAATATGGGGCACAAACAGACTAAAACATATTGAAAAGATTCATTTGATGGCATGTAAAAGATTTTTAGGAGTACCTGTAAAAACACCCAATAAGATGGTATACCGAGATTTATGTAGATATCCAATTTATGTCAACTCATGTACAAGAACCATTAGATACTGGTTAAAACTATTGCAAATGGATCAAAATAGAATACCATATAATGTTACTGCATGCTGTTAGAGTTAGATGGAAATGGTAAATACTGCTGGATTTCCAAAATAAGAGAAATTTTGTGTGAAACAGGTTTTAACATTGTTTGGATGCAACAAGGTGTTGGGGATGTAAAACTTTTCTTACGTATGTTTAAACAAAGATTAATAGATATGCTCATTCAAGAATGGGAGGGGACTATAAGAGATAAAGAGAGTATGACAATTACAGATCATTTTAAAGTATTTTTGTAAAAGAGGAATATATAAACTCTATTGATGTCCACTGCTTTCGAGTAGCAATTACACAAGCCAGATTTAACGTTCTACCCTTGATAATTTTATATATATATATATATATATATATATATATATATATATATATATATATATATATATATATAATCGAGAATGATCAAGAAAAAATGTGTCCCTTCTGTAAAACGAAAGTTGAAAATGAAGCCCAGTTTTTATGGGAATGTTACATATACGCTGGATTGAGAGAAAAATTCTTAAGTAAATGTATCAATGTACCATTGCACGATCTGTTCAGAGGAACAAATGATGAGTACAGGCACAGCTTTTCTAGATATATTTTTCATTCTATCAATAAAAGAAAGAAAATGCTAATTCAAGATGCATAGTGAAAACTTTTATGATTCGTTACGTAATTGATATGCATGATTTCCACAATTTTCCCTAGACATCATATTTTTGTGATTTGGTTATGTTTGATGCTAGGTTCATAATCATGATTTAGAATAATGTGTGTTTTTCTTCTTTGATCAGCATGAATCTTTACCTTTTGTGCATTTGCCTTGCCTATGATACGAATGAACCCTTTGTTCCATCCCAAGCCCAAGAAATGTATTGTGGTCCATGGCCAATGTACATTAAATCAGTTCAGTTTCAGTGTTCAGTGTTCAGTGTTCTCTCTCTGTCTCTCTCTCTGTCTCGTCTCTGTCTGTCTGTCTGTCTGTCGTCGTCTGTCTGTCTGTCTGTCTGTCTAATACAAAATGCAAGTTTCGGTTGAAGGGTTTTTCCTCTATTAAGTATGACAATCATACTAGGTACAGTATCATTACTAACAGTAGTAGTAGTAGTAGTAGGAATAGTCGTATCGTTTTGTTTTCAGTTTTTAGGGTGATGATTATCATCATCGTTATCTGGTTAGATTATGTTGTCTGTAATATAACCACAGATATTGAGTGTGAACAGAGTGCTAATGAAGTGTCGATCCGCGATCCGTTTCTTACTAGCAGCTGGAAATTGTGACTCTGAAAGCCAAAAAAAAAAGCCAAAGTAAGGGAAAAACGCGTTAAAAGCCAAACAGGCAAAAGTGCTTTGAAGCCAAACAAATTAAAGTAATCTAAAAGCCAAAAGAGGGAAGGTACTCTAAAAGCCAAAAAGTCGAAAGTGCTGTGAAAACCCAAAAAATGAAAGTAATCTAAAAGCCAATAGAGGAAAAGTACTCTAAAAGCCAAAAAGGGAAAGTACTCTAAAAGCCAAAATGATAAAAGTACTCAAAAAGCCAAACCAATATAAGTACTCTAAAAGCCAAAATAATAAAAGTACTCTAAAAGCCAAAATAATATAAAAACTCTAAAAGCCAAAAAGGCGATAATAGTGTGAATGCCAAACAGGCAAAAATACTTAAAAGCCAAAAAGGCGAAAGTACTTAAAAGCCAAAAGGGTAGAATTATTTCCAATTCCATGACAAGTTTTATCTTCGTGTATTCTAAGGAAACAATTCTGGAATGTTTTCCCCTAACAAATCTATGACCTGGATAGGGTTCACTGACCAATAACTAGATCAAGAAGTTGAAAAGAAAAATAGGCTTGGAAATCTGGACAGAAAGTTGACAGTGGGTAGTGTGAATGCTAATTTGAACTGCAAGGTCGCGGGTTCGATTCCCATAAGAGTCATAGGAATTTTTAGACCCAGGCCGCTCCTACCCAGAGCGAGTGTGCTGTGGGCTCGGCGGGGAGAATGGGACCGCACAGTCGAGCTTCATCCACTTTACCGATGCGAATTTGAGTGTTGCTCAAATTACGTGACTAACACTGCAGGTGTCTGTATCTCTCGGGCCTGGTTGATGCCGGGATATTTTATGACAGTAAGCGTAAAGTAAAACCCTGTCTAGTAGTCTCAAAGCGGATGCGCTTCCACAGCAGCATCATTACATCATCCCCATTACCATTGATCATCATGCAAAAATAAAAAAAACAACTGCTTCTGATTCGGCAGCCCCGTTGCTCTGGTCTAATGGTGACATCAGATTCGGTTTGCCCATACACTTCTGTGGTCATGGTGAGTTTGTGTCAAAGCCTTTGGGATTGGGGGTTCGCGGGGGGACGGTCGTTTGGAGGGACGTGGTGGTGGTCGCCACCTCGGGTGGGTGACTCACTCAGTCTGGTTCCGCGACTGAGCTGATACTGTCGTTAGTGGGGGGCTTAGTAGGTGGTGTCCTGCGTATGCTAGCTCAGAACAGGCACCACTGGTTGTAGTGACCTATCTAGTAAAGCAAAGAATGTCCTATTTCAGATTATGAAGAAACTGTATTAAACAATAACTCTCTACAACTGTTTGTTAAGATATTTGATACGCAAGTACAGCCTATAATGCAGTGTGGTTCTGAACTGTGGGCCTGAATGTAAAAGCTGCTGAGTTCTGTGAGTCTGTTCATTTGTTTGGACTGAAAAAGTTTTTATGGGTTAGAAGAAAAACACCAAATGATCTAGTACATGGAGAAACAGATACCCTATTTTCATTAAATCTGCCGTTAGGTGCATACAGTACTGGTTTAGATTATTAAAGATGAATAACGATAAGCTACCACGAAAGGCATACAACATGTTGCTTGATTTAGATGCAAAGGGTAAAGTTCATTGGTTGCTAATATACGAGTATGTTTATCTAAACTGGACTTGGATATGCATGGCTATACCAGGGGGTAAGACAAATAAATGCATTTATTAAAACTCTTCGTCAGAGAAGGGTAGATTGTAGATGG
>CM060328.1:27053809-27108809 GCA_030674155.1 Stramonita haemastoma
TTTTTGATATGATTTTTACACACCATTCTTACATGTTCAGACCATGACAGATTGTTATCAATTACTAATCCTAGAACTTTATGAAAATCAACTTCTTGAACTACATTACCACTGATGTCTAATGAACTACGTATTTTAGAAAGGTTCTGCCGTTTTTGTCTGGTAGTTATAATCATATGTTTACTCTTATGAGGGTGGATGCTCATATGATTTGAATCAGACCATTTCATCAGTTGTACTATATTAGTCTGTAAGGTAGTAATTACATCATCCAATTTAGAGTGGCTTGTATGTAATGTTGTGTCATCTGCAAACATTTCACAATTAGCCTTTAAAACAGAGGGGTAAATCGTTAATATATACTGAGAAGAGTATGGGTCCCAGGATGGAACCTTGAGGAACACCAAACAAAATGGGCAAAATAGAAGATTTGGATTCCTCAATTAACACAAGTTGTTTACGGTTGTCTAAAAATGATGACATGAGTTCTATTGTATCATCTGAAAGGCCATACAGTTTCAGTTTTCTCAGAAGAAGCTTGTGATCAATCAAATCAAATGCTTTTGTAAAATCAACAAACAGGACACCAGTAATTAAATTGTTATTCATGTTGGTTAGCCATTTGTCAACTAAGTTCGTTAGAGCAGTGTGACACGAATGGTTTTTTTCGAAATCCAGATTGATTGGGATGAAATAGGTCATGCTTATTGAAGTGGTTAAGAATGTGCTGCCTAATGTGATTTTCTAAAGGTTTAGATAAGTTAGATAATATAGAAATAGGTCGATAGTTTGCAGGATTAGTACGATCACCAGCTTTGTAGAGAGGTAAAACTTTGGCAACTTTGAAAGCTTTTGGAAAACATTTTTTTGCTATAAACAGATTGAATACATAGGTCAATGTTTCTGAGATAGCTGGAAGCTGCTAGTTTTAAAATCTTACCATTGATACCATCTAGCCCACATGTGCCTGTTTGTTTTAAATGGGTCAGAGCATTATAAACTTCATTCACAGACATGAACGGAATATTAAGTTTAGATGAGATGTTTTTAGAAGCACAGAACTCATCTAATACTTCAAGATTATTTAAGTGAGAGGTGTTAGTTTTGATAGTTGATTGAGCTATATTACAAAAATGTTCGTTGAGTTTATCTGGCAGTAAATCTAAAGGAAGTGAAGATTTAGGTCTGAAATCCTTTTTAGTTAAGCGGTTTATGGCATTCCACATAGATTTATTATTAGTTTTGTCAGAAACAAGCTTTTGAAAATACTCTTTTTAGCCTGTCGTTTAAGTATGTGACAAGATTTCTTGTGTTCTTAAATTCATCCTTGTTCCATTGATCAGTAAAGAGATCTGTTAGATTTTATTGCATCTTCAACATGTTGGTCACCATGGTGGCTTAGGGTTGTATTAACTCGTTTTGTTTTTAAAGGTGTCATGTTTTTGTCATAAATATTCAAAAATTATGATACCAAATTTCAAATGCATTATCAGGATCAGTAAACTGGTAAACTAATGGGAAATGAGAATTATTTAAATCCGAAAGGAAACTGTTATGTCAAAAATGCCTAAGGATCGTATTTTAGCCACTATAGGCTGTTCTTTGGAATTTTAAACACCCTTTCGGACAGGTAAAGCAAACAGAGCAGGGGAGACAGACAGTCAGAGAGAGACAGAGAGGGTGTGTGTGTATGTGTGTGTGTGTTTATTGTGGAACCGGGTATTGTAAACATGACAAGACCGTTTATGAAGAGGACAGCCTACCTGCTACTACAGGACTTTTCTTCCAACACAGAAGGAGAGAACAAGCGGGAAGTGAATCTCCTGCAAGAAGGTTAGCAATGTCAGACCGTCATGAGGCATCCGGCCGAAAAGGTTGCGCGTGCTGTATGTTGACTTTGATGGTCATCAGTGGTTCTTGTGCTGAGCTGACATACACAGTATACCAGCTGCTAATCCCTTAAAGATAGCAGTAGCATCTTATAGCAGAGCCAGACTGATTGAAATGTCCAAGCGAGGTTATGACCACCACAACGTCCTCCAGTGACCTTCCCCCGTTAACCTGCACCCCAAAAGCTTTTTTTTTTTTTTTCTAAAGCATTTTTATTCAAGTTTTGCATATAAATACAAGTAAACATTGAACACCAAAAGTATCATCTCTACCCATCGTCTCCACCATTGTTGTTTGATACTTGGTATGGTTTCTTGCTCTTGGTAATTGGATGATTATAATTGTTCTTGTTTAGTTGAGGCTATCTTTTTATCTTGATGTTATCCCTGAAAAGGGTGGGGACTGGATGTAAAAAAGCACATGAGTGCTTATCTATCATCTCGAATAAAAGAATTTTGCCTTGCCTTGCCTTGCCTCGCCTTGCCTGCCTGCTTGCCTTGCCTTGCCTTGCCTTGCCTTGCCTCTTCTCTCTCTCTCTCTCTCTTCTCTCTCTCTCTCTCTCTCTCTCTCTCTCTCTCTCTCTCTCTCTCTCTCTCTCTCTCTCTCTCTCTCTCCTCTCTCTCTCTCTCTCTCTCTTCTCTCTCTCTCTCTCCCTCTCACTCTGAGTGCAGGCACTGACTTCTGCGTAATGATCTCGTCAACTGTCGTATGTTAAGCATAATGCTCTCAAAGACAATCATACAACCCTCCCTTCATATTCAAGTTAAAATACAAGCAATCTATCCAATGCCAGAACTGCCAGTAAAAATAAATAAAGAGGCAAAGCATCTCCTAAAGATCTGCTGTGTGTGTGTGTGTGTTGTGTGTGTGTGTGTGTGTGTGTGTGTGTGTGTGTGTGTGTGTGTGTGTGTGTGTGTGTGTGAGGGGTGTGTGTGTGTGTTTATTTTCACCTCTACCCCACCCCCGCCCTAAGTAATATCAGGAAAAGTTAATCAGGTTAAAGTTCGCATAATATATATATAATTATAATATATATATATATTATATATATATATATATCAATTTCTTCATCCCAAACTTGACGGGTAGGGGAAAAGGTGTTGAAGTTAACTTCTTAAAACATCAACTTGGACGATTGCAGTTTGAAAAAAACCCAAAAAAACCCCAAACAATCACTTACGTTTGAGGATACAGGCCATTCAAATAGTGAGCTGTAAAATCAAATCACCTCTATCTATATAAATTCGCCATATAAATCCGGTTTTTGTTCTTGTTGTTATCATCATCATCATCATCATCATCATCATCATCATCATCATCATCATCATCATCATCATCATCATCATCATTCTTTTTATCCTCTCCTCCTCCTCCTCATTGTTATTGTTATTTTATTATTATTATTATTATTATTATTATTATTATTTTTATTATTATTATTATTAGTTTTATCATTATTATTATCATTGTTATAATCATTATTATTGTTAATAAACAACACAGATCCTACTGCACAATTAGGTAAAATGTCCCACTTTTAAAATATTGAATAATATGCTTTACTAGAAAATCTTTTTTCTTCGTTTTGCATGACAAGCTCACGCGTGCATACCCAAAACTATTGCGCACATGACACGACTCCCAATCTCAAGAGTAGATGTGTTCAAATCTTTGTAAAGTTTAGTGAGGCCCTATGCTGTGGAACTCCTTTTCTGGCTTACATGAACACGCAGAGCGGGCGGGGGGGGGGGGGGGGGGGGTAGCCTTGTGGTGAGAGTGATGCATTCCTGACCTGGTTTCGAATCTGATTCAAGAAGATTTTTCATTCGGAGCTAATATCAGTGTTGACACCTTCTCCCCCCCCCCCAACAAAAAAGAAAAAAAAAGAAAAAAAAAAAGTCCATCGGATCATGAGACTATAAGCGGATCATGAGACAGGACATATTAAGCCGAGGTCCCGTATTCGAGCGCACACAGAACATCAAAGCGCTTCGATTTGTTACTTCACAAGCTTTAGCGCTATATAAATTCCATGTATCATCAACATCTTGCACACACGTTAAAACCTAATTTCGGCCAGAGAGAGAGAGAGAGAGAGAGAGAGAGAGAGAGAGAGAGAGAGAGAGAGAGAGAGAGAGAGAGAGAGAGAGAGAGGTATGGAAGAGTGATTTTTTGGCAAGACATATCGTGAAATGTAAGTGGGTGAATGACTGTGTTGCCACATACTGAACTTGGATGCGTTTTATCGTTTCCTGTCGCTGACATTGTCTTGGCTTTTGGGAGGGCAGGAGTGCTAGCTGGCAAAGTCATATAGGTTGTGGTCCCATGCTTTTCTGAGAATTTTAGGCAAATCTTATTTGTTTTGGCATTTTGACTGTTAGTTTGACTGATGGTCGTGCTTTACTGACTGGTTGTTAGTTACACTACTGTACCATTTTTTTTTTCTTATCTACATTTTTGTTTCCTGCTAGTTCAAATCACCATTTTGTGGATGATAACATGTATGAGAGCATTTCAAATATGCAGCTAAGCATTTGACGAAATCAGTGGTTTGCATTTTCATAACTAATGCTGTGGCTCCTTATCAGTCTTAGTAGGTGTGTGCTGACAACGACGCTCTGAATTCTGTGTGTACTAGATACATATTATTTTGTCTACCACGATATTTTCTTCTCTAGAAACATGACCTTCTCAGGAAGGACTTCGTGTAGGCTACTTGAATATCAATCGTGCCAGAAACAAAACCAAGGAAATATCAATTGTGCGTGATAAGGGAACTAGCTTTCATGTATTTTATAACCTTGTCGATCACACAGGCCATATGGGGGCTGTCATATGCTAAAATTTAAAATATCAGAATAAAACCGTGCAACTATATACAGATTAAAACCAACTCGACTGTACTTTCCTTGTATCAACACCCTCGTCAAGCATAAGGGTTAGCCCAGGACCTATATCGTCGTAAGGAAGTGATATGTACATAAGCCAGCAGCGGTCATCTCCTCTCCCTCGTTGCTTTTCCTTCCCTGAAACTAAATAAGAGAATACTTATTTACAGTTGGGTAAACTGGAGACGGAATGGGGAAGGAATAGCTCAGTGGTTAGAGCACTTACTTTCCCGAAGCTAAGGTTAGGAAGCCCTGAGCGTGGTTACCAACTGGATGGGTGACCATTTGGGTACCTTGGCTTTATACAGTCCCACAGTTCACCCAGCTGTAAATGGGTACCTGACCCCTTTAGTTTCAAGGAAGGTAAAGCAGCGAGGGAGAGGAGATGGGTCCCACCCACTGTATGCTGGACCCTGGAAAAGTTGAGGTCTCTAACACCTCACTCTCTGACGACTGCATAGGTTATGCTATGGGGCACCTTTACCTTTACCTTTACTTTTTATGTCTCTTGATTTTAAAAGTGTTCCTATGGACCAGTGCTACAAAGTTAAGTGTGCTCCGTATTCCAAGATGAGAACTGTGGAACTAATAGCCACGACTTAGCAGCAGCAGATTCCCTACTCTCCTTCGTTATCATCTTCGCTCCATCCCACATCTCTATTAAAGTCATTTTATACACAATTGTTCATGGGTTGTTTTTTCTTTTTTCATTTACCTGTAATACTCAATAAATGTAATATGTGATAATACCATAAATCACGACCTAGATTAAAAACAACAACACGTGAACCTGTCAAAAATATTTCCTGGTCTTGGAAAGGTTAGTAAATGATTGTGTCTGCACTGATCTATTTAAGGCATTTGCATCATTGGTGTGGCATAATACATTTTGCATGCATACAGGTTTGTTGGGAAAAAATCACAAAGACAGTATCATATTATTTATATTCAGTAACAGTCAAGTAGCTGGACTTCACCAAAACTACTTCAAACACACAGCCCACATACCCAACATCACTCAGTCAAGAGTGCTAAATTTAGTGCACCCTTTCCTTTTACCTAGTCCAAGTCAGGTCAGTTCCTGCTATGAACAGAACCAACTAGCTCAATCTGGCTGGGATGGGATGGATTAATTTGCAGGTAGAAGAGCTGAAAGTGGTGGAAACTGACAGCTGTGAGCACTCTTTTGTATAAATGGTGGCTAAATTTCAAATCTGTTTTCCTGTCATTGTCCCATACTGTTGCTGAATAATGTATGATAGGCAGGACATGGCCACAAAAATGAAATGTTGGCAACAAAAATTATCCAGAAACTTCTTTCTTTTCAATAACAGAAAGAGCCTGTTGGAGAGGCCTTTCCTAGTGACATCACATGATCAGCCGATGTTAGATGTTTTGTCAATAGTTTCTCCTAGAGTTTATGAGTTAACTTATTCAAAAATCTTATCAACAGCCAAATGTTTAAACTTGGACTTCTGTTATAAAGGATTTCCCTAAAAGTTAAATCAGTACTGACTCTACTCCATTGGAAGAGTGGGAAATTTGCGCAGTTAGAAATAGATGACAAAAATCTGCATGCACACAGGTGTCGTTTTTAGACACCATCCGTTGAGTCAGAAAGCCGCTGCCATAATAACAGAAAAAAAGGATCCCATATGTAAAATCCTTTTCTTGTTTTGCCTTGCTGAAACATAATCAGCTTTAAAAAAATGTTTTCGAGCATTTAAAGACATGGTTTAATTGTGTCTGATCAATTATTATGTGAATACTATTCTGAAGCATTTGTGTGTGTGTGTGTGTGTGTGTGTGTGTGTGTGTGTGTGTGTGTGTGTGTGTTTGTGTGTGTGTGTGTGTGTGTGTGTGTGTGTGTGTGTGTGTGTGTGTGTGTGTGTGTGTGTTTTCCAAGACCAAAACACTGGAACACGGACCACAGTGGATGTATTGAACAAGTTCCAAGGTATACGCTACAACTCAAGTTTCAAAGATGTACTGAACCACTCAAAGTTCAAAGATGTACTTAACAACTCAAAGTTCCCAAGCCCAGACCTTCTGCCCTGTGACTGGAAGCCTGAAGCATGGAACAAACCCACCAGGTCATTGTGTTTTCTGGCCTGTGGCACTACCAGTGATGATGGCATCCACAAAAATATTTCTTCAACCTTGGTCTGTAAGCAAGTAGCAGACCACGCTGATAGACAGTTCATCTCTTCGTTGTCTTCAGAGGAAATACCATGCCTGAAAATCTTCATCAATCAACACTGTTACGGAAAAGGCCATACCATCCCAAGAGTGCTCCACTATATCAGGTTTGGTACCCACAACTTAACACTGGATGGTTTCTTTGGCATGTACAGCTCGGCAAGGTTTCTCCAGCCCTGTTTGATCTTGTTTCATGGGGACACCATACCCTCAGGGCCTTACTGGCGCATGCTGCTTCACATCGTGCCCAACATTGTGCACGTGTACATGGACAGGCCACGTGAAATCTTTGGACACAAAATAAATGTTGTACAACACAGTTCTGATGTTGCAAGGCTGAGAACACTTCTGGGTAAGAATTTTTCTAAAATTACATATTCTAACTTGGTATATAGATCTGTTTTTGAATGTATCATGCAGTTTTCAAGTTTTTAAACTGTATCAGAAAAACCCACAGACACAGACACAGAGACAGAGACACAAACTCACAAACACAGAGGGAGTCTACAGGAAGAAGATTTAGCTAGGAAAATCACTGCAAGAAAAGAATATGAGTGTCTGCTGCATACAATAAACACAAGAGGGAGTCTACAGGAAGAAGATTTAGCTAGGAAAATCACTGCAAGAAAAGAATATGAGTGTTTGCTGCATACAACAAACACAAGAGGGAGTCTACAGGAAGAAGATTTAGCTAGGAAAATCACTGCAAGAAAAGAATATGAGTGTTTGCTGCATACAACAAACACAAGAGGGAGTCTACAGGAAGAAGATTTAGCTAGGAAAATCACTGCAAGAAAAGAATATGAGTGTCTGCTGCATACAACAAACGCATCTAAAAATCTGTGGCTACTCTCTTTACAAACACAACTGAGACAACATAACAAAGGGAGACTTTCTGATACTTGCTAGAAACATCAGCCCAAGTGACACCACCGTGTACATAGATCAGAGAACAAGAATATAGTGAGTACAGGTAGCTCAGTGGATCTAAACATCCTGACCTTTTACAACCCACTCAAGTCAAGTTAAAAACAATTTTCCCATTCCCTGAAGTGCAATTACAATATTGAGAGGAACACTGATACGAATCGTAATCTCGAAAGACTCAAAAAAGCTGTATTTCATATTGATTTAAACATTTCAATGTAGCAGGCTACAAACCACTGTCACTCAAAATGATCCCAACTGAGGAATGCTTCTTTATGGTACTAGGAGATTTCAATAGTCACTCCAAAAGCTGGGGATACAACCAGATGGACAGTTGAGGAGAGGACATTGAGAACTGACAGGACGTGAATCACCTTCTGGTCATAAGCCCACATGGCGCACCAACATTTGTGACGCTCCACCACATAATGAGACGGAGTGCACATGAGGTCAATTTTTAGTTATTGACACGTTATTAATGTGCAATAAAGTGGCTATCAAATACAAAAAACAGATTGAAAATCGGACAATTCTGTGCAACATTATTACAAATTGAAATGATAGACTGCAGGATTTGACAAACTGAGAAACGGGCAAGTTTATTTTAGTAACAGGTTGTCAGAATGAGTGCTTTGGTATTTTCAAAACACATTTAAAAGCAAAAGGAATAAAAATGATACCTTGATATTTCATTATAAGATAAATAAACAGATCTAGTTTAATAATCAATCAAAATCACAAAATTGACAACTTGACCCCCACCTGCCTTTAAAGGCTCCTAGCGCAAAATTAGGTAATGTGCTAAGCAACTCATTTCGTGGTGGAGCGTCACATTTTACTCCAGATAAAAACACATTACAACTCTTTCTGACATTGCCTTTTTGCACAGATGACCTGTATGGAAGCACACAAAAGTTTAGAGAGAGCAAGAGACCATGAGAGAAGAGCGAGTCCACCCTAGGTGGAACTTCTAAAAGGCAAACTGGAGCCCTTCTGACGTAGATCCAGTGTGATAGTACATAACATCTGCGTAGAGGGCAAAAAACATCAACAAAGTTGTCAAAGAATTCAACCACTGAGTTTTGACTGCTGCTAAAGAAACAATACAGCGTGATGTTAAAAGAAATAACAAGCCCTATTAGACTCAAACTTTACAGGAGCACCATGATACACTTAACGAGGCATAGCTGGAGGCAAAAAGGAATACCAACTAAGACAAACACAAACAACTTTCACAACGCAAAAGCCAAATATTTCAAAGTTAATCTCTAAGCCATTTATGCCAGCTGGAGAGAGAGAAAACTTCATCTCTCAACTTTGAGAAAGATGGAGCCACGCTTTGGATACTTACAAAACAGCTGAGTAATGAAGACATCCGAGGACCCAAGATAACCTTGGAAGAGAATGGCAAGATCCTGACAGGGGAACATGCTGCAGACTACATCACCCATAGTTATGTCAAGGAAAGTGACAAATTGATACAGAAAAGCAGAGATAAACATGCAGAGAACACAGAATCCAAGACCAGGACCTATGACTAACCCAAACACCAAAAGAAAACTGCAGATTACTCTGAAAAACCAGAGGCTCAAGATGTCACCTGAGCCAGATGGTATAACCGATGAGATGCTGACCCGTTTTGGCATGGCTGCAGAAGACACACTTCTCCAAATCATTAACCACAGCTAGCAGGAAAGTACCCTCCTCCAAGTGTATATAAGAAGGGCAAAGAAAGAAAGAAAGCATCATGCTGCTGACCCATCAGCCTCACCAAATCCATGGAGGGTAGTCAACACCAGCTTACTCTGCCACCTGGAGAACAGTAACATCTGGCTCCCACACGAGCAGGCTCACAGCAATTCTGGAGCACAGTAGATCAAGCAACCTACCTCACAAAACGCAAATCCAACATTTCTCAGTCAAGAGTGCTAAATATAGCAGATCCGTTTCGTTTACCCAGTTCATGTGCAGTTAATTACTGCTATAATTAGCACTAGCTGGCCCCAGCTGAGCTGGGATAGGATGAAATAAATAGCATCTGAAAGTGGGGTAAACCAACAGCTATGACCTATCACAAGAAATAGAAGATGGGTTTCAGGAGTTTGAGCTTGTTTTTGCTGTCTGAATAGACTTGCAGAAGGCTTTCCACTGAGTCTCGACAGGCACTCCACTGGTGAAGACACAAAGAAGTTAAATTGAAGGCAACATGCTCACCTGTATCAAGTCTTTTCTACACAACTGAATAGCAAGGGTGACTCTCAACAATCACCACTGGAAAAATGTGCTGATCAGACACAGAGTTCTGCAAGGAGATGTCGTTTCCCCAACTCTTTTCCTGATTTTCATCAATGACCTGCTGCCTGAACTGCCAAGAGAATTCAAAACCGCCCTTTATGCCGATGACCCTGTAACGTGGTGCACCAAAGAATATGCTACTATGGCAGCATATCAACTACAGATGGCTTTTGACAAGCTTGTATCATGGGATAAGGATTTGTGTGTGAAGATCAAGAAAGATAAATCATCCACAACCCTGTTCACCCTCTCACCTAAATAGAAACAGTCCGTCAAACTTGGGAACCTAAGGCTCAATAACAACTAGGCAACCTACCTTGGTGTAACATTTTACATATCCTGACAGACAGACCTCACATCAAGAAAGCTGAAGGACACAAGTCAGAAATTGGCAATTCTGCAGAAGCTAATAGGAACAAACTAAGGCACCAATGAGAGGATTCACAAGAGTGTATACACAGGAAATGTAAGGCCCCACTGGGGGTACGCTGCTCCAGCTTGGCCAATGGCAGTAGAATCCAACCAGAAAGTTCTGGATAAGGTACAAAGCCAAGGTCTGTGGCTCATCCCAGGTGCTATAAGGTCTACCATCAAAACTATTGAGCAGTTGATTGTCATCCAACCACTCAGAACTAGTGAGAAACCTAGACTCTAGTGTAGGCAGAGAAGCACAAGTGTCCAATGTACCATAAAATAATTATAGAGGCCAACAAGAAACAGGTTAACGCATAGCAGTTTCTTCCACTATAACCATGCACACATATGACAACAGCTGAACAATTTACCTGCCTATTCTGTTTCATGGAAGCCAGCCATTCTACCAAGACCATACATGGGAAGCCAACCACAGGATGCTTGAAATCCACATCACTGTCCTGTCTGTGGCTCCAAAAGAAACTAAGTGCAAGACCAGTGAGAGGGCACTCACCCTGGCCATAGCAGTAGACCACTATTCTAGACAAGCATGGATCAATATCTACACAGACAGATCAGTTACAGATTCTATCACAAATGGAGGAACACTGCCTTCCCTCTGGAAAATGTAGAACAACAAACTTCCCAACAGGTACACTATCTATCTATCTATCTATCTATCATATCTATCTATCTATCTATCTATCTATCTATCTATCTAATCTATCTATCTATCTATCTATCTATCTATCTATCTATCTATCTATCTATCTATCTGTCTGTCTGTCTGTCTGTCTGTCTGTCTGTCTGTCAGTCAGTCTATCTTTCTATCTATACCTCAGTCTGGCGACCGTGGGGGCTCCCCTCAAGACTTGACAACCAGTTCCCTCCATTACTCTCTTTATTCTGCATTTCTCAGGGTTTTTTGAGTTCTATGTCTGTCCATTCACTGATGTTATCCTCCCATCTCTTCCTTGGTCTGCCTGTTTTTCTTTCTCCTTGACAGTGCCTTGCAGCATTGTTTTTGCAAGTCCTTTTGATCTTGTGACATGCTCATACCAGTTAAGTTTACGTTTCTTGTCAATTGTTAGAGGATTTTCGTAGGTCCCAATGGTTTGCTGGATTCTGTTATGCACGGTTTCGTTGCTTACGTGGTCTTTGTAGGAAATACCAAGATGTGTCTGGACGCATCTCATCTCTACTGCCTACATTAATTTCTCCTAATCTGCTGTCAGGGTCCACGATTCACACGCATACAGGAATATGGATATGACAAGGAAGTGCATTAGTCTGATCTTGGAGTTGAGTGAAAGATTTTTTTCCAGATGGTTTGACAGTACTGTTATTGTCAAATGCAAAATACTTGAAGATTTGAACTTTTTCCAACTTCTGTTCATTGACCCTGTTATAAGTCTGATGCCCTTGGCATTAATGGTCATCAGTTTGGTCTTCTCTGCACTGATTTTCATGCTATATGTTTTAGAGGCCTTATTCAAGTGTTCTGTTAGGATGGCAAGCTCTTTTTCTGATCCTGCTAGTCCATTAATACCATCTGCGAAGTGGGGATTTGTTATCATTCTGCCACCAATGCTGAATGATCCTTCATGATGTTCCAGTGCATCAGTCATGATTCTCTCAAGGAAGATGTTGAAAAGAGTGGGTGAGAGTAGACAGCCCTGACTTACTCCAACTGTTGTCCGAAATCACTCTCCAATGTTTCTGTTGTAGTACACTGCTTTGGTGGACTTCTTGTACAGCTCTTTGATGACTCTGATCAGGTTTGCATCGATGCTGTACAAATTCATGGTTGCCTGCAAAGCTGCATGCCATACTCTGTCTAATGCCTTCTTAAAATTAATAAATACGTAGTAGAGGTCTGTTGGTGTTGAATGGACCACTTACACAGTATATTGAAGTTGAATATCTGTTTTGCTGTGCTGCACCCTTCTCTGAAACCTGCTTGTTCCTCAGCAATGATGGTCGCTGCTTGTGGTTCAGTCTGTCCAATACAATCTTTAACATGACCTTGCTTGGGTGGCATATGAGGCTGATTGTGTGGTAATTCTGGCACTGCTGAAGATTTCCTTTCTTGGGGAGGGTGACAATGAGTGACTGTGTCCATGGGTTTGGTCATGTTCCTGTCTAGATCTTGTTGCAGATGTTTAGTAGATCGTTGATCATGGCTTTGACAATGAGTGACTGTGTCCATGGGTTTGGTCATGTTCCTGTCTAGATCTTTTTGCAGATGTTTAGTGGATCGTTGATCATGGCTTTCCTCCAGCTTGAACCAACTCAGCTGGAGTGTTGTCAACCCTGCTGATTTCCCATTTTCAGCAATCTGACTGCTGTTTCCACTTCTTCTGGAGGATAGGGTGGCAGTCTGTATCTGTGCCTGTGGGGACATTGAGGACTTCTGATCTCTTGTGGTTTTGTAGTTGTACAGGCCAGAGCAGTATTCTGTCCATCTATTTGGATTATCCTAGTCATCAGAGAGGCACTTCCCATTTTTTGTCTTGGATTGATGAGCTTTTTCCCTGTTTCGTGCCAGTCAGGTCTTTCAACAGTTGATATGCTTTCTTGCTGTTGTTTTTCTTGATGTTTTCTTCAATATCCTGGCATAGTTCACCAATCCATTTCTCTTTTGCTTATGTCATGGACTTTCTGATTCTTTTGTTACCTGTTCTATATTGTTCTGTTTTTTCTTCTGTTTTATTTGTCTTTTTCTTCAACTCTCTACGTTTGTCACATAGTTGTAAGATGTTCGGTGTGACTCAAGTTTTTTTTTGACTGGTCAATGTTTGCCAAGAAGTTATCTTGCTATTTCAGTCACCGCTGAGTTGGAACTATCCATCAAGGTATCTATATATGTGTCATCTGAGTCTATTATAGCGAGTGCTGCGAACTTCCCACCTATCCTTCCTTCAAAAATGTCTGATACCTCTAGATCCTTTAATAACATCAGACTGCACGGATGAAGCCACAGAAGAAATTTAAGACCAACTACAAGGAATTCTAAATCACATTCCCCCCTAAAGACATCCTTGTTGTACAAGATGACTAGAACGCCAAGATAGGAGTAGAATCCTAAAAAGACTGGGAGGGCATTGTGGACCACACTGCAACAAAGAAACAAATGAAAGAGGCTGAAGACTCCAGGTGTTTGCAAGTAGCAACAATCGCCAGCTAGTGAATACACTTGGCCCACATAAAAAATCCAGAAGATGGACATTATATAAATTAAATGGAGAACACCACCATCAGATACATTATATCATGGTGAAGAAACGATTTCAGTCTAGCAAAAACATTTCACAGACACGAAGCTTTCTAGAAGCAATCATAGCTGAAGAAGGATCCACAGGAACACGCTGCACAATATACCGTGCAGAAACCCAAGCTCTGAAACAATCTGCTTTAATGGTCAGAAACTCCAAAGATGAACACCAGCGAGTGGTGCTTTTAACTGATGCCCTGTCAGTCTTACAAGCCCTGTCCACAGACAAAGAAGCAGAACTCTAGTAGGAACTACAGCTCCTCACACGAAATAAACGTGTAATGCCACAATGGATCCTGTGACCAGACAGTCTTACAAGCCCTGTTCACAAATAAAGAAGCAGAAGTCTTACAGGAACTACAGCTCCTCACACGAAATAAACGTGTAATATTACAATAGATCCCTTCACGCTGTGGTATATCTGGAAACAAAAAGACTGATAAGCTTGCAAAGATGAGTGCACAGAAAAATACTTGAAAAGCAGCCTCACCTTCTATAAATATATATTTTTTTATTTATAAAATCAATGGCCCAACCTAGAACAGAGAAGGACGACTACCACCATATGAAAAGAGAGGGAAAGGTCATCCTTGTGAGACTGCACTGGACAAAACAGCCTAAATCACCTTTAGTCCACAAAGCTGAAGACTGTTCCGATTCCCCAATATGCTTGTGGTGAAGAAAACCACTCTGGCAATCAAATCCTTCAAAGATGCACCTTATGCATGAGCAACCTGAGGAAGACTGTGGCTGATGGAGATAAACTGCAAACCAAGCTCAGCCAGGGAGAGGAACTAGAAAGGACATGACATTATTTTTTCTAGACACACTTGACAGTGTGAAGCAAATGGGAAAAGGAGACACAGACACATACAAAGACACACACACACACACACACACACAGACACCCCCCCACTGATACTGAGAGAAATGAATACATAGACAAAAATGCTTAGCTGTATGTGGTGGAATGTTGCTGGTAATGTGAAAAAAACAGTGTGTGTGTCTGTGTGAGTGTGAGTGTGTGTGTGTGTGTGTGTGTGTGTGTATGTGTGTGTGTGTGTGTGTGTGTGTGTGGTGTGTGTGTGTGTGTGTGTGTGTGTGTGTGTGTGTGTGTGTGTGTGTGAATGTATGTGCACATATATCTACATGGTCTGAATAAGTTGTATAACAAATGAGAAGAACTGGAAAGGGCATGCCTTTATTTTTCCAGATGAATATGATGGTATGAAGAAAACAAAAGAAGAACGCGCGCGCGCGCACGCACACACACAGACACATACACACACACGCACACACAGACACATACACACACGCACACACACAGACACACACAGACACACACACACACACACACACACACAACACACACACACAGACAGACAGACAGACAGACAGACACACACACACACACACACACACACACACACACACACACACACACACACACACACACACACACACACTGAGACACATAAAATGACAATGAAAATGCTTGAATATATGTGGTGAAATGTTTTGTGGTAGTGTGGTGAAGCGAGCAGTGTGTGTGTGTGTGTGTGTGTGTGTGTGTGTGTGTGTGTGTGTGTGTGCGTGTGTGTGTGTGTGTGTGTGTGTGTGTGTGTGTGTGTTGTGTGTGGTGTGTGTGCGTGTGTGTGTGTGAATGATTGTGCAAATATGTCTGTATATGTACAGAATACGGAGGGATCTACGCTGACTTTGATCAACTTTTTCTCCATTCATTCGACGATCTTCTAGACAAGGACACAGTTCTTGGGATGGAACATAAGGACTATACCATCAACAACGCTCTGATTGTAACCAAACCCCAATCTGAATTCCTTCGCATCTGGATGTCAAAATACACCACCTTCA
The DNA here is from genome assembly GCA_030674155.1 of Stramonita haemastoma. Lineage (NCBI taxonomy): Eukaryota > Metazoa > Mollusca > Gastropoda > Neogastropoda > Muricidae > Stramonita > Stramonita haemastoma. Next base: position 27,069,572 of record CM060328.1, read on the forward strand.
ATGATGCTCAGTGGGCAGAGCACTCCACACATCTACCGTACCGCTTGTACCGGAAGTATCCTCGTCTTGTGCATTTGGTGTATACCTTTTTTATTCCTATTTTACCACATTACCCACGTTTCTACAGTCGGGAGAGAGTGCCTCATTACAATTGGACTACCCACTACGGTACTCATCTATTTGCCCGACATTTGAGTAGGTTGTTTTATGGGAAGATAAGAATTGATAAACAAGATAATGCTGTTGGTGATGCAATACGTTACATTGCCCATGGAGATCAAAGCGCCTGCTTGAAATTTCAACCTGGTCTTAGAACAGATCCAAAGAAGAAACAGATGAAATCAGTAAATAACAAACAAAAGAAACAAAACAAAGGTAAAAAATGAAAGGCAATCCCCAAATAGAAAAAAAGAATCTGTCAACAATTCTAACTGGTTTATTATGTAATATCAAGTTGGATTTCTGTTTGTTTATTTGTTTTTGTTTCTCAGCTGGAGCTCCAAGGTTTACCAATGCAACCCTTTTCTCCCACCTGAAAGGCTGTCCTATTCTGACTTTGGGGATGTGTGCTGGATATCTTTGTTTCTGTACCCCATGAAAAGTGGGCATAAATTACGCGCTCTTTAACGTGCGGATTTGATTCTGTTGCATTAAAAAAAAAAAGTTATTTCGAGAATATTGGAATGAACACACATGTGCCAATTTACATCCAATCCCCGTGTGTATGCACTTTTGTCATCTGCTCCCACTGGCACACAATGGTCTACTCTTCTGAAAGGCAGAACGGATTTAACGGGTGCGCAAGATGTTCTGCGTGCACTGACATACGGGACCTCGGTTTATAGTCTTATCCAAAGGACATGTATATATACATGTAGGGAATTAAGGTACTTGCAGGTCTTCACTTAAAGTTGACCTGAGAGATTATGAAATTGCCACACTTATTTTACCAGATACCACCAAGATTTGAACCGTCACTTCATAGAACCATGGTATTTAGATGTTAACTACTTGGCTATAGCGCCAGTCATGAGTTTTAAGCCTAATAATTGTGTAATGTTTGCTCCTTTAGACAAAGAAAGCAAGCTGGTCCAAATATCTAACAGCATGTCTTATCTTTTTCCTGCATGGATACTTTGCATGAGCTTACGACGCGTTCCATTGTTCGTTTGGTTGATTTTTGTGTTTGTTTTTTTGCTGCCTTATCTTCTGTGACATCCATGTCCTGCTATTCCCACACTGCTCATTTAATTCTCCCCGCCACAGCCATAGCCAGATTTCTTATGTCGTATCCTCAGGGTCTGAAGTCCACAGGGAGCTCATCAATATCAGGCTGCCGTGGGGCCACCAGCTAGAGGGGCCATGCATTGCTGCTGGGTCAGTTTGGTGGTGTTCAGTGGTGCCTGTCCAGTGGTGCCTGTTCTGAGCTAACATACACTGGACACGACCTACTAAGCCCCCTACTAACGACAGTATTAGCTCAGTCGCGGAGCCAGACTGAGTTGCCCACACGAGGTGGCAACCAGCACAACGGCCCTCCAACAACCATCGCCCGCGAACCTCCAACCCCAAAAGCTTTAACACAAACTGACCACTGGCACAGAAGTGTACGGGGAAACCAAATCTGAGGTCACCATGAGACCAGAGTCACCGAGACCACCGAATCAGAGGCAATTTTTAGTGCACTATAAATATCCTCTCTTTCCGTAACAGACTTTAAAAAAAACTGTAATTGTGGAAAATGTTACAAATGAAAATGGTTCTATCAATATCGCCCAAATATTCAAATCAAGTAGCACACACACAATCATTTGCAAAAATTTCCAAGGCCCAGAAATGTTCTTTATAACTGAAGCTTCTTGAAAATCACAAATTTATTCATTGAATAAACTCCATAGAAATGTAAAAGTATTAATGGCAAAAATCACTCTCATGCACATCTGGATAATTAATCTCATGAATAAAAGATTAGAAACTGATTTGTAGGTCCATGTATCCCGTTTAGTGCACCACATTTTCAGTTTCCCTCGAATAAGTTAATGGGGTGGTTTACTGTTGTGACCAGAATTAATACGATGTTGAAAGTAGTGTTTGTACAAGGGGGAAGGGGGAGCAGCAGGAGGAAAAGGAGCTGGCATTGTTGCTGTTGTCATTATTAATAAAATGTTTGCCTAGTTTGTTATTATAGGCATGCGTATCAATATATGTTTGGTGGGAGAAGGACAGGTTGATATGATGCTAAGCATTGTAACGAGAGATATATTGGGTTTTTCTCGTGTTGTATTCTTTCTTTCGTTTCTCTGTTGTTTCTTGTTGTTTCTTTGATATTGCTGTTGTTGTTATTAGGGTAGACTAGTACTTTCTTTTCATTTGATGAACGGGTCAATGTAAAATGTAACAACAAATGGAGAAGCCCATGCAGGCGCGAGTGTGGAGGTGATGGAAAGGGTGTTGTCATTGATATCTTATTTCATGCTAACGTTGATGGATGCCTAGTCCGTATAGGCACTGTATCCATGAGTGTTGTGAACGAACATACGAGGAGAAGAAAGGAGGTGGTTGATGTGATTGTACGATATTGTAATGTCATATGTATCTATTTATTGCATTGTATCGCTTTTTCTTTTGTGTTTTCTCCGTTTGGAATTCTTGTTTTAGTTTGCTGTGGTACTCTTGTTGTTGGTGTTTTTGTTATGTGTAATTTTAGATGGATGCCCGGCTCAACCAGACCGAAATGCATTATTCTAGAAATGGATGTTTGACTTTGGATATGAATTTCGCAATGACTTGCATTGAAAACACAATCAGAATTACACGAACAGAATCGGAGAAATGACACAGCCCACCGCTAAATCAGTTTCAAAGGAGAAGTCATCATGAAATAGAATTGGATTTCTTGGGAAATAAACCAAGTCAACCATACTGACACTGCAATGAAGAAATCTAAATAACTTCATGTTTTCATTTTATGCTATTAGTGCTGTTGTCAGCGTGAATAACTTGTTGTATTTATTGATCCACTCCTTCCAACATACAAAACTCTGTAGCTCGTCTGATCCTCAGAAAGAATAATCTGAGCACATTACCCCTCTCTTGCAATCTCTCCACTGGCTGCCCGTACCACAGAGAGTAAACTACAAGATCAGTACCCTCTGTTACAAATGCCTCCACAAAACTGCACCTCCCTACCTCTGTGAATGTATCCACTTGTACACACCTTCTCGCTCCCTCCGCTCGGCCGCAGATACTCTGTCCTTAAGAATACCTAGATTCAAGCTATCTACTATTGGCCGCCGCTCTTTCTCTGTTTCTGGTCCGTCGATCTGGAATGACCCTCCTCTCTCCCTCTGGCAAAAGCCTACTTATGACACTTTCAAATCCAACCTCAAGACGCACTTATTTCAAACCTAAGATTTTCTCCTTCTGTTTCCATTTCTAATCTATCCCTGCCTTCAACATCTACCTGCCAAAGTGTATAACCTTTGTAAGTGTGTGTGAGCGCGCGCGCGCGCGCGGGGGTGTGTGTGTGTGTGTGTGTGTGTGTGTGTGTGTGTGTGTGTGTGTGTGTGTGTGTGTGTGTGTGTGTGTGTGGTGTGTGTGTATGTGTGTGTGTGTGTGTGCGCGCGCGTGCGTGTGTGTGCGTGTGCCTGTGTGTGTACATTCGAATTTGCTAAAACTATAAATTGTTTTTGTTCGCTTGTGTGTTGTATGGGTTAAATGCAAGCGCTTTGATTTGTTTTTACAAGATATAGCGCTGTATAAATTCCATGTATTATTTTTATTATGATTATGATAATGATTATTATTATTATTACCACATACGTACAGTTGGTATGAGAGTCACTTAAGGCAACTCAAAACATTAAATTACAAATTACCAATACAAGAAAGTAAGTTCAGGGGCACTGAAAGAGAAGAAAGACTATGTAGAAAATGCAACTAGAAAGAACGGGAGACGATTTTCACTATATTCTCAGATGCACATAATATTCTGGAAGGTAAAAATAAAACCAACAACCAAAGTGTCTAAAATAATATCATTATAGCAGATCAACGTCATAAAGTTCAAGCACTGTTTAGTATAAATTCGCCCCCCCCCCTCCCCTATGTGCTCTTCAACCTGGCAAAGTTTATGAAAACCATACTAAGCTGTATTAAATAGCAAATTTGATTTTTTGATTTGTAAAACATGTTTCTGTTTTTCCATATGGATATTTTGTTTGCTATTGTTACGCGCGCACTGTGTGTGTGTGTGTGTGTGTGTGTGTGTGTGTGTGTGTGTGTGTGTGTGTGTGTGTGTGTGTGTGTGTGTTGGGAGTGTGGATGATTGCAGCCTGGCTTGCCTATGATGCTTTAGATGGTTTTGTGTATGCATTTCCATGTACCCAATAGCTTTTTTTTAAAATAAAGAGTTTTACTTTAACTTTATTTACATTTATGCTGTGTAGTTTCGGCAATTTATTTTTTCTTAATTGTGCTTTTGACAATATATTTTTAGTAGGTTTTGCAAATAATTTTAGCATTTCAATTTTCTTCGTCTGTTGCTAACTTTGTAGATTTATTGCTAGTTTTCTAGATCTATTGGAATAGTTTATGAGTTAAAAGTCGCAAAGGGAAATGGACAGGACTCTTATAGGAGAGGAATAATCGGTCTGATGCTGTGATGAATTTTAAGCTTTTTTTCCAAATGAATTGGTACAGAAGGAATTTATCGTCCATCATTGTTATGCAAAAGTGTTAAGGATACTGATAGTCATTTATTGTCGCATGTAAGATGGTGTTGTACAGCACCTAACATTTTTTCAAATATTTCTTTTGATAATGAAATTGTAAACAAAACATGTATCAGATGAGATCATATTCTTGAAGATGCAGGTAAATTACAGGGGGGAAAATCAATGTTATTTTTATGGTGGCTTCAAAGGAAAACCACAACTTACAGTAAAAGCATAATTATATTATGCCAAGAAAGTCTCATGAATTGCAATTTTTTTTTTCAAAAACTATGTGTATTTTGACATTTTATAAAATAGAAGTTGTTGAACCTCAAAAGTGTTCATTTAGTGTCCATGCTACACACGAGATGTAGACCAATGATGTAATGCAATACCTGATAAGCAAACCATCTGATTTCGTGCTGATTTTTGCTTCACTTATCTTTAAATGCCAGGTATTTACCTATTTTGTTAATACAAAATCATTCCAAAATATCAATTTTTTTGTTTTCTTTAGCACTCAAGTCACAATAGAGACCAGGTTCAGGAGAATGATTCATATATATATATATATATATATATATATATATATATATATATATATATATATATATAATATATATATATAGTATTATATATGTATATATGTATGTATGTATGTATGTATGTATCATCAATCCTGCTGATGACACTCGATCAGATCTCTTACAAAGCTGTACCCTGACTCTTCAGGTCATTATTTCCGGTGATTATTCATGTGATTATTGGAAGTGAATCCAAACATTAAACCAACATCGATTAGTAAATACTAGTTAAATGAAACAAATATTGCAAGTGTGCCCTTGTTTACACACACACATTTTGACTTGATGTGCCATCGTGGGAGTTTTATCGCATAAAATTTAATGGTGCTGATTTTTTTGCTTGAATGATACAGGTGATATTGTGCAAATAAATTTGCATTTGTTTGCGACAGGATTATATCGTTTTATATCTTAGTGCTCTGTGTATTTATTTGAAATAAATCTCTGTTAGACTGATTTTCATTTTGTTTTGTTTTGTTTGAGTTTGAGTGACGGGTGGGAAGGGTTCTTTATATATATATATATATATATATATATATATATATATATATATATATATATATATATATATATATATATATATATATATATATTGTGTGTGTGTGTGTGTGTGTGTGTGTGTGTGTGTGTGTACGTGTGTGTGTGTGTGTGTATCATGCCACTAGATGGCGACAGCTTACAAACATTTTGCTCGACGTTTTAAGTCTGTGCCATTTGGGACACGCAAATATATTACCTCTCCCAAAATGTGCACGTCTTCCCTCAATGAAGTAGCACAAAGCCGTCAGATTAAGTAATAGATGGGCCCAATGAAGCAAAGAAAGTATGAAAGTGTCACCTTTGACAGTTTACATCAAGAAAAATCAGAAAAGCCCCCCCCCCCCCCCCCTAAAAAAACACACACAAAAAAACAAAAACAACCCCTCCCACACAAAAACCCAAACAACTAAAATGACATTGAAGTGCACAAGCAGTCAATGACACATACATGCACTCTTAGAGCATATTGCGTTCAAAGCAAGGCGTGCGCATGCATGCGTGCACACAAATGTGCACATGCCTACCCGCTCACAAAGACAGACGCGATAGCCTGGTGGTCAGAGTGATGCGCTGGTGATCTGCTGACCCGGGTTCGAATCTCGTTCAGGAGGATTTTATCTGGATTTTTCCTTTGGAGTTAACACCACTGCCGGACTGCACCTGCGCACTTTTCTCATTATCCTCGAAATAAAAGAAATACTATTGAAATAATGTGGCAAAGAGATGGACAGATATACACAGAAACAGACAGGCAGGCAGGAAGACAGAGACAGGTAGGCAGTCACACACACACACACACACACACACACACACACACACACACACACACACACACACACACACACAGGTACATCATCCATTCCATGCATCCACCATAGGAACTTATAAAGAAATTGGGGAACTTCCCCTAGCTGATTACCGACAACTTTCATGCGCCAAATATGTGTTACGGAGCACTAATAACGAAAATTTTGCCTCAAGTGAATTAAAGATTCAAGCAGAAACGAACTTTCCAAAAAGGGCAAAAAATATTTCATGTTTAAAGCCTATTGGCACTTACGTATCAGAACTTTTTAAAAAATCTGAACTTAATCAATATAACTTAGAAACACAAAAAGAAGTGCTACCATGTCCATCATGGGAGATGAATAAAGCAGGTTTTGATATAGATTATAACTGATGAAAAAAAGAACGAAAATCAAAACGTTATGGTTGCAGATGTCCGGTCTCATATTGAAAATATGCATTCTGACTACTTAAAAGTTTATACAGATGGATCAGTTTTAGAAAATCATAACACAGGCTCTGCATTTGTCATGCCAGCGCTTAAAATAGAAAAATCGTATTACCTTGGTAAACATCGTTCAATATTTACAGCTGAACTTATTGCAATTCTTATGGCTCTTAACTATATTCTTGATGTTCCATGCTTCTTCTTTCAGATTTTACTTTGTGTTGACTCGAAGTCGGTACTGTATGCTCTGAAATCCCCAAATTTTAAGAAAGTTTCCACAATTATTTTTGAAATTAACCATGCCATACACCTCCTAAGTTTAAGAGGTATCCCTGTTTCATTTTGTTGGATACCTTCTCACGTTGGAATTTTTTCAAACGAGTGGGCTGACAGAGTTGCAAAAAAGGGGGCAAGACATGAAATGGGATCGATAGAACTGCATGTTCCCTTATCTATACAGGAGAGATACCGTATATTAGAGCAGACATCATGGGGTAAGTTAAAAGAATCTGGTCAATTCAAGGGACGGTCTTTAAAGAGTCGTCTAACTACTGCCCATATTTCTTTTAATATGGCTCCTTTTCAAAAAGATTTAAGTTTTCTAACCGTAAGAAGGGTTAGTTCATTATATTTTAGAATGAAATTAAATGCATTCCGTACCAAATTTTGCAAAAATGTCCGATGTCTATGTGATCATATTTCAAACACTCATATCATATTTGAGTGCCCAATTCTAAAACCATTTTTGCCTGCATTTTCTGAGCAGTCTCTGGAAAATGTATTTGAAAATTCAAAGTTAGCCTTTGCCATAGTTGGATGTTTACTGCACAGCCCACTTGAACATTTACTGTAGTTACATTATTATTGTTAATTGTTCCTACTTTTTTGAGTTTAGATTTTGCTCCTGGTTTTAAGAGTATTGTTTTTATCTTTTTTTTTTTAATCTTTTTTTTTTTTTTTTTTTTTCCTTTTTTTCTTTTGAAGGTACAAAAACACCACCATTAATGCTATCTTATAATGTTTTCTCTTTTCACCCCTTCCACTCACTTCCATAACTTCCATTACACTTTCCACTTCTCTTGTCTAATATCACTTAGAGTGAACAGACGTTAAATTGAAGACAACAACAACAACAACAACACACACACATATTCCCGTTTTGATGGTAAATTCTCCATCAGCTATCTTTAACAATCTATCACTTATGTATGACTTTTTTAGATCGTTGATTCATAGTCCAGTTGGTTTGTTATTGTGATTGCTTTGGACTCTAAAGATGCTCTAATCGGATTTTTTTTTCATGTTTGTAAGGGTGTGGTTTTTTTTGGGTGTGGGGTTTGTGTGTGTGTGTGTGTGTGTGTGTGTGTGTGTGTGTGTGTGTGTGTGTGTGTGTGTGTGTGTGTGTGTGTGTGTGTGTGTGTGTGTTTGGGGGGGTTAGTATTTTTCCTGTACTCGGTATTTGTATTCCTACTGTTGTTGATTTTTGTTTGGTTTTGGGGGTGAGGGCTAGGAGATGTTGCTGATTGTAGCTGATTTTTCGCAGTTATTGTTGGGTATTCCCGTTCTTTTTTCTGGGAGGGGTATTTTGTGTTTTCTTATGTGAAATTAACTATTTAGTTACGTTTTTCATTGGAATTACTGATTTTGTTAGAGATTGTTAGAACTGCATTTCCCGTTTTTGCTTACTGTAGTTCAATAGGTTAGTGACAAAAAGGTGGGTTTTTTTATTTTTTATTTTTTTAATTTTATTTTTTTTAATTTACTTAGCAAGTATTGACTCCCTGCAATTCTTTATCCCATACATTGCCAACTACACCCTCTTTTCCTGACACTCATACACCCACCTACTCCCCCCCCCCCCCCCCTCCTGTCTAATATCACAATTAGTGAAAAGACGTTAAATGAATTTGAACACACCACACACACACACACACACTATCCTGCATTAATACTTGAAATGGAGAACTTGAACACGGTTAAAAGAAAATTCAAGTTCTCATGAGTTAGCTGTTCTGTATAATAGAAACCAGAACTCCCTTCCTTAAGGCCATCCATAGTGCATGCGTGTGCTTGCGCACCCCCCGACGCCCCCCCTAAGGGTGCGCACAAAGAGAACGCTAGCTCGCGATAAAAGCGAGCGCGATAAAGCAAGCGCTTGTAATATTTTTCAAAATTTGCTTGTGCCGCACATAAGGCACACTCGTTTTATCATACCTGCGATTTCAAGCAACGCTTGGGAAGCGTAAAGATTCAAAAGTTAATTCTTTTATCGCAAGCAAGCGTCTTCAAACTTTTTATATATAACTGTATATACACATACATTTCAACTAAGAATGACTCAAATGAGTGTAATAAATGGACGCTCCTCTGGCAGAGTTGGCTGTTGGTGCCAGTTGCACCAGTTCTTTGTTATCTCCGGTTCATTTTTTTTCTAAGATATAGTTGAATGTATCTTGGCTCATTCTCATGTAGGACTGAAAACGAGAAGGGCTCCTTTTAAGCAAAGGAAACAAATGATGATATTCACTTCCATTTGCCTCCTTTTATTTATCTCATGAACGCCCATTCTTTTGCGTTTTCCTAAGTTAATTTTCGGCAAAACACTGTCCAGCAACAATAGTTCGTCTTCACTTGAATCCGCCATGGTGCCAAATGGCAAAATTCTACCAGCCCCAAGCGCGATTTTCAGGCTTTCTATATGTCCACCTCAACGACAAGCAAGCGCTTTCATTACACACACTTACTTTATTGCGCTTGCTTTTGGCGCGAGCCAGCGTTCTCTTTGTGCGCACGCTTACACACACACACACACACACACACACACACACACACACACACACACACACACACACACACACACACACACACACACACACACACATTCGTATCCTACACCATGATGGCGAATGATAGTTTTAAGGAATTACTGTATTAAAAAAGAAAATTTAAGTGTGGAACTTAAGAAAAATTAATATGACTCGTTCCAAACGACAGAATACACATCTCAAGTCAAATCATATTCTATTATTTCGAGAAAAATGAATAGACACTCATGTGCTTTAAAAAAAAAAAGTTTTTGCATCAATCCCTGCCATTATCAGGGAACACATCACGATGATTTTTTAACACTCAAGAAACTCCAAAAGAACAGAAAAAGAAACAATAGCAATGACAAACAAAACGCAGAAAAGATAATAAAGTAAGAAAAAACACAGATAGAGACCTTAAAAAACTCAACAAACAAATGATGATACTGATAAGAAAAAAAGGCAAATACGCAATCAAGAAACAAATAAAAACATCATCGCACCACTGTCTAGCAAAAAAAATTTTATATAAATAATAATATTAAAATTTAGAAAAAGACAAAACCTAATTAATATCATAACTATGGGACTGATCAGTACTACCAATAGCAAACCACACAAAAAAGTGGGCCATCTAAAGCGAAAAGTGATGTGTTTGAAAGCATAACCTTTTCAGTATGTAAAACTTCCAGCAGGCTATGAGTGACTACTGCCCATTGTCACCTACTAATGTAACCAGTCACAACACTGACTCACATGCTGCATTATTTTACACATTGAGTAACCACATGATGTGATCGTCCACTCGAAACAATTGATCATTTATGAGATCAAATTTACTCTCGAGGAGTGGCAGCAGAAAAGTTTTCGAAGAGCTTTGCTGGGTGTAGAAAACAACATAAAAAATGTGGCCTAACAGACAAACACAGAAACACTAACATCAAGACTGTGCATCAAATCATTCACAGAGGTCACAAAATCCACTCCATCAACAAAAGTAGCCTACTTATATGAGTTGTATCCATCAGACCCCCCCCCAAAAAAAACAAAAAAAAGTCTCAAAATCTACATGCGTGGCAGAGAAGAATGACGCAGGAACTTTACTATTCAACTCCGCCTTCTTTATTCAAAAAGTTGCAAACAATTAATTGTAAATCTATTAAACTAGCTCTTGGATTTCCAATGCATACAAAATACATTGAATACATGTAGCAAAGTCAATCAACTTTCTCTATCAGATCATTATCATCTATCTGTATTTAAGCATGACAGAAGAAGTCTTTCAGTATTTATCAAAAAAAAGACATCTGAAGTACTCTTTAATTGAGACAAAGATTATCCTAAGCAGGCCCATCTTATCACATCCCTATGTCAAATACACAATTACATAAGTGACTTACAGTTAGGTGCATCACTAATATTTATTCAATACCCATCGTATCAATAGTTTGCAAGATACTACATTGGGAGCATAAGGAGGCTATATTTTTATTCACTATATCATTTACAAAAAAGATTATGATATACCAGCTGTCATGGCGCAGTGGTTAGTGCCTTGGATTTCGGACTGAAAGCTCACGGGTTCGATTCCCATAAGAGTCATAGGGATTTTTCGGGCTCCTGCCAGCCCTTCCCAGAGTGAGTGTACTGTGGGCTCAGTGGGAAGACTGGGACTACACAGTCGAGCTTCATCCATTTTGCGGATGTGAGTTTGAGAGTGTTGCTCAAATTACCTGACCAACACTGCACGTGTCTGTAGCTCTCGGCTCTGTTGACGCCGGGACATTATTTTGATAGTAAGCATAGAGCACATCCCTGTCAAGAAGTTTCAAAGGATACGCATTTCCATAGCAGCATCATTACATCGTCTTCATTATCATGGATCATCATGCGATAAAAAAAATTGCCTCTGATTGGGTGGTTCCAGTTGCTCTGATCTTATAATGACCTCAGGTTCGGTATCCCCATACGCTTCTATGCCTTTGTTGCGTTTGTGTCAAAGCCTTTGGGGTTGGAGGTTCGAGGGGGGCGGTCGTTGGAGGGATGTTGTGGTGGCCGCCACCTCGGGTGTGTGTCTCAGTCTGGCTCCGCGAGTGAGCTAATACTGTCGTTAGTAGCGGCCTCAGTAGGTGGTTTCCTGCCAATATTAGCTCAGAACAGGCACCACTGAACACATTAAAGTGAGCCAGCAACAGTGCAAGGCCCCTCTCGCTGGTGGCCCCGCAGCGGCCTGATATTGATGGGCTCCCTGTGGACTTCCGACCACTAGAATGAGACATAACGAACCTGGATATGGATGTGGTGGGGACATTGAAACGAGCGCTATAGGGACAGCGGGGTGGGGGACGTCACAGAAGAGGAGGCAATACAATAAGAAAAGGAAAAAAAAGATTACAGTATTAATACATTAATCTCGGTTGCAATGCAACAAATTGAACAAATAAAATGTTTATCTTTATAATCTTAAAGTGTTAACAGATGGTTCCGCTTGTTACTTTAGAGTCTGGTTTCGTTATCCCTACTATGAAGATACACACATTATTCTATCTAGGGAAGGCATTTTCATTATTTAGCTCTATTGTTCGCCAGACTATGGTATTGGTAACTATTAGGAACAATAATTTTCCATTCTTTCACATCGTTTTTTGTGTTGACTCTAAATATGTGCTACATAGCTTACAAGACTGGAACTCCAAAGTATGGATAAACTTATGATATAAAATAAAATATTTGATACACTTTATCATGACAAAAGAGACTGAAACACATTTTTGCTGATTTAAAAAAATCATTTTTAAATGTTATTAATGTGCATTGAAAAAAGGTGCTCACTAGAAATTACAGATTGAAAATGGGACAAATCTATGGCAAAGTATTACAAATTGAAATGATAAAGTGGAGGGAAGTGACAAAAATTAATGAGAAATTGACATGTTTAATTTGTAAAAGTTGGCCACAATGAGGACTTGTGTACTTTTAAAAACGTTTTGAAGCAAAACGAAACAGACTTACACCATGATATTTCACTACAAGGGGGACTAGTGGCTATAGTTTTATAATCAATCCAAATAACAACATGAACAACCTGAACCCCATGTGCCTAAAATGGCTCCCAGCAAAAAGTGAGTCATGTGCAAAGCCATTCATTTCATGGTGGAGAGTCACCTACAGGGATCATTATCGCCATCTGTGAACTCCATCATTGTGTCTTTCCAGGGGCTTGACACAGGCAGTGAAATATATATTTCCATGTGCCCAAATGAGCATGTGTGTGTATGTGTGTGCGTGTGTGTGTGTGTGTGTTGCGTGCGTGCGTGCGTGCGCACGTGTGTGTGTGTGTGTGTGTGTGTGTGTGTGTGTGTGTGTGTGTGTGTGTGTGTGTGTGCGAGAGACAAGGTAAGGCAAGGCAAGGCAAGGCAAAGTATTTTATTCGAGGATAATAGATAAGCACTCGTGTGCTTTTTTACATCCAGTCCCCGCCCTTTTCAGGGATACATCAAGTTGAAAAGATACTAAACAACAAAACTTTACGCAGTACCAAACAACACACAAGAATAAGGACACTATATATGGTAAGGTAATAAAAATGCACTCGTTCAAAAGACAAAATCGGAAGTCACAATAAAAAGGTTTTGACTATGGAAGAAAAGAAAAGTGTTCATAGGTAAGGAGCAAACAAGAGAACAAGATGAAATAAACAACTGAAAACATCAATCCACCACCATCTGTCAAAAATTATACATGTAATATAAATCATACATTTGGATAAATAAAAGGGGGGGGGATTAACTAATATCCTTATTGGAGGGGGGGGGGAGAGATACTACCAATAAAACTAAAAATGAATAAAATAAAAATTAATAAGATAAAAAGAAAGAAGAAGAAAAAAAAAGTTACGTAAAACATCCTAGAGATTTCAAAAAGAAGAGAGAGAGAGAGAGAGAGAGAGAGGAGAGAGAGAGAGAGAGAGAGAGAGAGAGAGAGAGAGAGAGAGAGAGAGAGAGAGAGAGAGAGAGAGAGAGAGAGAGAGAGAGAAGAGAGAGAGAGAGAGAGAGAGAGAGAGAGAGAGGAGAGAGAGAGGGGGGGGGGAGATCACTAACTAGTGACACACAAATCAAATTCAACATAGCTATAAAAATGAAATCTACAAATTGAGAGAGGAGAGAGAGAGAGAGGAGAGAGAGAGAGAGAGAGAGAGAGAGAGAGAGAGAGAGAGAGAGAGAGAGAGAGAGAGAGAGAGAGAGGAGAGAGAGAGAGAAGAGAGAGAGAAGAGAGAATTTGTTTCATTTTTTTTAGAGCTTGAAATAAGAATGTAACATTGGTTTATCAATAAAGATCACACACACACACACACACACACACACACACACACACACACACACACACACACACACACACACACACACCAATACCAATACTTGATTATCTAAATTAACAGAGAAATTCATGTGCGTCACAAGCTATGTAATAGAACAATAAACAGAAAAACCTATTCATCACAGATGAAAAAATGTAACTCTAAAAAAATACTCACATGCATGCACAGACAATACCACTCCCCTTACACCTTGAAAGTTATTGTTATTGTTATTGTTAATGCATACAAACAGAGTGTATGCACACATACCAATACACAAAATTACGTCTTACAATAAGAGAAATGGCAATCATTATGATGCACAAAGTTAATCTAAAACATTTCACTCAGTAAAGGATATACATGCCTACTTTGTGGGCTCATATGGTTTTCTCCAAAACTGTCACGGGTTTTTTTTGTTAAATTTTAGGCTCTGTAGCCATGATAACCACAAAGGCAGAAGCAGACCCCCAATAATGAAATTCCATTGTGGAAATGATAATTTACCCCTACTCACTACACTTCCCATTGTGGAAATGATAATTTACCCATCTCACTACACTTCCCACTGTGGAAATGATAATTTACCCCTACTCACTACACTTCCCACTGTGGAAATGATAATTTACCCCTACTCACTACACTTCCCACTGTGGAAATGATAATTTACCCCTACTCACTACACTTCCCACTGTGGAAATGATAATTTACCCCTACTCACTACACTTCCCACTGTGGAAATGATAATTTACCCCTACTCACTACACTTCCCATTGTGGAAATGATAATTTACCCCTACTCACTACACTTCCCACTGTGGAAATGATAATTTACCCCTACTCACTACACTTCCCACTGTGGACATGATAATTTACCCCTACTCACTACACTTCCCACTGTGGAAATGATAATCCCTACTCACTGCACTTCCCAATGTGGAAATGATGATTTACCCCTACTCACTGCACTTCCCAATGTGGAAATAATGATTTATCTCTACTAACTGTACTTCCCAATAATGGAAATAATGATTTATCTCTACTCACTGCACTTCCCAATAATGGAGATAATGATTTTACCTCTACTATCTGTACTTCCCAATAATGGAGATAATGATTTATCTCTACTCACGGCACTCCTCAATGTAGGAATAACGTTGAAATACAACACTTGCTTCAGTTCCCTTTAAACCCTCTGTGGTCACTGGAACCAAAGGCCTGTTTGATCTAGCTGTTCACCAGAAGGACACAACCAGTTTGCTGGTCTGTAAGGCCTTATTTCTTTCTCTTTGTTTTGCTGTGACGCCAAGAAGTCTTTTTTAAAAGTATGGGTACAGGAAGATCTGCATGATATTGATTGTGTAGTGAACTCATCCAGAGAGTTCACATTATATCGTAAACTGGAGCACACATGCTACAATCTCCTTCATGTACCATGACTATAATTACCTGGAAATCTTTAGTGCTTTTACATGTGTTCTTTTGTTCTCTTCGTTGATTTCTCATCTGCTTTTTTAACATCATTCAGCCCAATGTTCTAGCCACAAAACTGCTTTAAGCACTCGTTCAGGAAATCGAACCCAAACTCGAACGGGAACCGAACCCAGATCGTCAAATTGCGAGTGCAATGTTCTAAACACAAGGCTATCCCGTCCCCCTGTTTTTTGTGTGTGTGTGTGTGTGTGTGTGTGTGTGTGTGTGTGTGTGTGTGTGTGTGTGTGTGTGTGTGTGTGTGTGTGATGAGGGTTCTGTTTGTCAAGGGACAGAGAGGGGGGGTGGAGGTGGCTCTTCATACTGAGCACAAAGCGCTAGCTGCTGTGATTCATTGAAAACCCTCGAGTTAGAATGACATTAACGACTGCTTGAGTCGTGGGGAGAAAAGGAAAGGGTTGCTAGCCTTGTCCTTAATATTCGCGAAATCTCTTACAGGGAGTGTCGTGCAACAGGTTGTGTGGCAGGCATTTACTACTACCGGCTTATATCAAGTCAGCCTGTGGAATGCCTTTGTATAGAAGATTAATTTCAGATCAGAGTTATGTCCCCGTAGACATTTTTGATCGATAGAACACTGAACTTGCGGCAGCTGCTGAGTGCGTGATCTATTCATACATAAACGACATTTAGTTTTTTATTTATTTCATTTTATTCTTTAATATCGAGGATAGTGGAATAAGCACTCTTGTGCTTTTGACATTCAGTCCCCGTGTGTATGCAGTTTTGGAAATCTTGTCATCTGTTCCCACCGGCACACAATGGCCTACTCTTAAGAAAAGCGGAGCAGGATTTAACGTGTGCGCAAGATGTTCTGCGTGCGTTCGCACACGAGGCCTCGGTTTATAGTCTCATCCAAAGGACTTTTGGGGAAAGGAGAGTCAGCACTGATGTTAACTCCAGGGGAAAAATCCCATCCAACGGGAATCGAACCTGGGTCGTCAAATTGCGAGCCCAACGTTCTGACCACTAGGCTATCCCGTCCCCATTTATTTAATCATTGTGTACATCTTGGACCTACGAAAATTATTTTGCATCTGACCTTTGAACTATTTGGATTATATGAAATGATTCATTAGGCCAGTGAGCGAGAGTGAGAGCGAGCGAGAGAGAGAGAGACAAGGCAAGGCAAGGCAAGGCAAAATTCTTTTATTCGAGGATAATAGATAAGCACTCATGTGCTTTTTTACATCCAGTCCCCGCCCCTTTCAGGGATAACATCAAGATAAAAAGACAGCCTCAACTAAAACAAGAACAATTATAATGATCCAATTACCAAGAGCAAACCATACCAAGTATCAAACAACAGGTAAGAAATAAGACAGAGATACAATATTAAGGCAATGTTATAAAAAGGCACTCATTCAGAAACGAAAATAATAAGAAGTAAGAATCAATGATGATTTTGATTTGAATAATAAACAAACAAAGAAACAAAAACAAAAACAAAACAACAACAAAAAACCCAACAACAACAACAACAACAACAACAAAACAAACAAAACAAAAACAAACAAACAAACAAACAAAAAAGGCGCAATGATTATAGATCAAACATGAGAATATGATGAAGTTAGATGACTGAAAACATCAATCCACCACCATCTATCATCAAAATATGTCCCATAAAACATAAGATTTTGATAAAGGGTGAGAAAGAACAACAAGAACAGGTAAGAAATAAGACAGAAATACAATATTAAGGTAATGTTATAAAGAGGCACTCATTCAGAAACGAAAATATGAAGTTTGAATCAATGAAGAATTTGATTTGAGTACAAAAAACCAAACAAAAACCAATCAAAGCAAAACAAAATAATTAAAGAGCAAACATGAGAATATGATGAGGTTAAATGACTGAAAACATCAATCCCACCATCTGTTATCAAAATAAGTCCCATAAAGCACAAGTTTTTGAACAAAAAACCCCCCAACTCACACTCACACTCACACACACACACACACACACACACAACACACACACACACACACACACACCTCACTTAGTCTTATGATTATAGTCATAAGATCATCATAATCAGAGAGAAGTGAGGAGGGAGAGGGCAGATAGTTTGAGAGGGGAGAAGTGTGGTTTGTTATTTTTGATTCATCAAGTAGAGAGAGAGAGAGAGAGAGAGAGAGAGAGAGAGAGAGAGAGAGAGAGAGGAGAGAGAGAGAGAGAGAGAGAGAGAGAGAGAGAGAGAGAGAGAGAGATCTGAACTGGTATAACTGGTAGTAGACCACAATACAACATAAAGGGGTCAGGCAAAGAATAAACATCAAATGCACACAATTACTTTCCTGTGTCAGCATAGAATAATTTTTGCAAATAAACAGTATTCTCTTGTTCACTTCCATTGCAATTATAAGCAAAGACAGCGTTCAGTAGCAGCTTCAGCCAGCCTGAACCTTTTAGGTATACATTGAAGACTTTTACCAGCAAGCCATAACCAGTTAGGTAGTCACTTGAAGGCTTTAAACAGCCAGCCATAACCATTAAGGTATACACTGAGGACTTTAAACAAACATAACCATTGAGGTGAATATTGACCGGTTTAAACAGCCATCCTTACCATTTAGGTTTACACTGAAGGCTTTAAACAGCCAGCCATAACCATTTACTTCTCTGTTTATTGGATGTATTCTTACCTCACTATACCAGTTCTGAGCGTCAAAATGTATATAGATCAAATAATCACAAGCAGAGTAATTCAAAATGATCAGACTTGTAATTTTGAACTTAAGCCTCAAAAGCAAGGGAAAACAAGCAGCATCTCGACCTGATCAAGGAACAAATACAAATGTGACAAGTTTTGAAACAAAATGTAATGCTACATGTCGAACATAATAATCATAATCACGATAATTCCAAACTGTCACACTTGGGCCTGGCACGAAACACAAGCCACTATTGAAGCGTGCCAACACATAGGACTCCGCCTCTGCTGGGACACTGATTTTAATTGGTTATTTTGCAATGCGATATATATCACTGGGCAGATTAGCGCTCTGCAGGATTCAACGTTCCCTTTGTATACTGCATTAAAAAAACGAGTCCAGTCACAGTTTTGCATAAGAGAGTTTAAAGGAGCGTCTGCTCATGTCATGTCGAGGCCTATACGATTCTAGCCCTACAAAATTTTCTCCTTTCTGAAACTCTCAGGGGGACGGGATAGCCTGGTTGTTAGAGTGATGCCCTTGTGATATGATTCGAATCTCGTTCAAAAGGATTTTTCCTCTGCATCAGTAACGATTCGATACACCCCCTCCCCCCCCCCCCCAATAAAATCCTTGGATGAGACTATAAACCGAGGTCCTGTGTGCTAACGCACGAAGAACATCTTGCGCACACGTTAAAACCCGTTCCATTTTTCGGAAGAGTACGCCATTGTGCGCCGGTGGGAACGGGTGACAAACTTTACAAAACTTACACACGGGTCCTGGATGTAAAAAGGCACAGGAGTGCTTATTCCAGTGTCCTCTAAATAAAAGAATAGAATCAAAATAAAATAATAAACAATCAGCAACTATTGTTGTCTGTTACATGAGCGAAAATATGCCACACTGCCCTTAAGCCATGACAAATTAGGCCCAGGGTATTCCTTTTTTGCATTAGAGATAATTGTTATCGTTTCTGTACTTTCTGGAATTAAGGCAGGAGAATGGAACATGAAGGCATAAGAAATGCAAGAAGGAGGTTACAGGAAGAAAAGGAACAAGGCAGGAACAAAGAGAGGGATAGAAAAGATGAAATTTATAGCATACAATTTCCAGCAGGGGGATGGTGGCTATTTATACTGACTCACTCACTCACTCAGTCCCATGTCCCAAAGGACGTAGGGGGGACATGAGAGAAGACGCAACAGAGATCTTTTTCCATGCTTCACGATCCTGTGTGGCTAGTAGGAGGTGTTGCAGGGGTTGGGCGGTCCAGTCTTTGATGTTGTCAACCCATGATTTCTTTTGGCGGCCTCTTCTTCTCTTGCCCTTGACTGTTCCTTGCAGGATGGTTTTTGCTAGGGTGGTGTCTTGTGGTGTGACTAAACCACATCAGCTTTCTCCTCTTTATGGTGGAGAGCAAAGGCTCTTTTTTTGATTTCTTCTTCCACATAGTTATTGGTCTTGTGTTCTTTGTATGATATTTTGAGGAGTCTTCTGTGGCATTTGTTCTCGAATGCTTGGATTCTTCTCTCTAACTCTGCTGTCAGAGTCAATGATTCACAGCCATATAGGAGGATAGATATCACGAGGGATTTGTAAAGGTGGTATTTGGTGCAGAAGCTGATGTTGTTGCTTCTGATGATCCTCTCGAGTCTGACTAGAGCAGATGTTGCTGTTGCAATGCGAGCTTTCACTTCATTGTTTGATGTGCCATCTTTTGTTAGGATGGAGCCTAAGTATTTGAATTGGCTCACCTCTTCTAGTAGTTCTCCATTCATCTTTATTTCCATGATGTCATTACTCGCGCTGTTGACCATGATTTTTGATTTCTCTGTACTGACCTCCATGCCGTATGCACTCGCTCGATCTGTTAAATTGTCTGTGAGGATTTGCAGTTCTTGTTTGCTGCTGCCCATGAGGTCAATGTCATCTGCAAATCTGAGGTTGCAAAGGGGTCTTCCACCAATGGAGATGGAAGTGTTGTGGTTTTGCAGTGTCTCTGTCATGATGTTTTTGAGGAAGAGGTTGAAGAGTACAGGTGAGAGAAGGCAGCCCTGGCGAACCCCAACCGTGGTCTTGAAGAATTCGCCCACGTGATTGTTCATGAAAACTGCACTTTTTGCGTTCTCGTACAGAGCCTTGATGACTTCAATTAGGCAGCTGTCAATGTTGAAGTGCCTGAGCACTTGCCAGAGGCCGTCATGCCATACCCTGTCAAAGGCCTTTTTGAAGTCTATGGAATTGTGGTACAAGTCTTTTTGGTGTTGGAGATGCTTCTCTATCAGAATTCTCAGATTGAAAATTTGTTCCATTGTGCTGCGTTTTGGTCTAAAGCCCGCTTGTTCTTCTGTCAGGAATTTTTCTGCTTGGTTTTTTAGTCTGTTGAGGACTGCCTGCAGCATGATCTTGCTAGGATGACTTATGAGACTGATGGTTCTGTAGTTCTGGCATTGCTTGAGGTTTCCTTTCTTTGGCAGGGGTATTACAAGAGACTGTGTCCATTCTTTTGGCCACTCTTTGGTGTCGTGGATCTTCTGACAAAGTTCTGTGAATTGCCTTGATGTTTCATTTCCTCCATTTTTTTTATGAGTTCAGCTGGGTTGTTATCGATTCCAGGGGACTTCCCCTTCTTCAATTGTTTAATAGCTGCATCTACTTCACACCTTAGTATTGGTGGGTCTTTATCTTGGTGTTCAGGGGGTTTGTCAGAAACTATGTTGGTATCTGGGCGTAGTGGGTAGTTATACAATCCCTCACAGTATTCTGTCCAGCGTTGGAGGATGGCATTGTTTTCCGTTAAAAGATTTCCTTCTTTGTCTTCAATAACAGACTTTAGGCTGTGTGGTTTTCGTTAGTGCTTTCAAAGTGTCGTAAGCTGTTTTGCTGTTTCCCTTGGCCACTCCAGCTTTGATGTTGTTGCATTGTTCTTCTATCCACGCTTCTTTGGCTTCTCTCATCTTTTTCCTCACTTCTCTGTGGCTATCCATGTAATTCTTGTAAGCTTCTTGACTTGTGAACTTTTGTTTCTTAAGTTCTCTTCTTTTGTCGCAGAGGTCAAGAACCTCATTTGTCACCCAAGGTTGTTTCTTTGTTCTGCTTCTTCCTAATGTTTCTTCTGCTGCTGTCGCTAACACTTCTTTGATGTTGTTGGCCAGTGTGTCCACATGATTGTCGATGGCTGTGAGTGCGGCGAACTTTCCTCCAATGTTGGCTTGCAAGATCTCAACCACTGTCGGGTCTTTATTTATACTGACAGCCCCCCCCCCCCAAAAAAAAAGGGTAAGCCTATAAAATAAAACTCTATCCTGCTTGTGGATTTCTTGCATGCTCAATGCACATGTATAATAGTAGTATAAATGAAGCTGAAACAAAATCAACCTTTACTTTTGTGTCTCTGCGTGCAAGTGCTTTGCACAACTGATCTCTTCCACCATCTTGCAGCCACTGAAGGGTACCTGTGCTAAGCACCTCCTGAAATTAACATTTCTTATTAGAAGCAAACCATCTAACCAGTCAACCAACAAGAAAAATGAATAGTGATTTTGGCCCCAACCCACCAGTAGAGATAATCGTGGTAGAAATTTTTACCTGATCATTCCAAAGGGCTCACACATTATTGTTGGGTGCCCCCCTAAGAGGGTTCAAGTGCCAGGTACCCTTAATCTGAACCTGCTTTTGGAAAAGGGTGAGTTAACGTCCTCATGGCAATATAACCTTTAGGGACAAGCTGGTGTGTGTGCAAAAGCACCCATGCAGAAGTCGGTTTTGTTGTTCTTCATAGTTGTTCTTGTCAGCTGATCTGCTGCTTGTCCACCGGTCCTTTTTATATCGCTTATTTATTACCCTCCACTCACCACCCTACACCACCCTCTCACCTTTCACCCTCCACCCCCCCTTCCCCTTCCACCACCCCCCCCTCTTTTGCCCCATATTTGCTCTCTCTCATGGTTGGCACATTTTCAAAAGCAAGCTGTCACAGTGTCAGTCAGCAGTGGCCTATGAGGAAAGGTATTGACAATGGATGGGTCAAGCCGTAACGTGCGACGGCTAGTTCTCACTGTGTTTGTGACTTGCATACTGATTTTTCTTGCCTTTTACTTTGATGTGGCGAAAAGGATCTCGCCACCTTTAGTAGGTAGGTTCTCTCTCTCTCTCTCTCTCTCTCTCTCTCTCTCTCTCTCTCTCTCTCTCTCTCTCTCTCTCTCTCTCTCTCTCTCTCTCTCTCTCTCTAGGTGGCCTTTATCACATAGTTAATAACATCATCTGGATTTGTAATCTGATAGACATAGCCTACGATTGAGAAAAGAATATATTTAATAATCAAATAAACATGTCTGAAAGAGTGGTAGGATATCTCTTTGTGTCCTGATTTGGGCAGTTTTGTTCCTTTTTTTCACCATGTAAAACAAATGGAAGAGTGATTGCTACAACCTGTCTGCACTGAGCATGTTTCTGCTATGTTGGTCTTTGAAGTAGTGTGAATGTGATCAATAAGGGTGCTCGTGTTGTTAGTGATGCGAGTTGGACGATCAGTTATTTGCTATAAACCATACATGGCTTAATTAATATTCCACTTTGTTCCAGGGACAGTCAAATCTATGTTAAAATCTCCCATAAAAAAAATTTTGGCACTCTAGAATTACGGCATCAATCATTGCCAATTGTTTCTCTCTGTGTGTGTGTGTGTGTGTGTGTGTGTGTGTGTGTGTGTGTGTGTGTGTGTGTGTGTGTTCAATTTAACGTCTATCCACTAAAAAGTGATTTTAGACAAATGATTGGGAAGGAAAAGAGATTTATATAAAAAAAAAGAAAAAAAAGCCGATGTGTTTGTGTGGACAGGTGAATGGAGGATAATAGAAAAAACAACAACAAAACAGGTCTAAACATCAGAAACTACTTGAACTGTGTGTGTGTGTGTGTGTGTGTGTGTGTGTGTGTGTGTGTGTGTGTACGTGTGTGTGTATGTGTGTGCGTGTGCGTGCGCGTGTGTGTTGTGTATGTGTGTGTTTGTTTGTGTGTGTATGTTTGTGTGTGTGTGTGTGTGTGTGTGTGTGTGTGTGTGTGTGTGTGTGTGTGTGCGGCGTGCACGGGCACATGTGGTTATGATTTCAGCTGGAGATTAAATCAACTTTTCAAGTAAATCAATTTTGTTTAGTTCAGGCAGTGCAAGCTAAAGAAGGGAAATCCAATTTGTGTGTGTGTGTGTGTGTGTGTGTGTGTGTGTGTGTGTGTGTGTGTGTGTGTGTGTGTGCGTGCGTATGTGTGTGTGCTTCTGTGTGTGTGTGTATGTGTGTGTGTGTGTGTGTGTGTGTGGCGCGGTGCTTCTGTGTGTGTGTGTGTGTGTGTGTGTGTGTGTGTGTGTGTGTGTGTGTGCACGCGCGTGCTTCTTTCTTTAGTTTTGTGTGGCTTCCACCAAAATGATCTATCAGACAAGAAAGTTAATGAGGCTGAGACTTACTAACGTATGTAATATGAAAGAGAGGGGTGTGTGTGTGCGTGTGTGCGTGCGTGCGTGTGTGTGCGCGTGTTTGTGTGTGTGTGTGTGTGTTTGTGTGTGGTGTGTGCTGATGTTGTGTGTGTGTGTGTGTGTGTGTGTGTGCGCGCGCGCGCGCGTGTGTGTTTGTGTGTGTGTGTGTGTGTGTGTGTGTGTGTGTGTGTGTGTGTGTGTGTGTGAGTGTGTGTGTGTGTGAGCTGGCTCAATCATTTTCTCGGAATAATGTGGTTTGTAGAAGTGCACGACCTTTTGTATACACTGGCTCTGATGTGGGCTTCTACTTTTAGCACTTCAGTCATACAGACCCCAGTGCCAGTTTGATCTGCTTTTTCTTTATTGAGCGCCCAGACAGCAGGTCTTGTTGTCTGTCACATGAAAGAAAACACGCTGCACTGCCTATAAACGCCCGACAAGTCAGACCCCGTCAGACCCAGCGCATCGAACTTTGGCTAGGGAGAAAATTGTTGTATTTTAAGCCTCTCTGGGGAAAAAATGCATGAAAATGAAGAAGAAGGCAGAAAATAAACAAGACGGGATTGATAGGAAGAAAACGAACACGGCAGAAACAAAGAAAGGGATAGAAAAGAGGGAATTCTTAGTACATAACTTCCAGAAGGTGGGGATGCTACTTATGATGACAGGTACTCAGCATCTACACTGGGAACTAGCACTTTGTCTCTGTTTTGATGAGGGTCCATTCCCCAGTTGTTTTATTACGTTTTCTTAATCAAAATCTATTATTTCCATCCATTTGAAAAAAAGAATATTTTTTTAAAAAATCTCATTCTTTTCCCACTTCCTTTTATTCATGTATCCATTCATGTTCCCTTTTGTTTTTGTTTACTTTCTTTTTCTATTTCTTATTTTTGTCCCTAGTTTCCTCCATGATGTTAGCTTTACAAATTCAAGTTTCAGTAAGCCTACAAATCCAATAGCCAAAAATGTAACTTATTACCTCTCAGTCCCAACAGCCTAGCTCGATGAGTATATTCAATTTCTGCATCCAGAATTGCTCTGGTCACAGGCAACAATGTGGAAGTTTAACTTAATTCTCAAAACATCAACTTTTGTCAGTGCAGTTTAAAAACAACAACCCAGTTCATTATGTTTGAAGATACATGCTATTCAAACTGGTTGGTAGTAATCCAATCACTTCTATATACAACCGCGACCATACTGTACAATAAGGGGAAATAGCCTAATTTTCACTCAGAAAAAATGGTGGCATCTGAATAACATGCTTGGTCATTTTTACAAGTCAACACACATGTGCTCCAAGAAGAAAATGTGCAAAAGTCATGACACATTCATACAGTCATAATGATATCAATTCTCTTGCAAATGCATCAAATTAAGTGCTGATGATTTTGTTGAATAGACTGAGCTGAATCACATATCTATCCGCCCCCAAAACAAGAAAAGCAACCTTATCTCAAGAAGACACAAGCGACAAAATTTACCTCATAGGTTTTCTCAAATCATAATGAAAAATGAAGTAATTTAACAACGCTATTATGATGTTACAAGGGTAGTATATCTTACATAAGGAAATACCTGTCCCTAGGAGTATAGTAATTAACCACTTCCTTTACTTTTATTCACAGAGACTATTCACCTAAACTTACATATACTCCTCAATAGAGAATGCATCAGCCCTGTGGGATTCTGACAATGCAAAAATATGTTGAAACCTTTACTAAGTCCTACAAACGTGCTGTTAACCCAGCCATTTGGAAGAAGACAGGCGCCTTAAAAGTAGATTACAGTTAGTTCAGTATCTCCCCCCTCCCCCCTTATCAAAGACCAACATAGCAAAGGCCCCATGATGTTTGAGAAAATATCAGGAAATATTCCCTCGACCTTGAAAGACTCCTATAAATCATTCCTTAAATATGGAATAAACACCCGTATCAATTCCGAAATAGATGTGTTGAAATCTTCCTAAAGTTTAATGGGACCTAAGCCGTAAATCATTATCTGGTTCTAATCACTAACAATCCTAAAAGTCATTTCTTAACCGACTTGATGCAAAAATATAATTAGCCACGCAAGACACAAAGTTACACATCTGCCTCAGCCCACTTCTCTCTATGTCTCTGTCTGTCTGTCTGTCTGTCTGTCTGTCTGTCTGTCTGCTGTCTGTCTGTCTGTTGTTGTGTGTGTGTGTGTGTGTGTGTGTGTGTGTGTGTGTGTGTGTGTGTGTTGCGTGGTGTGTGCGTGTGTGTGGTGTTTGCGTGCGTGTGTGGTGTGTGTGTGTGTGTGTGTGTGTGTGTGTGTGTGTGTGTGTGTGTGTGTGTGTGTGTGTGTGTGTGTGTAGTGTGTGTGTGTGGTGTGTGTGTGTGTGTGTGTGTGTGTGTGTGTGTGTGTGTGTGTGTGTTGGGTTTTTTGTTGTTGTTGTTCGTTCTCCCCTTTTATCAAAACTTATGTTTTATGAGACTATTTTGATGCTAGATGGTGGTGGATTGATGTTCAGTCATTTAGCCTCATTATATTCTCATGTTTGCTCTTTAATTATTGCGCCTTTTTTGTGTGTGTGTGTGTGTGTGTGTGTGTGTGTGTGTGTGTGTGTGTGTGTGTGTGTGTGTGTGTGTGTGTGTGTGTGTGTGTGTGTGAGTGTGTGTGTGTGTGTGTGAGTTGGTTTTTTTGTTGTTGTTGTTCTTTCCCCCTTTTATCAATACATGTTTTATGGGACTATTTTGATGCTAGATGGTGGTGGTTTGATGTTTTCAGTCATTTAACCTCATCATATTTTCATGTTTGCTCTTTAATTATTGCGCCTTTTTTTGTTTTTTGTTTTGTTTGTTTTGTTTTGTTTTGTTTTGTTTTTGTTTTGTTTATTTTTTTGTTTTGTTTTGTTTTTGTTTTATTATTCAAATCAAAATCATCATTGATTCTTACTTCATATTTTATTTCTGAATGAGTGCCTTTTTATAACATTACCTTAATATTGTATCTCTGTCGTATTCCTTACCTGTTGTTGTTGTTCTTTCCCCCCTTTATCAAAATCTTATGCTTTGTGGGACTTATTTTGATGATAGATGGTGGTGGATTGATGTTTTCAGTCATTTAACCTCATCATATTCTCATGTTTACTCTTTAATTATTGCGCCCTTTCTTTATTTTGTTTTGTTTTTGTTTGTTCTTTGTTTTTCTTGCTTTTTTTTTTATTCAACTCAAAATTATCATTGATTCTTACTTCTCATTTTCGTTTCTGAATCAGTGACTTTTATAACATTACCTTAATATTGTATCTCTGTGTTAATTCTTGCCTGTTGTTTGATGCTTGGTATGGTTCCTTACTTTTGGTATTTGGATCATTATAATTGTTGATTTTATTTATATTTTTATTGGCAGTATCTCTCCCCCCCCCTCCAATATTAGTTAAAAAAAAGTTTCCCCCCCGTTTATCCAAATGTATGATTTATATCACATGTATAACTTTTGACAGATGGTGGTGGTTGATGTTTTCAGTTGTTTATTTCATCTTGTTCTCTTGTTTGCTCTTTACCTATTAACACTTTTCTATTCTTCCATAATCAAAATCTTTTTATTGTGACTTCTGATTTTTGTCTTCTGATCGAGTGCATTTTTATTACCTTATCATATATAGTGTCCTTATTCTTGTGTGTTGCTTGGTACTGCGTAAAATTTTATTGTTTAGTATCTTTTTATCTTGATGTATCCCTGAAAAGGGCGGGGACTGGATGTAAAAAAGCACACGAGTGCTTATCTATTATCCTCGAATAAAATACTTTGCCTTGCCTTGCCTGCCTTGCCTTGCCTTGCCTTGCCTTGCTCTCTCCTCTCTCTCTCCTCTCTCTCTCTCTCTCTCTCTCTCCTCTCTCTCTCTCTCTCTCTCTTCTCTCTCTCTCTCTCTCTCTCTCTCTCTCTCTCTCTCTCTCTCTCATTCCATATCAAGAACCTTTATATGCCTATTCTCCTTGTAATCAGTAACAGTGTATAGACTTCAACAGAACTCCATCAAGCACTCTTTCATATAAATGGTGGCTTCATTTCAGATCTGTTTGCCTACAGTTATACAATAGTGTTGATGCACAATTAATGATGGGCAAGAGAAGTCACCAAAAAGGAAGAGTTTGCAATAACGGTTATTTAAAAAAAACCGTCTCTCTTTTAGATAACAGAAGTAGCTTATTGGACAGACTTCTCCCAGTGCGATCATTCCATGCATTTTTGTCAATAGTTTCACCTAGAATTTATGAGTCAACATTTTTTAAACTAGGCTCTTATCAGTAACCAATAACTTAGAATCAGATTTCTGTTTCAAAGGATTTTCCCCTGGAGTTATGATCAGTACTGACTCCCACAAATCCTTTCGATGAGACTATGAACCAAGGCATGCAGAACATCTCGTGCACAAGTTAAAAACCCGTTCCACCTTCCTGAAGAATAGGCCATCCGTACAGTAAGAAATGGATGGCAATTTTTTTTAAACTGCTTAAATATAGGTGTTATATTTATATGCCATCCCCGGATATCGGAGTGCGGCTACCAAAATGGGTACAAACAGTCATATTCGAAAAAATCTCACCGTTGGTGAACATGGAAATTATCCAAAGAAAAAAAGTCGTACTTCTTTTTGTTTTGCCTGTTTAGTCTTACTAAAACAAACATACTACTCTCTTTTTTGTGCATTTTAAGACATATAGTCTCACTGTGTCTAAATAATATGCATGTGTGTGTGTGTGTGTGTGTGTGTGTGTGTGTGTGTGTGTGTGTGTGTGTGTGTGTGTGTGTGTGTGTGTGTGTGTGGTGTGTGTTTTACAATTCCAAGAGAGCGGAACATGGACCAAGGTGGATGTATTGAACAAGTTTCATAAGTTTCATGATGAAGTGAACAACTCAAAGTTCAAAGGTGTCCTGAACAACTCAAAGTTCCCAAGCCCAGACCTTCTGCCCTGTGACTGGAAGCCTGAAGCATGGAACAAACCCACCCGCTCATTGTGCATTCTTGTCTGTGGCACTACCAGTAATGGTGGCATCAACAAAAACATTACTATTTCTTCTTCAGATTTGATCTGTAAGCAGGTAGAAGACCGCGCTGATAGACAGTTCATCTCTTCGTTGTCTTCAGAGGAAATACCATGCCTGAAATATTTCATCAATCAACACTGTTACGGCAAAGGCCATAAGATCCCAAGAGTGATCCACTATATCAGGTTTGGTACCTACGAACTGACACTCGACGCTTTTCTGGGAATGTATAGCATGGCAAGGTTTCTCCAGCCCTGTTTGATCTTGCTTCATGGGGACACCATACCCCCGGGGCCTTACTGGCGTATGCTGCTTCACATCGTGCCCAACATTGTGCACTTGCACATGGACAGGCCACGTGAAATCTTTGGACACAAAATAAATGTTGTACAACACAGTTCTGATGTGGCAAGGCTGAGGATTCTGCAGGGTGAGTTTCTTGTTTTTATTTTATAGATGTGTTTGTTCTATAGCTTGATGTATTAGTCTGCTTTCAACTGTAACATGCAGTTTACATAAGTCTGTAAAATAATCCAAATACACACACAAAGAAAATGCGTAGATGCGCATAGCAGAATGTACTGTGCCTTCTATTTTTGTTTTCTATATCCCCTGGGGATTTGGATCCTTCCTGACCTCCAAGAGGTGGTATCGATTTGGATGTTATCTGCAATTTCCCACAGTTCCCTCAGACGCCTATGTGGATGGTGCAAATCCGGGTTGTTGGATTTGAACTTGCTACTAGTTTAGTGGTTCGCAAGGTCTTTTTCCAAGAACTCATGTCAGTCTTATCCGTCAAACACAAGCATTTTAACTGACAAATACAAGTCCAAGGAGGGGGTTGGCCTGCACCGCCTACTGTCCTACCATCACGGAATCTGCACTTTCCAAGCATTGGTCTTCTGACAGCTCAGCTTACACCACTGATGTTAGCACTCTTGATTTGTCCCTAA
Source organism: Stramonita haemastoma (assembly GCA_030674155.1). Classification (NCBI taxonomy): domain Eukaryota; kingdom Metazoa; phylum Mollusca; class Gastropoda; order Neogastropoda; family Muricidae; genus Stramonita; species Stramonita haemastoma. The sequence continues at coordinate 27,099,402 of CM060328.1, forward strand.
AACTGATCCAGCAATCTAGAGAGAAAGGTTCCTTGGTTTGCGCATATTTGCTCTCAGCTCTGGAGGTTATTGCTTGTAAAAGCATAAATCATCCTAAGCTCCAAGAGATTTACGAACTGTATACATCCTTGCATTCAGGTCAGAGGCTTCCTCTGCTACAGGTAACCATGTAACCCAGTACTATCTGCCACAAGTTGGGGGTAAACCCAACCCAAAAAATCCGCGTTGGAGCTGGAGAGGGATTGGCTACGCCAGTTTCGGTTTGTCCAAGATTCACCCATGAAGACAACAAACGGAATCTCTATACTGGATAGGTGGTCGCCCGGGTTACCTAAGACTGTGCCTTCTGTTGCACATCAGAACAGACGTAGAAAATATGTTACTGGTGTACAACGCAGCAAAATCCATGTCAGAAACTACATCACCATTGGCACTGGAATGGACAAAGTCAAAGTCAAAGTCTTTTTTTTTTCAGATGGTACATTGAGTAAGCATTGATTTGTTTTTTTTTTATATCAAGCCATCTATCTAACGAAAAAAACAAAAACAAACAACAAACAAACAAACAAACAAAAAAATAACAACAACAAAAACAAAAGCAGAGAAAAAAGTTTACCAAGATTAATTAACCAACATGATTTCAACAGCTTCAAAGACTAAGAGCCACCGGTAGAGTGGAAGAACTAACACATGAGATGGCCAGGTACCAATGGCACATCCTTGGGCTCTGTGAAGTAAGGTGGAAAAACATGGGAGAAACAACAACCTAGAAAGACCACATTCACAAGGACATCGTGAACACTGTCATAAGCTGTCAGCCTTCAACACTGACAAGACCTCTACCACGTATTTATTGATTTTAAGAAGGCATTTACAGGGTAAGGCATGCAACTTTGTGGGCAACCATGAATTCATACATCATCAATGCAAACCTGATAAGAGTCATCAAAGAGCTGTACAACAAGGCCACCAGTGCAGTGTACTACACCAGCAACATTGGACAGTGGTTTCGAACAACAGTTGGAGCAAGGTAGGGCTGTGTACTCTCATCCACTGTTTTCAACATCTTCCTTGAGAGACTCATGATTGATGCACTGGAACACCATAAATGATCAGTCATCATTGGTGGCAGAATGATCACAAACCTCGCTTCACAGATGACACTGACGGACTAGCAGGATCAGAACAAGAGCTTGCCAGCCTAACAGAACACCTGAACAAGGCCTCTAAAATGTACGGTATGGAAACCAGTGCCGAGATGACCAAATTGATAATCTTTAACGCCAAGGGCATCAGCACTGATATCAGGGTCAATGATCAGAAACTGGAAACGGTTCAGAGCTTCACGTACTTGGGAGCTGTTATATCGGATAAGGGGTCCAAGCCAGCGGTAGTATGCAGGATTGCAGACAATAACAGCACGTCTCAAAACTGAACACCATCTGGAAAGAAAAGGATATCTCACTCAACTCCAAGATCAGACAACAGTGCCCCTTGTCATATCCATATTGCCATATACCTGTGAATCGTGGACCCTGACTTCTGATTTGGAGAGAAGAGTACCGGCACTTCTTGGCATCTTTTACAGAGACCACATAAGCAACGCAGGTGTGCATAACAGAATCCAGCAAACCATTGATCCGTACGAAATTCTTCTCTCAATTGTAAGAAGAAGCCTAAAAATGGTACAGGCATGTCACAAGATCAAAGGGACTTGCAAAAACAATACTGCAAGGCACTGTCCAAGGGGGAAGAAAAAGAGGCAGACAAAGGAAGAGATGAGAGGACAGCATCAGCTAATGTACAGGCCAAGAACTCAACAAAATTTTGAGAAAGGCAGAACAGAGAGCGGAAAGGAGGGAACTGGTTGTCAAGTCTTTAGGGGTTCCCCACAGTCGCCCGATAAGGGGATAGATAGATAGATAGATAGATAGATAGATAGATAGATAGATAGATAGATAGATAGATAGATAGATAGATAGATATGTAGGTAGGTAGGTAGGTAGGTAGGTAGGTAGGTAGGTAGGTAGATAGATAGACAGACAGACAGACAGACAGACAGACAGACAGACAGACAGAGACAGACAGACAGACAGACAGACAGACAGACAGACAGACAGACAGACAGATAGATAGATAGATAGATAGATAGATAGATAGATAGATAGATAGATAGATAGATAGATAGATAGATAGATAGATAGATCCTTTAGACAGAACGGGCGCGCTGTTGTTTTGATATGGATCCAGGGGCACATCAGCATTCCGGGCAACGAAACAGTCGACTGAGTCACCAAGTGTGGCACGAGGAAGGAAATTTCAGTATACTTTGCTGTACACAGAGATCTGAAACCAATGTACCATCTGAAAAAAAAAATTGACTTGACTTGACTTGAAACCTAAAAGTTAACGTTATGGGCAGACTCTCCGGCAAGTGGAAAGGTATGCTCCGACAGACAATACAATTTTCCACATGTTCCCTAACGTGAAAGAAGTCCTTCCTTTGTACCAAAAACTAAAGGGAAGGAACAATGCTCACCAGGATACACACAGGTCATTCTCTTATCACTTACGTCCGTTTTTTCTTAAAGGTGAGGGAACCCTATGTGTGTGACTTGTAATGTGTGGATAACCACCAAACATCTGCTTCTGGAGTGTTGAGATTTGCAGGATATTAGATACAAGCATTTCACAGCAGGCTCCTCATATTTTCCCTTTTCATGATGTTTCAATGGACAACATTCTTAACTCCCTGAGAAAATCAAGCAAAATCTGACTTTTTCCCATCTGGTGTGAGTAACGATATAGTAAGTCATTAAGAACAAGGTAGTTTAAAGGAATCTTCTTTTGGTTTGATCTCTTTTTTTTTCTCCTTTTTTCTTTTTGGTTTGATCTCAATTTATGTAGTGTGGCTGTGGTTTTTTCCTTAAACCCAGTAACTGTCCTGTTTCATCCGGCCAGGGCGTTGATACAAGGAAAGGCAGTAAGGTTCATTTTACACCCTGTTCTATTCTATGCATTGTTGCACAGTTTTAAATTGAAATTTAAACTTTTACTAAGTGGCAGACCCTGATATGGCCTATATGGTCGGTGGGGCTATAAACATTGAAAATGGATTTGTCTGGATTGGTGTGTGTGTGTGTGTGTGTGTGTGTGTGTGTGTGTGTGTGTGTGTGTGTGTGTGTGTGTGGTGTGTGTGTGTGATTTTTCCTTGTCTCCAAAGACCTACTGTGTACCCTCTCTATGAAAAAAATCATTCATTTGCCCAGTTTCAAAGCATTGCACAAATTCTTCTCTTACTAATTACCATCACGTGACATTGACTCCTGTAGTTATGAAATGTTTTAAACACATTGTACTGAATAACACCCTTCTGTTGGCTTCAGCTCAGTTAGTTCCTTATGATTCTACATACAAAGCAAACAAAAGCACTAGTGATGCTACAGTTACCTTGCTGAATCATGCATTTACTCAGAAAAATCTGGGTCTTTGTACATATTCTGTTTGTTGATTTCTCATCTGCATTTAACACCATTAAACCCGATTTTCTGACCTTGAAACCGCTCCCCATGAATGTATGCCCTGAACTAATTCTGTGGATTAAAAATTTCTTGATTAACCAAACGCAGTCTGTCTGCTTTCAAATGCAATATCCTCTGTAAAGTCAACTTCTACTGGTTTTCCTGCAATGGGCAGTTTTTATCTCGTATCCTCTTCACTCTTTATACACACGGTAGTACTGGATCTGATACCTTCTTGCCGGTAAAACACTCAGATGACTGCTCTAGAAAATCTGTCAAATTAATGTATTATTAAAATAGAGTTGCATTTTAAGCAAGCTGTTGATTTTGCTTATGGTTAAACAGAAACCTTGACACAAATCTAACAAAAACAAAAGAACTTTTAATCAGTTTCCATAAGGGCCCACGTCCTGTTCCAGATCTTTTAATTAATGGAATGAAAGTGGAGCACGTACGTAAATGTCAGTACCTACAAATAAGCATTGATGATAAACTGAATTTTCCTGCAAACACAAATCTTTTGATTAAGAAATGCCAGTCCAGTACTTTTTTTTCTGCGTAAAAAGCGCAATCTACAAGTTAACAAAAAGTTCTGCAGAGTTTTTATCGATGTTTTATTTAGTCTGTCGTTATCATTTCCTTTTTTATTTATTGGTGTGTGTATTTTATGTTAAAACAATGCTAGATTGAAATAAATTATAGAGAGATGTGCAACATTGGAGGAAGCACACAAAAATATCTGAGTTATGTCCTGAATGTCGAATTGAAAAAAAAAGACAGAGAAATTGTTAGTGATGCACGTATTTAGCAGCTTCTTCCATCTCACAAACGTTACATGGTTCCAAAATTCAAAGCTCCCCACTAAAAGAAAATTTTTATGCTTTACTCAATACACCAATTAGCAAACATAAAGCACCCAGAGAGACAGAGATAGAGAGAGACAGAGACAGACAGAGACAGACAGAGACAGACAGAGACAGACAGACAGACACACAGACAGACACACAGACAGACACACAGACAGAGACAGAGAGAGACAGAGAGAGAGAGAGCGGGATGATGATGATGATGATGATGATGATGATGATAGATGATGGTGATGATGATGGTGATGGTGATGGTGATGATAATGATATTAGGTGTGTGTGTTCTATTCTTTTTTCATATCGAGGATAATGGGATAAGCACTCTTGTTTATTTTTACATCCAGTCCCCGTGTGTATGCAGTTTTGTAAATGCCATCTGTTCCCACCGGCACACGATGGCCTACTCTTACGAAAAGCGGAACAGGATTTAACGTGTGCGCAAGATGTTCTGCGTGCATTCACACACGGGGCCTCGGATTATAGTCTCATCAGAAGGATTCTGGGGGAAAGTTGAGTCAGCACTGATGTTAACTCCAGGAGAAAAATCCGCTCGACCGAGAATCGAACCCGGGTCGTCAAATTGCCAGCGCAATGTTCTGACCACTAGACTATCCCGTCCCGTCCCGTCCCGTCCCGTGTGTGTGTGTGTGTGTGTGTGTGTGTGTGTGTGTGTGTGTGTGTGTGTGTGTGTGTGTGTGTGTACATTCTTTTTCTTTTTCCCTTTTTTTTTCTTTTGTGTCTGTATGTGTATGATACCTTAATGTGTCTGTATGTGTGTGAATACAATAATGTGTCTGCATGTGTATGTGAGATGATGCATTGATGTGTCTGTATGTGTGTGAATACAATAATGTGTCTGCATGTGTATGTGAAATTATACATTTTGTGTGTGTGTGTGTGTGTGTGTGTGTGAGTGTGTGTGTGATGACATATTAATGTGTCTGCGTGTGTATGTGAGATACTACCTTAATGTGTCTGTATATGTGTGTCTGTATATGTGTGTATGTGTGTGTGATGAGACATTAATGTGTCTGCATGTGTTTGTGAGATAATACATGGATGTGTCTGCACATAACGAAGTCCATTTTGTGCAGAATACGGAGGGATCTACGCTGACTTTGATCAACTCTTCCTCCATTCATTCGACGATCTTCTAGACAAGGACACAGTTCTAGGCATAGAACTTGTACACTTTACCATCAACAACGCTCTGATTGTGACCAAACCCAAATCTGAATTCCTTCGCATATGGTTGTCAAAATACACCACCTTCAATGATGATCAGTGGGCGGAACACTCTACACATCTACCGTACCGCTTGTACCGGCAGTATCCTCGTCTTGTGCATGTTGTGGATACTTTTTTTGCTCCTCCCCAGCCAGACAATAAACCGTTCTACTTTAGGAAGAAAGTGCCTTTTTACAATTGGACTACCCACTATGGATCCCATCTGTATACCAATTTCATACGTGCATTGTTTTATGGGGGGATACGAATTGATAAACAGGACAACGCTATTGGGGATGCAGTAAGATACATTCTGTATGGAGACCAAAATGCCTGCGTGAAATTTCAACACGGTCATAGACAGGGTCAAAACAAGGACAAGCTGAAATCAGGAAAGGATAAACAAAGAAAGAATTTATAAAGTAATGGAATAAAGGCAATCCCTTGGGTTGCCCTGCTTTTATAGTGACCCGCTCTCCCCACGGGGAACAGCCCGAATTTCAAGCATGTAAATCTGCCGTGAGTTAAAGCACTTGTAGTATACAATACAATACAATACAATACGATACAATACAATACAATACAATACAATACAATACAATACAATACAATACAATACGATACGATACGATACGATACAATACAGTACAATGCAGTATAATACAATATCATACAATACAATGCAATACAATACAATACAATACAACACAATAAATCACAACACAACAACCCAACACAACACAGCAACCCCACCCAACCCAACCCAACCCAACCCAACCCAATCCAATCCAATCCAATCCAATACAATACAATACAATACAATACAATACAATACAATACAATACAATACAATACAATACAATACAATACAATACAATGTTTTAGAATTATATGAATCTGTCGACAACGATTCTCATTGGTTTATTGTATATATATACTACAGAGTTGCTTAAGAAAAAAAAACACGTACTTCAGATGTGACATGGGGGTCGAAACTGATGAAATTTTGTTTTCAAGCCCATGTCAAAAGTTATGCCAAGAATTGAAAGAGCATCACTTGTAAAGCATAAAAATCAAAGAATTACACAGTTTTCTGAACAGTTGCCATGGAAACAATTCAATGTGGCCGCCAAAACTAAATGTTTCAAACTTCTAAACCTTTTTTTTATATATATCTATAACAAGTTGAAGTAACCTGTTTCTACAGACATTTTTTACAACTTGAAATGTTTAAATTCACGCAAGGAGAACTTTATAAATGTATCTAGTACTTTTTTTCATTCTAAAGAAAAACATACTTTTATTTGAGGCACTTTTGGACCCCTGTCTACCCTTCAGGTAGATAGGTATCCCTCAGTCTGGGAAGACTATGGAGTTGCACTCTAGCCTCTAGAGCGTAAAACCTGCCTGGGTAAGGAAGTATGGAGAGCAAGCTCATGCAGGAAATTGTGTGATCAATGATGGATGAATGCTTCATATTTGTCACATGGATAAAACAATGACCGTCATGCTACGGAAACACATGCTCTGAGACAGCTCGATAGGGCTATTCTCCACACTTTGATTTTTTAAATTTTTATTGAATACCCCTTTATGTCACAGCAGATCTCTCTGTGTGGAATCCGGGATGCTCTCCCCGGGAAGAGCGCGTCGCCGCAAAGGCAGTGCCACCCATTATTTTTTTTTTTATCTTCCTGTGTTTCCCTATCAGAGTGGCTTTTTATTCTACAGAATTTTGCCAGGGAGAACGCTCTTGTTGCCGTGGGTTCTTTTACGTGCGCTAAATATGATGTGTGATATATCACACGGGACCTCAGTTTTTCGTCTCATCCAAAAGAGTAGGACACAGACCACCACTCATGGTCTAATGGATGGGGGAAAAGTTTTGGGCCCAAACGGGATTCGAACCACCGCACACTCCGACCCGGACTTTTCGCTTTCTAGGCAGGCGCGTTACCTCTATACCATCGATCTACCAATTCTGTCATTATAATACTAATAGTGATGATGATGATGATGATGATGATGATGATGATGATGATGATGATGATGATGATATATCATCTGATATGATGATGATGATGATGATGATGATGATGATGATGATGATGATGATGATGATGATGATGATAACTCAGAATCAGAAAACTGTATTGCCATTAAGTCAGAACGAGACTTATTTGACACCAAACGTAAACGTATCTAACATTCCTAAAAGGTGTAGATTCTTATATATATATATATATATATATATATATATATATATATATATATATATATATATATATATATATATATATATATATATATATATGTATCTATGTTCTTGCTCTTCTGGAAAAAGAAGCATGCACATATTTGTTCATGTCTAGCAGACAGTCCTCGTTGTTGAAAAACTTACATTATTGTAGTTATTCGTATTATTCATTTCTTTGATTTTGACATGACATAGGAAGCTCTTTCTTAAATCATCACATACTATACAAACATCAAGTAAGTGATACTCGTCTTCTGTTTTGTTACACCATTTGCATTTTCTTTCTTCTTTCAGCATATTCATATACCTCCCTTGCTCTATCAATAAATCATGGGAGCTGGTGCTGAATATGCGCCTATAATTTTCATTCCTGCATATCTATAGATATGGCTCCAATCTGTAAACATGTGAAACAAAGTTGTAAAATTTCATCTTAGAAAATATCTTTTTTGTCGATTCCAAAACAGTCTGTACAGTTCTTCAAGTTTTGTTTTTATAGCATAGCATAATCTTTTCATATTTAATGTCTTATGATTATTCCACACAATCATGTTTAAATCCAATCTTATCAATTATTGTTTTGATTATATACACCCAGTAATCTTTTTCATTGTTTTGATGCATTTCACTATACAATAATTTCAAATAGCTATTTTCTTTTGAGTTTGTTATATGATTAAAAAATGATTAAATGACTAATAACTTTCAACGTTATTGGGTATCTGCCTAAGTCTCCGAAAATTGGCAAGACCATTGTTTTTTTGTGAACCCCTTATATCTGTCTGCAAAATTTTGCGTGGGTGTTTTCAAAAGGATATTGACTTGTTAAGCAAATGTTTAATAAATCATCTATTTTGAAGTTATCTTTTACATTACAACAATAAAGAAACCATATTTCACTTCCATATGTTAAAATAGGCATTATTAAGCCATCAAACAATTGCGTAACAATATTATTGTTAGTACATCTCCTTGTAGAGCTCATTCAGCGACTAAATAGCTTTCTTACCTTGTTTGACTAAGTGTTCCAAGGCCACATTTAACTTTCCTGACTGATGAAAAATTTTACCTAGATATTTATACCTGTCTGTATTTTTAACTATGTTTTGTCCACGTTTAAAAGGAATAGGACTTTTACTTCTGTAGGTATTGTTGCATCTGTATACATATCTTCAATGAGATTGAAACATTTACCAGCTATTCCAATTGCATGTAGTTTCACCATTAAAGCTTGATGCCAAATGCTATCGAAAGCCTTCTAAACATCCACACAACAAGAATATAACCCTTTATCTTTTGTTTTGCATATATTAACTAGTTTACTTAAAATAAAAAATATTGTCTAAAGTTCTACATTTCTTTCGAAATCCAGCTTGTTTTTTGGCAAGTTTGTCAGTTGCTTCTAGATAGTTGCATATTCTATTGTTCAGTATGTGGCAAAATAGTTTACCAAAAGTGTTTGCCATTGTGATTCCTCTGTAGTGTTAAGATTTAAGGGGATATCCACCTTTGTGAATAGGAATATTGATGCCCACTT
>CM060328.1:27113809-27131309 GCA_030674155.1 Stramonita haemastoma
TTTTTGCTAAAAGATCAACTTTTTCATTGTAATATATACCAGAGTGAGATGGAATCCAACAAAAAGTTATATCTGAACCTTTTAAGGAGAGGAGATGAATTAAATGACAAATCTCAAAAACAAGTTTTGATCTAACTTTTGTTTGCATAGAACTGATGGCTTGAATTACTGATTTTGAATCAACACAAAAAAGAATGCGGAAAACAGCTCTTGGGAAATCGATTAAGAAATTGAGTGCCATTAATATTGCTATGAGTTCTGCTGTAAAAATGGAAATATTCTCCCCAAGATGAAATGATTTTTTCCGATTTCAGCTCTGGTATAATGTATGCAGCACCGGCATTATTGTTTAAGACTGAGCCATCAGTGAAAACTTTTAAATGGTTTGAATAGTATTCTTCCAAATGAATTTTTGCTTGAGAAGATACTAGATTTATAATACAATTCTTTATTAAGTCAATATAATTTATATCAAACTGTGCTCTTTTGAGTTCCCAGGTTGGAGTGGGGGACACTTCATCTCTTTTAGCAATATTTGTATTTGGATTGAATCTGGCATTTATAAATGTTTGAGATGTATATGTACCCAATGTGGTATTAGAGGATATCAATCTTGCTCTCTTCGGAAAATCTCTGTCAGACTTAAGATTTATTGCCGATTGCAAATTATTTTTAACAGATTGACTTCTTAGGACAAATTTACAACTAGCAATCCTTCGGTGATTTTCTAGTGGTAGAATTCCAGATGCACTATATGTTTTTATACAAGAGGCATGGACTGGTAGACCTAGAGCCAGTTTGTATGCTCTACAGTCTATACTTTGAAGTTTTTTTAACAGATATTTTGGTGCATTGAAAAATACTTCTTGGGCATACGTCAATTTTGAACGAATTAAAGATGTTGAAAGATGAAGTAAAGTAAGAATATCCTGACCCCATGACTGTTTGCTAATAACTTTCAAAATATTTAAAGTTTTCCTTGCTTTATTCAGAATGTACTCAATGTGATAGTTCCATGTCAATTTTGTTGTAAGAAATACTCCAAGAAATTTGACTGTTTGCTTGTATTCCAAAATTCCATTATCTATTCCAAAGCTGGGCAATAGTGTTGGATTTGATCCATTATTAAAAAGAACCATGTGTGTTTTATCAGTCGATAGAAGTAACCCATTTTCATTCATATAGTTTGATATCATGTTAAGTTCGTTTTGATACAACTTTTTAATGTAGTTCAAGGATCTTGTAGGAGTATTCTTTTTCATTGTTACATTCATCCACATACAAATATCATCAGCGTATTGAGCTAATTCTACATGCTTAGATAATGTGTCTGGCAAGTCACGCATTAAGATGTTGAATAGTAAAGGTGCAATAACTGACCCCTGTGGAATGCCCATTTGAAGAGACTTTGTAGATGAATATGTAGTCCCTATTCTAGTCCTAATTTTTCTATTTCCCAGAAAATCTTTAATGAAGTTATACATGTGCCCTGATAATCCAATAGTTTTAAGTTTATACAATAATCGAGAATGCCGTACTTGATCGTAGGCTTTGGTAACATAAAAAAATGTTGCTAAAAGACATTTTCGCCTGGCAAACTGATACTTAACTTGCGTGGTCAATTTTACAAGATGATCGACCGATGACCTACCTTTCCTGAAACCGGCTTGATTAACAGGAATAATGTTATTCTTTTCACAATAATAAACAAGTCTGTTCAAGACAATTTTTTCTAGCAGTTTACAGACATGAGATGTAAGTGCTATAGGCCTGTAACTATTTTTACTTGTGTTTGGCTTACCGGTTTTGAGAATTGGGACAATAATTGACTGTTTCCAGACATCTGGTGAAATGCCACTCTCCCAACACTTATTAAATATATTCAGGAGGCTGTTTACCCATTGGTCTGGCAAATGTTTAATCATTTCATTTGAGATAGCATCGAAGCCAACTGATGTATGTTTGGATGATAAAGATGAAATAGCGTCCTTCATTTCTTGAAGAGTTAATGGAGCATTCAAAAAATGGTTATTATCAGAAACAGGGTCATTATAACTATCCGATTTTTCTGCCTTATCTCTAAAGTCTCTCTGTCTTTGAGAAAGACCCTCAAGTCTACTTGTTTTAGAAAAGGAATCAGCAAATGCTTCAGCTTTTTCTTTTAATGAAGGAAATTTATTCCATCTCGCATAACCTTTAATTGTCTCCATATCTTTTTAGTATCGTTATGATTTACAATATTTGATTTACAAAATGTTGTCCAGTAAGATTTTTAGCTTCTTCTATAACTCTGTTGCACCCTGTGTTGGCAAACTTCATAGCCTTGTGATTAGCAACTGATTTTTCATGAATATATTGCTTGAACATTCTTTTTTTCTGATTAACTACTTTATCACAAACTTCAGTCCACCACACATTGCCTAAATTATTGCAGTTTTTCCTACTATTTATGTTTGCTTTGGGCATTGATTGAGAAGCTACTTTTAAGATAGAATCACAAAAGGAAGTGTACAGCGTATCATTATCATTATCACTTGAATCAGTTGTCTCTAGATTTTGAAGAGTGTTTGTGAACATGAACCAGTTTGCTCTTTTATAGTTGTATTTTGGGATAATATCTGGGTTTGCATTTTCTACATGAAACTTTTCATTAAAAGTAATACATATAGGAATGTGATCACTACCTAGAGTTTCATTACATGTTTTCCACGAACATATTAAGCCAAGTTTAGGTGAGATCATTGTTAGATCTCTGGCAGTTGGCCGGTGAGTAGGGATGTCTGGAATTCTGGTACATGATCCATCATTAAGTAATAATAATGATGAATCCACGATATTTTCGACAAACCTGTTACTGGTCACATTCGTACATCCTTTTTCCCAAAAAGGTGAGTGACTGTTAAAATCACCACTGATTAGCCATTTTTCGTGTTGGTTATTTACAGTTTTTAACCAATCAGTGTTATCATTTACAGGCCCTTTGGGTAAGTATACTGATACACAATTCACCATTAAAGATTCTGAAAACTTGATACAGGCAGCGCATGAGGAAATATCTTTTGCAGTTTCTGGCACAGGTGACTGTATCAAGCAATAGTGTAAACCAATACGAATATATATTGCTGTATTAATTTTTGACTATGTCTGTTGCTGTTGTTCACAGACGGGTGGGTAATAAAACTGCTTCAGTCTTGGTAACTTATTTCTTTTAACATTTAGAGACTGAAGAAGAAGAGCCTCACAAGTGCTCGACGCTAAGTGCTGCTGCAAGTAATCCAAGTTTTTTTCCTAATGATCTACAGTTCCATTGCAGAATTGAGATCTGACTATCAAAACGCATTGCTATTTAGATTAATTTACCTTCTTTTTGTATACCAGGAAAGGATGTGTGTGTGTGTGTGTGTGTGTGTGTGTGTGTGTGTGTGTGTGTGTGTGTGTGTGTGTGTGTGTGTGTGTGAGTGTGTGTGAGTGTGTGTTGGGGGGGAGGGTGTACAGAAAGACCTACCACGAATTAGATCTAGTAAAAACAGTGTTAATTTCTAAGCTTAGTTAAAGAGTATGCCAGATAAAACAACAAATGAGGGGAAAAGGGGGTGGTGGGGGAAATGGCAGCAAGTGATCAATAAAAAAAAAAAAACAAAAAATGTCTGTGTGTCTGTCCGTGTGTCTGTCTGTCTGTCTGTCTGTCTGTCTGTCTGTCTGTCTGTCTCTCTCTCTCTCTCTCTCTCTCTCTCTCTCTCTCTCTCTCTCTCTCTCTCTCTCTCTCTCTCTCTCCGTGTGATGATGATGAATGTTTGGATTGTAATGACCGATAATGACGATGCTCTTAGTCACAACTGTGTTGAGGAGGATGTTAACGGCGAGGCTCTTAATGGTATATTATGTATCGAAATCAGTTGTATTTCTAGACTATTGATTTGAGTTTGATTCTTTTTTTCATCTGCTTATTAAACGCCCCTTCGCTCCTTTCCCTCGCATTGTGGCCGAAGGCCGAAGTATTATTAAAGTGTTCAGTGTTCAGTGTTCAGTGTGTTCTCTCTCTCTCTCTCTCTCTCTCTCTCTCTCTCTCTCTCTCTCTCTCTCTCTCTCTCTCTCTCTCTGTGCATGCGTGCGTGCGTGCGTGCGTGTGTGTGTGTGTGTGTGCGTGCGTGCGTGCGTGCGTGCGTGCGTGTGTGTGTGTGTGTGTGTGTTGTGTGTGTGTGTGTGTGTGTGCATGCCTTCGTGCGCATGTGTCTCTGTGTATGTGTGTGTATACACGCATGTGCACGTGTGTGTGTGTGTGTGTGCGTGCGTGCATACGTGCATGCGTGTGTGCATGTGTGCATGCGTGCGCGCGCGCGCGTAGTAGTAGTAGTAGTAGTAGTAGTAGTAGTAGTAGTAGTAGTAGTAGTCTTCAGTTTTACGTCCTTCCACATAATTTATTTATTTATTTATTCTTTTATATCAAAGATAATGGAATAAGCACTCGTGTGCTTTTTTTTTTTACATCCAGTCCCCTTGTGTATGCAGTTTTGTAAATCTTGTCCCCTGTTCTCACCGGCACACAATCGCTTACTCTTACGAAAAGCGGAACAGGATTTAACATGTGCTCAAGGTGTTCTCGGTCTATAGTTGTATCCGAAGGATGAGATACCACATGATACCATCGTCATAATAAAGTGATACCAGGTGTGTGTGTGTGTGTGTGTGTGTGTGTGTGTGTGTGTGTGTGTGTGTGTGTGTGTGTGTGGTGTGTGTGTGTGTGTTAGTGTGTATGTGTGTGTGTGTATTAGTGTGTATGTGTGTGTGTGTGTGTGTGTGTGTGTGTGTGTGTGTGTGTGTGTGTGTGTGTGTGTGTGTGTGTGTGTACTGTTATTATGGTTTTTTCCCGAGGATAATGGGATAAACGCAAGAGCTCATGTGCTTTTTGAATCCTGTCGCCGTATGTATGCAGTTGTGTCAATTTTGTCATCTGTTCCCACAGGCACGCAATGGCCTACACTTCCTAAAAGCGGAACGGGTTTTAACATGTGTGCAAGATTTTCTGCATGTGTTTGCACGCGGGACTTCGGTTTATAGTCTCATCTGATAGAATTTTTGAGGAGTGAAGTCGGTACTGATATTAACTCCAGGGGAGGAATTCTCTCAAACAAGATTGGGTGTGTGTGTTTGTGTGTGTTGTGTGTGTGTGTGTGTGTGTGTGTGTGTGTGTGTGTGTGTGTGTGTGTGTGTGTGTGTGTGCGTGCGCGTTTGTGTGTGTGTGTGCGTGCACGTGCGTGCGCGCGTGTGTGTATGTGTGCGCGCTTGTGTGTGTATGTGTGTGTGTGTGTGTTAACGTCTATCCACTAAAAACTATTTTAGACAGGACATGGGGAGAAGAAGAAGAAGAAGACAGAAGTTAATAATCTAAGTGTGTTTGTTAAGTTGACTGAATGATACAAGGATAATATGGTTGTCCTGCTTTCAAATAGTTTTCAACTATCCACCTAACCCCCTCCAAAACTATCTACTCATAAGTAGTGATTTAACGTGGTTAAATCATGCATCTTGTATGAGACAGTGTGACAGCCCTGGTATAGGTCCATGCTAGTCCAAGGTACAAGAAGATCACCATTTTTATTAGGAACATGCTTGCTGGAGAACGTGTTGACTGAGAAAACCCACGGGGATGGGTGTGTGTGTGTGTGGGGGGGGGGGGGGGGGGGGGGGGGGTGGGAAAGGAGGAAGGGAACGGTAAAAATATCAGCCTCAAGATGCAAACCTGGGCGTCCTTGAACCATTTTCTTTTTTGTTCAAGTCTCTTTTTTGTTCTCCCCCCTCTCTCCCTTTCGG
The DNA here is from genome assembly GCA_030674155.1 of Stramonita haemastoma. Taxonomy (NCBI): domain Eukaryota; kingdom Metazoa; phylum Mollusca; class Gastropoda; order Neogastropoda; family Muricidae; genus Stramonita; species Stramonita haemastoma. The sequence continues at coordinate 27,119,621 of CM060328.1, forward strand.
TGGACAGCAGACAAAGGGCGGTGAAGGGAGTGGTGAGGGGAATAGAAATGTGGGTTGGCATAGGGTGACACTGGGGTTAGTGTTGTTTGGCCCCATGTCCCGCAGCTCATAAATATCTTTGATCAGCACAGATCTCGTTTCACTATTCACTGGTCCATGAAGACAGTTGTTATGGAGGTTTGGAACACGTTACAGTGAGTGTATAAAGTCTCAACAGCCTTGACAGCCTTGCTCTAACCGCCCCCCCCCCCCACCTGCCGCCACGTCTCTTCCTCTTTCAGTTGTTGTTGTTGTTATGATTGAATCTATGTTCCTCTTCTGGGGTGTGAATTTAATAATAGCGAAAAACTGAAAACAGCTGAAGGAAGAAGAGAGGTGGAGAGAAAGGAGGAGGTTTTGGAGCTAGGCTAAGCTGTTAATACAGACACTATTCTAATGTGGCGACACTCCTGGGCTTGCCAAGGGGAAAGAGAGGGAGGGGGTGAGGAAGTACAGTGAACATGCCCTTGCTTGTCATGCCTCAGTAAACACCTAGGGCAAGCACTTTATATGAACAAGAATCAGATTTGAATAGGGATTCGGAGGAGTCATTCAAATATATGCCAAGATACCATTTGAATGGGTATACGAACATGATGCGATATCTGAAACAAATGTAGTAAGATCCAAAATATACACAAATTAATACTGACTAATTGTATATAATAAGAAAGATTCTCACGACGTAATAAGGTCTGATGACATCAACAAGGTTAATTTAAACAATAATGGCTGTGTATAACATTTGGGTCTGATAAACTGTTCGGAATGGTTGCTAGAACCGACCAACAAAGAGCAAACTGAACTTCGTTTCCTTCTGCCTCTTTACACAGACGACAAATCAAATCATCATTATTAACATTTCTTTATCTATAAAAAGGCACAGCGTATTCCCATACACATGACGCAAATCTTGTCGTTACAAACATGAAATGTCTATCCATATCCAGCTTTAAATATGGCTTTAAATCAGAACCGCTACAAAAATGTCTGTAGATTGTAAATCTATCGTTATTCGGAATATGGTCAGACCATTTCTGCCAGAACAATCTACTAAACGTTGACGAAAACCACGTACAAAACTATCAACACAGCCAATGCTCTGACTGTGCCAAACAAAGCCAAACCCATATTCAAGCAAAAAATACACGCACCTTGGTTACCCAATATTTTTTCCTCTAGCATCTAAATCATCCAAATATCGCATGCGTTACAAGGTGTTCTATCACTAGTCATATGCAGTGTTTTAAACCAGTAGCGAATACAATTAGCAGCGAATACTATGTAAATGGATGGCAGTTGTTGCGCATGAAAGAGAGAAAGAAAAAGAGAGGGATGGGAGAGGGCGGAGGGAGAGAGAGGCCCTTAATATCCCCCCCCCTTCCCTTTGCCCCCTGAAATTTGAAATGGATTGTAGCCAAACTTTGTTTATTTTAACGTTTTATGGTATATGTTACCCTCATGTAACCAGGTTATTTCAGGATATACAAGCAATTCAATATAGTAACCCTTCAGAAGGCAAATATTTAGGGGGTGAGGTTAATTTATATTATTTATGTAAATATATTCTTACACATTCATATCAAATTTGGTACCAAAATAAAGGGTATTAAACAGGCTATCAGCATATGTTAATGTAACCACTGCACAAGGAACGCCTGTCCCATATTTTAAAAACAAAACAGAAAATTGAAATGAAAACGCCATACAATCCGAAGAAATAGGTGGATGTTAAGTAACAGGGTGGTGGATGGGTGCCATATAGTCCACAGTAGACTGCTTCTTTTCTGTCCCTTCTCCTGTGAGAGATACCCGCTCTCCCCATCCAGGGACAAGTTGATTTCCATTTGTGGCCTGGAATTTGGAGAAAAAACCCCCCACCAAAAATCAGCAAGCTGAGCTTTGTAGACTGCCTCTGTGTTTGAGAAATGAGTTTCCACAACATGCAACTTAGGTTCTGTCTTTACTTTTGCAAAGCATGGAGGAACATGTGGCTCATACTGCACTGAGCATTGGCGGTCCTGATAATGAGGAGGAGGTTCTGTCTGAGACAGAAAAGTGTCAGGCGTTGTGTCCCCAGTAACCTCTTGAATGACAATGCCATCAGTTGAGTGGGTGGTGTTGGCTCCTGATGGAGTTTCTTCGTTCAGGTCAAAGTTATCCCAGCAAAAATGGATAACCTTGTTCTCTCTCAAACTCACTGTTGAAGGAAAAAGACTTGCGCACTGAAGTACAGAATTGGCCATAGGAGTCTTAAGTCGCACAATGATTTTGTATCCAGCAACATGACCAAACCTATTCAACAGACTTATGATTTCAGAGCTGCCAGTTACAAGCGGAAAAACTCCTGGCTGAAGAACAAGCGGGCTTTAGACCAAAACGCAGCACAATGGAACAAATTTTCAATCTGAGAATTCTGATAGAGAAGCTTCTCCAACACCAAAAAGATTTGTACCACAATTTCATAGACTTCAAAAAGGCCTTTGACAGGGTATGGCATGACGGCCTCTGGCAAGTACTCAGGCACTTCAACATTGACAGCTGCCTAATTGAAGTCACCAAGGCTCTGTACGAGAACGCAAAAAGTGCAGTTTTCATGAACAATCACGTGCGCGAGTTCTTCAAGACCACGGTTGGGGTTCGCCAGGGCTGCCTTCTCTCACCTGTACTCTTCAACCTCTTCCTCGAAAACATCATGACAGAGACACTGCAAAACCACCACACTTCCATCTCCATTGGTGGAAGACCCCTTTGCAACCTCAGATTTGCAGATGACATTGACCTCATGGGCAGCAGCAAACAAGAACTGCAATTCCTCACAGACAATTTAACAGATCGAGCAAGCGCATATGGCATGGAGGTCAGTACAGAGAAATCAAAGATCATGGTCAACAGCGCGAGTAATGACATCACGGAAATAAAGATGAATGGAGAAATACTAGAAGAGGTGAGCCAATTCAAATACTTAGGCTCCATCCTAACAAAAGATGGCACATCAAACAATGAAGTGAAAGCTCACATTGCAACAGCAACATCTGCTCTAGTCAGACTTGAGAGGATCATCAGAAGCAACAACATCAGCTTCTGCACCAAATACCACCTTTACAAATCCCTCGTGATATCTATCCTCCTATATGGCTGTGAATCATGGACTCTGACAGCAGAGTTAGAGAGGAGAATCCAAGCATTCGAGAACAAGTGCCACAGAAGACTCCTCAAAATATCATACAAAGAACACAAGACCAATACCTATGTGAAAGAAAAAATCAAAAAGCGTGTGGGCCCCCAAGAGCCTTTGCTCTCCACCATAAAGAGGAGAAAACTGATGTGGTTTGGTCACACCACAAGACACAACACCCTAGCAAAAACCATCCTGCAAGGAACAGTCGAGGCCAAAAGAAATCATGGGTTGACAACATCAAAGACTGAACCGCCCAACCCCTGCAACACCTCCTACTAGCCACACAGGATCGTGAAGCATGGAAAAAGATCTCTGTTGCGTCTTCTCTCATGTCCCCCCTACGTCCTTTGGGACATGGGACTGAGTGAGTGAGAGTGAGTGAGTTACATGTCTGACAGACATTCCAAGCAAAACATGTTTAGGCATTTTCCACCTCCCTCCTGTCACAGATTAGCATATGTCCAGGGCAATTGAAGATGCCAATCTGGTGGTTTTTGGGTTGCTCCATAGAACTACTCTTTCCAGATAGCAGTGTTTTTAGAAAGTCTGTAGGAGGCCATGGCATATCAGGTGTTGCCCTGAAAGCATCCATGATGTATCGGCGAAGAACATATGGAGATTCCTCAAGATGTCTTTCTTCTGAAGCTGCTGACACAAATGCTGTCTCAACTGCCTGACCCCGGGCAAGTTCATCACAATAAACAAGATCACTGCGGTGATTCGGAGCCCAGAGTTTAGTTCTGAAGCCAAAATGTTTCGTTATTTTTTCTTTCAGTTTGTAAGTCTTGTATCCTGGGTTGTAGAAGTCAGGAGAATGTTGTTGCATGTATTCACAGTACTTCTCACCTAGCATGGACATTCTCTCCACCAGTGAACCTCTGATTATTGCATTTTCATCATACCCGCATATGTACTCAAATGCCCTCTCGTGTACCTGTAGCTGCTCAGTAGTTTTCTGGTCTGTAGATGTTTCAGCATGCCTGTCTTCACATCTCAGATAGTCTTTTCTACAACCTTCGTGATAGTGAGCTTCACGTGCTACAAGATCTGTATCTTGATAACGAGTGAAAATGTCATCTTGTTTAGTTTTGGCTGCATCCTGTATAGACTGTTCTGCTGTATTGATGACACATTTTACAAGTTTTCCAAAACATGGAACCCCTTTTGAAACTTTCTTTTTGATTTTTTGTGTGCAAAAAATACAACTGTCTTTTGGAAGCAATGGGCCTGAAGTAGCAACAGTCCTTTTAGGTTTTCATGGTCCTGCAACCTCTTCACTACCTGTCTCATGCTTTCTTTTCCTGGCAAATTTCACACTTGTAAACTGTGCATAACAGCTTCTGTGATAACCATGGGTGTACAGTCAAGGTCTTCTGGAATACAATTACAAATCTCATCTAGTCTATGACATGCCATATATGAAGAACGTCTCAAGTGAAGAGACTTTTGAATAGTTTTTTGTGTGTGATTTCTTCAGTTAGTGGAGTTACAGTCTTTTCTGTTATTTTGGAAATGAATTATACAAGTTCTCCCACCCCTGGAAGTTTTTCTTTTACACTTAGGTGTACTTTTGAAGGTCACTGGAAATTCATCTGCCATGTTGAAATGTTCGTTTTATACAGGATACGTCACATGGGGAAGATGAAATACACTTTCAGTGAGAGACTGCACACTTGCCAATGACTCCACTCTCCTCAAAAGTCTTTTGGATGAGACTGTAAACCGAGGTCCCGTGTGCGAACGTACGCAGAACTTCTTACGCACACGTTAAATCATTGTCCGCTTTTCGTAAGAAAAGGCCATTGTGTGCCGGTGGGAACAGATGAAAATATTTACACAACTGCATACACAGGTGGACTGGATGAAAAAAAGCACTTGGGTGCTTATTCAATTATCCTCGATATAAAAGAATAAAATAAAAATAAAAAAAATAAAATGACCTGAAACATGATGGTTAAATGGATACTAAAAGTACTACACAACAGTTTGCCTTATCTGCAACGTTTGTGGTGGAGGACGCGGAACTGAAAAGAACAACGAATTATGACCCGGTTTTTTTTTCCTTCCTTTTTTTTTCCACCAAGGCCGTGGTCAGTGCAGCTGATGGTCTACCTCACACTTTGTTCTATTTTTAGATGTGTGTTATCGTGTGTCACTTGTATGTGTGTGGTGTGTGTGTGTGTGTGTGTGTGTGTGTGTGTGTGTGTTGTGTGTGTGTGTGTGTGTGTGTGTGTGTGTGTGTGTGTGTGTGTGTGTGTGTGTGTGTGTGTGTTACACGCGTGCACACGCCTGCGACTGATCTGCATAGTATATTATGTGTAATTTCTTGAGGAAAAAAAAAAAACTAAAAAAAAATCATAGACTCAAAGCGCTGTGGTTAACACATCCTCTTCGTTCATGATACTTATGGCTGTTGCAGTACTTAATGTGTGTTACAGACATTCTCTGGTCAATAATAACATCTTGATCTAGACTTATTTGTTCATATTTTGTGGAACACACTGATAGTTGGATACACTTCTGGCACCTGCACCGGACACATAAGGCGTGATGAGAAAGTGCCGCACTACTGACGGTGAGAGAATGGAACAGCGCTCGGCTGTGGTTGAGTGGTAAGACAGATTTCAGCTGCATGCGGTTCGGACGGCCGCGCACTAAAGTCATCACTGTAGTTTTGTTTTAAATATGTTAGCAAAAAACTGCGCCTATATAATCGGGAAAATTATACTAGATGCTATTCATAATAAAATTATGAGAAGTTAAGCCAGATTTTGTGCACTAATCCCAGCGTGAACATCCCTACCCCAAAAACCTAAATATAGGGCGCAAAGAGGGGAAAATGCACTGTTGATACACCTCTCACTCCTGAAATAACCTGTTTACCAGAGGGTAACATGTCAAATGCTTCTACCAACATCATAAGCTTTCAGAAAAACAAAGTCAAAAATCCCCCCCCCCAGGGAGGGAAGGTTTCCCCCTCCTAGACCATGGTCTACTAGGATAGCCTAGTGGTCAGAACATTGCGCTGGCAATTTGACGACCCGGGTTCGAGTCCGGTCGAGGAGATTTTTCTCCTGGAGTTAACATCAGTGCTGACTCCACTCTCCCCAAAAGTCCTTCGGATGAGACTTTAAACCGAGGCCCCGTGTGCGAACGCACGCAGAACATCTTGCGCACACGTTAAATCCTGATCCGCTTTTCGTGTGCCGGTGGGAACAGATGACATTTACAAAACTGCATACACACGGGGACTGGATGAAAAAAAGCACAAGAGTGCTTATTCCCTTATCCTCGATATAAAAGAATCAATCAATCAATCAATCAATCAATCAATCAATCAATCTCCCTCTCTCTCTCTCTCTCTCTCTCTCTCTCTCTCTCTCTCTCTCTCTCTCTCTCTCTCTCTCTCTAAAGAGAGGTATGAAGATTATAGATCATTCAAAACTATCTTTGGAAAAGAAAAATACATCAGCTTTATTGATACTTACTGTTTTCGAGTTGCTATTACACAAGTTAGATTAAATGTTTTACCAATTAATAATAACGTTCGTAGATATAGTGTTAGTGATCAAGAAAAGTTCTGTCCATTTTGTAAAACAAAATCTGAAAATGAAGCCCATTTTTTGTTTGAATGTCCAATGTACTCAGATTTAAGAGATAAGTTCTTAACTGAATGTAACAATACACCATTGTCAGTTCTACTTACAACATCATGTATGGAACGAAGCCATTATCTATCCAGATATATTTTTCATTCCTTTAATAGAAGGAAGGAATTGTTGCGTCAGAATATTTTTTAATGATGGGTGTGTTAAAGATTTGTATTTACAAGTATGAAAGTATTGAAATGTTGTATATGGACTGATACCGAGTGTGGTGTCTGCTAACTAAAGTAGCGATGCAGCGTAACATGAATGTGTAACAAACTCTAAACTTGTTCTAGGTAATATGGCCATTGCGATTACTAGCCTCAAAGAATCTGTTGTTGTTTTTTCTTTTTGATCACATTTTGCATACCAATCTACTGGTTTTCCTCATTCCCCCAAGCTCCGTGTATTGTGGCCTAAGGCCGATGTACATATTAAAATTGTTCAATTGTTCAATTGTTCAATTGTTCTCTCTCTCTCTCTCTCTGTAACCCTTGAAAAATAAAGATAAAGATCTCTCTCTCTCTCTCTCTCTCTCTCTCTCTCTCTCTCTCTCTCTCTCTCTCTCTCTCTCTCTCTCTCTCTCTGTGTAACCCTTGAAAAATAAAGATAAAGATCTCTCTCTGTCTCTCTCTCTCTGTCTCTCTCTCTCTGTCTCTCTCTCTCTGTCTCTCTCTCTCTCTCTCTCTCCTCTCTCTCTCTCTCTCTCTCTCTCTCTCTCTCTCCTCTCTGTCTCTCTCTCTGTCTCTCTCTCTGTCTCTCTCTGTCTCTCTGAAAAAAAAAAAAGGTTATTTGATTCACAGATCAAGCCAATAGTTCAGTATGGCGCTGAAATTTGGGCCTTTGAAAAAGGGCAGGAAATTGAAAAATTACATTGTTTTGCCATGAAGCGTTTTTTGTTTGTCGACAAGAGAACCCCAAATGATTTGATCTATGGCGAACTTGGAAGATTTCCAATATATTTGAACTCATATATCAAATGTATTTAATATTGGTTAAAACTAGTTAGTATGCATGAAGGGAGATTACCTGCCCAAGCTTATAAAGCACTCTATGATTTAGACAGCCGAGGTAAAATAACTTTGGCAACAAATATCCGAAAGTGTTTAGATAGTTATGGGTTTTCATGTGTCTGGACAATCAGGGTGTAGGTTGTACTAAAAGTTTTTTGATTTGTTTTAAGTAGCGCATAATAGATTGTAGGTGGCAAGATTGGGCCAGTCATATTGAGAATAGTGATAGGTTTTCATTGTATAAGTTATTGAAAACGAATAACCTTAAGGAACCATATATTGAAATGAATATGAACAAGTTTATTAGATGTGCACTAACTAAATTCAGATTTGGTGTCTCTGAAATAGCGGTTCATAGTCAAAGATACAGGAAGGGTGAGAACAATTTGATATGTCCTATGTGTAAACTTGATAGAGAGGATGAAGTACATTTTCTTTTTTCTTGTCCAGTGCTAAATGATTTAAGAACAGCATATATTCCTGAAAAATATTATTGCAGACCAGCTCACTTTAGAATGATTTTGCTCCTGTCTTCCAAAAATGAAAATGTTATGAAAAATCTTGCTATGTATATGTATAAGTCTTTAAAAAGAAGAAGTAGTTTGATTTGATAACACAAAAAACAGTATAACTATATATGTACGTATTGCATTGCAGTTAGATGTATAAACATGTTTGTGTACTTGTGTATAACATTCTTATAATTATGTGCCTTTTGTAAACCCCTTCAAATGGGGCTATGGCCTTTCTTGAATAAAATATCGTTATCGTTATCGTTATCTCTGTCTCTCTGTCTCTCTCTCTCTGTCTGTCTCTCTGTGTCCCTCTCTCTGTCTCTCTCTCTGTGTCCCTCTCTCTGTCACTCTCTGTCTCTCTGTCTCTCTGTCTCTTTGTCTCTCTCTCTCTCTCTCTCTCTCTCTCTCTCTGTAACCCTTGAAAAATAAAGATCTCTCTCTCTCTCTCTCTCTCTCTCTCTCTTCTCTCTCTCTCTCTCTCTCTCTCTCTCTCTCTCTCTCTCTCTCTCTCTCTCTCTCTCTCTCCCTCTCTGTAAAACTGAACCCTAAATAGCAATACTGATTTACAACTTCTAACCTAATACCATTGTAATACCATTGCTCCTGTTTTGACAGAAATCCACCTTTCCTAAAGACCATCACCTTCGTTTTATTAATGTTAACACTTAACTGTAAATCATTACAGCAGTCTTTCAAAATGTTTAATTGATGCTGCAAACCTCCTGGGGTTGTTGAAAATAGTGCAACATCATCTGCAAACAACAGAATAAAAATATCCATGATATTAGGTAGCAACTGAACCCCATGTTTTCCTTTTTCATTGATAACATTAGCTAGCTGGTTGATAAATATTGAAAACAATGTGGGGCTCAGAACACAACCTTGCCTGACTCCTACTGGACATTGGAAAAAATATGATAACTGGCTATTCGTTCGGATACAAGATAATAAGGAGCTATACATGGCTGATAGTGAAGCAAGAAATTTTCCCTTTATCCCCTGACTTTTTATACAGTTCAAAAGTTTATCATGTTTAATCGAGTCAAAGGCTTTTTTGAAATCAACAAAAGCAACATACAGTTTTTGACCTTTCTTGGACATACACTTCTGGACAATTGAATATAAATTGAAAATCTGGTCTACTGTAGAAGAAAGGCAGTGGTTCAGTTAAATAAAGTCTTTCACAGGTATAAAGAGATGAATGCTAGTACCTTTTTCAAGATTTTCGATACTAAGATTCAGCCAATTTTATTGTATTCATCAGAAATATGGGGCACAAACAGACTAGAACACATCGAGAAAATTCATTTGATGGCATGTAAAAGATTTTTAGGAGTACCTGTAAGAACACCCAATAAGATGGTATACAGAGATTTAGGTAGATATCCACTTTATGTCAATTCATGTACAAGAACTATTAAGTACTGGTTAAAACTATTGCAAATAGATCAAAACAGAATACCATATAATGCTTACTGCATGCTGTTAGAGCTAGATAAAAATGGTAAATACTGCTGGATTTCAAAAATAAGGGAAATTTTGTGTGAAACCGGTTTTAACATTGTTTGGATGCAACAAGGTGTTGGGGATGTAAAACTTTTCTTAGGTATGTTTAAGCAAAGATTAGTAGATATGTTCATTCAAGAATGGGATGGGACTATAAGAGATAAAGATAGGTATGACCATTACAGATCATTTAAAAGTATTTTTGTAAAAGAGCAGTATATAAACTCTATTGATGTCTACTGCTTTCGAGTAGCAATCACACAAGCAAGATTTAATGTTCTACCCCTTAATAATAATGTATATAGATATAGTGAGAATGATCGAGAAAAAATGTGTCCTTTTTGTAAAACGAAAGTTGAAAATGAAGCCCACTTTCTTTGGGAATGTTGCATATACACTGGCTTAAGAGAAAAGTTCTTAAGTGGGTGTATCAACGTACCATTGCCCGATTTGTTCAAAGCAACAAATGATGAGTACAGGCACAATTTGTCAAGATATATTTTTCACTCTATTAATAAAAGGAAGACAATGCTAATTCAAAATGTATATTGAAAAACTGTTATGATTCGACACGTAATTGATGTGCATGATTTCCACAATTTTCCCTAGACATCATATTTTTGTGATTAGAATAACGTGTGTTTTGCTTCTTTGATCAGTTATGAATCAAACCTTTTGTGCATTTGGTTTGCCAGTTATATGAATGAACCCCAAGCCCATGAAATGTATTGTGGTCCATGGCCAATGTACATTAAATCATTTCAGTGTTCAGTGTTCAGTGTTCTCTCTCTCTGTCTGTCCCCCCCCCCTCTCTCTCTCTCTGTCTCTCTCTCTCCCTGTCCCCCCCCCCCCCTCTCTCTCTCTCTCTCTCTCTCTCTCACTCTCTCTCTCCTCCGTGCTCTGCGGAAACTACAGGTACTCCCTAATCTCCTGTGTTGCTACCTGGGGTGACGGCAGCCATATACAGTGGACGAGTGTGCTGCTTGGTGTGTAGGCCTACGTATGAAATGACAGTCATTGACAAATGTTGTCAAGTCCATAATAATATATTAAAAAAAAGAAAAACTGTTTGTTGTGGTTTTTATGTCAAACATTTCGCATCGTGTTTCATTCGATCTTTTGGGGTGCATGCTTGTTGAGCTTGTACAGTTTTAAAGCAATAACATGTGTTCAGTGTTCAGTGTTCTCTCTCTCTCTCATAAAGATATATATATATATATATATATATATATATATATATATATATATATATATATACATATATATATATATAATATAACACGCACATTGAAGATCCTGTTCGTGTCTGCATTCGATGGGCTATGGAAACATGAACATACCCACCATACATTATGTACAAAAAAAGGATCTGCTATAAATTCGGCATGTGTCAGCTGATGTTAGTGGGTAGACTCCCTGCAGTGTTACAAGAATAGGAAAAAATGGCACTACAACGTTTCACTTGTAAAGGAAGAAAAGACAGCCAGGGAATGATAGGGTTATTGCACAGAAGTACGGTATTAGCAGTAAGATACCTACTTCAACTGCTAATGGTAAATGACAGGTTTGGATATATGAAAATTATATTACAGATAAATACCTACCAGGTTTTAAAAAAAAAGGAAAGAATATTGTACCAGTGACCAAATATTCTCCCCACCAGCAACAATACAGACACCATTTTCTTTCAACCTTACTCCATTGTGGCTCATAAAACATGCTCAGCAAGGCACAACAATCACAAGACAGTAACACCATCTTACAGTCACAGCATCCACTGTCAGTAAT
>CM060328.1:27138809-27148809 GCA_030674155.1 Stramonita haemastoma
ATTAAGCAGCAGAATTTAAGTGGGAATTAAACTATTTCTGTATTGCAGGGTTTAAGACTTGTTACATGACAGTGTTCATGATGTCCTTGTGAATGAGGAACAACACGCCCTGTTCATGCTTATCCTGTTTTCTACTGAAGTATATTTTGTGGTCTTCCTGCTTCATTGTTTCTCCCATGTTTTTCTACCTTACTTTGCAGAGCCTAAGGATGTGCCATTGGGATCTGGACATCTCATGTGTTAGTTCTTCCACTATTTCTGTGACTCTGTATGTTTTGTAAATTCCAAGTACCAAGGGTGATATAGTTTTAGGCATGGATCTTACTGTGTTGTACACCAGTAGCATACTTTCTATCTCTGTCCTGATGTGAAAACATAATGCATGGTAATTGGTAACCCTGGAGATGACTGATCCGGTATGGAGATTTTTTTGTCTTCTTCCCCTGTGTGTCTTGAGCAAATTAAACCTGGCAGAGCCCATCTCTCTCCATGTCAGATTGTTTTGGTTGGGTTTACTCCCAACATGTGGCAGGTAGTGCTGGGTTACATGGTTACCAGTAGCACAGGAAGCCTCTGAAGTGATTATAAATGCGGGCTATGCCTAGCTTAAAACTAGGGTGGATTTACACCCAGGAAGTTGGGTAACGGGTTATGCCTACTCTAAAACCACGGGTGGCTGTACACCCAGGAGCTACGGACCCGCGTTAAATGAGAGCAGGCCACAGAAGGTTAAAGGGAGATGAACAGCTCATTTCAGACAGAGCCTTGTTTTTGTCTCTTCTCTCCCTTGGATGTTGTCGAGGATACCTTTGACACAATAATAATAATATATAATAATAATAATAATAATAATATTAATATAATAATAATAATAATAATAATAATAATAATAATAATAATTATAATTATGATGACGTCGACGACGACGACGACGATGACGACGACAATAATAATAATAATAATAATAATAATAATAATAATAATAATAATAATAATAATAATAATAATAATAATAATAATTTTAGTGGGAGGTTTCACTATTTAAGAAAAATGTTTTAGGCCTTTTTGAGTTTTTTTTTTTTTGTTTTTTTTTAGCTTTGTAGGACTTCAACAATGCCATTCCTCTCTGTAATGACCAGATCCTGTTGGTATACTGTTTTCTTCTTGCACCGTTTCTGCCTTATCCTCCTCCTCATCTTCTTCTTCTTCTGCTTCTTCTTCTGCTTCTGCTTCTTCTCCCTATCTGTCTGCTGGGGTGTCTACTTGTCTATCTTTCTATCTTTTTTCATCTTTATCTGTGTGTCTATCTATTTTCCTTTCTGAATCTATAACTGTCACTCAGTGTCTCTGTCTGTCTGTCTGTCTGTCTCTACCACCTTCTCTCCCTTTCTCATTTTCCGTTTGCCTTTGATTCGACAAGCTGACCTATTTGCGTTGTCGTTTCACTTTTTGTAGTTTAAATCGGCCATTATGTTCACCGTGGGGCCATTGTAGGCTAGAAACATGCCTGAACAGAAAGAGTCAGACTTGTAACAGTCAGAGAGAGAGAGAGAGAGAGAGAGAGAGAGAGAGAGAGAGAGAGAGAGAGAGAGAGAGAGAGAGAGAGAGAGAGAGAGAGAGAGAGAGAGAGAGAGAGAGAGAGAGAGAGAGAGAGAGAGAGAGAGAGAGAGAGAGAGAGAAGGCAAGGCAAAGCAAGGCAAGGCAAGGCAAAAGGCAAGGCAAAATTCTTTTATTCGAGGATAATAGATAAGCACTCGTGTGCTTTTTTTGCATCCAGTCCCCGCCCTTTTCAGGGATAACATCAAGATAAAAAAAAATAGCCTCACTACACAACAACAATTATAATGATCCAAATACCAAAACTAAGGAACCATACCAAGCATCAAAGAACAGGCAAGAATTAACACAGAGATACAATATTAAGGTAATGTTATAAAAAGTCACTCATTCAGAAACGAAAATGAGAAGTAAGAATCAATGATGATTTTGAGATGAATAAAAGAAAACAAGAAAAACAAAGAGCAAACAAAAACAAAACAAAACAAAGAAAAGGCGCAATAATTAAAGAGTAGACATGAGAATATGATGAGGTTAAATGACTGAAAACATCAATCCACCACCATCTATCATTTAAATAAGTCCCATAAAACATAAGAGAAAGAGAGATAGAGAGAGAAAGAAAAGAGGAGAGAGAGAGAGAGAGAGAGAGAGAGAGAGAGAGAGAGAGAGAGAGAAGAGAGAGAGAGAGAGAGAGAGAGAGAGAGAGAGAGAGAGAGAGGAGAGAGAGAGGAGAGAGAGAGAGAGAGAGAGAGAGAGAGAGAGAGAGAGAGAGAGAGAGAGAGAGAGAGAGAGAGAGAGAGAGAGAGAGAGAGAGAGAACTCGATTAATCTCTACTTTAGGGCTATATACTTTAGGGCTATATGGAGAATGTCAAGCATAGCTATGACAAGAAATGCCGTCCGTAAGTATGAGTGCACACACTTTTTTTTGCACTGATCATCGTGTTTCAGTGTGTTGACACTGTAGAAAATTTAGAATGTACAAGATGCATCAACTGCTTAATGAATTTGTGTATGATAAACTCTGATCTGTATGGCTGTCTTCTTAAGAGAACCTCTTTTTGTCACACAGTTTGTCATGATCTGGTAGCAATGAACAATTCTATCACTTTCTCCTGGATCGTGTGATTGTTTGCCAGTGTGTTATCAAGTGTTTGTCTTCAATGTTTGGCCTAGGTTAAATATGTATACACTCTCTACTTTCTTTCCTCTCACTTTTTGACAAATAACATCCCCATCCGGGAAGTTATGTGTATTTATTTCCTGTTTCCAATCTTTATTCTTTGTGCCTTTTTCTTTTCATTTTATCGTTTTTTTCGGTACCCATCATCTGTTACAAAAACGCTAATGAGTTTTCTGTGGTTCTCTGCAATTTGGGACAGGTCTGTACCACTTAAGTCTGACCTTTAAAGGGTGAAATTGTAAGCAACAGATGTGTAGACATTATATCATTCTGTAACTTAAAAAAATCATGTTTAACATTCATGTTTCTGTCTACTTATTTAGAAAAAAATCATTTTGGCACTTTACATAATGTATTAATGGTATGTGGAATGATAGGTATTTTCAACACAAGCAAGTACTATTTGCCTTAAAAATGAGCCCTAAACTATACGGTAGCTTTTTTGTCTTTAGCAAATGAGTGCCATTGAGTTTAGAAAAAAAAAATAGAAGAACGAAATAAGGATGTAGCAAATTGATGTTAAACGTGAAAAAAAAAATATATGGAATTTATTTAGCATTTATTTTGATCTTGTGAAGACAGATCAAGCGCCAAGAAATAAGGTGGTGAGAGTCTTGATATGAGGACCTTTGTGGTTCGTCAAACTTTCAGTAGTTTGACTGTTAGACATGTATATTTTGTGATTCAATGAGGTTTTGGAGAATGAATAGACAGGGGGAGGAGCTAGCATGACTGAAACATACCTTTCTTCTGTTAAAAGGTGAAAACCCAATATGGACAATAATGCTAGCAACAACAGATCAATCACCAGTGAGTTAGGAACATAGATTTGTAAAAAGAAATGCACTTGTCTACCCCACTTTAAAAATTGCTTTTTTATGATAGATGTTACAAAGACCAATGTGAGATGCAATACAACACCTCCATGTCCTTTTACAACTTTTCCCTTGGGCTAAAGGAGAATGTAAAAAAGACAGGAATAGTAAGGTACTGAGGGCTAGGCTCTAACAATAAAGTGTCCATCTCCCCCCCCCCCCACCACCTTTCCATGAAGACATCAACATGGCCTTTCAATAGCGGCCTGATGGCCAAACTATGCTCATTACGTCACACTGACGAGCATTTCAGTCCCCTACTGGTTCCCAGCTGTCTGCTGCTCTCTAAATGGTTGCCTGGCTTTCCTGCTTACGTCATACCATGGGGGGACGGGATAGCCTAGTGGTCAGAATATTGCCCTGGCAATTTGACGACCAGAGTTCGGTTCGGTTGGAGGGGACTTTTCCCCCTGGAGTTAACATCAATGCTGACTCCACTCTCCCCAAAAGTCTTTTGGATGAGAGTGTAAACCAGGACCTGTGCAAAGCACACAGAACATTTTGTACACACGTTAAATCCTGTTCTGCTTTTCGTAAGAGTAGGCCATTGTGTGCTGGTGGGAACAGATGACAATATTTACACATCTGCATACACACGGGGACTGGATGAAAAAAAGCACATGAGTGTTTATCCCATTATCCTCAATATAAAAAAAATAAATAAAATAAAATAAAGGAATTAAAAAAATTCAAGACATTTCCAGATGATGACAGGGATTCTTAGTTTTCATTCTTTTACTCTTGTAGCCAACAGTGAGAACTATTCACAGATGCTTTAACCCATGTGCACCCAATGGCTTATAAAAAAAAACTTCCAAAGAGCTGCAGTAACTTAAAACAAAGCACTAGAATACATCTTCACTTTTTGTCTTCAGTTTTGCTCATATCCCATGTAATGCTGCTACTGCACTCATATGAATTTTTTTTTCTATATTGAATACATTGAAGATTATTACGTCATCAATGATAACTGCAGCACAGAAACAGCACCAAAAGACTCCTTAAACTTAGGACAACATTTGGTTGCAAACTATTCCAAAACTTGTCCCCAGTTTGAAATTTACCTTGCAACATTATATTGAGTAGGGGGGACGGGGAGGCAAGGGGCATTCCAATGTGTGATGCAACCATTTTGCTTTCTTTGGCTACTTTTGCATGGGGCTAAATGGCCATGTCAAGACAGAAAAGCCAGACACAGAAGGCCAGGCTCTGACAATAAAGTATCCATTGGGCTTCCCTTTCTTTCCAGGGAGATAACCACATGGCCTTTCAATAGCGGCCTGATGGCCAAACTATGCTCATTACGTCACACTGACGAGCATTTCAGTCCCTTGCTGACTTCCTGTTGTCTGCTGCTCTCTAAATGGTTCCTGGATTTCCTGCTTACTACTTGCCAGACAGTTTTGAATCGGTGGCTAGGGGTCTGAGGTTTTATTTTGATGCCTGCATTGAGAAAAGACATGCCAAGCAGTGGTTTGTTGTTGCTGTTGGTTAACACGAGTGGTTTTGAATGGGTAAGCATTTGTACACAAACAATGAGTGTTTGTGTGAGGTAATGGTAAATTTAAAAGAGATTGACCTAAAATATTGTTTTACTGTTTTCCTCTGCTGAAAAAAAAGTCAAGGATATAGAGGCTTTTTACCTGTTTTTTTTTCAGTCCGTTGATTAACAACTAAACCATAATGGACCAACGTGCTTTTGTTACATTATAAATATATTTATATACATAAATGTATATATATATGATAATAATATAATAATAATAATAATAATAATAATAATAATAATAATAATAATAATAATAATAATGATAATAATAATAATGATAATAATAATAATGATGAAATACCAGTAATGATAGTAAGATCATCCTTCCTTGCGGTCTTATAGTCATTATTTTAACAACTGCTTTTCGTGATCTGAAAATAAAATGAAAAACATTTGGAATAGCCAAAATCCAAATCATGGTCTATCTCTCTTTGCTGACAGAATGAGTGATTAAGATGAGATGTTAAGAACTGTGTCTTTGGCAGGCTGATGAAGATAAGTGTTGGAGTGGAATAGCCCAGGTGACGTTTACTGTGGAAGGGCAGATAAGAAGACAGAATTCTTCATTTTGGATCAAATACAACAGCCAGGGTATGGGCTCCACAGTCAGTTGGGCTCTGAACAGTGCCACATCCATACTGAAGTTTTGAATCATGGTTAGTGATAATTTCGTATTTTATTTTTTTGATCTTTGGCTAGAGTTGTAAGGTTCATCAATGGCGAGATTTTTGCGTATGTGGATGTTTTTGCCCACCATTAAGTCCGCCATATTCCGGCTTCAGGGATGGTGAGATATGATGAGACATGTTGCGATGAAGCCCAGAAACTTCTTCAGGAGTGACAGAAGTCTGTCAGCCATTCATTCATTCATTCATTCATTCAGTCAGTCAGTCAGTCAGTCAGTCAGGCAGTCAGTCAGTCAGTCAAGTCAGTCAGTCAGCCAAAGATGGGGGAGAGCGAAGAACTAACCTGACTCAAAGTTCTGTGATAGAAACCTAGCATTTCTATCATCCATAACAAAAAAGACAGTGGGATAATGTCAAAAAAAACAACAACACCAACAATAGAAACGGTGCTTAGAACTTCACACATAAGGGGTAAAAAGTTTGCTGCAAAAGGAGTCCAAAAACAGCCCCTCACTTTGAAAAGGGCCCTTACTTCACTGTGTGTGTGTGTGTGTGTGTGTGGGTGTGGGGCCAGTCTGGTGTGTGATGCAGCCCCTCTCTGTCCCTTTGGCTACTTTTCCATTGGGCTAAATGACAATGTGAAGACAGAAAAGCGGAGACACTCAGGCCTGGCTCTAACCCTAAAGCGCTCATTTGGCCCCGTTGCTTCCAGGGAGATAACCACATAGCTTTACGATGACCGCCTGATGGCCAAACTATGCTTATTACAGCAAACACACAACTCTCCTGCCATCCAAATGGTTCCCCGGCTCTCTTTTTCACTGCTGTCTGTTCGTGAATGCTGGTATGAAGCTGAAGTTCTGGAAAAAACAACAACCAACTACTGAGGTTTGTTTGTGTTTTTCACAGTTTAATGTAAGGATTGATAGGTATTATATAGTGTATGCAACACTGAACAGAACTAGTGTTTGTAGGAAATAACAATTTAGGGGGTGAGAGTAAAGTTGACATAGAACCATGTTTGAAAGATTCTGGCTGATTGCAGACTATCGGTGATACTGCTGTTGGTATGTTGGTTTTATTTTGAAGGAGATAATGATGTTTTAAGGTGGTACACTGGGGTCGAAACTGATGAAATGTTGTTTACAAGCCCATGTTAAAATTTACGCCATATATTGAAAGGGCATCACTTGTAAAACATAAAAATCAAAGAATTACTCAGTTTTCTGCACTGTTGCCATGGAAACAATCCAATATGGACATCAAAACTGAATATTTCAAACTCCTTAACCTTTTTATCCGTAACAAGTATGAGTAACCTGTTTCTACAGACATATTTTATTGTCTGAATTCTTTAAACTCAGACAGGGAAATCTCCATAAATGTATCCAGCGATTTTTTATTAAAAAGAAACATGATTTTGGCAACTTAAGCAAAGGTTTATGAATGCAACGTATTCAATTTAATTTTCTTTTTTACACTTTTACATCTGTACTTCATACCCCACAGCAATACACTTCAATAGAATTCCACATCTTTATTCATACCACACCTTTCTAAACTTTTTCTCCTTACCCTTAGTTTCCTTTTTACTCTTTCTTTAAAAAAAAAGCCCAGATCACAAAAATTGTTCCAGTGAACATATGACTCATATACTGCCAGCATGTAAAATATTATGTTTTAAATGACAAAGAGAAAGAAATAACAAAAAAAAATAAAGTACGTGAGCAAGCAAGTAAGAATTTAAGTAAGTAAGTAAGTAAGTAAGTAAGTGAGTAAGTAAGTAAGTAAAAAAGTATGTAAGTAAGTAAATAGATAAATACATATGTAAACAAGGAAGTATATAAGCCAGAAAAAATAGAGAAAGAAAGGAGAATTGACAGTGTGCGTAAGGTATTCTGCGTACGTTCGCACAAAGTGGCCTCGGTTTATAGTCTCATCTCATATGTGTGTGTGTGTGTGTGTGTGTGTGTGTGTGTGTGTTGTGTGTGTGTGTGTGTGTGTGTGTGTGTGTGTGTACGTGTGTGTGTGTGCACGTGCCTACATGTGTGTGTATGTATGTGTGTGTGTACATGTACGTGTGTGTGTGTTTGTGTGTGTGTGTGTGTGTGTGTGAACTAAAAATGTAATTTTTAGATGGTAAAAACAAAACATGTTGGCTAATATATTTTTCTAGGGCATATTTTTGCCTGAAACTGTTAAACAATAGACAACACAAAAACAAAACGCAGCTCAACTTCCAATGATTCCTGACATTTAATACGTGTTTTGTCGTATCACATTTGCTATGCATTCTGTATCTAACTTTGTGAACCGTATCTCTGACACACCAAGTTTAAATTTAGCCAGTATTTATTTGAAATGTATGTGTATGTCCATGTCCAGCTTTAAATACAGTTTGACATCCTGTGAGCTAATAATAAAATGGTGTGTATGCTTCATAACTGTCGCTGATGAGAGGGAGAGAGAGAGAGAGAGAGAGAGAGAGAGAGAGAGAGAGAGAGAGAGAGAGAGAGAGAGAGAGAGAGAGAGAGAGACAGACAGACAGACAGAGAGACAGAGAGAAACAGAGAGACAGAGAGAGAGAGTGATAAGTAGGCATAGGAAAATCAGGAACCAGACTCAAGATGGTTCAAAGTTACCCACAGAAAGGATGTTCACATCCTTTTACTAATGGCGTGACACGCAACAGTCAAACTGCCAAATATCTAGTTCTGTCAATTCTCTCCCCTTTTTTTCGCTACCTTTATCCCTCCCTCCCATCCCAGCTTCTACTGCCCCTCCTCCCCCCGCCTCCGCTCTCCTCTGTCAGCCCTCTGTGTGTGGCTCAGACTGCAGACGACAGGAAATAGCCACACTGGCAGCAGTAATGTCGCCTTAATTCCATGACGCTCGATGACATTCTAATTTGCATGTCATTTGCATATATGTTGCTGAAGGTGTGGGAGCTTAGAGTCTCTGTTTCTGTTTGTGTGTCTGTGTGTCTGTGCGTCTGTGTGTCTGTGTGTCTGTGCGCTCTCGCTCTCTCTCTCTCTCTCTCTCTCTCTCTCTCTCTCTCTCTCTCTCTCTCTCTCTCTCTCTCTCTCTCTCTCTCTCTCTCTCTTCATGACGGGGACGAAATAGCCTGGTGGTTTGAGTGATGCTCTGGTTATCTGCTAACCTGGGTTTGAATCTCCTTCAAGTGAATTTTTCCTATGGAGTTAACATCCCCAAAAGTCCTTGCACGGTGGGTTACTGCCTAGAAGGTCGTGGGTTCGAGTCCCATAAGGGTCATAGAGTTTTGTCAGACTCCGTCCAGCTCCTCCTCAGAGTGACTTTGCTATGGGCTCCCTGGGACTACACAGTCAAGCTTCATCCACTTCACGGATGCGACTTTGAGAGCATTGCTGTGTGTGTCTCGGCCCAGTTGACGCGGGGATAGTTATATTATGGCAGGAAGCGTAGAATGCAGTCCTGTTAATGGTCTCAAAGCACGAACACTTCCATAGCAGCATCATATTATCATCCTCACTACCCTGGATTATTATCAAATTAAAATTGTCTCTGATTCGGTGGTTCTAGTAATTCTGGTCACAGTTTCGTGTTTTAATGCATTTCTCTGTTGTTGTGACTTGGCCTAGCGTCACAGACTTTGGAGGTTGGTGTTTCACGGACAAGGTCGTTGGAGGGACGCTGTGGTGGTCATTATCCTTGGAGGTTGGGGGGGGGGGGGTCACTCAGTCAGGTTCTGTGACTATGCCATAAAGTCGCCAGTTGCAGGCTTAGTAGGTGGTGTCCTGCGTAAGCTAGCTCAGAACAGGCGCTACTAGACACAACCAAAGTGACCCGGCAGCAGTGCAGGGCCCTCTAGCTGGTAGCCCGACGGTAGCCTAACATGGATAATCTATCACGGAACTACTGACCCAGAGGAGCTTGACCCTTATCTATCTCGTAGTCCTGTAGACGGTGTAAACACCACTGAAGGTTTTACAACCAGCTTCCTCCACTCCCCGCGGTCCTCTGCTCTCTGTAGCAAATCGTTCCACTCAAGGTCAGTCCTCTCTCTGATGTTGTCTTCCCATCGTTTCCTCTGTCTGCCTCTTCGTCTCTCCGTGAACTGTTCCTTGTAGGACAGTCCTGGCCAGTCCAGATGTTGGTGTGACTTGCCAGTGCCGCTTCAGTTAGTGTGTATTTATTTTTAATGAAACGAGGAGTTCCTTATATAGTCC
>CM060328.1:27153809-27158809 GCA_030674155.1 Stramonita haemastoma
CTGCAGTAATAGAGTGGAGTACCATGCTGCTCAATGAGTGAGGTTCTCTCTCCTCTCTCTCCACCCCCTGCCTTACAAGACAACATCGTTGAACGAGTTCTGAGTAAAGCTATGAACCATGTTCAAAGATATTTGGTTATACATGTATAATTACGTAGAAGCAAAGAATTACTCATTTCAAAAGTACAAGCAGGACCATCTCACATAAATGCGACACACTGCACATAACACTATAAAAACAGTGGAAGCTAATATCCCACATTTTAACATTGACCACTTATACAACAAAATATGCCCGATTCACTCACACTATCTGAATCTCCATTTACCCCATTTCAGAAACTGCAGACACAAAGACACAAGGACAGGTGAGCATAACATTGGCATCATTATTCCCTCATTCAATCGCCTTGCAATGAGAACGAGTTAATCAACACTCAGCGATGCTGACAGAGTGAGAGAGGAGACAGCTCTCCAGTATGGCATAAGCTCGCCAGAGTTCGATGTAAACATAAATGGTTTGTTAACCCCGAAACAGTTTTTTTTTATAACGGAGAAACCATTGTTAATGGAGAAACCATGGGATTTTGCAAGTCTCTGGAATGCCTGACAGTTTTTAACAGAGAGACGTTTTGTCCAGAAGGGGCATTCACGGTATTGATGATGCTCTGCCCAGAATGTGGAAGCCTAGCGATGCTCATTTGCCCAGTTCATGTTGTACGTTGCAGCAGCCGCGCCGGCTTTCATTAGCTCTGTCGTACACATTAACCCGCAGTGTGGTTGGCCCAACAAATGCAGGACGGTACTGATGTGATATCGTGACACAATGCCAGATCATAATAAACAACTGGGAAGAGATACCAGGAGCTTTTTTTATACAAATAGATCTCCATTTTCTGGAAGTTCTGTGCCAGAAATGTTCAGTTGGTAATGTCTGTCTCCATCTCTATGTGCTATATCTTGCTGTCTGTTTCTTAAAAAAACAATTGTTTTTGATTTGCCGGTCCATTCTCCTGTTTGTTTCAAACAAAGTGAGCATCTTTCTTTCCACTACAACCTCATCCTTCTGGTAGGGGTATGCATACTCCACTCCATGAAAGTTACTGCCATCTGCATCACTCTGCAACTGCAGACACCACAGCGTCCACAGGCCACAGACTGGAGCTGAGCCTGCACACCTTGACCCTACTATGAGCACTAGTGACCTTTTCCGGAGATTTTCACACCAATCTTCGTCCCCTACTATGAGCAATGGTGCATTTTCCAGAGATGGTTCACACAGACCTTAGCATGTTGTTCCCCCTCATCCTTGTTTCATCGACAGAGAAAGTCATTCAGTCAACAGGTGCAATAAGCATACAGGGTTTCTGAGCCATTTTTCACAGCGCCTTTCCTGTTTCCTGTGCACCACCCACAGCGTGCAGTCCTAATTAGTATGAATTTTGTCCGTCACTTCAACATGAAGTGGTCGAGGCCTGGTACACACTCAGATAGGCTTGTCAACAACACTGTTTGTCACTGGGCACGTTGATTTACAGAGTACTTGTCCGAAAGATGAAGCCGGGGCTGTGACACTCCAAACCATTTGGTGCTCACATCCGCTTAAGTGCACGGTCCAGTGCAGTGCTTGACCTTTTCAGTTACAAATTATGTTGCTGTCTGCTTATCGCTGACATGATTTTATGGTGAATATTACTAGTGTGTGCTGTTGACTTGCTACATTACTAAAACTTGACTAAATTCACAGACCAGATTTTCCTGTATATTCCTCATGTTTTGTTTAATACCAACAAATTATTTGGGAGTAGTTGGCTTTCAAGCACATCACTATGCTGCACTCCAAAAGTTAAGCACAAGCTCCTGCTCTGGTGAAAGCAGACGACCACAGAGTCTAGTTTATCCAGATCTTTGGAAAAAAAACTGATACACTACTTGATGATACATTAGTAAAGCTAGTTTCAATTCATAGGTGCATACACTGTTAAAGTATATGTCATATAAAGCTGTAGGTATTGTTTTATCAAATACAAGAGTCCCGTACAACTTTCAGGAATGTGGTTTAATATATACACTTCTTTCGATGACTTTTGCATTGAGTTATTGTAAATCAATTGACACGTGGTCACATAGTTTCCTTCATTTTCTTCAACCATTTTGGCAGATCATTTCCGTCATCTTCAGTAAATCAATGTACAAAAGTGAATCCAGTTTTAAGTAACACCTTAGACACAAACAAAGTCAAGATCACACAATTATCAACATCTCAGTTTTGGTCAAAGAGTGAATGAGCATAAAAGAGTTTATCCAGCAGTCTGTGAGTGGGTATCACAACAGCTGGTGGGGAGAGACGGAGACTGGAATCACCAGGAAGATGGAGACAGCAGCAGCAGTAGCAGCAACAGTGGAGGAGCTAATGAAGACGGATGCAGAAGCAGACGAGCCACCCATGTTGGACTGTAGCACCTTGCCTCTGGAACCTGCCAGTTACACACAGAAACAATCTGAATGACATAGGCAAAAGCAGAGACTGATAATAACTGGATTTCTTTCTTTTCCTCTAGGTTAGACAGCTTTCTTTGATTTAATTGAAACAGAGATGCACCTATAAAACATGATCAGTATTGCAACAACAATCTTATAGTTAAGATCAAGCTGAAATTTACCATGAACGTTTTCTCTTGAACGTGTCAAGTTTTATGCATGGATTGTCTACTTTCTAAAGAAATGTGAATCAGAAAGAAATGCATATTGTATGATATAACAAGAGCTAACAGATAAGTGCAAAAGATGAAATGACCGCAGATTAAAAGCAACCTTCGGGAGATATTTTGTAAAAAAAATATTTGATGGGAACGCACTCTTCTGGCGACAGAGTGATACAAATCAGTGACTAGGGCAGGGGTTGTCAACGAATGAATCCCTCCACCAGTTCCCTGACCAAGACAGTGGTCGAAGGGGACACGAGGGATGTGTTGGGCAGTTTCTCCACGCTGCCTCCCGCAGCAACAACACCAGGTCAAGGCCGGTCCAGTCTTTGATGTTCTGCATCCAGTTCTTCCTCTTTCCGCCCCTGCATCTTCCTCCCTTAGGTCTCTCATATTTACGGAAAGTATCAATAAAACGAAAGCTTGTTAACACTCTACGCACAATTCGAGTTGGCCTGGTGGCTAGAGTATTGCACAATGCACATGCGATCTACGGACTCGCATTCAAATCCCATTCGAGGGGATTTTCCCCCTAGAGTTAACATCAGTGCCGACTATACCCCCTCCCCCAAAGTCCTTCGAGTGAGACTACAAACCGAAATCCTGTTCGCGAACGCGCACATAAAATCTTGCACACGCATTAAACCCTGTTCGTTTTTCGGAAGAGTAGGCCATAGTGTGCCACTGGGAACGGATGACAAAACTTACTAAGCCGCATTTATACAGGGTTTGGATGTAAAAAATAAAAATAAAAATGCAAAGGAGGGGTTATTTCATTATCCTCTAAAAATAAAAAAAAACCTACCAGCAACAAACAAACAAACAAACAAACAAACAAACAGTAAGTAAGTAACCTTACCCCCACCCTTACTCCTCCTCACCTTCTGTGTCGGATCGCTGGGAATTCCAGGAATCGGGGTGGGTGACAGGGCGATAAGTGTTGACAGGTTGCTGGTGCGAGTTGTGGCCCCTGCCCTCCACCTGCGGGTACATGCCGTTGTGCGGGTTGGTCTGCCCCACAGCTGGGGGCTGCAGCACCATCATCTGGGTGGTCCGCGGGGGTCTGCGGGGAGTGGTGGTGGTGGTGGTGGTGGTAGTGGTGGTAGTGGTGGGCGTCGTTCTAATGTGCGCGGTATAATCTGTGGCCAGGAGTGTATGTGGGACGTGTGTTAGGAGACGTGTAGGAAAGGTGTATAAATAATTATGAGAATGACATGTCTTTATATTGATGTCACTGAATACTCTCTCTGTCTCTCTAGCTCTGTCTCTGTCTCTCTATTTTTTGATTGTTTGGTTATTTCTTTTTTTTTCCACGAGGGCTGGATGTACAAACGTGTGTAGTTCTTAAATCTATTACCTTCTAAAAAAATAAAAATTGTTTTAAAAATTGTTCAAAATTTCTCTCTCTCTCTCTCACTCCTCATGACTGACAGGGAGGGAAAATCATCAATGCGCCCACACCAATCCCACCCCCTCTGCACAGAACTGACCAAAATGAACCCCAGAACCCAGAAGCTCCATGGATAGTGAGAACAGTAAGCTAGGGAACAGAGAGAGAAGTGCGGGTATCTTACACAGCACAGGACTGCAGAACGCTGGACGGGAGGCAGGAGGAATGAAGTAACAGGGAACAGAGCTGCAGAGGAGAAAAGGGCAGAGGCTGCCTAGTGCAGAGAAAAGACGAACTGCTGACCCACACCAGACAGGAGAATTGAGAGAACAAAGCCTCGTGTGCCCACTGTGATTTGCCAAAGAATATGATTATTCTTTTCTGTGGATTTTATTCTGGGTTCTGAAGAGTGGCAGTTACCTGTGCATCCTTACCTAATAAACTTGGTATGGAAAGATCATTGTTTGTTTACTGGGTGTTTTTTGTAAACTTTACATGCCTCCTATTTACTTATTTGTGAGTAAATATTGGTCTGTGGAATAGATTTCAAATGTAAACAAACATATCCTGTATTTGGTGATAGGCTCCTGATCCATATCCGTCTGTCTTCTCCGGTGTCTGTCTACGTCTTATCTCTACCACAAGTCGGCATGCACTCTGAGCGCCTTGGTGTCGGCTTGTGTCACCAGGTAAGTGCTATCATTATTTTTATTATTATTATTTATTCTTTTATATCGAGGATAACAGAATAAGCAATCATGTGCTTTTTTTTTCATCCGGTCCCCGTGTGTATGCAGTTTTGTAAATATTGTCATCTGTTCCCACCGGCACACGATGGCCTACTCTTACGAAAAGCGGAACAGGATTTAACGTGTGCGCAAGATGTTCTGCGTGCGTTCGCACAC
>CM060328.1:27163809-27168809 GCA_030674155.1 Stramonita haemastoma
CGATCAATTCAGCGAAACCCAGGTGTTCTACCTATGCAGAGGCTGCAAGATCTGCATTGTCATTGCATGCAGATCATCACCCAACACACAAAAGGCCTACTGCACAATTTTCAGCCCCAAACGACATGAAAACGCAAAAGAATAAAAATAGAACACGTAACTCCAAAACTAATGACGTGGGAAAATCAAGTGACGTAATTTATCACTCCCATAAAGCACGTAATGTGCCTTTGGAAACAAAAGAAGAACAAGATCTTCCTCAAGTTATGATTCTGCATGACTCTGTTATTAATAAAGTCAGTCCTTCACGCTTGGGTTCTTTATATGGGTTTGTTGCTGGGTCTCACAAGTGTTTTACAGTGGAAGACATCTGCCCAACTTTTGAGGAGTCTCAACTCTCAGTTGATAAATCTCTGGATGCTGTTGTGTTTCACTGTGGAATGAACAACATCAAGAAGACGGACCCCAAAGTGTGTAGCCAACATTTCACTGAATGCATCAAGGACATAGCCAAGAATCATCCCAGGCTGAAGATTATAGTTAGTAAGATTGCTCCAGTGAAAGACTCTCAACTCAGCATGAAGAGAGAGGTCTTCAATGCCCTGGTGACTTCAGACCTGTTTGGCATCAAAAATGTTTCCTTGATCAGTCATGAGAACTTGGATACTGGCTTCAGGACACTGAAAGATGACCTTCATCCAACTTCAAAAGGGGCCAGCGTTCTGGCAGTCAACATTGGAAGACATGTGAGGGCTCTGTTCTGGGAAAAGCCAAAGAAAACAGCAAGAAGGATCCCTCCACACCTACCCAGGGTTCCCCAACGCCTTCATGAACAGCTTCCTCATGTCAGAGATCATCGGAGGCCTTGGCAGAACATGTATTCCATTCTGGATGACTGGTACTACTACAATTAAATCTATTGTTTGCCCTGCGGTAACTTGGCCTGCAAACTGACCCACCGTTTTTCTGTCACTTAACAATTAAAGTATAATTTTTGACTTTTATAATTAAGTTTTGTTCATCATAAAACTCCCCCCTCCCAATATCATCATTTTAGTAACTAGCTTCTTTTGTTTAACCTGAGTTATTGTTTTTGGTTACTTGCTTGTTTTTTTTTTGTTTTTTTTATCATTATTTTAACTGCTAATTTGTCTTGATAACATTATCTTCACTAAGAGAACAGTCATGAGTAAGGCATGTTCCATTAGAATTATGCAATGGAACTGTAGATCCATCAACACTAACCTTTCCTATCTAGTACAACATCTTGCTTCTCAGAGTTATCATGTACTTATGCTTCAATCATTGAATGTAACCAAAAACAAATTACCAAAATTGACTAATTATTTCTATCCACCAGTAACTGGACACAGAGATCACAATGAAAAAGTTAAAGCAGCCATTTACATACACAAAAGTTTGGATTATAATCAGTGTGTTTCACCTGTGCCAACTGATATACCAAACTTACATTCCTGTGCAGCACGAGTGAAAATTAGTAACAACCAAATAATCAATTTTGTTTCTGTACATTTGCCCAAAGGTCCCAATGAAGAAAATACAGAATGGGTTCGCTCGCTTCCTATGTTACATGATAAATGGCTGATTGCTGGAGATTTTAATGCCCACTCCCCTTTCTGGGAAAAGGACAGCGTTACAATCACCAGCAATTGGTTTGTAGAAAACATTGTGGACTCTTCTCTTTATCTTCTTAATGATGGAAGCATCACAAGGGTTCCTGATATTTCTAATCAAAGGGCTAGTGCCATAGATCTATCCCTCATCTCACCCATTCTAGCCCCTTATTGTACGTGGGAAACACATAATGATACATTAGGAAGTGATCACACTCCAATAGTAATTACTCTGTATGATAACTCTGTGCAAATAGACAAAGTTAAGGACATTGTACCGAAATATAAATATAGCAATGCTAATTGGGACAAGTTTCAGTCTCTCTTGAGAGTACAAGAAACAAGCCTTTTTATAAACGATGATATCAATGAATTTTATGCAAAGTTTGTAGAAAGTATTCTAATGGCTGCAGATAACTCTATCCCCATACTTTCGTCTGTGAAGTCTAAAAAACACACAGGTAACATATGGTGGAATGAAACCTGTCAGAAAGCTGTAGATGAGAAGAAATTCTTCTTTAAAAGTACATAAGAAACAAGTCCTCAGAAAATCATGCTATTTTGAAGAGAGTGAATAAAGCCACTGACAGGGTCATAGCCCAGGCTAAGAGTGATTTCTGGTCTGCATTCTGTAATAAAGAAGTAAGTAGTCATAAAGATCTACAAAAAGTATGGAAAAAAATTAATGACATGAAGCATGGAATTTGTTTACCCCAGTATTCTATCAATATTAAAAATAATGAATTCCCAACTAACTCAGATAAAGGAGAAGCTTTTATTGATATGTTTTCTAATACCATGAGTGACAAAGGTTTGTCTCAAGCACAGATTATGTTAAGAAGTAAGGAAATGCAAAAAGAAAAATATAATGATCCCATCTCTGATGACTCACTGTACATAAATGCTCCAATAACTCTGCAAGAGGTCAAAGATGCCATTCAATCTCTTAGTAACAAAAAGACATCTGTAGGAGAAGACGCTATATCAAATGAAATGTTAAAACATCTACCTGATAACTGGATTTCACTGTTACATGAATTATTTAAAAAATGCTGGGCAGAGGGCTCACTTCCTCTACTATGGAAGCGGTCTGTAATTATTCCTATATTAAAACAAGGGAAAGCCAAAGAAGATATAAATAGCTATAGACCCATTGCATTAACTTCACATACAGGAAAACTTTTTGAAAAAATTATTTTGAATAGATTGGTGTATTATTGTGACAAAAATAAAGTACTCCCAGTTAATCAGGCAGGCTTCCGTAAAAGCAGATCAAGTATAGACCATCTTGTTAAGCTTACTACACAAATTAAACATCAGTTTGCTCGTAGAAAAAATATTCTTGCTACTTTCTTTGATGTTCATAAAGCTTATGACCAAGTTTGGCATGCACGATTACTGTTTAAACTCAAATCAATTGGCTTGTCTGGTCACATTTACTTTTATGTTAAAAATTTTCTTAGTGGCAGAAGTATCAAAGTAAAGATTGGAAATACATATTCTAACCCAAGATTTCCTCAAATGGGTATACCACAAGGTTCTGTTATTGCTCCTTATCTCTTTAACATTTTGGTTTATGACCTTCCTAGTTCGTTGTCGAATAATGTTGTTCTTGTTCAATATGCAGATGACCTCTGCATGTGGATGAAGACAACTATGAAAAAGTCAACACCAAAAAGACAGCTAAATTATGTGAAGAAAGTATACCAGCTTGAGCTTGATAAACTTAGTATTTACATGATAGAAAATGGTTTAAAACTGTCTCCAGAGAAAACTAACATTGTACTCTTCAACAATGGATCCAATTCCCCTTCCCTGCCTAAGTTCAAACTCGAAGACAGGTATCTTGAGTACAAATCTGTTGTTAAATTTCTGGGTATGAATCTTACTTCAAAACTAACATGGAACTATCATATTGAATATTTGTTAAATAAAACCAGAAATACATTAAATCTGTTAAAAGTAGTGAGTAAACAACAATGGGCACAAGACGTTATGGTACTTAAACATCTATCCTTGGCTCTAGTTCGTTCTAAACTAACATACGGCCAACAAGTCTTTTTTAATGCTCCCAAATATTTACTGAAAAAACTTAGGAGTCTTGATTGTAAAGCCTTTCGCCTTGCTTTGGGTGTGCCATCACATGCCTCATCCTTAGGTACCTACAAAGAAATAGGAGTTCTGCCTCTGGATGAATATCGTGAATTGATGCTGGCAAAGTACATAATAAGAAGCTCAGCTACTGAAAACAATGTTGATCAGGAAATCTACCTGAGATCGGATGAGCATTTTCCTAACAGAGCCAAAAATATTTGTTCTCTGACTACAATTGGCACGTTCACAGCAGATCTTTTTGAAAAGTCAAAAGTTAATCCTAGAGTAATGAAACAGTCCTCGTTTCATTTATCTCCTAATCCCTCATGGGAACTTCAAAAAGCTTCGTTTGACATTGACCATTCTACCTGTAAAAAAGAAAAAGGGAGCCACATTCTCAGTATTCAGGTAAAAGAGCACATAACAGTTAATTACCCTTCACATCTCAAAATCTATACTGATGGTTCTCTTCTAAATAGTACTGATGGAGGTGCAGCCTTCATAATTCCCTCCTTAAAGGTTGAAAAACTATACCATATTGGAAAGAATCATTCTATTTTTACAGCAGAGCTAACTGCCATTCTGATGGCCTTACATTACTTAATTGACTTTCCTCGGCCTATTTTACAGGTTCTGTTATGTGTTGATTCAAAATCTGTGTTACAATCTCTTAAAAACTCTGGGTCTAATATTAAACAAGATCTTATAACTGAAATAAATCATCTTATACACTTTCTCATTCTAAGAGGCACTAGTATCACCTTTTGCTGGGTACCATCTCATTGCAATATTTTTTATAATGAAAAGGTTGACAGAGCAGCTAAAAGTGCAGCAGCTCATTCAGACTCTGCTGCTATCTTGAATGTACCAATGTCAGTTCATGAGAATTATAACCTGTTGGAAAGTGCTTGCTGGAAACATGTAAGGAAAAAACAAGAACATGCGGGGTATTCCTATGGTACCTCTTCTATTTTTGAATTAAATTTCTTTCTCTTTTCTCGTTACGGGTTAAATATATCCCGCCAAAGGCCAGTACTAAGTCTTATTAATAGATTGAAGTTAAATGCTTTCCAAACAAAATTTTCCAGAAATGTGCATTGTGTCTGTAGTGGGGCACTCTCTAACTTTCATATTCTTTTGGAATGTCAAGTGTTAAAAATGTACCTTCCCACCATACGTGAGAGATCTTTGCAGAAAGTGTTGAATAATTGTAAATTGCTATGTGAAATTGCTATGCTATTGAAAGAGAGTTGTGTCAGTAATTTGTTATAG
>CM060328.1:27173809-27186309 GCA_030674155.1 Stramonita haemastoma
GGTGAAGGACACACACACATACACAGGCATACTGCACACGCGCGTGCACGATCGTACGAACACACACACACCACACACACACACACACACACACACACACACAACACACACAAACAAATACACAAACATACACACATACAAAACACACATACACTACTATAAACAAATATACACGACATGTACACACATACATATGAACACACATACCACATCTCCAAGTAACGTACAAGCACACACAAATACAAATCACACACACATACACACACACGCACCACACCACCACAAGCGCACGCACGTACACCATATACACACACGCGCAAACGCACATATACATACACAAACATGCATGGATATGGCTGCATGCTTGCTTGCAAGAACACACTCATACATATCCCCATACGTACACACACACACACGCACACATACACTTACACACTACATACAGACACACACACACACAACGGCACACACACATACAAACACACACACACACAAATACACACACACGCACGCACGCACCACACTACACACGCACACTAATACACACAGACACACTCAGGCACAGACAACACACACACACACAACACAGCACAGACACGACACACACACACACACACACAAACACACACATACACACACAAAACGCTTAGGTCTCCTCTCTAATTGGACCCTCTTGAACATTATGACTTAGTTTGTTTTAGGTCTCTGAAATTTACCGACAATGGCATATATTCATTCATTCATTCATTCATTCATTCATTCATTCATTCAGCGATCTATTCAAACATCATCTACTCATTCACTTACCTAATCATTCATCTATCTATTCATTTGTTCCTCCTTTCGCTTCTTTCTGTTATCCTTCCTTCCTTTCTGCCCTTGTTTGTTCGTTCGTTCCTTCTTCCTTCGTGTTCCTTCCTTCCTTCCTTCCTTCCTTCCTTCTTCCTTCCTTCCTTCCTTCCTTCTTCCTTCCGTCTTTCTTTCTTTCTTTCCTTCCTTCTCCTTCCTTCCTTCCTTCCTTCCTTCCTTCCTTCCTTCCTTCCTTCCTTCATTCATTCATTCATTCATTCATTCATTCATGTTTAATCTATTAACTCATTCACCAATTCATCTTGTTAAAAAAAAAACCCAGTTACTTCCCATCTAAGAGCTTTTAAGCATGGACAATAGTTGTCGCTTGGAGAATATGGAGAGCTCTTAAAACCTGGAATTTATAGAGACATAAACGAGGTATTCTTATGTGCAGTTTTTTTCGATTCAGGCTTTTGCCTCAGGTCTTGGTTCTCTATTGTGTTTTGAGCTGTGGGAAAGAAGAGAGAGAGGAGAGAGAGAGAGAGGAGAGAGAGAGAGAGAGAGAGAGAGAGAGAGAGGAGAGAGAGAGGAGAGAGAGAGGAGGAGAGAGAGAGAGAGAGAGAGAGTGAGAGAGAGAGAGAGAGAGAAGAGAGAGAGAAGGAAGGCAAGGCAAGGCAAGGCAAGGCAAGGCAAGGCAAGGCAAGGCAAGGCAAATTATTTTATTCGAGGATAATAGATAAGCACTCGTGTGCTTTTTTACATCCAGTCCCCGCCTTTTCAGAGAGAGAGGAGAGAGAGAGAGAGAGAGAGAGAGAGAGAGAGAGAGAGAGAGAGAGAGAGAGAGAGAGAGAGAGAGAGAGAGAGAGAGAGAGAGGAGAGAGAGAGAGAGAGAGATGGAAAAAGGGAAGAGGGAGACAGAGAAGGGGAGTTACGTTTTGTCTTCTGATCTATACTAGTGTCTCAAAGTGTTTACGTTTTAAAAATTATTTTAACGTGTGGAAGCACAATGTGACAGTTTGCTATTTTAAGCACCTGACACAAAACATCAAACAGAATTTCAATCCTATCCTTTTCCCTCTTGTTCGTGATTACCCCCCCCCCCCCCCCGCCCACCCACCCACCCACATAATACTTGAGATTGTCAGTGCTGCAGACACTGTTATGGAAACAGAAGAGATGCTAAAAGAGCACTGATGATGCCAGCTGCCTTATTCTCAGCAAACCCTCAGAGAGACTCTAGCGTTGTTATGCAGGGAAAGAGACCCCTCTGGAGACAGATGAGTGAGTGAGGCATCAGCGGTGATTTTGTAGAGCCGTGCTCCGGCATTTTTCTGCAGCTAATGCATGTGCACGTTAATGACCCCAAGTCTGTGCCCGTGCACGCTTGTCTGTCTCATGCATGTCAATTGCCAGAGAAAATGGCATAGAAATGGCAGGAACGGCAGGAACGCAGCTCCTTCAGCCATGGACGTGATTGTTGGAATGTCATTGCTCATTTCCTCATCCAGGGAATATTTCAGTGTTGATTGACCTTTGTGATGGGTGGGTGGAGGGAGGGGGGTTGGGTTTCCATTGTTTTGAGTAGAACTCGCGTGTTAAACTAAACGTTACTACATCAAAACAGGTTTGGCTCTGCTGCTCTGGTTTCTGTGTCTGTCTTGCATATGGTTCGTGAACATTCATACACACAAACATACACAGACGCACAAGTGCGAATGTGTAAACGCATATAAATATGCTTGCAAGTACGTGTGCAACACACACACACACACACACGTGCGTATGCACACATGCACGCACGCACACACGGACGCGCGCGCGCACACACACACACACACACTCGCGCACGCACATAAAACATACTCACAACACAAACACACACAATCATACTAGTATACACATTACATGACAGACAGAGACAGAGAGACAGAAAGACAGACAGACAGACAGACACCACACACACACACACACAAACACACACAACACACACACACACACACACACACACACACACACACACACATCAAACACACACACACACACACACACACACACACACATGCATATGCGATTGTATGACTGTCAGCAAGCGTGCTTTTCTTTTTTTGAAGGTTAATAGTTTATAAACAAACTACATTTTGGGAATACTTCCCAGTTACATTACGTCCAATATTATTGCACATTGTTTCAACCATAACTGACCATGCCTGTCATCTCATTCATTCATTCATTATTCATTCATTCATTCATTCATTTATTCTTCATTCATTCATTTATTCATTCATTCACTTATTTATTCCGTTTAAAAGATAACCGAATCATTGTCACAAAATGGTTTTAGCAAAGCAACAGTTGCTGCCTTGAGAATATAGAGAGCTCTTGTGGGCTGGATTTTATGGAGACATGGAGGTTTTCCCAATTTTTTATGTCTCTTTTCTTCCCACATTCTCATCATTTTTTTATCTTCTGTGTTTATGTGCATGCTAAAGAGAGACATGAGAAGGCAACAGAGAGAGAGAGAGAGGAGAGAGAGAGAGAGAGAGAGAGAGAGAGAGAGAGAGGAGAGGAGAGAGAGAGAGAGAGAAGAGAGAGAGAGAGAGAGAGAGAGAGAGAGAGAGAGAGAGAGAGAGAGAGAGAGAGAGAGGAAGGAGAGGAGAACACTGAACACGAAGTGGTTTAATTGCACATCGGCCTTAGGCTACAATGCATTATAGAAAAGAAAATAGGAGAATATATGAGAGAGAATGTTCCATATGGAAGATGATGTATGTATGTATGTATGTATGTATGTATGTATGTATGTATGTATGATGTATGTATGTTGTGTGTATGTGTATGTTGTGTTCTCTGCTATGTATGTATGTATGGTATGTATGTATGTATGTATGTATGTATGTATGTATGTATGTATGTATGTATGTATGTATGTATGTATGTATTTATGTAGTGATAGATGTAGATGTAGATAGATATGATGATATGTATGAAAATGATATGATAGTAGATGATATGATAGATAGATATGTATTATGATAGATAGATAGATAGATATGATAGATAGATAGATATAGATAGATAGATAGATAGATAATAGATAGATAGATAGATAGATAAGATAGATAGATAGATAGATGATAGATATCATTTTATTTATAGGTATATTGTGTATTTATGTATTACAAATATATGTGTGTATTTATTGTATGTATGAATGTCTGTCTATATATATAGTGTGGTATTTATGTATGTATGAATGTCTGCCTGATAATATATATATATATATATATATATATATATATATATATATATATATATATATATATATATATATATATATATATATATATTTATGGGGGATGTGTCTGTGTTGTGGTTGTTTTTGTTGTTTAGTGTTTATGTATGTATGTATGAATGTCTGTCTGTCTTGCTGCTCAGTTTCTAGCTAGCTTTTCATATTGTCGTCTACCCAATCTTCTCACTTATTATTTAATCATGTAACATCAAGCGCACTAGTTGCAAAAGAGGGCAGGAGCTGTAGAAGCCTGCATACTATTTTTACTGCAACAACATCGACGACGACCACAACAACAAAATCAAAAACAAAACAACAACAACAACAACAACTAAACTACTACTGCTACACTACTACTACTAGCTACTACTACTACTACTAGCTATGCTACTGCTGCTATTACTACTACTACTACTACTACTACTACTACTACTACTACTTACTATACTTACTACTACTACTACTACTACTACTACTATCAATGAAATTTACTGAAGAGTAAGTTATAAGCGCTTCATTTTTACAAGATAACCTTTTCGCTTAAAATCACACTTTCATAAAAGATTTGGGAAAATGTTTTTAAAGGAACAGGCCATGTACAACCAGTTCTAATGCGGACGTCACTTTTTGATTTCTACGTATGTTTTAAAAATGATTTTAGCATTTTTTGACATACAGAAAAACAATCAAGTGCTCACGCCAAAACAAAACAAACTTGCATGTGAGACTGTTTATAATCCCTTTCGAAAGACTAACACACAGATCACCACTCCTGGTCTTGTGGATGGGGCAAATGTAGAGATTCGTTTACTTTAGTGCCTGTGGCAAGTTGATGATAAAGTGTTTGGAATCATGAAATGAGAGATAGTGTAACTGGGAGAGGCATGTGTGATTGCTGCCTAGACTGCTTCAGAACAGTGACCACTGAATGCCACTGGAGGAAACCAGCTGCAGTGCTGGGCCTAAACTGGCCAGGGGGTGTACAGTGTCCCCTATACTGACAGCCTCCTACACACCCACACGTGCGACTTTGAAGGTAAGACAAAACAGAGGAGTGACAGTGGAGAGAGTGTGGCGTGGGGACATCAGCAATAGCGCTCACAGCCCAGACAGACAGCAGGGAAAAGAAAGGAATAGTCTCTTATATATACTTTAAAACAATATCCACAAATCCCTCGCCCCTAGGGGCTTGGCCTCAATTCACCACACCACCATTCGTGCAGGAACGAAATCGTCACTTTTAACACCGTAAGAGCCAGACACAAACGGTGACAGGATTTCCAAACTTCCTCCCCTCTTTTGGTCCTATTTGTGGTCATGTTTTTATTGATTTGAGATCTATAGTACTGCATCTACTTTCATGGAATGGAATAGATGGTAAAACAACTGGATGATTCCAGTATGTCGTGGTTCGACACTCTAGGCAAACAATGTGAGAACAGGACTTTGGCTTTGTCATACATGCTGAGAATCCCCAGGAGACGGATGTGAAGGGGAACCAGCGCTGGTGGCTCACACAGCATTGTCGGCATTCTTTCTGTGGCTATTGCATGTGCACGTTAATGACTCTACAGTTGTGCACGTGCACGCCGGTCTCATGAATGCCAATTGGCAGAGGAAATGGCAGGAATGCGCCTTCTTTAGCCATGTGTGCGATTGATTGCATGGCATTGCTCATTTCTTCTGTCAGAAATATGGGAGGTGTTAGTTCAATTTTTGTTAAGGCGGAGTGGGGGGTGGGGGTGGGGGGATGTTGGTGATTGTAGGGTCACCATTGTTTGAGTCAACTTACAGTTATTCTTAGTCAACCTTGAGTTCTCATGTCAACCCCCCCCCCTCCCCCAGGCCTCCCCATCCCCCCCAAAAATGAAATGAAAAAAAACTGCCACAACAAAAGAAAGCAAAATAGAAACAAACCCAAAACGCAAATATGCAGGGGGGGTCCATACTTTACCAACTATCAAAAAAAAACCTTTACTACAATTCACTTGTTTATCATACTAAGATTTTTAAACGCTCATCTTGACTTTGGTCTAGGAGTCTGTCTTGTCTGTTTGTCTGTCTGTCTGATACACTTTTCTCACTCGCACAGACACGCACAGACACAGACAGACAGACTCTCACACACACATAACACACGCGCGCGCGCGCGTCGACACACACACACAGCACCTCCCACACACACATACACACACACGCAATGATCACACAGCACTAATCACTTTTTTCTCGGAAAACAATAATAAAAAACCCTAACTTTTAGACCTCTTTCCAAGTAATTCCTGTGAAAAACGAGGCTTATATATATATATATATATATATTATATAATATATATATATATATATATAATTATATATATATATATATATTATATATATATTTCATCATCATCATCTCATCCATATATACATAATAATATACATGCCATATACATATATATATATCATATATATATATATAATATATAATATTACATATATATATATAATAACATATATATATATATATATAACACTTAATCATTCATTCATTCATTCATTCATTCGTCGGCTCGTTCATTTACTCACTCGCTAGTTTGTTTGCTCGTTCATTTTCTCGTTCATTCTAATCATGCAGTCATGAATGCATACATGCATTCATCCATCCATTCATCCATCCATCCATTCATTCATTCATTCATTCATTCATTCATTCATTCATTCATTCATTCATTCATTCATTATTCATTCCATCCATCCATCCATTCATTCATTCATTCATTCATTCATTCATCCATCCTCAAGTCGTTTATTCGTACCCTCATTTTCATCTCTCAAATTCTTTAACAATGGATTTCATGTCAAAATGACCGAAACAATTTTAGTTCACCTGGTTTGGGCCAAAAACAGCAGTTGTCGCCTTGAGACTATAAGCGCTCTTAAAGCCTGGATTTTATCCAGTCATAAACGATGCATTGTTATCTGAACATTTTCCTTCAAACAGTTACTCGTTTTTTTTTTTTTTTAAATTGTTCTTATTCCTAGGCTTTTGAACTTGCTAGAGTGAACATATGAAAAGAGTAGAGAAAAGAGTCGAACTGAATCCATTTCATTTCAAGAAAGTAACGTGATAAGTATGAGAATGGATTTTTGAATAGATAGATAGATAGATAGATAGATAGATAGATAGATAGATAGATAGATAGATAGATAGATAGATAGATAAATAAATAGATAGACAGATAGACAGACAGACAGACAGATAGATAGATAGATAGATAGATAGATAAATAGATAGATAGATAGATAGATAGATAGATAGACAGATAGACAGATAGACAGATAGACAGACAGACAGATAGATAGATAGATAGATAGATAGATAGATAGATAGATAGATAGATAGATAGATAGATAGTAGATAGATAGACAGATAGACAGATCAATCTTTTTAACAACGAATCTCAGGAAAACAAATAAAAGTAAAAAAAAAGGGAAGAAAAAAAATCTGATCATTCAATTCGATGTTGGTGTAAAACTATTTTGTGATGTAAGCTATGTCTTCGATATATACATAGAATTCGCAACAAATGTTCTTTTTGAAAAGCCAAAAGCAGTTGAACTATGAGTATGAGAGAAAGGCAAGCAAGGCAAGCAGTCAAAGCAAGACAAGGCAAGCAAGGCAAAATATTTTATTCGAGGATAATGATAAGCACTTGTGTGCTTTTTACATCAGTCCCCCTTTTGAGAGAGAGAGAGAGAGTAGAGATAGAGAGGAGAGAGAGAGAGAGAGAGAGAGAGAGAGAGAGAGAGAGAGAGAGAGAGAGAGAGAGAGAGAGAGAGAGAGAGAGAGAGAGAGAGAGAGAGAGAAAATAAAAGACAGATATATAGACAGACAATACGGTGTGACGGTGGGAACGGATGACAAAACGAACAGAACCGTATGATTACGCGACTGAATGTAAAAAAAAAAAAGAACCCAACCTACATGATCACTTATTCCATTATCGTAAAATAAAAGAATAAATAGAAATGGTTAGCTGGCTATTTGAATGTATCTTGTTCACAGAGTTGCTTTTTTAACTCTTCACTCAGAAAATATGAAGTGCATTGGTTGTACAAAGAGGGGAGACCATGCAGAAACGTATATCGTACTACTATTGCTACTTGCTGCTACTACTACGACTTCTAGCTGCTGCTACTACTACCGAATGACGACGCGACGGACTACTACTACTACTGCTGCACTACTATGCTGGCTACGCTACTTTTACTACTACTACTACTACTACTACTACTACTACTACTACTACTACTACTACTACTACTACTACTACTACTACTACTACTACTACTACTACTACTACTGCTGCTGCTGCTACTCTACTACTGATACGATACTGATTCTCTTCTGCTTGCTGCTACTATTACTGCTGTTGATGATCTGTTACTTCTACTACTACTTGCTGCTACTTTACTGCTGTTGCTGCATCTTATACTACTACTACTACTTCTGCTACTTTTACTACTATGCTGCTTCTACGACTACTAATATTACTACCACTACTGCTGCTGCTGCTGCTGCTACTACTACTACTACTATTGCTAAATCATGAATAGTAGTTATGAGAAATTTTGAAGCGTATAGTGAGTCTGTGTTAATTTGGCATTAATCAGTTTTCAATCTGTGCATCTTTTCTGATTCAAACTCTGAAACTTGCAGCAAAAAACCCCAACAAAACAACAAAACAAAACAACCAAACCAAACCTCATATCAACAAAATGTGTACTGCCACTTCTATTGGTAAAAAATGCATATTCTAATCTCTACAAATGATTTGGACACACGCTCTGATATACTTACAGAAGAAACAAAAAAAAACTTCTCTGGTCCTTGTTAAGTCGCACGCAAATGTTACATCCTGGTGGGATGCAGATCTATTGGTGTGTGTGTGTGTGTGTGTGTGTGGTCGTGGTGTGCGTGGTGGTGGTGGTGTGTGTGTGTGTGTGTGTATGTGTGTTGTGTGTGTGTGTGTTGTGTGTGTGTGTTGTGTGTGTGCGTGTGTTGTGTGTGTATGTGTGTGTGTGTATCGTGGGGGGGAGGGGGTCGTGGGAAAGCAAAGTGAAGCATTGCAGTATAGTCACATAACTACTGATGTAAACTGAAAGCACGCGACTTGCCCTCAAAATGATTTGTGAAAAGGAACTACCTGCCAGGGCACACGGGAGTCACACACAGAAAACAGTCAACAGGGTGATTAGTGGGGCTAATTCTTTTGACAGTTTGTTTTGTATTGTTTTTCTTGTCGTTGGGATGTGTACACGCTTAAACGCGTATTTGAAGTGAAGTCTTTGGTTTTCTTTTTAAACCTGCGTAACTTTACACACATGACCAGGTCGCAAAAGCAATACCATTTCTGAAAAAAACAAAGTTCGTTATGTTCTTCTTTTTCATTCTTCTTTGCTTCTCCTAGAAAGGTGCAGTTTGTGTCAAGCCTTCATGAGTCTATTCATACAGAACAATGTCACTGAAAGAGCATGCTGGTGGTCACCACATCAGGATAAACACGCTTTATATTTTGTTCTATGGCCGCAGTGCTATAGTACTAACGACTGGAAAGACGGCACCACTAACCACTACCAAAGTGATCTAGCAGGAGTGCCGGGTCTGCTCTGTTTGGGGGGCTACATGGCAGCCCAACATTCATAGCTTGCCATTTACCTGTGGACATTAGACTTGCATTTACAGAAGAAAGAAAAAAACACAAGGAGTGGCTGATGGTATGTGGCTGAGATAAGAAGCACAGCAGAGTAGCACTACCCCATCGGAGATGACAGAAGAAAAAAAAACACTGAAAGAAAGAAAAACATCACCTTTGTATTATTGCAAACACTATCTCTAAATAATTGTCTATCCCAAGAACCTGGAACTTATCCGCCAGACAGATAGATTTTGGGCTGATTTGACAGTTTACTCCCATGGATTTCAATTTTCCCCCTTTTTTCATATTTCTAGCAATGCTTTCATTTCACCGTTGGTAATGCAGCACACTGTCACGGGAGGGAGACAGTTATACTAAAACAACATGGAT
Source organism: Stramonita haemastoma (assembly GCA_030674155.1). Taxonomy (NCBI): domain Eukaryota; kingdom Metazoa; phylum Mollusca; class Gastropoda; order Neogastropoda; family Muricidae; genus Stramonita; species Stramonita haemastoma. The sequence continues at coordinate 27,183,965 of CM060328.1, forward strand.
AATTAACACAAGCATTCTGGCTGCTCTGTTCTTAACAACCCCTCAGACAGACAGACTCTGGTGTTGTCATGCAAGGAAAGACATCCCTCTGGAGACAGCGGAGTGAGTGAGGCATCAGCGGTGATTTTATAGAGCATTCACTTTTTCTGCAGCTAATGCATGTGCACGTTAATGACTCCATGGCTGCGCCCGTGCACGCTGGTCTGTCTCATGAATGTCAATTGGCAGAGAAATGACAGTGATGGCAGGAATGCAGCTTCAGCCATGGACGTGATTGATGGAATGCCATTGCTCATTTCTTCAGCCAGAGTATATGAAAAGTTTGTTGTTTTTTTCTTTGGAAGGAGGTGACCTCCCATTTTATCTGAGTGAATTCTATGTTCTTTTCTGCAAAAATAAAATTAGTGACAACCTAACTGCATTAATACTGAATGGTGCGTGTGTTTTTTTGTTGATGCTGTTATGATATGATAAGGATTTTGATTCTGTTGCCCTCCTTTTTAAATGTTTCTGCTTTTGCGTACTTAACTCTTGTCTGGTAGTCAGTCAGTCTGTTCCTCTCCCTCTCTCTCTCTCTCTCTCTCTCTCTCTCTCTCTCTCTCTCTCTCTCTCTCTCTATCTATCTATCTCTCTCTCCTCCCTCACAACACACACACACACGAACACATACACACACACGCACGCACACACATACACACACACGCACGCACATACAGACACACAAACACATAAGCAAAAGTGCACACGCACAATTCACCAATGCACGCAAAGCACAGACACATGCAGTTTCATTGGAAAACCACTTGACTTTTAGGCTGTCCTTTTAATTTGCTCCAGACTTACACTTTTCCATACTTTTCCTATTCAGCATAATTAAACCAACTTCCTATTCAGCTTAATCAAACCGACCTATCCACCTACCCATCCACCCACCCACCCACCCACCCACCATCCATCCATCCATCCATCCATCCATCCACGAATCCATCCATCCATCCATCCATCCATCCATCCATCCATCCATCCATCCATCCATCCATCCATCCATTCCATCCATCCGTCCATTCACCCATTCCATCCGTCCATCCTCCATCCATCCATCCATCCATCCATCCATCCATCCATTCACCCATTCACCCATTCACCCATTCACCCATCCGTCCATCCATCCATCCATCCATCCATCCATCCATCCATCCATCCATCCATCCATCTATCCATCCATCCATCCATCCATTGTTTTGTTTGTTCACTCACTCACTCATCCATTCGCTCGTTTATTTTTTTCATTTCGATTTAGAATAACCCATCTATTGTAAACTGGTTTTAGCGAAGACAAGCGATTGCCATCTTGAGGATATGGAGAGCTCTCGAGGCCTGGATGTGAGGGAAACATGGATGAGGGTTTTTTTTGCTGACACAGGGGTGGGGGGAGGGCTGAAGGGGGGCATTTTCTCCTGATAATGTTTTCATTTGAGGCGTTCTCTGTTTTGTCAGCAAGCTAAAGACTGTTAGAAGTAAGAAACAGGTTGAGAGAGAAGAGAAAAAGAGAAAGGAAGAGAAGAGAAGAGAAGAGAAGAGAAGAGAGAGAAGAGAGAGAGAGAGAGAGAGAGAGAGAGAGAGAGAGAGAGACAGAGAGACAGAGAGAAGAGAGAAGAGAGACAGAGAGAGAGAGAGAGAGAGAGAGAGAGAGAGAGAGAGAGAGATGACGGAGACAGAGGAAGAGACAGAGAGTCAGACAGAGAGACAGAGACAGGACAGAGATGGCACAAGTCACCTCTATCTGAAACTGTTGATCATTTTTCTAGTCATTCTGTGATCGTCCTATTGCATTTTTACTACTACTACTACTACTACTACTACTACTACTACTACTACTACTACTACTACTACTACTACTACTACTACTACTACTACTCACATGCACACCCCATTTGCCTACCATTCTTTTGTAGTGTGGACTATAGCGATGTACAGTAAAAGTCTGAAGTCTGAAGTCAGAAGTCTCTCTCCCTCTCTCCCTCTCTCACTCATATACACATTATCTCTCTTTCTATATTTTTATTATATATCTCTTCATCTTACTACTCTCTTCTATCTATATATATATATATATATATATATAATCGCGCCGCCGCCACACACACACACACACACACACACACACACACACACACACACACACACACCACACACACACACACAAAAATTAACTCTCTCTCTCTCTCAATTCAGATTTTAAAGTAGGAACTGAAAATATTCCTCAGTGCTCTTGACACAAAAATCGAATTGCACAACAAACTTTGTCCATATCTGGAGGTTGCACGCTGTGGTGACAAATTTGT
>CM060328.1:27188809-27223809 GCA_030674155.1 Stramonita haemastoma
CACGTCACTTCCGGTGGAGGCACGCCCGTGACGTTGCAGACTAAGGTCACGTGATCACTCTCCTGCACTTCAATATCCGGCGTGGACAGGTGATCGATGATTTTGGCGGGAACTGAAAATTAAACAACAAAAAAGAAACAAAAAAAATCCTTCAACTGATGATGGCTGGTTTTCTTACAATTGCAAACACACTGTCGTTGTTGTCATAAAAAAGTTACCATCGTTATTACCACTGTCACACAATGTTCATCGTTATTGTCGCAAGATGGAGTGGTCTATCATTATAGTTTTTTTTGTGATTTGACGCAAGAGTTCCCTTTTTTTTCTCAATGTAGAAGGCTTTGTTTTGTTTTGCATATTTTAGGTGGTTTTGTTTTTGATTGCGTATTGTGTACACTAAAAGTGAACTCTGCAACTGTTTTAAAATAAAATTTTACATTCTTAACACATTATAATACGATAATGATGATGATAATAGCAATCACAACAATACAATAAAATAAACAAAATAATGTAAATAATGTTAACATATAGTAATAAATGACAATGCCAATAATAATGATAATTATACTTATTATAAGAACAGTAACAATAACAACAACAACAGTCATCATCATCATCATCATCATCATCATCATCATCATCATCATCTCAACCTTCCACATCATCATCAGCACCACTACAGCCATTTCGATAAGAAAACAAAATCTGCATCGACAACAAGCAAAGGCTTCTTCTAAGTGTAGCAAAGGTAACTCCTCGCAAATGCTGCATGGGCTTTCTGAGTCCTACCACCTCAGTGCCTCAGAATAAGGACAACACACAGCATGGCAGAGGATCTGGGTCTGCTACAGCCGTCTGGCCAGGTAGAATTCAGCAGGGCTAGGTTTTGGGGGGGGGGGAGGGGGGATGATGAGGCAGGCGGGATAACCTGGTGGTCAGAGAATTGCGTTTCTAGGTTTCAGCCACCATTCCTTCAAGGGAACTTTTCCCCTGGACTTTACATCAGTGCCGACTCTACTCTTCCCGAAAGTCGTTCAGATTAGACTATAAAGTAAATCCTGTAAGTCAACCACGAAAGCACCTTGCTCGAAGGTTTAAAACCTGTTCCGCTTTTGGAAGACAAGAAGACAAAATTTCCAAACCCCACGGACACGAGGAGTAGATACCAAAATAACGTAAATGCATATCCCATTATTCTTGAAGAAAAGACTATAATTTCGTTTGTGCAGTTGAACGTCACCGTTTTTGTTCGTTTCTTTCCATTGCTCACATATCAGAGTAAACAAAAGTCATTCTGTCTCTTTTTCGATCTGGATTTGGTTGGCAGATTAAGCGTGCATGCGTGCGCGCGTGCGCGCGTGCGCGCGCGCGCGCGCGCGCGCGCGCGCGTGTGTGTGTGTGTGTGTGTGTGTGGGGGGGGGGGGGGTTCGTTAATCGATCACATGTAACGTGAATTTATTGTTAAAATCACACTTCCCACAGAGTTGCCATTTGACAGACTTGTTAGTATGACTGTTGTCTACTTCTTTCTCCACACTGCTACACTACAGAGCAGAATCAGAGAGGCAATGGCAATCAATGGGAAATGAACACTAGGACATAATCCAAGAGGTAAATAAAAAAGAAAGAAAACTGTTTCCATGAAACGTGTCGTATGGGAGATAACCATACCAAAAACATACTCAAAATTATAATGGGAGGTAATAAAAAAAGAAGTCATGCCCTTTGTTTCTCCATGACTTTTGATTTGAAAACCTTTTGTACACTTCACTTAGGTGTGTTCTTTTTCAGAGGATAAATGAATCGTCTTATCTTATCTAACTTATTAAGCGTTGTTATAATTATATAAACTGATGATAAAAAAAGACCTTCCATCACGGAATGTCTTTCCTGTTACAAAAACAGCGACAATTTCTTTACATATCACTAGTTTTATGAATCGATGGTCTAGAGGTAGCGCACCTTCTGTCCGGGTTCGAAAGTGCGCAGTGGTTTGAACCCCGTTTGTGCCCGAAACTTCTTCCCCCAGCCACTAGACAGCGAGTGGTGGTCTAGGTGTTAGTTTTTCGGATAAGAAGATAAACTGAATTCCTGTGTGTAACAAGCATTTGCTGCACGTAAAATAACTCAAGGATATAATTTTGCATTAAAGACGCTGTTTAATCTTTTTTGGCATTCTTTGCCAAAGACTAAGTGCCAAGAATCAAATCCAGATCGACCTCACCTCTGCCCACTTCTGTTTTTTCTTTCAGATAAGTTTTTTTTTATAATTTGCATCATTTCTTTATCAGTTTATTATCTATTTTAACATTCAATTGTTTTTAACCTTTTATATTCTTTCTTTTTTTGTTGATCTTCTTCAGAAATCTAGTACAACGTCAGCCTTTAAAATTGGTGTCTTTTGCAACACTTGATCCGGTGTTGCGGTACATGAGAGAGAGAGGAGAGGAGAGGAGAGAGGAGAGAGGAGGAGAGAGAGAGAAGAGAGAGAGAGAGAGAGAGGAACAGAGAAGACAGAGAAGAGACAGAAGAGACAGAGAGAAGAGAAGAGAGAAGAGACAGAGACAGAGACAGAGGAAAGAAACAAAAACAAAAACAAAATAGAAGCACAAATGTGTTGAATAGAATAAACAAAAGAAGAAAAAAAAACTGAGAAAGAAAAAAGTCAGCCGAAAGCTAGAGATGCCACAAGGAATGATATATTGTGCTCGGCTGTTGCAGCACATTCACATGGGAACAGTGGGATGGGGCAATGCACAAATTTTAAACATGTCAAAACAATTTCCACACAACTCGGTTAGGAGCACGACACGGCTACTACATTACAGAGTGATATAGTAGCCTGATTTGTGCTTAACATAGTCGATATCAGCTGTCACACAACAGCGCTCTACCGCTGTTTTACAGTCAGCAATGAGTCATGAACGACACACTTCAATTGGAATATAAGATGGAAGGTGGGAAGAAGGTTAAGACGTCCACCTTCATAACAAGTAAAACAGTGAGGTTTCGGGTTTGATTCCAGCCTTGCCCTTTCCTTTCCTCCAAGTTTGACGAGAAAATCGAACTGAACGTCACACTTCTTTGGATGAGACTATAAACCGAGGCCCCGCGTGCAAGTGCATGGAGAACATTGTGAGCACACGTTGAAAACCCGTTCCGCCTTTTGAGAAGACTAGGCCATTTTGTGCAAGTAGGACTGGGTGACAACATTTTTTTTTGAAGTATGTACACATGTCGTGTCTAGACACTACACCCGAAATTGGAATGGGGCTACCCCTGCACATTCTGACTCCTATTTCCCAACCCTCATGCACATTCTGACTCCTATTTCCCAACACTCATGCACATTCTGACTCCTATTTCCCAACCCTCATGCACATTCTGACTCCTATTTCCCAACCCTCATGCACATTCTGACTCCTATTTCCCAACCCTCATGCACATTCTGACTCCTATTTCCCAACCCTCATGCACATTCTGACTCCTATTTCCCAACCCTCATGCACATTCTGAACTCCTATTTCCCAACCCTCATGCACATTCTGACTCCTATTTCCCAACCCTCATGCACATTCTGACTCCTATTTCCCAACCCTCATGCACATTCTGACTCCTATTTCCCAACCCTCATGCACATTCTGACTCCTATTTCCAACCCTCATGCACATTCTGACTCCTATTTCCCAACCCTCATGCACATTCTGACTCCTATTTCCCAACCCTCATGCACATTCTGACTCCTCTTTCCCAACCCTCATGCATATTCTAACTCATATTTCTCAGCCTCATGCACATTCTGACTCCTATTTCCAACCCTCATGCACATTCTGACTCCTATTTCCAACCCTCATGCATATTCTAACTCCTATTTCCCAACCCTCATGCACATTCTGACTCCTATTTCCCAACCCTCATGCATATTCTAACTCCTATTTCCCAACCCTCATGCACATTCTGACTCCTATTTCCCAACCCTCGTGCACATTCTGACTCACACTCCCAACACTCTTGTACATTCAGGCATTCAATTCTTACACTTACCCTCCTCCCCCCCCCCTTTCAACAGTGTCAGTTATGCAATCCTCGCTTATCCCCTTTTACTCATTTCTTCACTTCCCAGTGTGTCACACATCACTTCATTGTCAGCATATACTGTCAGGGTCTGTGTGTCAGCATCACCCTGCGGTATGAGGATTGTTCTGGGTGTAGAGGATAGCTAGAAGACACAGGTACGGAACAGCTTCAACTCCACTCTCCACGTCCTTCGGATGAGACTCTAAACCGATGTCCCGTATGCAAATGCACACAGAACATCTTGCACACACGTTAAAATTCGTTACGCTTTTCGAAAGAGAAGGGAATTTTGATGCCGGTGCAAACGGATGACAACATTTACAAAACTGCATACACATGGAGACAGGATATAAAATAAAAACCTACATGAATGCTTTTTTTCATTTTTCTCGAAAAAAAAATCCCATACAGCGTCAAAGAAATAGAGAGACAGAGTAAACAAAATCTGACGCACAGACACGAAGTGAGAATAGAGCTTTTTCCTCGCCCTCTTTTCCCATTCCCCCTTGTGAGGCCATCTCTGAGAAGTAGAGTGATTTAATGAACTGATTTGTTATTTCAGTCGTGACAGCTAAAATCTAAGCAACTTGTCCCATAAGATTTCGACTGAGAGGGCATTAGGAGTGGAAAAATAACAAGAAGCTCCATCTAGTTTAGCCTGGAAGGGTATTAGGAGCAAAAAATCAGAACAAAACCTTCTATTTTAGTGAATGTTAAGCCGTTGGCAAAAATGCGTAGTTCTTTGTGTTTCTCTTCTTTGCTTCCATGTCTGGTACTGTACTGTTCTTTGCTGGTCTAAAACAAACAGGTTTTGATTTCAGTTTTCCGTTTCTGTACTTGTCACAGTCGAAATACAGTTGACACAGATCCGCCTACACATTTCCATGACGTAGTGTTTCAAAACTAAGATTCAGTGCGGTTTTAGCATACAACTAGTCTCTGTTGCAGATTGTTTTTTCATTAAGTGCTGGAAAACTTAAAGATAGTGTGTGTGTGTGTGTGTGTGTGTGTGTGTGTGTGTGTGTGTGTGTGTGTGTGTGTGGGGTGTGTGTGATGTGTGCGTGTGTGTGCGTGCGTGCGTGCGTGCGTGTGTGCGCGCGCGCGTGCGTGCGTGTGTGTATGTGTGTGTTTCAAATGCACAACAATCAGAGAGAGACACACACACAGACACAGACACAGACACACACACACACACATACAGACAAACAGAAACAGACATACACAGAGACAGAGAACTAGGAGAGCTATCAACACTACCTACCATACATGAAACAACAAATTGCAAACTGTCTCTCAGACTTAATTCAGGAGGGGGTGATGCAGGCACCCACACAATGCCACCTGATGACCAAAGAAAGCAGATCTTGCCTCCTGCCATTTCCACTATCAGTCACCCTCTCTGTCACCCTCTGGCTTCAGAGGTCTTGGGAAAACATAGCATCTGTCAACGCTGTCTGCGTGGTTAGACGTCGGTGGATGAGCATAAAATGTGGACGTGTTTTAGCAGACTATCAAGGGGGGGATGGGGTGGGGCAAGGATAGCCTGGTAGTTTGGAGCGTTAAGCTTGAGATCCTGAACGGGTTTAAGCCATCACTTTTACGCCTGTCCAAGGGGATTTTTCCTATGAAGTTCCAACATCAGTACTGACTCCACTCCCCCCTAAAATCCCTCGGTGTAAGAACTTTTTTGCGTTCCTCGGCTAGAGTTCCGAGGTTCACTAAAGGTGTCATTTGTGCGTATGTAGCTTTTTTTTTTTTTTTTTTTTTTTTACATATCATGAAGGTAACGGGATTCAGGCTTCGTGGATGGATAAGATATAAACCGAGGTCCCGAGCAGGAACACATGCAAAACATTTTGTGCACTCATTAAACCCCATTTCGCCTTTGTGGAGAGTATGCCATAGCGTGCCGGTAGGGTGACAAAATTATTAACAAAACTTTTTCCTTATCTAATAAGGAAAACTAACCTCTCCTGCACTGATGTCTTTAGATATCACTCCCGATGTTGGAATGCGGCTGCCTTAACGGAGGGAAAAGGGTCACACATGCGAAATATCACCCTAGGTGAACAGTAAAGCTCTAGGCAGGAAAGGAAAGCAATCATGCTGCGAGAGAAGAGGCAGGGGACAATTTTGCAGCCTTGTTCACAGCAAGCGTCAGGTGGGGGGGGGGGGGGGGGGGGGGGGGAATTTCTGCAGTGTGCACTGCGGAGTTATCTGGATGGGGGGGGGGGGGATTTCTGCAGTGTGCATTACGGGGTTAAGCACCAGGCCAGCCCATCACTGACCGATCCCCTCACCAAAGAAATGTCTGTCTCAACTGCGTTTACGAGGCTGAGTTAAGAATGTGAACCTATCTGTATGTTTTTCTGTCTGTCTATCTTTCTGTCTGCTTGTCTGCTTGTCTGCCTGCCTATATGTCTATCTGTCTGTCTGTCTGCCTGTCTGCCTGCTTGTCTATCTGCCTGCCTGTCTGTCTGTCTGTCTGTCCATCTATCACGTAGAGAGAGAGAGAGAGAGAGAGAGAGGAGAGAGAGAGAGAGAGAGAGAGAGAGAGAGAGAGAGAGAGAGAGAGAGAGAGAGAGAGAGAGGAGAGAGAGAGAGAGAGAGAGAGAGCTGCCAGTGCTACACTGAATAACAACTTCAAAGAAAATGGTTCATACATTCATCAGAACCCAGAAGACAACGAGTCATGGCCGCAGACGATTCTATCTCCGCACGGAAACAGACCTGGCCTCCCTCCCGCCATTTCTCTATCCAGCCTCTCCTTTGTCACTCTTCATCTTTCGAGAAGTTGAAAAAAAAAAAAAACACTCAAAACAAAAAGCAGAGGAAAAGAGACAGCGTTACCTCTCCAGTAGCCCACACCGTCCTGATTTACGGGTAGTATCTGAAATGCTAGGTATCATGGGAATCACATGACCGGAAACGCGAGGCATGACGGGAGCATATCCCGAGGGCCCCGACTGTTCAGACCCTGCCCTTCCCTGCCTTCTATCCCTCTCCCAAGGTCTGTCCACACAGAACCGTTCCTCTGGCTGTGCACTCACAGCTAACGGGACTGACAAACGTGTTTTCTCATAGCTCCCCGAGGAATCGTTATAGCGAATGCACTGTCATTTTTCCTGGCAGAAATTGTTGAGCAAGTGAAGTCAAACCAAACAGCAGAGCCCCTGTTTTTGCCGGTCGTACGGTGCACACTGGCTGTGTCTGTGTCATCTATACCCGTTCCCCCGTGAGGAGGATGCCGGGGGTCTTTCAGTATAAATGGTATATCCCTACCTTTTTTCTTCCATCCATTCATTCACCCATTCTTTTATTTCGAGGATAAAGGAATAGGCATTCGTGTGCTTTTTAATTCAATTTCGGTGTGTTTACAGATTTAGTTTTGTGTCTTCCGAAAAGTGGAACGGATATGAACGTATGTGCAAGATGTTCTGCGTGCGTTTGCACTCGGAACCTCGGTTTATAGTCTCATCCGAAGGACTTTTGGGAGGGGAGTGGAGTCATAATTGATGTTAACTTCAGAGAGAAAATCCTCGGGAGCGAGATTCGAGCCCGGGTCAGCAGATCGCGAGCGCATCACACTGACCACCTGACTATCCAATCCCCTCTTAAGATTTTGTGCTAGGAATACCGACTGTTGTATCCCTATCTTTGTTTCTGCCTCTTTCCTTTTCCTCCTCTCACCCCTTTCTTGTCTCTTTTCTGCCTTCTTTCTCAATTCTCCTGCCTTTCCTTTCTAGAGAGACTTAAAAAAAAAGATAACATATCTCTGCCATACCGAGGTCTGGATGCGCAGGATCTGACATTTCAGGCGCTAAACGGTAACACGATGCACTTTCGCTTATACGAGAGATTGTGAGATAACATCAGTTTCTGTTTAAGCGTTCGACAACGAACAAGAAGAATCCATATCCACCAGCCAATTCTAACTCACACTTCTTCAAAATGGGCATGGGCACATGATGTTCAGCACACTGCAATAACCGAGATCTCCACGTGGAGTCTTTCCCACAGGGCTTTAAGAGGAGTGGATCTGAACCACTGTCAATTCCAGGCGAGGAATGGCCTTAAAAGACATGTCATTAATTTTTTTTTTTATTCACTTTATTCTTTTATATCGAGGATATCGACATTACTCGGCGAGTGTATGAATATATCCTTTGAAAAGACCATACCATGCTGGATTTCTGGGGGCTTAGTTACCTTTTCATGATGTTACCTAACTCATTAAGGTAACAGGATAGCTCGGGAGAGCTCGGGAACGGGATAGCTCAGTGGTCAGAGCGCTCGCTTTCCCCCAGTCAAGTTTAAGCAGCGTCAAGTGTGATTACCAATTGGATGAGTGACCATTTGCGCGCCTTGGCTACAATACAGTTCCCCCAGTTCACCAAACTGTAAATGGGTACCTGCCCTCTTTAGGGTCAGGGAAGGTAAAGTAGCGAGGAAGAGGAGATGGGCGCTGCCCTCAACATGCTGGCCCCTAGAGAAGCTGAGGTCTCTGACGCCTTGCTCCCCTACGACCACACAGGTTATGGGACACCTTTACTTTTGTCATTTACCTTAAATCATAGACTCATAGTAAAGACACAAAAGTTTTCTTGTGTAGTAGTACTATCATTTAACATCTTTACACAATGTATTATATCTATATTTCATCTTCTCCTTGCCTGCCTTTGTGAGTGTCTGCCTTCATTCCCTCCCCCGACCGTTCCCTCTCTAACTTTTTGTCTGCTTGTTTTCACAGTTCATTTTTCTGATCTCATTGTCTGAATGATAAAACTGAATAAAACAATGAAGGAGAGAGAGAGAGAGAGAGAGAGAGAGAGAGAGAGAGAGAGAGAGAGAGAGAGAGAGAGAGAGAGAGAGAGAGAGAGAGAGAGAGAGAGAGAGAGAGAGAGAGAGGAGAGAGAGAAGACAGACAGACAGACAGACAGACAGACAGACAGACAGACAGACAGAGCAGACAGAGCAGACAGACAGACAGACAGACAGACAGACACAGACAGACAGACAGACAGACAGACAGATAGACAGAGACAGAGACAGAGACAAAGAGAGAAAGAGAGAGAGGGGGGATAGAGAGAGAGATAGATTCTAAGAGACAGACAGACAAACAGACAGACAGAATAAGAAAAAAAAGAGAAAAAACAAGTATTCAAGTAAAAGCTAAATTATATGCAGTTTTAAACTGATGCTGAAAACAATACAGAAAAAAAAATTCTAGAGTATCAGACATAACTAGATCCCAGAGTCATTCACCGCAACATAGCAAATCTGATTTTAAAAATCAATTCTCTAACGCAGAATTTGAAATGTCATGCTATCTTTGTCTTTCGACATGCAAATTTGATGCACGTGTCGATATATTCTTGATGTGGGCTTGTACTTTACAAACTGACAAAATCCTTCCCTTACAAATTGTTGTTGACGAACAAGTATGTAGGCAAAACCTACAGCATAAAACACACAAGAGAGCGATCTTACTGCAGGACTTCCTAGATACCAAAAGTCCTTTACCACTCCCAAAGATCAGAACATAGGACCCTAACTCTGTTACCAGCGACACCACACTCCTTCACAAATCCTCCATTTCAAGGAAGAAATGGGAGAGAGGAGGAAGATGGAAAAGAGGGAAAAAAAAGAATGGCATCAGGCAGTATGCCCCCGCTCCGCCCCCAAAAGAAGTATTCTTGCCATGTTTTCGTCAGTGAGTCTCGAAAAAGTGGAGATAAAACTAAAACCCAATAACCTCAGCCTGACTAAAAACCTGTGAGCTACTATACTGTTGAGGATTGTCTTTTTATAAGGCCTTAGAACTAAGGTCATTTTTTGAACCATGCTGTCTGCAGCCTGCCTGTGCATGAAAACATGTATTGGGAGGTACAAGCTGAGGTTTTAGCACACAGGTAATGACAAGCATGCTGCAGGAAAGTACGTGTGATTCTCATGCATGCCCCCTCTCTCTTTCTTGTTTTTTTTTCTTTCCCTCTTTCACATTATCTCTGTCTCTTTTAAGTGCATATGGGCAAACACATGCATGCACATATGCACACACACGCGCAGACATGTGGGCATGCACACACGCGCACACGAACTCACACAAACAGCCCCCCCACACACAGAGTAACACACACACATGCCCGCGCGCACGCACACACACACACACACACACTCACACAAACAGCCCCCCCATAGAATAACACACAACCCCCCCCCCCCTCTCTTCTCTCTCTCTCTCTCCCTCTCTCTCTCTCTGTCTCTCTCTGTCTCTTTCTGTCTCTGTCTCTCTGTCTCTGTCTCTCTCTGTCTCTCTCTGTCTCTCTCTGTCTCTCTCTGTCTCTGTCTCTGTCTCTCTCTCTCTCTCTCTCTCTCTCTCTCTCTCTCTCTCTCTCTCTCTCTCTCTCTTTAAAATCACTTTTTACAGGCACACATGTGCACATACACATATACACCTACACGCACAACCTACACGCACATGCACGCACACATTCCATTATCCTTGATATAAAAGAATAAATTAAAAATTAAATAATATACACACATGTGCGTGCGCACATGTGCGCGCTTAACACACACACACACACACACACACACACACACACACACACACACACACACACACACACACACGAGCGTGCGCACATGCGTACACACACATATGCATGAGCATGCACACACACACACACAAAGCCACAGGGGTGACTGACAGATACACACAGAGGAACTATACAAACAGAGCTAAAAGAATGCCCAAAACACGCAAATCTAAAGAACCTCCAAAAATATGACGGCAGACAGACATAAAGACATAAGAAAGATAGACAGCAGACAGACAGGCAAATAGGTATGCAGACATGTTCCACAATATATAACAAAAAAAGCGCCATGATTCAAAAGCCACTTTTCCCAGTACCCCCAAACTAAACATTGTCCCAAGAGACTGGCTGGGACCTAGTAGTACCTTAATTCTGTTACTGATCCCAGAACAGAACTCACCTAGCCATCCTATTCTTTATACTTTTTGAGGAGGGGGAGGGGGCGTGAGCATGAAAGATAGGGTGGCAGTGGGGGGTGGAGGATGGAAGAAGTAGAGAGAAGAAAAGACAGGAAGGATGAGGGAGAGATTGTAATCAGTCAGTCCCCTAGGGAGCTCTCCTGCCATGCCTCATATTCCCTATCACATGTCTTAGTGGAAAGGGTCCAGTGAGGCTTTTCATAAAGTATTGCGATCTGAGCAAAATAATTATGCATTTTTAGTAAAATAAAAAAAGTGGGATTTTTTTTGGTTGCTCTGAAGGTGTGACTGGGTGAGAATTTTTTAATCACTTCTCAAAATACACAGGATGTCTGAAAATAATTTGCAGTGCAGGAATAAAGCAAACTAATATGCACAAAACTGTGCACTTAATTAATAGTAGACAACAGCCCTTTTCTGTTTCTCTCTGTCTGTCTGTTTTGTCTACCTTGTCTGTCCCTCACTTATTTTAACTCCCCCCTCCCCCAGAGAGAGAGACAGAGACAGAGACAGAGACAGAGAGGCAGACAGACAGACAGACAGACAGACAGACAGACAGAGACAGACAGAGACAGACAGAGACAGAGCGAGAGACAAAGAGAGAGACAGAGAGAGACAGAGAGAGACAAAGAGAGACAGAGACAGAGAGAGACAGACAGAGAGAGACAGAGAGGGAGACACAGAGAGATTTTATTTCATTTCATATCATTCTTTTAATTTTTAGGATAATGGAATAATCACCCATGTGCTATTCTACATCTAGTCCCTGTGTGTATGCAGTTTTCTGTTTTTTATCGTCCATTCCCACTGGCACACAATGGCCTACTCTTCCAAAGAGCAGAATGGGTTTTAACATGTGTGCAAGATGTTCTGCGTGCATTCACGCATGGGACATTGGTGTACAGTTTCATCCAAAGGACTTTTGTGGGGAGCAGAGTTGGCACTGATGTTAACTCCAGAGATAAAAATTCTCTTGAAGGACATTCAAACCCAGATCAGCAGATCATAAGCACATCACTCAAACCACCAGGCTATCGTCCGTCCCCGGCCCTATTATATGAGAGAGAGAGAGAGAGAGAGAGAGAGAGAGAGAGAGAGAGAGAGAGAGAGAGAGAGAGAGAGAGAGAGAGAGAGAGAGAGAGAGAGAGAGAGAGAGAGAGAGAAGAGGAGAGAGCACGCATAGAAACAGAAGATATGAATAGGCAATCAGATGAACAAGTATGTAGGGAAAACCTACTACAGAAAACCCTGAAACAAAAAAAAGATCTTGCAGCAGGAGTTCCCAGATACGAAAAGTCCTTTACAACTCTCAAAGATCAGAACATAGGACCCTAACTCTGTTACCAGGGACACTACACTCCTACACCCACCATTCCCACCACACACACACACACACACACACACACACACACACACACACACACACACACACACACACACACACACACACACACACACACACACACACACGATTTCAGGGAAGAAACAGGAAAGAGGAAGAGGATGGAGAAAAAGGAATTGGATCAGTCAGTACCCCTCTCCGTGCCTCCCTTTCAAGAAATATTCTTGTCATGTTTCCATCCCTTATCACGTGAGTCTGGAAGAGATGAGATTTTTTCCCCACAAACTCAGCTGACTAAATAGATGTGAGATACTGGTGAGGGATATCTTTTTTCTAGGCTTTAACACTGGGGTGAATTTAAAATCATGTTCATGGTTAACCTGCCAGTATGTGCAAACATGCATTTGAAGACTTCTACAAAACACCAGTTTTAACATGGAGAGGAAAGTATTGACAGGAGAACTGCAGCAATGTTTGTGTGATTCTCTTGCTCATTTTCTCTTCCTCTCTTTCTCTGCTCCCTATTTCATCCTCTCTCCTATATCTGTGCTTTGTGTACAAATGTTTCAAACATTTAATTGTGCACACATATGCACAAACATACACAATGCACGTGCACACACACACAAATACACACACAGAGAATCAGAGAAAGCCAGAGGGGGAGACAGATACACATAGGTACAGACAAACAGGGATGACAAAACACCAAGAGCATACAAATCTAAAGAACCTCCCAAGATATAGGACAAACAGACAGACAGACAGACAAACAGTCAGGTGAATAGATATGCAGACATGCTCCACAATATAAAAAAGCATCTACTATCCAAGAGCAACTTTTCCCAGTACCCCCAAATTCTACACTGTCCCAAGAGGCTGGCTGGGACCTAGGAATACCTTAACTCTGTTACTGATCCCAGAGCATTTCTCATGTCGCCATCGTGTGGGTTTTTTTTTAGGGGGGTGGGGTCATGGAGGATGGGGTGGTGGGGGGGAGAGGTTGGTAGAAGTAGAGAGAAGAAAAGACAGGAAGGATGAGGGAGAGACTGTAATCAGTCAGTCCCCTTAGGGAGCTCTCCAGCCATGCCTCACATTCCCTATCACATAAGTCTTGTTGAGAAAGCGACCAGAGACATACCTCATGTAGTATCGCAATCTAAGAAAGTATGTGCTGTTAGTAAAATAAAACATGGGTATTTTTCTTGCTCTAAAAGTGTGACTAGGTGGGGCAATTTTAACCACTTTTCAAAACGGGCACGATGTGTACAATAAACAGTTCGCAGAGTTGTAATAAAGCACAAGAATGTACAGAAAACCATGGATTTACAAAGCAGACTGTGACTAAAGCCTTTTTCTGTCTCTATTTTTGTCTGTCTGTTTTTGTCTACCTGGTTTTTTTTCTCTCTCATTTTACCCACCCACTCCTACCCAAGAATAGAGAAGAGAGAGAGAGAGAGAGAGAGAGAGAGAGAGAGAGAGAGAGAGAGAGAGAGAGAGGAGAGAGAGAGAGAGAGAGAGAGAGAGAGAGACGCAGACAGACAGACAGACAGACAGACAGACAGACAGAGACCAGACAGACAGACAGCACAGACAGACAAACAGACAGACACACGACACACAGACAGACAGACAGAGCAAAAGTGGGAGGGGCCTTGACAAAGGCATTAACACTTGAGAGACACAGAGAGAAGACGGCAAAAAGATGACTGCTAGGCAAACCAAAAATACATCCAGCATAATTAGACAAAATAAACAAGACAGACCAAAAAACCAGAGCCCAATAGTGGACAGATTGACAGACAGGTATGCAGACATGATCTTTCACAGCAAAAGAGGCAACTACAACAAACTGAGAACCTCCCTCCCTAGCACCCCATGTCCTGTGCTGCTGCCCTGTGGGACCGAGGAGAAGTGTAACTAGGTTACTGATGCCAGACTGCTCCTTCTGCCTCTCTTTTCCAGCAACTTGGGAGAGGGTGGGTGGGGGGGGGGGGTGAGAGAAGGGAGAAGAGTTCAGGATGACGGAGGGGAGACAATCTGATCAGCCAGCACCCAGAGGAAACCTTCCCGTCATGCCTCACCTTTCCCATCACGTGACTCTCATGGAGAAAAACTCCCGGGAGACATTCCAAGCCTGCCTGACGTCACAAAAGGGAAGAAAATGGGGGCTGCTGGAGAGAAACGATAGTTTTGTTTTTTTCTGAGAGAAAGAAATAGGCACAAATCTGGGTTGAAAAAATCCGGATTACACACAAGAGTGAGCAAAAGTCCATTATGTCAGCAGGTACAAACTCAAACTGTGTCACCATGCAGGCACACACATGTACTGACAGTGGAATGTTGCTGAGCACATAAGGTGTATTTTTGTCACCTGTTTCTGCTCTTTTCTGCTCCGTATCTGTTACTTTATGCACATGCTTCCTCTCTCTGTCTGTCCGTCTCGTGTGTGTGTGTGTGTGTGCTGTTGGTTGTGTGTGTTGTGTGTGTGTCTGTATGTCTATCTGTCTGTCTGTTGTCTGTCTCTCTGTTAGGTTTGAAAAAAATTACTAGTCATAAGTTTAAGTTTGAATTGCATTGTTATGGATAGTTCAACGCTTGTATCGATTCTAAATTAATGCTTTCTGTGTATTGGTTTTCTAGTTTCTTGGCTACAGCTCTAATGTTCACCAAAAGTGAGATTTTGCGTATGAAGGTAACCACAGTCCGACTTCGGGGATGTGTACTGAGTATGTTTGTGTTCCTGTAATCTAATGAATGCTGACATTGATTACCGGATCTTTAATGTGCATACTTGATCTTCTGTATGTGTGAATACACAAAAGAAATGGCAGTACTGGCTGGGGTCAACATTTGAAATACATAACCTGGGAGATAGTAAACAAAAAATCCCCACTCTTAATTCATCCAACGCTGTCGAGATTCAAAACCCCGTCTTTAGGACCTGCGGGATTGAAGTCGAACAGTCTTGACCTCTGGGCTATAGCGCCCGTGATAGCATATCTGCATTGTAAGCATGTTTTTCTTTTTTTATTTCTTTTGCTATCCATTGTGTTATGATTTTTGCCGCGAAGCATTTTTCACACGCCCACATCTACAAGCATTGTTTTTGTCAAATTTCATGTACCCCTTGGATGCTTTTTTTTTTTTTTGAATAAAATCTTGAAATCTGTACTTCATTTTGAACAACAGACCCATCACCTTAATCAACCCTCTCTCTCTGTAGCTCACCTTGCACGACGAGGTAGACTGTCTTGACTTTAACTGGCACGGTGTTGATCTGGCAGTTGTAGAGGCCCTGGTCCGAGTACTTCACCTTGCGTATGTGCAGGTTCCAGTCCTTGGTGAAGGGTCTCTCGATGGACAGCCGCGAGTCGTCGATGATGCGCGGTCCTCATAGGCCAGCAGTGTGGAGTACATGTCCGTCCACACCACCTGTAGGCAGCATAACCATAGCTTGAATACACTTATGGAGATGGGGTGATGATGATATGCTTCAGTCATGTGATCTTATGATATGTGCGCTCCACCACAAAATGAGTCGCTTAGTACCTAATCCACTTTTCCGCTAGGATCCATTAAAGGCAGGTGGGGGTCAAGTTGGCAATTTTGAAAATTTTCATTGATTATAAAGCTGTAGCCATTATTCTACCTTGTAGTAAAATACCCAAGTCATAATTTTGAATCCTTTTGCTTTTAAACGTGTTTTTTAAATGCCCAAGCCCTCATTCTGACCATTTATTACGATGCTAAACTTGTCCATTTTTCGTTTTGTCATTTCCTGTCAGTCTATCAGTTCAACTGGTTATAACTTTTCATAGAATTGTCCGATTTTTAATCTGTTTTTTTTATTCTATAGCCATTTCATTGCAAATTAATAGAATGTCAGTAACGAGAATTGACCTCTTGTGCGATTTGTCGATTCTTTTTATGTGGTGGGAGCGTCACAATTATGTTGTACAACATGATGAAGGTATGGTGGATTTTGGAGGGGATGATATTCCCTCGTGCTCAGTCATGTGGTCCTATGATATCTGTTGTACAACAATGATGAGGATAGTGATAATAAACTTAGTCGCGTGGTTGTATGATACTTTTTTATTTCTACAATAAATAAGACAATGACCGTGAAGATTATGAAAACCCTTTCTGTGTTATTGGAAATAATTCTGCAAAATGATCGAAAATGTTCAGTCATGTGGTCTTACGATATCTGTTCTTACAACAGTGATGAGATTAGTGATGATGTACTTCAGCTATGGGGTCATAATTATGATGTGGTGTACAACAATAATGAGGATAATGATGATAAATTTCAGTAATGTGGTCATAGGATTCTGTTCTAAAACAATGTTGAAGACAATAATGATAGACTTTAGACACGTGGTCGTATGATAGCTGCTGTAGACAATGATGAAGATAATGGTGATAAATTCCAGTCATGTAGTCATATCATATCTGCTCAAGTAAAAACGGTCGCATACACAAAAATATCACAGTTGGTGAACTTCGGAGCTCTACCCGAGGAACAAAAAGATCATCATCACCATCACCATCACATCATCATCATCATCATCATCATCACACCATCATCATCACACCATCACATCATCACATTCCACATCATCCACATACCACCACCATTTCCCTCCCATCACTCTCTCCCTCCCATCATCACCATTCACATAAATCAACTATTTTCTTCATCACACCAACCAATCTTCAACCACCAACGTCAGCCAACGTTCAGACTCCCAGAAGTCCCTCACTACACACCACCATCTCATCATCATCATCATCATCATCATCTCATCGTCATCATCATCATCATCATCATCATCATCATCATCATCATCATTCATTAGCTTTGTCTGTTGTAATCGGGGACGGGAATAGCTAAGCGGTCAGAACTCTGCTTTCCCCAAGTCAAGTTAAGCAGCGTCGAGCGTGGTTACCAGTGGAAGGTGACCTTTGCGCGCCTTGGCTACAGTACATTTCCCCCAGTTCACCCAGCTGTAAATGGGTCCTGCCTCTTTAGGGTGCAGGGAAGGTAATGCAGCGAGGGAGAGGAGATGGGCGCGCCCTCAACATGCTGGCCCTTAGAGAAGCTGAGGTTTCTGATGCCTGGCTCCCCTACGACCACACAGGTTATGGGACATCTTTACCTTTTTTCCTGTTGTAATTACTCATTCCCTATAAAGACATATATATGCTGACATCAGGAAACGTGGCTAATTTCTTCTGAAAATACGGTACATAAAACCACAAAAATACATACAGTTTGTCAAAAGCAGTAATAGTTTTCAAAAGTGTATCAAATGATAATAACATAAGGTAATACATGTGTAAAGGGAAAAGACCCTGCTTTTCAGGGATGAAATCAGCCATCTACATTCATCATTCTGTATGCATATTGAACGATTTCTCTGTGTGTGTATGTGTGTGTGTGTGTGTGTGTGTAGGAGAGAGAGAGAGAGAGGAGAGAGAGAGAGAGAGAGAGAGAGAGAGAGAGAGAGAGGAGAGAGAGAGAGAGAGAGAAGAGAGAGAGAGAGAGAGAGAGAGAGAGAGAGAAGAGAGAGAGAGAGAGACAGAGAACAGACAGAAGACAGACAGACAGACAGACAGACAGAAGACAGAAGACAGACAGACAGACAGACAGACAGACAGACAGACAGACAGACAGACAGACAGACAGACACAGACAAAATACATAGACAGACGCAGAGACAGAGAAGGGCAAACAGAGAGAAAGAGAAAGAGATATAAAACACTGACAGACACAGAGAAAGACCTTGACACATCCACAAAAAACACCTTCAAAAAACACTTTTTTGTTGTTGTTCATTTCCATGAAGAAACAGAAAGAAGGAAAAGAACAAAGGCAAAACCTGAACAGCCAACAAAAGGTGTGGAAGGCAATATGCCATTTACACAACCACCTAGGCAGCGGCTAGAGGCAATTACAGCGCAAGTTGTCAGGATAGGCTGCAAATGACTCCATAAGCTGCAAATGTCTTTTCACCGTGGCCGCAGACAGCAATGCAAAAACGAAACAAACTAAAACAAATCACCAGCAAAAAAGAGACAGAAACAGACACTGGAAATGGTGACCATTACGTCACTGGTAACCTTGAATCTTCTGAATTTATGGGTCACACACAAACGAGAAAAAAAAACAGCCTACAGCTTTTCTGCTTGTTTGTTTGTTTGTTGTCTGCGCTGTCTGTTTCCATTTTTGTTTTGATGAGAGAGAGAGAAGGACAGAGACAGAGACAGACAGACAGACAGGACAGACAGACAGAGACAGACAGGCAGACAGATATCAGGAGCAGACAACAGACAGACAACAGTAAAAGAGATCAAAGGACAGACTAACTGACAGTGTGATCTTTATCAGGTAGACCATGTGTGTCCGTGGTATAGAGATAACGCACCTGCCCAGATTGCGAAAAATCCGGGTTCGATCGTCGTTAGTGACCAAACTTTTCCCTCATCCACCAGACCGTGAGTGAGGGTCCAGATGAAATGAAAAACCGGGGTCCCATGTGTGATATGCATTCAACTCACGTAAACGAATACACGGCAACGACAGCGTTGTCCCTGGCCAAATGTTGCAGAGAAAAGCCATTGTGATAGATACACAGGAAAAGAAAAAGAAAATGGTGGTCGCTGCTCTTGTGGCGAGGAGGTCTGCCCGGGAGAACAGCCCGAATTTCATACAGCGAAATCTGGTGTGAACTGAAAGTGGCACGTTAGTAGTGATAATCCATCCTAGGGTGATACCTAGCTTGAAAGTACTAGGGGGGGTAAATACATTTTTCTTTTTTTTCAGAAATAACTTTGCACTAACATTGAAATGTTTGTACACATCAGACTTATGAACTGAAACTTAAGTGAACTGTGTCAACATGTTTGCAAAAGAAGTTTATAATATCTTAACATAACTCTAGCATCTTTTCTGTTAATACTTGTGGAACTTATTCACCTGGACTGGTCAAGGCTATTCTACAGGGAACAGTACAAAGAGGGAGATGAAGAAGCAGACACAGAAAACGACGTGAGACATCATACAGTGGACTGAGGCCTTGAGCGGAATGACTGACTTGCTACGGAAAGCTGAACAGCGCAAGGTTGGAGGAAGCTGGTTGCAAAATTTTCATTAGTGTCTCAACTGTCTAAGCAGACTTCAGGATAGGTGAAGGAGAAGGAGGTGAAGAAGAAATTTATTTCCGAAAAATACCCACAGATCATAGGTGATAAAATTATTCAAGGGAAGGAACTGCAAAAGATTGTGATCTTTGTTTTACATCCCTACTCCCAGAACATTTCTGTTTTAAATGTCCCCTCAGCTTACATGGTATTATTGTAAGGATCCAAATAAAGTTTGCTTCTTTAAGAATGTTTACTTCCTAAAGAATGCCTAAGTACAACTATCGTCTGTTTTATCGAATCACTCAACACGCCCCTTATCATATTTCCACATTTGAAAGCAACATGACAGCAGACTTTATATAACTAGCAAACTAGAGAAAAAAAAAAAAATCTGTTATTTCAGACTATGACCGTGGACACCGCACCCTACAAGATAATGTACATTGAAGCAATTGTGCTCAGGCACCTTCAGATATATTATTCATGTTACAGGTTATATTAAAGCAATTCTAACCAGTAACGTTAAGCTACGTCTTCCATGTTTTTGCCAGTTCCCACACTTCTGAATGATATAAAAACGAACTTCCAAAAAGTTGCAGAAAATCATTGCACACATCCGGTACATTTCCTGTTGCGTTTACTCTGCTCACACACCATTTCAATCCAGTTATCCGACAAAAAAAGTAACAACCAAAAAAAAACAAAAAACCCAACAACATCAAAACTACTCAAATAAGAAGAGCTCACAAATCTAATAAACGCAGTTTAGCAAATTCCCAAGACACCATTCTTACAGATAAAAAGGACAGCAGAAACAGAAGATGGAGGACTTTTTTAAGTGGCAGAAGAGATTATCTCCTGACAACAGACGACACACCACTCAGAAGAGGAGAGAAGAGGAGAGAGATAGAGAAGAGAGAGAGAGAGGAGAGAGAGAGAGAGAGAAGAGAAGAGAGAGAGAGAGCAGAGACAGACGACGACAGACAAGACAGACAGACAGACAGGACAGACAGACAGAAGACAGACAGAGAGAGAGAGACAGACAGACAGACAGACAGACAGACAGACAGAAGCAGACAGACAGACAGAGAGACAGACAGACAGACAGACAGACAGACAGACAGAGAGACAGACAGACAGATGTCAGCGACAGACAGAGAGACAGACAGTAGAGGTACAGCTACGTCTGCGAGAGGACAGTGCTACAACAGGCTTTTTCAATAATTTTTGGCTAATCACTTTTTCTTCTGCTTCTTTCTTTCATTTTCTTACTTTTTTCATATTTTTTGCTATCATCTTTTTTCTTTCTTTCTTTCTTTCTTCCCGTCTGCATTTCCTACTAAACTTTTTGTTAGCTTACAGAGCTGATCTGATGTGTCTTTGCGTCCTAGTTTCATTTCTCATGATGGGGATTTAGTTTTAGAGACTGCACAAAAAACATGAAGGAACTAAAGCAACAAAAACTTTCTTGCTAAACACAATAATGTTTTCCAGGCTTTTTTTTGCAATCCTGTTGAGTTTTTCTAGCTCTCTCCCATTTTCTCCATGTTGTTGTCTGTTTTATGTTTTTCTTAGATGTAACTAAAATCTATGGTATGTCTGTCAATGAGCTGCGAATATTTACGTACAAGTCAGTCTCTTAATAATTTTTGCTCTGTTTTGTCAGTGTTTGTTTGTGTGTGTTTGTGTTGTGTTGTGTGTGTGTGTGTGTGTGTGTGTGTGTGTGTGTGTGTGTGTGTGTGTGTGTGTGTGTGTGTGTGTGTGTGGTGTGTGTGTGTGTGTGTGTGCGTGTGTGTGTGCACGCACCTGCAACACACTAGTATTCTGTTGTTTACAACTGCACACAAAACAGCGCAGCAAATAAAAAGAAAGTACAAGCTATGAGGCTGTGCTCTTAACATAGGCAGGGCAATACTCTCTAAGCTCGCTAGGCGCCAACGACAGCTTAGTCGAGGAGCAAGATTGAGTAAGACACCCATCCGTGATGGCGCCCACCACAGCGTCTCTCCAACAACCTTCTCCCATAGACCTCAACCCCCAACGGCTTGACACAAACTCACCTGCAGGCACAGAAGTACATGTGAAAAATGCCAACACTTTTGTCCCTGTAAGACCAGAGAAACTAGGGGCACTGAATCAAAGGCAATTTTCTTTTAGTGCACAAGGATCATTGATGATGAGGATGACTAAATGATACTGGAATGAAAGTGTATGTGCTTTGAGTCTACTTGGCCGGGCTACACTCTATGCTTCCTTTCCTATATATCCCGGCATCAACCAGGCCTGAGAGATACCGACACCTGAAAAGTACTAATCAGACGTAATGTGCAACAAATCTCAAAGTCACATTCATAAAGTAGATCAAGCTCGACTGTGTGGTATCAGTTTTTTCTAATGAATCCATAGCAAACTCAGAATAGGAATTGGTCAAAATCCAAACAGCTCCCCTCAGATTTATGGCCAGACTTAGGACAGATTTCAGGCACAGAAATCTGCTGTGACATAAAGTGGTATAAATAATGGGATTCGAACACGCAACCTGTCAGCCCCTAACCCAAGGTGTAAACCAATGTTCCATGGTGGCTGATATTGTCTGAGACTTTTGAAAGAGTGTGTTGAATATCAAACCCTAGCGATGAAAATCCCAGCAAACTTCGTTTCAGCACCAGCTATTAATCATCGAAGTAATTGTAGCTGTATAGGGCTACAGTTGCTAGTCATAGAGCTCGATAAGAGCATGTTGATATAATGATATATAATAATGGTGTGAAAGAAGAAGACGAAGAAGAGACGAAGACGACGAAGACGAAGAAGAAGAAGAAGAAGAAGAAGAAGAAGAAGAAGAAGAAGAAGAAGAAGAAGAAAGACGAAGAGAAGAAGAGACGACAACGAGGAAGACAAGAGAAGAAGAGAGAGAAGAAGAAGAAGAAGAAGAAGAAGAAGAAGAAGAAGAAGAAGAAGAAAGAAAGAAAAAAAAACAACAAAAACAACAACAACACAACAACACAACAACAACACAACAACAAGAACGATATGAAAAAAGGAGGAAAAGAAGGTAATACAAATTTTATAGCACAGCATCTTTTAATACATACACATCAACACACTTCATTCAAATCATTTACGTGCATGTGTACATTCATAAATAAGACGGCTTTTGAATTCACCCCCCACACACACACACACACAACACATACATACATACATACATACATACATACATACATACATACATACATACATACATACATACATACATACACTACATACATACAATACACACCACACACACACACACACACACACACACACACACACACACACACACACACACACACACACACACACACACACACACACACAAAACCACACACACACACACACACAACACACACACACACACACACAACACACACACACACACACACACACACACACACACACAAAAACACACACGCACGCACGCACGCGCGCCGCCACGCCACACACACACACACACACACACACACACACACACACACACACACACACAAGCTTCAAAAGAGTTTAAGCATATTCATCGCAGTAGGACCATTGAGTTTTGTAAACACCAAGAAAGGCAACTCTCCAGACAATACAAGGAGAGATTACTCCTCTCCTCTGAGAAGATCAGGAGAAATTACTCTTCGGACAACAAGTGACAGATCCACCCAAAGGGAGAGTATCCAAAAGGCCTGGCATTGTCCAACAGGAGGCAGGCTAATATATAATAATGTCCAGACTAATGGTCCACATGCATCTTCCATTTGTTTGTATTGTGTGTTTTGTTTCACTTTCTCCCGTTTGTGCTTTGTCTTAAAATGTCATACCTGTTAAGACTGATCTTGATGCTGGTTCGTCTTCGAGCTTCAATCCTCCTCACTGTTATTTTGACTTTTTTTTTACACAATGCATTTAAAGGAACAAGAATGATATAGACTTAACTATTACGTGTTGAAAAGAACTAGGTTTCTCTAATCCCTTTGCTTTCCTTTTGAAAGAACGTTCACAATTTCAACTACTTAGGCACTGTAAAAGATAGTAATGGTTCCCGTTTTCAAGACGATCATGGTTAGGTCGGTACAGCCGCTAAAAAGATGATTGAGTTAATCCACATTTGGAAAAACAGAGGCATACCTAAATATCACATAATTCGAATTGTCAAAGACCAATCTGGCCTGCATCAGAATCCTGAACACTACCAAAATTGGAAAGAGTGAAAAAATAAACGCAACCAAACTGTGGTTCTGTAGGCGATTATGGGATCAAATAGTCAAGCAGGAGAAGGCATTCTTGATGAATTTACTGTGCAAAGACAAATGTTGGCTGAACTTGAGAAGCGCAGGCGTGAGATACTGATGGTCATGCAAACAGAAATACACAGAAAAATCTAACAACGGCAGTTCTCTAGGGTAAAGCTATGTGTGCAGAAGGAAAAGAGGCAGACTACCAACACCCTACATTGCCAACACACCGAGGTCAGTGGTCTGGGAGGGCTACAGGAGATTGTAAAACTCATCAGAGACAGAGAAAGATGGCGAACCCCGATGGCATTGCGTGGAGCCCCTACCGTCGACAGCGGCGATGGAGACAGGCGAATTGAGTTGAGTTCCTTTTAATTTCACTCCTTTCTCTTGAGAGAGAGGGGAGAGAGAGAGGGAGAGAGGGGAGAGAGAGAGAGAGAGAGAGAGAGAGAGAGAGAGAGGGAGAGAGAGAAGAGAAGACGAGGAGAGACAGAGAGACGAGAAGAAGAGAGAGAGAAGAAGAGAGACAGACGAGACAGACAGACGGGACAGACAGACAGACAGACAGACAGACAGACAGACAGACAGACAGAACAGAGACAGAGACAGGAGAAGAGAGAGACAGAGAGAGACAGAGAGAGACAGAGAGAGAGACACACTGAGAGAGAGAAAGAGAGAGAGAGAGAGACAGAGAGAGAGTGAGTGTGTGTGTGTGTGTGTGTGTGTGTGTGTGTGTGTGTGTGTGTGTGTGTGTGTGTGTGTGTGTGTGTGTGTGTGTGTGTGTGTGTGTGTGTGCCTGTCCACTTGCAACTTAAAAACAACTGGTTATGTGCAAAATTGTTCACTTCGGAGAGCACATAGAAAACAGCAAACTGCATAGCTACGGAGAAGTGATACAAACAACATCATACGGAACGCTATTTATTCAGTAATGCATTCGTTTTATCCTTGGATTGAATAGCTATAAATAGTACAATGATTTACGCTATCAAATTATTAAAGAATACAGAGTGTGTGCAGGATCCAGGGAAAAACTATCAAAATGCCGTCATTTGAAAACCTAGTTTCTAAACTGTAGGCAGGGAGATGGATGTTTCACCAAGAACCCGAAGACCTTTTTTCTCTATGGTTAATAATCAGTGAAAAATATTATCACATGCCGATGTCTTGGGAACAGTTGCACCAGCCTCTTCAAAAGACTTGTGATCCTGGTAAAGTGACGTCACTGTCAAATCTGGAAAAATGGACGCTATAGCCGAGTGGGTATAAGACCATTTGACTCCAATCCCATGGGTCATTAAGTCGTGGTTCTAATCTTGGCAGCATCTGGTGTATGAAGGCTGGGGACTTTTACCATCCTCTAGGTCAACTTTAAGAGCAGAACTGCCGTTAGTGTCCTTAATGTTTTGTCTACGAGTGAGGAGTGTGATACACATGTACAAGATCAAATATGCACGTTAAAGGTCCTGTAGATCATGTCAGTATTCGTTCAGTTATGGAAACACGAACATACCCAGCATATATCACCAAAGTCGAACTGCAGCTACCTTTATGGTGGGCAAAAAACGGCCACATACGCAGAATCTCACCTTTTGTGAACCTCAGAGCTCTAGCCAAGGAACGCAAAAATCTGACCAAAAACTCTATTCCCGGCCAGCCATCTTTCGATCATTCCATTCTGAGCAGTGCCAAAGTGCGGGAGGTACAAGAACTGTTAACAGATGGTGACAGATCGCAGTAGAAGCATACCGAACGTAATATAAAACGTCATAACTCTTAGTCTCCCACACAGTGAGTCTTTCACAGCCGACACATTTGTTGTGTCTTTCTGGTGTGGCAGGAGAGAGAACTTTCCTGACAACAAAACACAATGTCAGTCAAAGGGAAATAATTCGTAAGAGCGGGTTATCTCCACCAGGGGGCAGGCTAAGCTGTCAGGACTAATGGGCCACTTGTGTCCCCTGCTTTCACAGTTTGCTTGTTTGCTGGTTTGTTTTGTTTGTTTGTTTTTAATATTGTTTTACATTTATTTCAGGGTGGTTTCTTTGTTGCAGCAAATATTTGATTTTTTTTCTTTTAAAAGGGTTTACTTTGCTCTACGGATATTTTTTTTATGTTACAAGGAGTTTGCTGTTATTTCTCTCATTATTTCTTCTTGTTATTTTCCCATCTCTCCATTTCGTTGTTTTTCTTTGTTTTAGTTAGACTAATTGTTTTCTTTTTTTCCTCTTGATGAGTAATTTCTATGTGGAGGTTACTAAATACAATAGTTTTAAAGGAGAAATATTGAGCATATCACAGCTGAATGTTAAACGTCACCTCTGATTTATTCGTGATCTCTCTCTCTTCTCTCTCTCTCTCTCTCTCTCTCTCTCTCTCTCTCTCTCTCTCTCTCCTCTCTCTCTCTCTCTCTCTCTCTCTCTCTCTCCCTCTCTCTCTCTCTTTCTTCCCTCTCTCCCTACCCCCCCTTTTATCTTCTTCTTCTTGTTCTTCTTTGTCTTCTTGTTCTTCTGTTCTTCTTCTCCTTCTTCTTCTTCTTCTTCTCTTCTTCTTCTTCTGTTCTTCTTCTTCTTCTTGTTCTTCTTGTTCTTCTTGTTCTTCTTGTTCTTGTTCTTCTTCTTCTTCTTCTTCTTCTTCTTCTTTTCTTTCTCTTTATCGATGTCTTTCTCTTCTGGTTGTCAGACATAATAAAAGGTAACGTGTTGCGATAAAGGGTTAAACTATCTTAAAAACGTCACGTTCGCTTGCGCAATACACCCACAGACAGAAACAGTAACAAAGAGAACATGCTTTGAAAAAATCTGACCTAGACCATAAACTTGAATTTTTTTGGTCAGCTTTTTGAGAAGCAGTTCCACGCAACGAAAGTGATAGGTATACAACACATGGGCAGGCTCCTAAAGAAAAGCAAATCCTTGTTCTATCAGCAGTCCGGCAATGTACTGTACACGTTGCAATATATACTGCAGCAACTGTGTCATATAACTCAGCCAAGTTATATCTTTATTCTTTATTTTTGTTCTGATTTTTGTTTCAGAGAAGTATTTATGCGCATAGCACACTGCTTATACTGTAGGCCATATCTGGCTAAGATATCCGCATGTTTAGTCTAGAAAAAAAAGAAGTTAAGTCTCAGTGTTGTAGATAATTTGGATGCATGCATGGGTACATCTGTGTTTACGCATTCGCTAAACACGGACATGAACTACGTATCTGTAACAGTAAATGGTAGTCTGTTATGCGAACGAACACTTATAGGAGAAATATGACAATATTATAAAAACCAGCATTCACACAGATGTGTTTTAGACACCATCCCTGAGAAAAATCGGGGAGTTGGAGTCCCCAGGGCGGCTCGCGGTATATATATATATATATATATATATATATATATATATATATATTATATATAATATATATATATATATATATGATAGGTAGGCACTGCACTTGTGGCGACACGCTCTCCCCGGGGAGAGCAGCCCGAATCTCAGGCAGAGAAATCTGCTGTGACATAAAGTGGTATAAAATAAAATAAAAAACTGATAATAATCTTAAAGGCTGAATGCATTGGAAGAACGGTACACAAGCTGCTGTCCACAATGTCACAAACCCTGACTCCTGTCCTGCTTCTGACCTGAAGACACAGCCTATTGACCATTGAAGTTTAACACTGAAATTCAAATCCTCTGTCGATGTAACCACTGCCTAAGGTAAGTCAGAATTTGGAAAATCCAATACAGCTTTATACGATGCCACCCATCTTTCATTTCAACCGTCCTGATCAGACCATGGTAAACAGCAGCCTCTCCCAGATCTGTCCTGTACACAATGCTCAACAAGAGTGGAACGAACGCAAATCTAATCAATGTCGATTAAAAATCCCATGGCTGCCAAACATTCACAGCTGAAAGGATTTCGGGCGTTTATTGACGGCGAGAAGGGGGCTTTTTTAAGAACAGGGGAGATTATTCTTCTGGCAATAAACGGCAGATGTGCCAAAAGGGAGAGCATTCATAGGCTCGGCAGAGTTCTTCAGGGAACAGGTGATGTTTCTTACGGCAGTAATGGGCCATTTGTGTCTCCCTCATTGCTTCCGCTGGACGCCATTTTCCTGACAGGGGCTTGTTCACCCATGTCTTCGTGTTCTCCTCACTTCCCCCTTACAATCTCCACTTGCTCTTCCTTTTCCCTAACCTTTTTGGTACATCTAGTTGGGAGAGGGTGGTCGTTCTACCTGTATGCCCCTTGATGTATGTTTTATTCACGGTATTTTCTAAAGGTCAGATACATTAACACTAACTTTTTAAAATGAAATGAAACGTTTATTGAAGCAGCCATGGCCATTTAAAGGGAAATACAAAAAACACATCAAAATATGATGGACATATGATAGCATTATGTTACAAGATGCTTCTCCTTTCAAATGCTTTCTATAGTTGCTTTACAATATACTCATTCATCGAAGTTGTTTTACAATGTACTCATTCGTCGGAGCTAACAACAACACTAACCTGAATAGACATATCTCTACAGTATGCTGTCTCGGATACTTCTTAATCCTGGGCAAAACAGACTTTCTCTTCTACTAAACTTTTACAAACTGGTAAAGGAAGATTTGCTGCAAGTTCCTGTTATAGCACAATTATATGCACGGATATGCGAAATACCAAATCTAACACGCGTCATTATATGCTTTAATGTCTATCAATATGCGTTGACTTATATGTTGGCACACAATTTATATGGCTGAAAATTCTACAACTGTATAATCTTTCTCTTACCTACCGAAATCTAGATAATACATATTACTGATAGCTTGCTAGTAAGCCTCTCTCTCTTCTCTCTCTCTCTTCTCTCTCTCTCTCTCTCTCTCTCTCTCTCTCTCTCTCTCTCTCTCTCTCTCTCTCTCTCTCTCTCTTCCCCTCGTGGTCAGAACATTGCGCTCGCAATTTGACGACCCGGGTTTGACTCCCTGTCGAGTAGATTTCTCTCCAGGAGTTAACATCAGTGCTGATTCCACTCTCCCCAAAAGTCTTTCGGATGAGACTATAAACCGAACCCCGTGTGCGAATGCACACATAACATCTTGCACGCACGTTAAATTTGTTCCTGTTTTCGTGAGGGTAGGCCATTGTGTGCCGGTGGGAATAGATGACAAGATTTACAAAACTACATACACACGGGGGCTGATGTAAAAAGCACATGAGTGATTATTCCATTACCTCGATATAAAAGAAGAATAAATAAATAAATCTCTCTCGCTCTCCACATTATGGACACAGCAAACATGTGGAGTTGTGTGAAAAATAGCGGAACATGTCCCAGCTTAAGAGAAGCAATCCTGTGTGTTCAGACTGTAACTGCTGGACAGCATCAGATCAGCTAAATATGAACTTCGACCTCCGATTCAAAACACACTTTCGTGGGGGGGGGGGGGGGGAGGAGGATGGATAGCCCAGGGGCTAAAGTGTTGCGCCCGTGAAGCCAATGAAAATAAACCACAAGAGCATATCTGATGATAATGTAAAAGGTATAGGTGCTCTCATAACCTATGTGGCCATTAGGGATACGAGTTGTCTTCTCTTATGCCAGCATCTTGAGGGTGGCGTCCATTTCCTCTCCCTCGCTATTTTACATTTCTTGTTCCTAAAGAGAGCAGGTACTCATTCGCAGCTGGATGAACTGGGCGACTGTACTGAAGCCAAGGCGCACGAACTGTCACCCATCCCCAGGGCAACCACCCTTAAAGCTGCTTAACCTTAGCATGGGGAAAGCGAGTGCTGTGACCACTGAGCTATGTAGTTTGAATAAAAAACAAAACAAGGATGCTTCTGCAGCTGAAAAGGTTTCGTCGAGAAGATGAACTTCTCTTAAAGTATCACGACGCATAATTTACTAGACAACATCAGATGAGGTTTACTTGACGTCTCTGCGAACATCAGGAAAATCGCTTCCCTGACAACAAGTGACAATTCCACCCAAAGGACGAATACTGAAGGGACCCAGTATTTCCACCACAGGGCAGGCTGATATGTTCTGTCCTATGGCCACTCGCGTCCTGCACTGTTTGTAGTTTCTATTACCACGAATGGCATTTCTGTTCAGGCTGATCTTACAGATGATTCCTTTCCTAACACCATTTCTCGAACTGTCTCCTTGGTGAAGGAATTATTCAACACGCCATTCATTTCACAAAGCAAGAGGGATATGGACATCATAGCTGACTGTGAGAAAAACTGACAGTTTCTCTCAATTTCTCCGGGGAGCCCCCTCTCTGTCTCTTTCTCTCTCTCTGTTTTTCTCTCTCTGCGAGCGCGTGCGTGCGTACGAGTGTGTGTGTGTGTGTGTGTGTGTGTGTGTTGTGTGTGTGTGTGTGTGTGTGTGTGTGTGTGCGTGCGTGCGTACGTGTGTGTGTGTGTGCGTGCGTGCGTGCGCGCACTTCCTGGTATGATTTTATCTTATCCCTATATCATTCACAAAAAATGAACAAGATCCCCTCTCCGCTGGCTTGTTTTATGCTCACGTCACACGTACGGCACAGTTCCCTTGCTAGGACCATCGTGCAGGGGATACCTTAGGGAGGAAGACATAGAGGTACAGAGAAAGTTGAACAAAGAACACTAAAGAACGTACTGCCACATGTCATGGCCAGGCTACAGCAAAAGACAGAAGAGAGATCAGCCTGGAGAAAAATAAACTATCCAGGTCCACCAACGCGTGCCCCCTGACCTCACGCGGACCATCCAGATCAAAGGACTGCTGATGACAATGGTGAAAGCATGCTTACTGTCAAAAATACCAGAAGACTTCATTTAGCACCAGCCATCTATCAACGTGTCCATCCTGATGAGGTGGCGGGAAACCAACCCACTACTTCAGGACTGTCCAAACCTTACCAAAACACGAGTTAATCTAAGAAAAAAAGGTCTGTAAAAATTGTAAGATCACAACATTTATTTCTATATAGGTTAAAGTGTTGCATGGGCATGGTGACAGAACAGTTGGTTTTTAGTTTAAATCAATATTCATTCAGAAAGAAGCGTACCCTTTATGAAAATGATGCTAAGAGCAAAAAAAACAAGCAAATGAAATTACTTGTAACGTCCCTAATACAAAAAATATTAAACAATAGAAGAAGGCGTGTGTCAATTTGACAACATGACAGGCTTTTTATTAAGTCCCGGCTGCAACAAATCATATTACCACCTTTCCCAATTTAGCTGCAGCTACATTTTGGAAGGAAACTTATAATTGTTTTTAAAAGTTAACACACAAATTAAGCAAGACCAATCAAGCCAAATATGATACACTACAAAAAATGTAACAAAAATAAACACCTTGAAGATAAATAATAAATAATAAAATTATTAGAGAGAGAGAGAGAAAGAGAGAGAGGGGAAGGGAGACGTAGGTGGCGATTCTTCTATTCAAACATGAACTGTCCCTATACAGGAGAAAATATGAACCAATGTCCCTAGATCTATATCCTCAACCTTTGTGTAAACTGGGCCATCAGACTTACAAGCACAAGACAAACTAGAGCGTTATAAACAAGCATGTACACTTGAAAACAATGTTACACGATAGTTAATCCAAACATGGTTAGAAGTATCCACATGCCAGTGTTAAAACAATCGTCTATACTTGGAAACGACGTAATAACACAGTAAATCTCCACATAATTTGAAATGTCAGTACATCAGTAGCTGATTGCTTTCCAAAGCATCTTTTTTTATCAGCATGCACGAAATATGACTTTCCTGACCAAAAGTAAACTGTTCCTCCAAAGGGAGAGCATCCATTAGCACTGACAAGCTCCACCAGGGGGCTGGCTAATGTGTCAGGACTAATGGGCCACTGATGTCCTGCGCTTGGCTTTTCTTTTGTTTGCTTTTGTTCCACAATTTTTGTGCGCTTTCACATTTTTGCATGCTTTGTTTTTGCCTTTAGTTTGGGGTTTTGTTGGGGTTTCCTTTTTTTTTTTTTTACCATGGATGCCTTTTACTGAAATTTATAGGCTTCTCTTTCATTTGCTCTGCATTTTCTTTCTTCTTCTCATGCCGTCTCCGTTCCCTTTCCCTTCCTTTCTTTCAGGGCAGAAGTTGAGGATCTCTAGCCTTATTTTCCTGAACGATCATTTCGTTGTGAAGATCGTCTAAAAGCCCAGTAATTTTTAAAAAGCAAAAAATAACGAAGATGTCACAGGGAATGTAAAATATTATGACCGATTTATTCTTTTCCGTTCCCCCCCCACACCTATTTCTCTCTCTCTTTGAACGTCTGTCTCTCTGTCAGTCTTTACAACATGTCTCACACACACACACACACACACACACACCACACACACACACCACACACACACACCACACACACACACACACACACCACAACACGAGTTCATACGAAAAACAAACAAAAAAACAGTTAGCCATAAAGTGAATAACAATTATTGTTTAGAACAATGAAATTTGTCACTAGTCACTTCTTTAAAAATGTTATTCGCATCTACAAAGCAAACTTTTAGGAAAAAGAATGTTTTCAGAGGGCCAGATAGGTGGTGTTCTGCGAATGTTCGCTCAGAAGTGTTACCCCTGACACCACCGAAGTGACCCAGCAGCATTGCAGGGTCCTTCTGGCTTATGATCCCACGGCAGCCTAACACTGATGGGCTCCCAGTGGAATTCGGACCCTGATGATGCGATATGACAAATCTGGCTATAGCTGGGGCAGAGAGATTGAAATGAACGGTGTAGGAACAGCAGGACAGGAAATCACAAAAGAAAAGGCTGCAGAAAAAAATTATAATTCATGAAGCTGTTGAAAGATCTGTTCTTGTAAAGTATAAGAGTGAATACTTCTCTTTCTTGTTAAACGGTCAGAACAATTATTACTGTCTATCATAGGAGAGAGAAACTGTGTTGCACTGCCGTTAAGCACCTGACAAGTCAGGCCCAGTGCATCCGACTTCGGCGTGCTGTGAATACTGTATCAGTGAATGGTATAGTACTGAACATTACCCCCCTCCCCCAAAAATTTGTAAATGTTGCAAATAGTTGTGTAGAACCAATAAAGCGCGATATTGGATACTTTCACGACTCCTAGATCACCTGTATATCCCTAAAGCTTGTTATTCAGTCCAACCTGTTCCTACTTATTTATTCCAAAAGGTCGGCTATGATACATTTACTGAAATTAAGCCGAGCCAGCGCCTAAAAATTGGACTACTTTCAGGACTGTACGGGGAAGCAGAACGTGGTGTTTTGTTTTTTTTTTCACAGCAAGAGGAGAGCTTTTTTATGTGGCAGGGGAGATTACCCCCGTGACAACACATGACAAGTTCAACGAAAAAGGGAGAGCATCGTTAAGAGGCGGGAGGGGGAGAAGGCTTACATGTCGGCATTGCTGGGTCAACTGTGCCGTCCATTTTTTTTGGTTTCTTTTCTTTTTCATGTAGGCACTTAAAATTTCTTCGAGACAGTTCAGTTTTTCCTCCTCATTTTTCTCTTTCCCATCTCTAGTATTCCTATCATTTTTTGTGTGTGTTTTATTCTCTTTTTAAAGGGGTTAATCTTGATGATATAATCTTTTTTTTAGAAGCATCTGGTCTATTTTTGCTGTCCTTTCTTTGACCAGCATGATCTATTTATAAGAAACATACGTGTGTGTGTGTGTGTGTGTGTGAGAGAGAGAGAGAGAGAGAGAGAGAGAGAGAGAGAGAGAGAGGAGAGAGAGAGAGAGAGAGAGAGGAGAGAGAGAGAGAGAGAGAGAGAGAGAGAGAGAGAGAGAGAGAGAGAGAGAGAGAGAGAGAGAATGAATGAATGAATGAATGAATAATCTTTATTTTTCAAGGGTTACAGAGTAAGCATTACATACTTTTTTTCATCCGGCCCTTGCCCTGATCAGGGAATAAAGCTAAGAACCCCCCTCCTACCCCTACATACCAGCATCACCACCAACAGCAGTTCAACCAATATTTTAAAAGAAAAAAATGGGATACATTCAACAAAACGCGTCACCCTAACTGGATACACTAATAACTATTTAAACAAACGCGTGTGTGTGTTTGTGTGTGTGTGTGTGTGTGTGTGTGTGTGGTGTGTGTGTGTGTGTGTGTGTGTGTGTGTGTGTGTGTGTGTGTGTGTGTGTGTGTGTGTGTGTAAGCAGGAAAACAAGCAAAGTAGGCATAAAAGGGAAAAAACAGAAAAAAAACAAAACCCAAAACATAAAAAACCTTTAAATA
The DNA here is from genome assembly GCA_030674155.1 of Stramonita haemastoma. Lineage (NCBI taxonomy): Eukaryota > Metazoa > Mollusca > Gastropoda > Neogastropoda > Muricidae > Stramonita > Stramonita haemastoma. The sequence continues at coordinate 27,222,910 of CM060328.1, forward strand.
CAAAAAGCTACGTGAAAACACATCTCTATATTCCAATGGTAACATAATTTGAATCCAACATAAAAACCAAAAAAACTCCTCTCCATAACAAGTCTAGGATAGAATATGTGAAGGTGGAAGTTGGGAGGGAAAGGAAAGGGAAAGGAAATGAAAGGAAAGAGAGAGAGAGAGAGAGAGAGAGAGAGAGAGAGAGAGAGGAGAGAGAGAGAGAAGAGAGAGAGAGGAGAGAGAGAGAGAGAGAGAGAGAGAGAGAGAGAGGAGAGAGAGAGAGAGAGAGAGAGAGAGAGAGAGAGAGAGAGAGAGAGAGAGAGAGAGAGAGCATCTTCAAGTTACATCGTCATCAAAACAAACCAGTCTACAAAATATGTCAGAAGACTCACACTTCTATTTTAAAAAAAAAAAAAAAAAAAAAAAGAGAGAGAGAGAGAGAGAGAGAGAGAGAGAGAGAGAGAGAGAGAGAGAGAGAGAGAGAGAGAGAGAGAGAGAGAGAGAGAGAGAGAGAGAGCATACAACCATGTGCATAAAGGAGCAATAGACAAAGACAAAGCTGCAGAAAAAGGCAATGACGCCTCTGATAAACTATATTATGAATCGGATGCTAAGCACTAATTATCATACCCCGTGTAAGGTCATCTAAACTTTTAAACACTTCAGAGGATTTTATTTTACGAAAGATGTATTTTGTTCAAGCCACTCTTCTCAGACAGTTTAAAACAAGCAGTCCTGTAAATGCCTCTCCGCAGGAATAAGGCCCAACACGAACCGACCAATCTAAAAGAGTGTCCCTTCAAAATGGCGCTACTTTCACGACTAAACGGGGGGACAAGATTACCTGTTGTTGACCAAGAGTTGGAATATTTCAGATGGTTGAAGAGTGACTCGGACAAAAAGGACAGGTCT
>CM060328.1:27231309-27233809 GCA_030674155.1 Stramonita haemastoma
TCACACCTGCTGTCTGTATGTTGCTTATTTGTCACTACCTGCTGTCTGTATTTTGCTTATTTTGTCACACCTGCTGTCTGTATTTGCTTATTTTGTCACACCTGCTGTCTGTGTTTGCTAGTTGTAACCAATCATAGATGATGTGTGAATTCTGTTATTTTGTCCCCACTCTGTATTTAGCTTATTTTTTAAGTGTCGTCTTAGTCACTCTGTCTGTTTGTCTGTTTATCATTTTTTCTTGTTTTCACCTTCTGTCCTTCAGTGGTTGTATTGTATTATTATTTTTTATAATTTTTTTTTTATTACCTTCTTATTCATGTTATTATATATTTATTTGTCCCTATCTGTTGGCCTGTCAGTTATTTTATTTATGTCTTTGTTCGTCTGTCGAACTGGTGAAATGGTTGAAATGGTGTGTTGAGTACATAATGATATTTTTAAATATTTAGATTTTCTTATATTGGTGTGTTCTCTACACAAGACACTTAAATTTCTCTCACTGTCAATAGAAAAAAAACAACTGAAGTTGGAAAATTACTCAGTTTAAAAGTTTTTAATCAAATAGAATCGATACATTTCTAAAAACAAAATGCCATTTCATTCACAATGTCAGTTAAATGAACTTAATTAGGAGTAAACAGATAGTGCAGACAAATTAATGAAAATACAGGGAGTGCTGAGAACACTAGAAATGCAAACCCTTCTTGGCATGTCCTTCCTTATTCCTACACCCTGGCCACACTTGTTGATTATGAAAATAATACTAAAAAATAGAACCAAAGGCCATTGTCAAAGTCTGTATAGCCTCTCTCCACCCCTTCCCCCGTCCCCCCCCCCCCCACGACCTGTGGAGATGCGGGGAGAGGGGTATCAGTATCAATATCATCCACACCTTCTGGAAATTGTGTGCTAGGAATTCTATCTTTATATCCCTGTCTTTGTTGTTTTTTTCCCCTTTCTTCCTGTCACCTTCTACTTACCTATTTTCTGCCTGTTTGATCCCTTCTCCTGCTTTTTTTTCGAAAGGCTTTTAAAACTTAACAGTTCTCTCCGATGCCGAAGTTGGATGTACTAGGAAATCACTTGTCATGTTCTTAATGACAGCAGAACGCATTTCGCTCATATGATAGACAGCAATAGTTGCTGTTGGAGCATTCAAAGAAGTACTAACTATTTTTTTTATGTAGATTCCACACAAAAACACCCATATTTCATCTCAAAGGAATACACTAGATGCAAGTGTAGGGATACGGCATATGGACCCAGCAACACTTAGAAATCTACAGCTCCTTATCATTATGGCAGTCATTTTACATCATTGTTTGTTGTGAGCCTACCACGTGGCATGACCTTTATACATATCTGTATATTAGTATACAGTATTTGGATTATTAGAGTTGCTGTCATAATATGATATAGGTGCTGATAGGGAAGATTACCTGCTATGGAAGTTTCTTTCACTTTATATTTTTTACATGCACAAAATGTACATAGCATGGAGGATTTCACTTTGTCATCACATCAGACAGACAAAAAACATTGAATCATTCAGGATCTAGTGGTTGGAAGGAAAATGTCCAATTTTAATTTTGAATCCTATGCTTTTCACAATTCTAGAGACTTATTTTTTTACTCCTAAACCAAGCACAGTTTCAATACTTAACAGCCATACTGTTCTACATCTTGGAATTCACGAATGTTATCAGTATTCCCAGCTGACGCACACCCTTCTCTCATGAATGCAACAGGGGCAGTGAGCACACGGCTCCAACCTTTTGTCTTTTACCTCCATTACTCGCTTGAGCGGCTCCTGCCCCCAGTCTTTAAGGAAGACGGAGCGGGTTAATGTCTTGATCCAATTTCCCCTCCCTCCAGGGCTGAGGGCTAACAGGCAGCAGAGACACAGTGTCAGAAATGGCGGTCTGTGATCAGATATCATCCGGCCTTTGAACACGACACGCCTGTGATATGAAGGCTGAAGACTTTCTTTCCACTTTGCCAGCAATAACAAATCAGTGTCTTGGGAGTTTTTTTTCTTTTGTCTTGGATCTGTTTTGCTCAAGTTCACGTCTTCATAAAAGGGGAGCACACAATTATTGATTGATCTGAGTGTGTGTGCACTGCATTGAAGAAAGAAGAGAGAGAGAGAGAGAGAGAGAGAGAGAGAGAGAGAGAGAGAGAGAGAGAGAGAGAGAGAGAGAGAGAGAGAGAGAGAGAGAGAGAGAGAGAGAGAGAGAGAGAGAGAGAGAGAAAGAGAGACAGAGACAGAGACAGAGACAGAGAAGAGAGACAGAGAGAAACAGAGAGAGAAACAGAGAGAAACAGAGAGAAACAGAGAGAAACAGAGAGATAGACAGAAACAGAAAGACAGACAGAGCGTACAGATATTTAAAAAATCGATAGGCTTACATACTGTGATACAGTAATAAAAAAATACCAACGTTTTCCTTCTTCACCCTGCACCTTAAAAAATCCAAAATGAGAAAGCAAAACAAAAAGA
>CM060328.1:27241309-27251309 GCA_030674155.1 Stramonita haemastoma
TCCAGGGCTGAGGGCTGACAGGCAGCAGAGACACAGTGTCAGAAATGGCGGTCTGTGATCAGATATCATCCGGCCTTTGAACACGACACGCCTGTGATATGAAGGCTGAAGACTTTCTTTCCACTTTGCTGGCAATAACAAATCAGTGTCTCTGAAGATTTTTCTTTTACCCCCCCCCCCTTTTTTTTTAAGTTCTAGTTTCTATGCATGCGTGAAAACAATCATTCACTATGATGGGTATATGTACTACAGTTAAAAGATGAGAGGAGATGAGAGAGATACAGATAAAGAGATAAAGAAAGAAAGTGAGAGAGAAAGGGAGAGAGAGAGAGAGAGAGAGAGAGAGAGAGAGACAGAGACAGAGACAGAGACAGAGACAGAGAGAGAGTAGACAGACAGACAGACAGACAGACAGACAGGCAGACAGACAGACAGACAGACAGACAGAGACAGACAGACAGACAGAAAGACAGGCAGGTAAGCAGACAGACAAGCAGGCAGACAGACATGCAGAGAGACAGCAGGCAGGCAGACAGACAGGCAGACAGACAGACAGACAGACAGACAGAAGAAAAACAGACAGTCAGAAAGTCAGTCAGACAGAAAGGAAAATGTATTTATTCATTCATGCATCTATTTATCGTCCTTTATTATTTTACCAGTTGGTTGATAATAAAAAATAGCGGTCATTTTCCTGTTTTTATTTTCATTTTCAGAGGCCATGTACATTACCAGCATGAAAAGTAAATTGCACAAAGGCAGATGCAACAGGAAGATGAGCTGATTTCAAGTAAATGCTGAAAATCAAAGGTGCTGCATGTTACTAGAACCAGGTGTCAATGAGAGCATGTAATAAAGACTGACAAACTCCTGGAGAAAATGTCAAAGACTTAGATAATTATCTGAGCATGGTGAAAACAGATGATGGATCGTGTCTGTACAGAGAGACAGAAAGACAAGAATAGGCACGGCTAAAAGTAAAATAATCCAATTAAATTACACGTAGAAAGATCTCAGCGTTCCTTACAGGCTAAAAATGAAAATAATGCAATGCTCAGTATGGCCTTTCATGCTATATGGCTGGGGATCCTGGACACAAAGAAAAGACTCTGAAAAGAAAAGAATCGAAGCAGCTGAGAGGTACGCTTTCAGAAGACATCTCTCACTGGCAACATCATCGAATCCTGTGGCATGAGAATCCATGAAGTCAACAGAGCCAGCAAAAACAAGACGGAAGCAACTGGAGAAGGAGGATCATGTCAGTGTTTATGGGTGCGGTGGTTAACACCTGACGCAATGAAACCGACAGGTGAGACAGGTGAGACAGGTGAGACCCGTGTGCATGGTATATACATTTATATATATATATATATATATATATACATATATATATATATATATATATATACATAATTAGAGAGAGAGAGAGAGAGAGAGAGAGAGAGAGAGAGAGAGAGGAGAGAGAGAGAGAGAGAGAGTAGAGAGAGAGAGAGAGAGAGAGAGAGAGAGAGAGAGAGAGAGAGAGATGAGAGAGAGAGAGAGAGAGAGGAGAGAGAGAGAGAGAGAGAGAGAATACTACGGTGAGGAGAAAGGTTTGTCTTTCTTACCTGACGAAAACCGTGCTATAGAGCTCGACATGGATCGTATGCCTTTAAAAGAATAATGCAGGGGATGAATTCAGGCTGGGGGTATCAGATATAGATTCTCATACACAAAGCAGAGGATGCATAGTGATTCTGATACGACGTATCTTTTATGCAATGAAAAAACAGAAGATAAAGAATATGTTTGTTTTATTATTGTTCATTTTCTGTTTTATTTACACGTCCATTTAATAACGTACGTGCCCTGTTATTGTTATTATTATTATTATTATTATTATTATTATTATTATTATTATTATTATTATTATTATTATTATTATAGTAGTAGCAGCAGCAGCAGCAGAAGCAGCAGCAGCAGTAGTAGTAGTAGTAGTAGTAGTAGTAGTAGTAGTAGTAGTAGTAGTAGTAGTAGTAGTAGTAGTAGCAGTAGCAGTAGTAGTAGCCGTAAAATCCCTAGCATACGCCCACTCCCCTGTGCACTGATTTAGGGCAAAATTGGGGGGTGGGCGTTTGCTAGGGATAGACCCCTTTGCACAAAATAATTTTTGTGCTCAACCGTGTAATTGAGTGAATACAAACCCCAAAAGTATGTAAGTTAGGTCTTCTGAGTAGAAGTGAAGGAAAATAGAAAAAAAAAGGATTTTGAGGCAAATAAGGTCAACGAGTTCCATAGCTTTCCGTTGTAGGTCCTTGTTTCGCAATACCCTGCCTTCAGATCTTTCATCTTCCAGATAATGCAGCACACCTTGGTCGACATGTTCAGATCTAACTGCTGGTCCTTTTGACAGTTTCCGTTTTTGTTTATCTTTTCCGTACTACTGTTCAAGTCTATCTCTGTTTTCCACCCCATTCCCTGATCCTCTTCCTATCCACAGAAAATTCACGGGAACACTCCGAAACATCCCCACCTGCTTCGTTATCCAGATACTGGAGGGCTTCCAATTTGAGAGATACAGTGTAAGACTGTCGCGGGAGTGAGGAGAGGGGACAAAGAATAAGAAAAAAGGAAAGAAACACGAAAAGGTAAAGAAAGGGGAAAAAGATGACTTTTAGAACAGTCTGCATAAATCCTAGTGAAAGTGAGCAGTCTCTTTGAAAAAAGCAGGGTGGGCGTTTGCTAGGTAGCTACCTCTGTGCATAACTTTTGGCCCAAAGTGGGGGTGGGCGTTTGCTAGATGGTGGGCTTATGCTAGGGATTTTACGGTAGTAGTATATCACTTTATGTTACAACAGATTTCTCTGCGTAAAATTCAGGCTGCTCTCCCCAGGGAGAGCGCGTCTCCACAAGTGCAGCACCGCCCATTATTTTTTTTTTCCTGTCTGCAGTTGCATTTGTTTTCCTATCAGAGTCGCTATTTTTCTATATAATTTTGCCAGGGGCAGCCCCCTTGTTGCCATGAGTTCTTTTACGTGCGCTAAATAATGATGTGTAACACACGGGACCTCGGCTTATCGCATGCTTCATCAAAAAAAAAAAGCACCCAAACCACCACCCATGGTCTAATGGATGAGGGGTAAAGCTTTGGGCCCAAACGGGGTTTGAACCACCGCACACTTCGACCCGGACTTTTCGCTTTCTAGGCAGGCGCGTTACCTCTAGACCAACGATCCACCTTGCTGTTGTTATGTGCCAGGTGTCTGGCACATCCGTCTTCGGCAAAGAGGGTGAATGAGAATGAAGATGGGAAAAGAGATAATGGTGACGATAACAACGACAAAAACTATATGATGATGATGATGATGATGATGATGATGATGATGATGATGATGATGATGATGATGATGACGATGACGAGACGATGAAGATGACGATGAAGATGATGATGATGTGAATAAGTCCAACTGCAAATTGTCAACACTTACTGGAAAATAAAATCGAAAGAATGGACCTTGAAGACAAAGGCTAGACTATGTAGAATAACACGGAGAGAAGGAACAAAGCAGGAGCAAAAAGACGGAGAGGTACACAAGAAGCAGTTCCTAACACACAGTTTCTTAATATTTATTCTTTTATATCGAGGATAGTGGAATAAACACTCATGTGCTTATTTCATCCAGTCCCCGTGTGTATATGCATTTTGGTAAATCTTGTCATCTGTTCCCACCGGCACACACTGGCCTACTCTTACAAAAACGGAACAGGATTTAACGTGTGCGCAAGGTGTTCTGCGAAGGTAGAAGGTTTCCAGAAGGTAGTGATGCTATTTACACTGGCAGGCCCCCCAGCATCCTCACGGGGATGGGGATGGGGTTGGGGAAGAGTCCAGCTTCTAATGATACTAGAGAAAAAAACATTTATCCCACAAAAATATGCCAGCCGTCACTCAGTCTGATTTTCGTTTACCTTCACGTGCAGTAGTTCTACCATCATTAGAAATTAAATTTTAGCTACGTAGTTGTACACAGCTTTTAGAATACGAAATATCATGATCTAAGATACTTGGTTTTGTTTTATTTTTTAATATCTTTTTCATGTTGCTGTCCATGTTGTACACACACACACACAACCACACACACACAATGCACTTACACACACACACACACACACACACACACACACACACACACACACAACACACACACACACACACACACACACACCACGTACATAAACACACATACATGAACACACATACGCACAATCATACGCACGCATCTTTGTTGTTGTTGTTTTTTTCCTATGGTGTGCTATCTGTTTTCCACGTCAGATTTGAGTGTCACTCTCTGCTTGGTATGTTTCTCACTGTGGCATGGTTTCCACTGAACGGGTCGATAGAACAACACCACGAGGAGCTCGCAGTGCTTGAAGGATCAGTTTCAGATGATGTTCCTTGAGACTAGCGAGAAGGTCATAGGCCTGTATACAGTACGTGTTCTAGAAGGATTGACCAAGATGTGCACAAGCGTCACGGTAATAATTCTCAAAAGTGCTTACACATCACGAGTATACATACACGAGCCTTCATTTGCATATCTGTATGCTTCTGTTTCTAGATGATTATATCTTAAACTCGGTCTATAGAGTTTGATCCAACACTCCGTGTAAAATACGGCAAAAAAAATGTTGGTATGGACAGCAAGTGATTGTCAGTCATTTGGTTACTCATTGTCTTGAAAGTGAAGAACATGGTGAAATTAGCTTCCTTTTTGGGGGCTGTCTCTATCGCCTCGATAACATCCCGAACAACCGCAACTTCTCTGCAAAACTAAGCACTTGTGTAGTCAAGAACAAATTGTTTGCAAGAATAACATTACCTGTAAGTGAATGAAATATAATGATGATATATCATTCTCCAGCTGTTCAAAAGAGGTTTAATCAAAAGCCAACAACACCGGATCAGGTTCCAGACAGTATGGAATATGGCAACGGATGCAAGGGTGACTGATTGCAGCCAGCAGTCATCACCATCATCATCATCATCATCATCATCATCATCATCATCATCATCATCTCATCATCATCTCATCTCTCATCTCACTACGTGATTCGCGTCGCAGCGCGTCGTCGCAGCAGCAGCAGCACATCACACATCACCACCACTCAACACATCCACACTCATCACACACTCACACCATCATGTCGTCGTTAGTCGTTGTGGTCATTGTCTTCAGCATCACGACACAGCAGCAGCAGCAAGGACAAGGTTTCAAGTGCTCTTCTTCTCGTGAAAGTATCATGAAAAGCTGCACCTAAAGGTAAGACAGAGAGATGCTGAACAAGAAAGACTTTGAAACTGCGACTCGCACTTTATGTCCAAAACAGAACGCAATACGTGTAGACCTAAATAGTCAGCTCTTTTCCAGGGATTAAAGCAGGCATCGTAGCAATATCAAAGCAAAAGTTAGGGACCAAGGATTGGGAAGACAGTAAACTGTCTTGAACCGCATGCACGTGGCAGAAAACTCGGCTTCAAACAACAATAAAGCGTCTGTTGTTCAGACTGGGTCCCCTAGGGGCTAACAGCACTGAAAGCTACTTTGTCTAGCGGCAGGCTTAAAAACATAAGTCTATGGCTGAAGATTACACAACGCCGAATTTGCTGGTACTGTCAGCCTTTTGTTGTCAGCAAAGTTTGAAGAAAAGACAGCATCAGTATTATTGACTTACTGTTCCACCTAGATAAGTAAATCGGTGATATATATGCAACGCACCTGTCTCGAAATGAAAGAGATGGTGGTTTGATCCCCATTCTAACCCAAATTTTCTTCTCCCCATTCATCAGACCATGAGTGCTGGTCTGATTGCTCGTCTTTGGATAAGACAATAAATCAAAGTTTCGTGTACAGCAGCGTTTAGCGCACGAAAAAAAAAGAAGCAACTGCAACACGTTCTCCCCGAGGAGGGATTCCCAACTCCATACAGAGAAATCTGCCGTGACTAAGAATGCATACAACACAACACAGTACAATACATCAAAATACAATACAACACAACAGACTGGTGTGTAGGCAGGAGTGTGGACTTGTTTAAGCATTCATATCTTTTTCTGATAGAGCAGGCATTTTTGAAAAAAAAATAAACGACCAGCATTTCAAATACAAACAAAAATCATTAAGATAGATCTACCTGTGGTTTACTCCTCGCAAGTTTGTTCTGGGGCTTATTTGCTGTTATGTAGGTGTGGGGATATAGAAACGAACCCAGGACCAAGACAGCCTATGCACCAGACTCTGCTCCGATCTCTCGTCTTCTCCGCTGTTGCGACTTTAATTAAAGGAGGGCTGCCCACTGGCCTTGGCCGACACATTTCCACTTCAGAGCAGCTCCTGATCAGTCTGTCCTGCAGTCCTTCTTGCTGGAGGAATGCCCCAAAACTCGTTTTGTTTTTGTTTGCGCTGGTCATCGGCAGCTGTGTCACATTCACGTACACCACTCTTATCTTGAGCCTTTGACCGCCCTGCCCATGTCCCCATAAGAAAACATTCCTATTTAAGTTGTAGGGAAGGACAACGAGGGAGTTTAATCCCAACCTTAAAGAGATGAGGGTCTTTTCAGAGGAGTTTCTAAGTCAGTGTCGTTTAGATTTGTTCGTTGGCTTTGATAAAGGAAGCGTTGTCAACTGTGTGTTTGTTAGATAATTTAAAGCATTCAAGTGAGACCAACTAGGTTGCTTGCTGTACTTGTCTAATTCATGTATTTATCTGTAAGTTGATGTATAATAAGGATATTTGCTGTATGCTACTTCCCTCATGGGACATTTCATAATTATAAAAAATATTCTCTCTCTCTCTCTCTCTCTCTTCATCTCTCATCATCTCTCTCTCTCTCTCTCTCTCTCTCTCTCTCTCCCCTCTCTCTCTCTCTCTCTCTCTCTCTCTCTCTCTCTCTCTCTCTCTCTCTCTCTCTCTCTCTTCTCTCTTGACTTCTCTGTTGATATACGCACATCTCACTCTTCCCTCTTCTGTCTTTGGGAGGATCTAGAAGAATTGTCGTTTCTGGTTCCTTGCCTAGGGCTCCAAGCTTACCAATGGTGAGGTTTTTGCGTATACGACCAACTACCCGCCATTAAAGTAGCTGTATTCCAACTTCGAGAAGTATTTCTAAACACGACGTGAGTATGCATGCTGGTTCCTATTGAAATTTTATCATCCATTTCTGCCTTATTAAAGTATATTCACGATACTCTGCCTGCATCAGTGCAGGCAACCCTAGGGTTATCGTATCATTTGAGGGACTTTCTTGGGAAGGACAACAGGAGAAAAATTCCCTTGAACTGGTGCCTCAGGGGTGGCTAAAATCCAAAGCTTCAGATTCTGACGTCAACGCTCCTAACCACTAGGCTATCATGCTCCCCCCCCCCCCCCTTCCATGAATCTGGAATTTTAAAACCTCTCTTTGGCTTAGACAGCGCTAGTTAATTCAATTCCATTAAACAGTATTCGACAGAAGAACAGGCACAATGCAATTCATCCAATAAAGACAACGCTGAGATGGAAGAAAAAAATCTGTACTCTCTCTCTCTCTCTCTCTCTCTCTCTCTCTCTCTCTCTCTCTCCTCTCTCTCTCTCTCTCTCTCTCTCTCTCTCTCTCTCTCTCTCTCTCTCTCACTCCCTCCCTCCCTCCCTCCGCCCTGTGCATTGATAGAAGTTGTTTTCCAAAGCAGCACAGGCTTTGAAAGTAGAAAAAAAGAAAGAAAAGAAAAGAAAAGCAAAGAAAAGAGAAGAAAAGGAAATGAAAGCTAAGAGGAAAAACAAAGCAAAACAACAGCAATTCCGAAAGAGAAGAGGTAAAAGACAAAAGTAAAGACAACAAAAACGCAGCGCTTAACTCACCTCATTTACATATAGAACACGTCTTCCGTTTCTCTTCAAGTCCTCCCCCTCTACCCGCCCCCCTCCCCCTCCTCTCCCCCTCCCCTCTCCCTTGCTCTTCAGCCTGCCCTCACCTCACACACAGGTGGCAGGTTGTGGAATGTTCTGGCAGAAGACTGAGCACCTGTGCAATGGATGCTGATAGCTGAGGATGATGATCAGGATTACAGGGATTTGGCTGGGGTTTGTGTCTGTCCTTGGGAGAAATTGTTAAAAGTAGGGGCATCTTTCACCATCAGGAGGAGGAGAGAGAGGAGAGAGAGAGAGAGAGAGAGAGAGAGAGAGAGAGAGAGAGAGAGAGAGAGAGAGAGAGAGAGAGAGAGAGAGAGAGAGAGAGAGAGAGAGAGAGAGAGAGAGAGAGAGAGAGAGAGAGAGCGAAAGAGCGAGCGAGAGCAGAAGAGAGTGTGTGTGTGAGCGTGTGTGTGAGCGTGTGTGTTTATGTATGTATTTATGTATGCATGTGCATATTATGTGTGTGTGCACACACACGTATGTACCATGTGCATTTGGGCATGTGCACATACACACATGTGTTTTATGTGATGTGTGTGCACGTGTATTTGTGTGCGTGTGTGCTTGCGCGTGTGTGGGTGTGCTTTGAAGAACTAAGGAATGGGATTAAGTATTAGTACAATTGTAGATTTCAAAGTAAAAAAAAAAATCTTGTTACGTTATTTACACAAATCATTTGTAACAGTGGAATGATATCTGGTAGATCCTCTGACAATTTACTATGATGTAGGGGAAAGGTTTAAAATGAGCTTATTGCGCATTTACTGCTACACAGGCCAACGAAAAATAATTTTGTCTGATTTCCATAAATGAAGAAGATCTGCGACAACTTTTCACAAACACTCATTGCTACTATCAGTGAAGACACTCAGCTGTCCATCTGATGAACAGAAAAAAGGAAAGAAAGAAAGGAATGATAATGGAAACAATGAAAACTGTCAATCACATATCAACGTTGTTGTTTTTTTTAATTTTAGTTATTAATGTTTTCTTTATTTCGAGAATAATGGATGTGCTTTTCTTTACATCTAGTCCCTATCAGCATGCAGCATGCATTTTTGTCAATTTTGTCATCCATTTCCACCAGAACAAATGGTTTTCTCTTTACAAAAGTGGAACAGGTTTTAAAATGCGTGGAACATGCTCTGCATTCGGTGGTACACAAGATTTTTCCTTTACCGTTTCATACAAAAGACTTTTGGGGGAGTGCAGTCAGCACTTAAATCCAGGGAATACAATATACTTGAACTAGGGACCTGGTGGTGGATTGATACTGGGTCATCAGAGTGCGAGTGCAATTTGCAACGCTCTAACCACCTGGCTATCCTGACCCCATATATCCACATCCTGCAAGTAACCCACATACTGCTACGTTCATGAAGTTTCATTATTGCATATTTACAGGCATAAGAGATACACCGCATGCACACAAGTGCATGAGTGTTTATTCCATTATCTTCGCAATAAAAAAAAAATACAACAAAAAAATCAATCATGATCGCATTCTGCTCAGTGAGTGCACCCTTCCCACTTTTGTCTTTTCCCTTATTCATTATCAGCTTGAGTAACTCAGGCCTGCAGAGAGTGTGTGTGAAGGACAGAGCGGGTTAATGCCTTGATCCAATATCCCACCCTGCCACGCCTTTATACCTTTTTAATCGGCATGAGAAATACATTATGAAAGCACTCTGCTCAGTGAGTGCACCCTCCCCCCCACCCTTTGTCTTTTCCCTTCATTATCAGCTTGAGTAACTCAGGCCTGCAGTGTGTGTGTGTGTGAAGGACAGAGCGGGTTAATGCCTTGATCCAATATCCTGCCCCTGCCACGCCTTTATACCTTCTTTATCGGCATGAGAGATACATTATGAAAGCACCCTGCTCAGTGAGTGCACCCTTTTCCTTTTGTCTTTCCCCTTCATTATCAGCTTGAGTAACTCAGGCCTGCAGAGTGTGTGTGAAGGACAGAGCGGGTTAATGCCTTGATCCCATATCCCGCCCAGCCAGGGCTGAGGGCTGACAGGCAGGAGAGACACAGTGTCAGAAATGGCGGTCTGTGATCAGATATTATCCCG
>CM060328.1:27258809-27266309 GCA_030674155.1 Stramonita haemastoma
ACTCCGATTTTTAGATAGAGAATGCATTAACTATATCCCCCTCATCCTCACCCACCCCCCTTCCCGTTCCCATCATTTACCTTCTCTAATGACTGGGAATTAATGGGATTAGGAAAGGGAATCAGGACTTCAGGCAAAGCCACCTCAAATGTCGCGAGATGATAATACCGCAGAAGCGGTGCATTGTGGGATATCGATGTTAATTCTTTTTTTTCATGAAAGAACAATAATGCAAATAGAGGATTACGAAAGTGAATACAGGGTCATTTGAAGCAAGTTTTTGTCAACTGTCATGATTGTGTGATCGTGTCGTTTGAAAATGGAAGAGAGAAGATGAAGAAGAAGAAGAAGAAGAAGAAGAAGAAGAAGAAGAAGAAGAAGAAGAAGAAGAAGAGAAGAAGAAGAAGAAGAAGAAGAAGAAGAGAAGAAGAAGAAGAAGAAGAAGAAGAGAAGGAGCAGAAGGAGCAGAAGGAGCAGAAGGAGAAGGAGCAGAAGAAGAGAAAGCATGTTTGTGTGCTTGCATGTTTGAGAGAGAGAAAGAGAAAGAGGCAGTATGTGTATTTGTCTTCATTTGTATCTCTCTCTCTCTCTCTCTCTCTCTCTCTCTCTCTCTCTCTCTCTCTCTCTCTCTCTCTCATATATATATATATATATATATATATATATATATATATATATATATATATATATATATATATATATATATATATATTATATATGCACAATTACAACTACATATATATGCTCACGAAGAAGTATGTAGACAACAACGTGTATGTTCGTGTACTGAATAAAAGCACAAACAAACAAACACACACACCAGTGAAATTTAGGCGTCATTTCAGATTTATATGAAAAAGAAAGAACAAAAGCGAGAAAACGAAAAAAAATTGTAAACTAAAGTTCCCTGTCCTTAATTTGAGTAGTGCTGTATTGCAACGGGATAACTTCAGTCCAAAATATAAGACCGGATATTTAATGATTTGAAGAAAAAAAAAGAACATACTAACAGAGTCGTGCATGTAAAGAACAAGGAAACAAAGAACAGAAAATGATGATAGATCCTCCCTTTCTTTGTCTCTCTCCTCCCCTACCTCCACGGCACTCTTATTCAAGTTTAGATCAGGGATGCAGTTATCTGGCTTGGTGCCTCACTTAATGTTCATTTTGTGGTTGATTTCCTTTTTTTTTTGAGTAGTATAGAAACTGCGCAATCTGGCTCTTCCCAAAAATCCACCAAGAGATACTGAGGCTGCCAGTTTTAGCTCATCCCAAAAATAGCCCTCTGATCTAGAGAAAGTGAGACTGCCGGGTGTGGCTTATCCCCCAAATATCCATCAAGAGATATTGATACTGCCAGTCGTAGCTCATCACAACATTTCTGTTTAGATATATAGAGGCTACCAATCTTAGCTCATCCCAAATTACACCTCATGCGATACTTAGACTGCCAGTTTTAGCTCATCCCAAGTTACTCCTCAAGATATACTGAGACTGCCCTGTCTGGCGTATCCCAAAATATCCATCAAAAGACATTGATACTGCCAGTCTTAGCTCATCTCAAATTACTCCTCATGAGATACCGAGAGTGCCAGTTTTAGCTCATCTAAAATAACTCCTCATGAGATACCGAAACGGCCGAAACGGCCAGTTTTAGCTCATCCCAAATTACTCCTCATGAGATACCGAGAATGCCAGTTTTAGCTCATCCCAAATTACTCCTCAAGATATACTGAGACTGCCCTGTCTGGATCATTCCAAACTATCCCTGTAGAGACACCGAGAATTCCGGGTCTGGCTCACTCCCAAGTGCTCCCTCGTCCAGACCCATGCACCCCAAGGATTAGAATTTATTTATTTATTTATTATTTTATATCAAGGATAATGGAATAAGCTTTTTTTACATCCAGTTCCCGTGTGTATGCAGTTTTGTTATTCTTGCCATCTGTTCCCACCGGCACACGATGGTCTACTCTTACGAAAAGGGGAACAGGATTTCACGCGTGCGCAAGATGTTCAGGGTGCGTTCGCACACAGGGCCTCTGTTTATAGTCTCATCCGAAGAAAGGTGGCGGATGCGCAGGGCCTGACTTGTCAGGCGCTTAACGGCAGCGCAATGCAGTTTTGCTCATTGAAACTGACAAAAGTTGATGAATGCCTGAGTGTTCGATGAAGAAGAAGAGGTACAGTGTGAAACATGGTAAAAGCTTTCTTGACGCTTTTGTTTTTACGTTGTTGTCACAAGACAGGCTATGAGCCAGGTTGTGTGTGCACTGCAGCCCTGTGTGAGGGGTCCATGACCATTGTTACTGCCCACATGAGGACTGATGGGATGGTTTCCACCAGATGAACTCGCTGACTGAACTGACAACAGTGAAAATGTAGAGAGGCCTAGAGGTGCTCCTAGCACAGTCCAGAGGTAATGGTACACTCCAGGTTTATGTGCACATGCACAGCTCTCTCTCTGTCTTTGTCTGTCTGTCAGGTTTATCTGTCCGTCCGTCCGTCCGTCCGTCCGTCCGTCCGTCCGTCCGTCCGCTCTCTCTCTCTCTCTTCTCTCTCTCTCTCTCTCTCTCTCTCTCTCTCTCTCTCTCTCTCTCTCTCTCTCTCTCTCTCTCTCTCTCTCTTTCTCACTCACTCCCTTCCTTCCTTCCTTCCTTCCTTCCTTCCTTCCTTCCTTCCTTCCTTCCTTCCTCACTTCACCCGCTCTCCCTCTCTGATGTTGACTTAGCACTAAGCACTAGAAAGCAAAGAAGAACTTGAGAAATAAAAATTAAGAACTTACGGATTTTGGCCTAAGACAGAGACAGAGGGTACAAACCAAATTTAAGTTTCTGTGTGGTGTGTGAAACTGTAGTAAAATTTAAAATGCACTTTTAAATCAGTACTTCTAGAAACAAAATCAATCAGTACCTTGCAGAGTGACGTAATTCAATATTACAACTTATGATATTCAATATTCACAATCATATCAAACACCAAGAACTATAGCAACAGGACAGTTTAGACATATTTGACTGCCGAAAAGTAACCATAGGAGTTTTGGGTTCGATTCCCAGCTTTACCTTTTCATCCCGGTTTGACAAGGAAACCATAACTGAATGTCAAGTCTCTCAGAGGAGGAGACCTCAACCTCGGTCAATGTGTGATGACTGCACGTGAAAGATCCTGCGACATTGAAATCGAGACGATGTCTCGTCTAGTCTTGGATGAGACGTAAACAGGTACGCGCGTTACAATCGATTATTTAGGCACGTAAAAACCACGCAGCAAGAGGTTGTCCGGCAAATTTGTAGAAACACCTCGTAGCAAACAATACACTGCAGACAGGAAAACGATTTAAAAAACATGGTAGCGCTGTACTGTGCACGCGCTCTCTGGGAATCAGCCCTTTCACGAAGAAATTGTGTGAGATAAAGTGCTATAATAATGTGCCTGGATTTCTGCAAATTGGGAGTCATCCAACTGTATACCAGAATTCGTAATGCAGCTACCCTCATGCCGGGGAAAAAAAAACAGTCGCATATGCAAAATTTGCACCATTGGTTAAACTTGGAGCTTTAGCTGAGAAACAAAAAAATCCAAACATGTTAATCTTAAGTTGCAAAGTACTTGTTAATTAAAATATTTGCATCATACAGGGCTATAGTGTCTAGCATCCCAACACAGCCGCGCATATACACACAACAAACAGGGCAGTAAAACAACGTTGCCTATTGTCACCGGAATTTGCACTTAAGGAGAAAACAATAACGCGGTGTTTAATACTAATACACTGGCGCTAATAGCTGTGTACGGTACGGAACCATTGTATCTCAATGCGTCCAAGATCATTCATTCGTGGAGAGGGGGCTCTATGGTAACAGTGCCCTCATATCATACTTGCCACTATTGCGTCTAAATGCTGAGCGCAACTCATAGTCTTCGAGACTGATGAGTGCCTACAACTACTACTACTAATAGCTGTGTCAGCCATGTTCTACGTCCAACACACATTTGAAACCTATGACAGTCACCTCAGTATCACTCTTTGCATACACTATATTGCGTGGTCGTCACTTATGTTTGAAACCTAGCAGACAGACCCTTGGGAAATATGATACGCAGGATGACAGGGAAAAATGGAAGATACTGCTCTTGTAGCAATACGCTATCACTAGAGAGAGCAGGCTGAATTTCAGGTAGAGAAATTTGTCGTGACTGTGAGTGGTATACAGTATAGTACAAAACACAATACGCTATCGTCAATATTAAACACCCAGATTCAGATAATCCACTGTTGGCCGTCACTCTTTCTTTATTTCTGGTCCATCCATTTTGGAATGACCTCCTTCTCTTTCTTTGCCCAAAGCCTGCAATTTATACATTCAAATCCAGACCAAGACACAGTTATTTCCGACCCTCCCCCCCCCCCCCCCCTATAGTTACACTTCTTGTCTGCTCCTATTTCAATAGACAGTCTTCCTCTTCCTCACCCTGTATCAGCGCGTTGTGTGTTGTGTGTGTTGTGTGTGTGTGTGTGTGTGTGTGTGTGTGTGTGTGTGTGTGTGTGTGTGTGTGTGTGTGTGTGTGTGTGTGTTGTGTGTGTGTGTTTAATTTAACGTTTGTTCGACGTTCACTCTAGTATATTAGATGTGTGTGTATGTGCGTGCGTGTGTGTTGTATTGTGTGTGTGGCGGCACGTGTGTGTTTGTGTGTGTGTGTGTGTGTGTGTGATGTGTGTTTTGTGTGTGTGTGTGGTAGGTGAGGTGGTGGGTGTGGTGGTGCGTGGTGTGAGCGCGCGCGCGGCGCGAGTTCGCATGTGTCTGCATCTGATTTTATTTTTATCATTTTATTCTATTTAATTTTTGAAAGTCTAGATTTGTTGATCATTTTTTTAACAGTCGCATGCGTGTAAATGATTCGAAAACAGACCTTGTATTTTGTTTGCTTACAAGATTAAGTGCTATGATAGTTTCGTATATTATTATTATTTTCATAAACTTATATCCTCATTGTTTTGTATTATTATTATTATTATTATTATTATTATATAATTAATTTATTATTTTTATTATTATTATATTATTATTATTATTATTATTATTTTTTGTTTTTTTATTGATATCATCGTGATCATCATGATCATGATCATGTCATCATGATCATATATCATCATATCATCATATTATTATTATTATTATTATTATTATTTCATTATTATATATTATTATTATTATTATCATTATCATCATCATCATCATCATCATCATCATCATCATCATCATCATCATCATCATCATCATCATCATCATCAAACAGGCTTAAGATCCACTGAATGATACTGTAACCTATTGTAATTCCTCAAAGCATAAGAAACTACTCGCTCTGGCTTGTATACCAGACATATAATTCAAAATATGTCTGCCACCATTCCACACATACACACACATACACAAAATATCATTTTCAGCATTCAAGAAACAGTACTTAACTCCACAAAAAAGAAAACACCAAACACCTAAACTAAGTTATCAAAGCACATCAAAAGGATGATCAAATTCCAATCAACGTTTTTCCCTTATGTTCACTATAATGAAAAATGCAGAGAGAGGAGAGAGAGAGAGAGATATAGACAGACAGACAGACAAGAAGACAGACAGACAGACAGAAGACAGAGACAGAGACAGAGACAGAGACAGCGAGACAGAGACATAGACAGACAGACAGAGACAGACAGACAGACAGAGACAGAGACAGAGACAAAAGAGATACAGAGAGAGACAGAGACAGAGAGATAGAGACAGATAGATAGACAGAGACAGATATAGAATGAAATAGTACACATGAAGAGAAGGAAAAATTAATTTGAAAAAATTGAAGATGATGGGGTTATAATACACAAGACAAACTCCTAAAGCAAGCAACTCTTTTATCAAAAGCGAGCTAAATATAGAAACAAATGTGAAAAAAAGAAGAAAGACATAAGGACAGAAAGAAAAACCAGACAGACAGAAAGAAAGAGACAGAAGAAAGATAGTTTTTAAAAAATCAGAAAAAAGACAGGACAAGAAAAGCAAGCTGTTTGCATGCAGAAGCAGCGGTGTTTACGTTCCATTCTGCTCTCCATCAGCACACTGTACCCCTCTGCTCCCCTGTTTACTCACAGCTCACAGGAACGTGACAGATTCCACAATGTTCGGGCAGACGACTGAGCAATCCCCTGCTTTGTCCTGATGATTGAGGATTAGCGGCATCAGGCAGATTCTGCAGGCTAGGAGGGCTTCAAAGTGGCCGCAAATCTTTCGAGGATATTGAAGCTCGTTTTTTTTTTTTTTTATTCTTGGGCTAGAGCTCCGCAGTTCGCCAATGGTGAGCTTTGGTATATGTGATCGTAAAGGTAGCCGCATTCTGACTTACGGCATGATGTCTAAACAACGCCAGTTTGCATCCCTTTGTACAACTTTGTCATTGGTTTCTTCGGCACTCAGTGGTTTTTATTCGCAAAGGGCAGAACACATTTTACGTGGGCACAAAATACTCTGTGTGTGTTTGTTCATGGCCTTCCGTTTATAGTCATATTTAAATAATGTTCGGGGAAATGGAGTCAGAACTGATGTTGACTCCCTCCTTTAAAAAAAAACCAACCCCCCCCCCCCCCTCATCCCAGGGAAAAATCCCCTCAAACCAGTGTCTTGGTGGTAGCTCAAACACCGCGCCGTCATATTGCGAGCACGATGCTTTAACCACATAACTACCCCTCCCCTCCTCCAATCCCATTTGAACAGAAAGATTGTCCATGTTGACAGTTTTAGCGCAAAATTCATTGTCAATCAGATCGCAGTGTTTCCAACCATGATGGCCACACAGACGTTTTTCCTTGGATCGCCAATGGTTAGATTTTCTGTGTGCGACCAGTGTTGCCCACCGTGAAGGTAGACACATTCCGACTTCGGGGAGTATTGCTGGGTACGTTCGTGTTTCCGTAACCTACTTAACACTGACACGAATCGCAGGATCTTTAATGTGCATATTCGATCTTCCTATGTGTATCCCCACTCTTAATTTACCACACGCTGCCAAGATTTGAACCCGCGACTTCAAACACCCGTGGGGTTGAAGTCAAACGGTCTCAACCACTAGGCCCAGAGTTCTGAATCAGGGCTGAATCCTCTTAGCTTTCTCTGGTGCATTTGATTTTAGAACTAGTGATTATTACAAAGGAAATGTCTGGGCCCTTTGGAAAAAACCGAGAAAGCAGAAAAGAACACAACATAAATGAAAGAAAAAATAAAAAAATAAAAGAGAGAAAACAAAGGAAGGAAAAAAGAAAGAAAATGCAGAGACAGAAGCACACAAAAGGAGATAAGAAGGAAACAAAATAAATGAGTAAAGGAAACAAGACAGAAACAAAGGGGAAAAAAATAGAAAGAAATGAAGGAAAGAAGGAACAGGAAAAGAGAAAGAAGAACAAAAGATATAAAAGAAAAAAAACCCAGACAGGCAGACAGACAAGAAAGA
>CM060328.1:27271309-27306309 GCA_030674155.1 Stramonita haemastoma
ATCTGTGTGTTTGTGTGTGGTGTGTGTTGTTTTGTGTGTTTGTGTGTGGTGTGTGTTGTGTGTGTGTTGTGTGTGTGGTGTGTGTGTGTGTGTGCGCGCGCGCGCGGTGTAAGTGTGTGTTTGTGTACGTGTCTGTGTCTGTGTATGCAAATGTAAGTGTCTGTGTATGTGTGTTTAAGTTTGTTTGTTTGTGTGTTTGTACGTGTATGGGCGTGTACGTGCGTACATCCCTGCGTGCATGAACGTTTTAATAATTTATGGGAACATTGATTTGAATGAATTCTTTCTCTTACCACTGTGATATCCTCAAGAAAAGATATATTGAACAGTGTCACGGTAAGGGTTTTTTTATATTATTATTACAGCCCTACCACAACCATGGCTGTTAACAATGATGCTACCCAAAGCACCCGAGGTCAGACACAGGAGGAACATTTCTAATGGCCCAATTCTGGTGGCCGCATTAGACTGCAACGACACTGGACGATCCATTCCGGACAATGGTCACCATGGCAGCTTAACATTACATCAGTTGTGTGAAAACTTCCGTGTCTAGCTCATGACTTACAGAAGGAACTTTTAACGGGGAAGTTTGTGAAGGTATGTTCTTTAAGGTTTGCTTGAAAATAGTTTGTCTGGATAAAGACACACACACACACACACACACACACACACACACACACACACACACACACACACACCACACACACACACACACATACACACACACACACACACACACACACACACACACACACACACCAGACGAGAAGACAGGCAGGAAGACAGATAGGAAAGCAAGCAGGTGGTCGGCCAGGAAGATAAGGAGACAGACAGACATGTAGTAGGTAGTCATACAGACAGACAGACAGACAGACAGACAGACAGACGACGGACGGACGGACGGACGGACGGACGAGAGACGGACGGACGGACGGACGAGACGGATAGATAGATAGATAGATAGATAGATAGATAGATAGATAGATAGATAATAGATAGATAGATAGATAGATAGATATATAGATAGATAGATAGATAGATAATAGATAGATGGATGGATAGATAGATAGGGGTAGGTTTTTTTTGTTTTTTTGCCAAAGTCACTCAAGTAGAGCTGATGACAAACTATACTTTCCAACCTTGCTGTTCAAACGAACCATTCACACATGTTCTGCCAACCTGTCAGTGTGAAAAGGACAAACTGCTACACAAAACGTTTAAAAGGTGTACAAGAGAAAAAAATCAATATGTGCCCTGAGGCTTCAACCCAATTCACAAGACAAAAGCACACAAATTAACACAATAATTATAAACTCAATGTGATTGGTTAGAGGCGCTGTACGCTAGCTGGCCGTTTCAACCTGATTCAAATGAAATGCACCCTTTCTGTAAACGGTCGGATTGAACCTGACGAAAACAAGCCACTTGAGACATACATGTCAGTGACAGATGATCCATTTAGCATCTGTTTCGGCCTCCCCGGCCTTACGATTCAGAGGATTGACTTCCAGCTGCTTTACAATTTAGTTACATAACACAGACGTTCCATTCCTGAAGTGTTCTTTATGCAGCTACAGCTCATTAAAAATGGGACCCTTAAACAGAAGATATTACATGCCTGCAAAAATAAACAAACAAGAAAGCAAACAAACGAAACAAATCTGAAACGTTAAACACTACCAAACCTAAACTAGAAACCAGATGTGAGACATCCCTCGTATTCCATACCCCCTCCCCTCCCGTCATCCCGCTCAGCCAAAATCATCCACGCAGCCCAGCCTCAGATTCTGACACTGACACGACACCTGTCCACAGAACATCACACTCCGCCATCATGCTATCTCTCTTCACCCTCCCCCTTTTGTCCAGTTGGTCACTCACCCCTGCTATTGGTCTTGGTGTTGGGGCTGTCAAGCCCCAGAGGTGGCATGATTTGGTTTAGTTGTCTAACCAAAGTAATAACTCAAGATGTGTCATCTTGCACTGTCGTTTACTGGCAGAAGTACGGATGGCACCTATTGGATAACGGGTGGGAGTGTTAAGCAGCTTTTTAGTCCAAACCAAACCATTGTCACGTGAGCTGGTATCAAGCCCTACAAAGAAATGACATGCTTTAAAATGGTATACTGGGATTGTTCTCAGAACTCCCAACCCCAAGCACAACAACCTGTACTCTCCATTAAAGGGAGTTTTCTGTTGTCAGAGTATGGCTGCCTTAGATGAAAACATGTCCAGACCCTCACTCCGCTCCCCCTCACACACACACACACACACAGGGACATGCACACTCCGAGTCCACTACCAACCGTGCCACGACAATCATTTCATGCACACACCCTATTCAACTACAGGTCACAATTTATGAAACGTGACAAGATGAGTTATGAGAACGTATACCTGTTGTTGGCAGCCTTCAGTCTCGAAAGACGATGGAGTTGTGCTATAGGTGTTAATTCTGGTATAGCGTCAGTTGTGGCTGGCAGTCCGACACAGGAATGCAGTCCCTATGGCAGAGGGCACAGATGAAGTTTGACGCTGGTCTGTCTGCCTGGTCCGTTGCTTTTCTTCTCATTCTCTTTGCCTCGTGCTGCTGAGCAAGTGTCTCTTTGAACTTGGAGAGACTTTTTCCACAAGTCTATCTCCAGGCAGACCGTTCGAGGGCTGTTGCTTCCCAGATGTTCTGGTCGATGTTCATGGAAGTATATGCCATAACTATACACAGACAGTTGAGTCTTGTTTGTTGGATAAGATACCAGGAGAATGTCATTCATTAATAGCAATAAGTAGTTAACTATTTTCAAGAGGATTAAGTGGCTGATTGTATCAAAAGCAACAGAGAGATCCAACAAAGCAGGAATGGTAACTTTATCCTCGCCAGAACCTAACAGAATATAATTTACAAATCTGGATATCTAGTGTGTTATGTTGCATGCTTACTTTTATCCTGTATAAAAATGTTTTGCTTTGAGATGTTGCACACAATGCATAATGAAGATGTGGTTATTATCAAGAATGAACGGTGAAACTGACATGCCTAATGTGCACATATATGTACTGATGTGGAAAGAATGAGAGCATGGAAAGGGGGGACAATGTGTGAAACTGTAGTGGGTCTAGTTGCCTTTTTCAAAATTTGTCCAGTGTTCATGTTTCAGTGTCTGTGTGCCTCTCTATTGCAGTTACCCATCAAACACACACACACACACACACACACACACACACATACACACACACACACACACACACACACACACACACACACACACACACACACACACACACACCACACACACACACACACACACACAAACGTTACTTCTCTGGAAAACTAGCCACTAAACAAAACCAAACAGTATTCTGAAAACATCAAGGAACCATCCTGCAAACAAGCAGGGGAAAAAATAACATATGAAAACTTCAACGGTCTGTTGTTCGACCTGCAAGCCATGCCAACCAACAGATTCCTGCAATCTGTATGCTCCCCCCTCCCCCCTCTCCCTCATCTTTCCCACTCCTGTCATCAATCCAGTCTCAGAATCTGACAAGGACTGAACACCTGTCTACAGAATACCAAACACACCCGTCCTCCTCTCCTGTCTTCTCTCCTCTTCCCCTTGGTACACTGCGTCAGTCAGTGCTGTCGATAGTGTTGGCACTGGAAGGTTCCCCTAGACGGGGAGGTGGGGTGATTGGGTTTACTTGTCTGACCATGTGATTGATTAAGGTCCCTGTGTCATCTCTTCCTGTTGGGTCTGGTATCAGCTCAGAGGTGGACAAAGCATTTTCTTTGTTAAGTCTCGCCATTTTACACATGTTTTTTTGTAACTGATATGGACACCAGCTGCTAAACGGAATCTGTATCGCTTGGCCTTTGAAGCACGCTGTAAAGTCGTTGGCTTGTTGTAGCTCACAGTGCTCACGTGTTATCATACCCCCCCCCCCCTTCTTTTTTCTCTCTCTCTCTCTCTCTCTTAGTCTGGCGACCTTTTTAGTGAATCAAAATATTTTGACATGTTTTATTGTGTTACATGTACCGAGCGTACAAATCAAACATTAAAACAACCATAGCACTTGAGAGTCCCATCATCAACAGCCAGACCTAGGTCAGATCTACTACATGTTCACCGGCATTTCATCACTTTTGATGCTAGCCACCGCTGCATGCTCAGTCACCTGTCTCCACTCCCTTCTGCCTTCCACCATTTTTAGACTCTTCTTTGGACAACTTCGACCTATTGCTTCATTGCCACAGAGGAAGTATGTGGTCTTTCTAGTTTCTTGCCATCACTTTGTTCTTGGCAATAGTCTTCATTACATGCATGTGTGTGAGTGTGTGTGTGTGTGTGTGTGTGTGTGTGTGTGTGTGTGTGTGTGTGTGTGTGTGTGTGTGTGTGGTGTGCGTGTTGCGTGTGTGCGTGTGCGTGTGTGTGTTTCGGCAAGTATGCTTACCATGAGAGCTAGCATGTGGATCTCTTGCATGCATGTTTGTCGATGTGAATATGCATGTCTACAGACATTTCAGCGCATGCATCTCGCTCATATGTAAATGAGCTAATAGTGTTTGAAAGACAGAATCTGCTCCCTTTTTCTTGTACTCAGTCTCGCGGCTGTCACCGCCTGTAATCAGGTAAGGGCACTGGAGGCAAAAGCTTGGTAGAACAGAAAACTTTATCACAGCTGCCAGTGAACGGATTTAGTGGTGCTGGTTGAAGAGAGAGAGAAGAAGAGAGAGAGAAAGTGACGAGAAGAGAGAGAAGAGAAGAGAAGAGAAGAGCGAGAGAGAGAGAGAGAGAGAGAGAAGAGAGAGAGAGAGAGAGAGAGAGAGAGAGAGAAGAGAGAGAGAGAGAGACAGACAGAGAGAGACAGAAGAGAGAGAGAGACAGACGACAGAGAGAGAGAGAGAGAGCAAAGGCACAGCAAGGCAGGCACAGAGAGACACAGGAGAGAGAGACGAGAGAGAAGAGAGAGAGAGAGATAGACAGACAGACAGACAGACAGACAGACAGACAGACAGACAGACAGACAGACAGACAGACAGACAGACAGACAGACAGACAGACAGGCAGGCAGACAGACAGACAGACAGAGACACAGACAGAGACACAGACAGAGGCAGAGACACAGAGAGACACAGGCAGAGACAAACAGAGACACACAGAGAGAGACATTTATTTACTTTAGCTCTGGGCCACTAAACAAACCGCATTAGAGGGTGGGGATATTAAACATCACAACCGCAGGTTTATCCAATTTACATATCCCAGTCATTCTTAATATCATTATCAACATCCCCACCATTAGCATCACCTTACTTTTCATGCAATAGATTACAATACCACTGGCTTTTTAGTAGCTTATTTTTGCTGCCTGATTTTCTGTAGTTTTCCTCTCATGCTGTTTCCATGACGTTCATTTTGGCCCCCACATCTATACCTAGGCTAGCGCTTTATGTCACAACCTCAGGTCAAAAGGCCAAAGGAACCTACCATGTTAAGCTGCGAGCCAGAAGAGCCCTGTACTGCTGTTGGGTCACTTCAGTATGCAACTGTACTCAAGAAAGCCCTTTTCTTAGGCAACTTACTACTAAAACAGTTATTCTGTCAAGCGATGGATATTCAAGTGCATAAACAAGCGAGCAAAAAAACACTTCCTTAGCCATAATAAGAGAAAAGAACATTTGCAAGGATACTCAATTCTTTAATCATGAATGTTTACCAGAAAGAAAATTTACACTTTAAACGGTGATAAGAACATGTTGCTTCCAAATTTCAAGATTATTGGTCATGAATACCATACATCAGTGACACCAAGAGGATTGTCTGTGATCGATCTACCATCTCACCTCAGTACTGAGCTAACATGTCAGCTTCCTCTCTTCCCTCCCCCATCAAGTGACAGCTCTCAAACAAAGTCTTTGCACGAGTTATAGCATTGACAACAGAAAGCAACGCCTTCCCCTTCCCTTCCCTTCTTTCCTTCCAACTTGTATATGGATAGTTTATAGCATGAGAAGAAGCAAAATAGCTCTCACTTTGGATAGGAGAGGTACTTAGATGTCCCCCAAACACAGACACAGGTCCACTTGGCTGGAGGACTATAATTATCGACTATGTCTTCTCTGAGATGGAGCAGTCATGCTGTCTGCTCAGTCTCACTTGCAGCACAGACTCAGAGAGTCAGCAGGCATAAAAGCTCAAACACAACCAGGGTTTCTTCAGAAGCCCCTTTGCAACGGTTCATTGCAATGTATTGTTTTGCATGGTGCTGTTTTGCGCCAAATTTATTGTTTTGTGTCGTGTTGTATTGCATTGATTATATGGTATCGTAAGTTTTCAGTTTTAACGTCTCTCCACTTAAAAAAAAAAAGATAACTACAGCTGTACTGTATTTGGCTTTTGCTGTACTCATTTTCATTGTATTGTATAGTAACATATTTTAATGAATACAACTAAACTGAGCCATAATTATTTCTCTGTATAACATTTTACTGCTTTTGTTGAAAGAGTGTACAACAATCGTCTTGTGTCAAACTTTTCATCATACTCACTTACTTTTACTGGTTAGGGTAGGTTTTGCTGCATATTTTGTAAAACACCAATCCTCATTAACATTGGCTATTTTACAAAAGCAAGGGGAATGTTTCCGCTCCCTTAATTCATTGATTAATCAGAAAAGACACATCCAGACCAACAGACATGATCAAATAGAAGGGGGGTAGAGGTAAAAGAATGTCCGGCTTCAGAACAGGAAATCCCTCTCTAGCCATTATAATTTCTGCAGACCGCCAGACCACTTGCTGTGTTTGCCGATATACTACAGAGTGAAGTAGAATAGTCGTACTATTTTATGTGTCTGTGGTTGACATTGCTATTGCTTTGCGCCCCCCAACTCAACACCTTGGGTGCATCCGAAACATGCACTCTGCCTCACACGTCAAACTTGGAAATCATTGGGAGACAGTAGCTACACACTGGATGAAAGGTTTGCGATTTTAGTCGCCAAATAGGCAGCCATACCTTTTAGAGTTTCTTTTTTCTACTTTAATGGAAAGTACAGATTATGGAGGAAACGGTTGTCAAGTCTTCAGGGATGCCCCCACGGTCGCCAGACTAAGGATAGAGATAATAGATAGATAGATAGATTAGATAGATAGATAATGATAGATAGATAGATAGATAGATAGATAGAAGTAGATAAGAGTAAGAAAGATCGATAGATGAGATAGATCGATAGATCGATAGATACATAGGTACATAGGTACATAGATACATAGATACATAGTTGTGCCAAAAGCTAGTTATGAATTTAGCCATTCTCAATGAAACCCGTCAAAACATACCCACATTTTAACAAAGACCATGACGATTTGCAGACATCAATAACTGGCAACACTTTTCGGCCTGGATATCGGTTTTTCTCCTCTTCACTCTTGGCCTAACAAGTCAACTCCTCTCCTCTCGTTTCTCATCACACAACGGCTTTCAGCTAACTAAACTCTTTGCACAATGTATGGCCACAACGGCTAGAGGCAAACGTCTTTGCTTCCCTTCCTGAAGACACCTCCTTGACAGTTGAGGGAAATGTGATCCCTCTTTATAGAAGAGATGCTTAGTTTTCCCCTGAAGTGTAGACATCTCCCTGCTCCCTTTGCCTGAAGGACTATGCTGGTTTCATCCTCATTCCAGTGGAGCAGGCACACACACCGGCCATTTTCTTCGTGGTCTGGGTGTCACAGCTAAAAGCCATGAAGATTCTGACGTGGTCAAATCGTACAGTTTAATAAACGTTAATAAGATATGGCAGGGCATACTGGTGTGGTACGTTGGTATGTATGTATGGTATGGTATGGTATGGTATGTATGGTATGGTATGGATGGTATGTTGTATGGTTATGGCATGGTAGTATGGTATGGTAT
Organism: Stramonita haemastoma; assembly: GCA_030674155.1. Lineage (NCBI taxonomy): Eukaryota > Metazoa > Mollusca > Gastropoda > Neogastropoda > Muricidae > Stramonita > Stramonita haemastoma. The sequence continues at coordinate 27,279,229 of CM060328.1, forward strand.
GGTATGTATGGTATGGTATTTTCTGTGCTATCGCCACCTGTGCCTTATCTTTATAGTATGATGTGTTCTTGAGTGTGATCTTTTGTGGTGTGGATGCCGTTGGTGTGAGCGTTTGGTGGTGTGGTGCGTGTGGTGTGTGGTGTGGGTGATGTTGGTGTGTGGTGGGTGTAGTGTAGTGTGATGTAGTGTGGCGTGATGTGGTGTGGTGTGCAGTAATATACTGTAATGTGATGTGATGCGTTGCACTGAATAGCATAGCAGCATCGTGTTTGCATTGCAATCTGTACATACTGAAGAACACACCATTAAATATGCATTGCTTGCAGGGTTGTGTTGTAATGCTTTGTGCTGTAATGTGTTGTTTAGCATTTTGTAGATTGCTTACTTAAAATGGGACTCAACAGGGTAAAGCGTACTAGCACAGTACAGTGAAACCCCTTCCTCTGATTTGTCTTCTTTGTGTATAATTACTTACCATCGACACTTATATTTCATTTTATGTTTTTGCATAACAATTCATGTGTGGATGTTTAACCAAATAGGCCTATCCATGAATAAAACCAGCTGTTAGACAAGAAATCAGGGTCTAGAAGACAGAAAATATTTAGCTTAGGATGAAACACAATCAGGGCCTCCCGCTGTAGGTGCATTCCCTCTAAATAAGTAAACATTTTGTCTTTTGTCATGTTAATATCAAACATCCAAAGCACAGACGACAAGCTGAGATCGATTCACGCCCTCTCTGGGTTTCCGAGCTAACATATCCATTCCGCTCTTCCCCACCAGGGGACAGTTCCCAAACAAGGGCTCACACACAGTATATGGCGACGACAGCAGAAAGCAAAGTCTTCCCCTTCCCTCCTGAAAAAAAGTCTCCCTAGGCAGTATTACAGTCACAGAGAATAAATAATGAATGACTTGCTCTTTGAAGTTTTGCTTTACATCAGAAATGCAGACAACCCACTGTTTGCTTAGCAGAAATGACTACACCTTTGTACAGCTAGCATGACCAAACATTCCTGTAAATCATCAAAGTGGGTGAGCTGGTTCTCGGGTTTAGCGGGCATGCAAATTTAGATAGGATGACAATGTTCTGCATTTTATTGTATGCGTTGTACTGTATCAACATCGAACTTTACTGTTTCATATACTGTTTTGTGTCGTTTAGACTGTATTATATTCTTTAGTATCGTATATGATTGTTGTGTTGCATTGTGCAATATTGCTCTGCAAAACTCTTCAGACGCAAATATCCATTATCAAACAAGTAGCAATACATCCATTAAATACTGGAGACAGAAAAGCAAAACCCTAAACTGAGTTGATCATGGCTTCAAAAGTAGACAGAACATTCAACATGCCATGATTTAAATATTGCAAGAACTTGAAGCATCACTCGACGTAAAATTGTAAATGAAATCTTAGTTCCAGATTGAAGTGTAGTTTTTCTTATCCACACAATGTGCTTACATACACCCGTACAGCTCAATACTTACAAACCCCATCCACTACCCAGCCCTACCAAAAAACAAACGGTACTCTCTCTTCCTCTCTCCTCTCTCTCCATCTCTTCTCTCTCTCTCTCTTCCCAACACCACACACACCAATCACAACACGCATACACAGCTACCGCGTGCACACGTCAGGCGCGAGCAAGTATACTCAAACTGAAGTCCATGCATCAAGATGTTCATAGTGCAAGGTCGGCTTGTTTCTTCTCTGAGTCTAACACTGTCTTAACCTCATCTGACCTGCTTTCGCCAATTCATCCTGTTCTCACTCCGTGTCCGCACAAACTTCAAACCCTAATGCATACCGTTCATGCACATGTAGTACATCTCTAAGCTGAGCCTTACCATTCCTTCTTCTTAACAGCATAGCACCATAATTCAGTGTATCTGTAGATTTCTCGTTCATCTTGCTGCAACATGCCTACACAAAAACAAATAAAAGACTGTAACAGAGCAGATTGATCTGCATCAGTCAAATCTAGGCAACGACAGCACAGTCAGACTGTCAACATGTGGCCTCAAAAGAGCTGCATAATCTACATTTACCGCTAAGGCACAGTGCATGCAGATGGACGGCTTTTCGACCACCCAACGATACAGAAGTGACTTCAAGTGCTGATCCAACGTACAACCCTTCGACCTGGTTAGGACAGTTCGATCGCAAGGGATGTAATCTAATATACCATGTGCCTGGCCACAAACTCCAAAACCAGCTGACTTTGTGCCGCGTCCGATGCACAGTGGTAGTACCATCGTAATTTGACCTCAGATCATACCCAATTCTCTTCCATCTGTCGGCGACATTTTGTGAACAGAGTGCAGAATATTTGATCTGCCGCAGACTTGTACAATTCTCTCAGCGACGAAGATCGGCAGCATGGGTAATGTGCTCTAAAAAGAGCTGCATAATACTACATACGCTCTAGGGAAGTGCATGCAGAGATCTTTGCACCGCCCACATACGATACAGAACGTGGCACAATTTCACAGGTGGATCCAAACGTTACAAACCACGACGCTGCGATTGGCAGTTCGATCGCAAGGGCAAGTAATCTAATTACCACCTCTGACCACAATCCACACCGCAGGACTTTGCGTCCAGGCACAGTGGGTACTGACCAGCGTATTTGACGCTCAGATCAGTAGCCCCAAGTTCTTTCCATCCTGCTCGCAGCGCCACTTTGTAACAGAGTGCAGATATTTGATCTGCCGCGACTCTGTACAACTTCTCGGCAACGACAGCACGGTCAGACAGTGGAATGTGGCCTCTAAAAAGAGGCTGCATAAATACTACATTTTACCGCTACGGGCAAAGTGCATGCAGAGGACGGCTTTCGACCACCCCCCAACGATACAGAACGTGGCACAATTCACAGGTGTGGATCCAAATGTTACACCCACGACGCTGCATTGGCAGTTCCGATCGCAAGGGAAGTAATCTAATTACCGCCCTGCCACAGTACTAACATGACTAGGCCCATAGTGTGCTACAGTATGTCTTGTTCTGTCTACAATAGTGTATGCTGCTTGACTACACTGCTCTGTGTTGGACGGTTTAGCAGTTAGGGTCAAAGAAGATTTATGGCAGCTTTGTGCAATGACTATACAGTGTCTCTTTTTTGTTCACATTTCTATTGGTGGATATAATACTTTGTTTACAGAGATAACGTCCTTACACAATTTCACATTTTGCTGATATGGGCTTTTTTCTATGCATGTTGCACAGTCATAATCTCTCAATGATCACCTCCTAAAGATAAAACTGACATCCATATTTAAAGGATAACATCTACATAGAAAAAAAAATCTAATTTTTGAAGGTTTAAAACATGGACCTTTTTATCCTTGCACTCTTCAGCCTTTCAAAACACTTGGTGATGCCACTTCTGCAAGCATCATCACCACAATCGCTTCCTTCAGCTATACAGGGTGTGAGTTCCAGATTTTGGAATCTTCCCCCCACGAATATCATACATCACGGAGACAAGGACAATTGGCGATCGATCGATTCGCCGTCTCGTCCTCAGCGCTAAGCTAACATGTCAACTCCTCCTCTCTCCCATCAGAGGACAGTTCTCAAACAAGGTCTGGCTGACGATTTATGGCGACAACAGCAGAAAGCAAAGCCTTCCTCTTCCTTCTCTCCCTGAAGGCATCTCCCTCAACAAACAGTTTATGGCGGCAGGAGAAGAAGGACGAGGACTCCCTGTTTGTCCTGAGGAAGTACAGACAGTAGTACCCTGCCCCACTTATCTCAAAGACTGTAATGACTGGATCCTCATTCAAGTAGAGTCGTCACGCGCTTTGGTGATTTTTCCTAGTCCTGACCTACGCTAGGACAGGAACACCCACACGTGGCCAAATTAAGCATTCCCAATGCGTGTTGTTTTTGTTTTGCAGAAGACTTTTTTCTGAAGCATTGCTGTCAAATAGTTTACAGCAAAAAAATGATATCCGATGTCTCCAAATACTAAACCACTTTCACCATAATCATAATTGTTATTGTCAACATAAACCATCATCGCATCATCATCTGTTACTGTCAATCGATTATCATTACTTTCAAACAATTTGAAGATAGTAGTAGTAGTAGCAGCAGCAGCAGCAGCAGCAGTAGTATGTAGCAGTAGTAGTAGAGAAATATATATAGAATAAAATACAGCAAGTAGTAGTAATAGTGTAGCAGAAGAGTAGTGCTATAGTAGTAGCAGCAGGCAGCAACAGCAGTAGCAGTTGCAGCAGTAACAGCTATAGCAGTAGCAGTCGTGTTATCATTATTATTATAACTATACCATTATGTTGTTTCAGTATTTCTTTTCTCATTTGATTAGTATAATTATCATCTAAACTGTTTTTCCCTAACTCGCGTGCTTTGTTTTAAGAAGGGTGGACACATAACACTTCAGAAGAAAAGGATCAATACATGATACAGTGCCAGCCCCCTGATCTAGGAAGCCCAGTAGAAGATCCAGCGCTGCTAAGCTTTCCTGTGAAGATACATCTAACCCTGGGGTTAGCTTTTTGTCTGGGACAGGATAGCACAGTGGTCAGAGCACACGCTCTCCCAAAGCTAAGGTTCAGCAGTGGTTACCAAGTGGGTGGGTGACCGTTCGCGCTCTTTGGTTATAGGAGAGTCCCCCAAATCACCACGCTGTAAAGAGGTACCTGCCCTCTTTAGGGACAGGAGAGGTAATGCAGTGAGGGAGAGGAGATGGGCCGGCGCCCCCCTCAATATTTTAGCCCCTGGAGAAGTTGAGGTCTCTGACACCTTGCTCACCAACGACCACATAGGTTATGGGAACACCTTCACTGTTTAACTTCATTTTGTAAACCTTACGTTCTGTTGAAGACAATTTTGTTCTTGGTAAACATAATACAAATTGAATCCTGATAAAGATGTTTTTTACCACAGAGATGATACTTAAACCATTATACCCTGTCGGAGACATGTTTACTCTGCGGTTAACATTGTAAACATTATGTCCTGGTGAAGATATTTTTACCCTGGGGTTAACAAAGTAAACATTTCGCCCTTAGAGGACATGTTTTCCCTTGACTAACATTAAACATTTTGTAAACATATTACTCAGAACACTTTTTTTTTAACAATTCATATCCCCTCTCAAATCCAAACTTTGTAGTTTCGCCGTGACTGTACACCATGCAAAACCCAAAAGAGTTTGTATTGTAAAGTAATCTTGTGAACATATAGAGAAATTACTTCATGAGAAAGGACAAACGGAACAGAAACCCGACGAAGCTGCTAATTACCATCACAGCCTTCGTATTCAGTCTTCTGAGATGTTTTATGGCGACATGCAGAAACAGATACCCCTCGTGCCTGACACTACCTGTTGGGGTAAAAAGACGCCCATGTCAAAAGGCTTCTTTCTCATTGGCGTTTTCTGTCTTTACGAGTAGCGAGGGTACCCTCCCCCCCCCCCCTCTCTCTCTCTCTATCTCTTCTTCTTCGTCTCTGTCTTCTGTCTGTCTGTCTGTCTGTCTGTCTGTCTGTCTGTCTGTCTGTCTGTCTCTCTCTCTCCTCTCTCTCTCTCTCTCTCTTCTCTCCTCTCTCTCTCTCTCTCTTCTCCTCTTCTCTCCTCTCTCTCTCTTCTCTCTCTCTCTCTCTCTCTCTCTCTCTCTCTCTCTCTCTCTCTCTCTCTCTCTCTCTCTCTCTCTCTGACTCTGCGTGTGATAGCGTGCGTGCGTGTGTGCGTGCATGAGAGCGCGCGCGCGCGCGCGCGCGTGCGTGCGTGTGCGTGTGTGTGTGTGTGTGTGTGAGTCGGAGAGAAATAGAGAGAGCGTATATATAAATATATATATATATATATATATATATATATATATATATATATATATATATATATATATATATATTTGTATATGTACCTGTGTCTGTGTCTGTGTGTGCCTGTGTCTGTAGGCATGTCTGTGTCTATGAGTCTGTCTGTCTGTCTGTCTGTCTGTCTGTCTGTGTATTTTGCTTACACTTTTCTTACGTACTGCCGCTCGTTGTTTTACTCTTTGGATGACTTGTGTTGCAGTGTGATAAATGTTTCAAATAGTTGCAGGTAAAGAAAAGGTAGACAGACAGATGTAAGACAACATTTGAAAGATTTATTTTAAAAAAGACAGGTGAATGAACTTGGAAGGCAGAAAAAAGGAATGATAGAGAGGTAAAAACAAAAAGAGAAACAGAAAAAGTGATAGAATAGAGGAAATGTCTAGCCCTTGATTTTCAGAAGGGGTGAAGCGATGTTCTACTGTAAGAGCTCCCGGCATCCCTACAGAGGGAATTTAGTGGTCAGGACCAAGCAAAGCAAACAGGCAGAACTGCAGTACAGTGTCTAGACTGCAGGAGATGGCACGACAAGAGTATGGCACATTAGAGTATGGCAACGCAAGGGTATGGCAACACAAGAGTATGGCAACACAAGAGTATGGCAACACAAGAGTATGGCAACGCAAGGGTATGGCAACACAAGAGGATGGCAACACAAGACTAGGGCAACGCAAGAATATGGCAACACAAGAGTATGGCAACACAAGAGCAAGGCAACGCAGAGTATGGTAACGCAAGAGCATGACAACGCAAGAGTATGGCAAGACAAGAGTATGGCAACACAAGAGTACGGCAACACAAGAGTATATAAAAAACAAGAGTATGGCAACACAAGAGTGTGGCAACGCAAGAGTATATAAAACAAGAGTATGCAAGCAAGTATGGCAACACAAGAGTTGGCAACACAAGAGTATGCAAGAGTATGGCAACGCAAGAGTATGGCAACACAAGAGTAGGATTTCACGTCACCTTCCTTTGTCAAATCCATGTGTTGGCTGAGAGTGCCAGACATAGATAGCGCTCCAACCCAAACTTCATCTAAATTACTTCTCATCACAGCAAAAAATGAAATATTATGCGAAAGAAATATCCACGTCACGGTTACATCAGTTTCAAGCAATGTCGGATAAAAATCATTACGGCTTTCACTACCACAAGGTATCGCCATCCCTTATACCCTTACCAAAATGCAAAGACACACATGGGCAAAACTGTGTGTTCCTGATTTTAAAACCTTTTCCATCTCAAATTTTAAAAAAAAACGATGTTGATAAAATCACTCTCTCCCCCTCTCCCCTACCGCGAGGACAGTTCTTCCTTTTCCACAAAACCATCCCTCCAAAGAGAAAAGTCCCCTTCTTGATTTATGGTGACAGGGGAGAAAGCCAAACCGCCCCACACCAAAGCTGAAAACATCGTCCTAAGACTCCTCTGACAGTTTATAGCCACAGTGGAGAATTCTGGAACACTCCAGCCACAATCAGGGCCCCTTACCCTGGAAGTGGAGCCAGCACGCTGCTCTACTTATCCGAAAGACTAGAATGGCTACTCTCCTCTTCGAAGTGAGCAGTCACGTTGTCTGGCCATTTATCGTGGTGATCAATGGGGGTTCAAAATGACGGAGATGAAAAAAGTGGCGACAGACTCGTTCAGATTACGTTTCTTGGCGTGGGGAGTTTTTGTGCTCGTCTTAAACACTGCGTTCTTTGAGTAAGAGTAAAGATCGCTTTGCTGATATGCTTTCTTCTTTGATCAGGACATTGCTTCTTGTTTCATTTGAGAACTACAAAATTAACTGGGTGTAGGATATGGGTTTTTTTGTCTCTCTATTTATGACTGTTCCTGTCTGTGTCTAGGATTCAATCTCTGTCTCTGCCTCTGCCTATCCGTGTATCTGTCTGTAACACACATGCACACACACACACACGCACACGCACACACACACACACAAACACGCAATCACACACGCACACATATCATGTGGAGACATGATTATGTTCCATATTTGAGTATTATTAACAGAGAGATGTTTGTGGTTTGTTGTTCTATTTTCTTTAAGTTTAATTTGATTACTTTCCTTGTTATAGAGGGCTGGGTGTTATAAAAGCATGTGTCATGCCTACTGCCTCACCTTCTGATGATAGAACTGAACTTAATTACATTTGAGTCTCTCTCTCTATTGATTTGTTTGTTTATTTATCATTTATTTAGTTATTTGTGTACTTATATGGTCATGATTTCGGGAGATACATATTCAACAGTGTACTGTGTTGAGTACACACCAAGGTATTATGGCAAGACCTGACCAAAGTTTACGAGAAGTTATATTTCATTTTTTGCATCTTTTCATTTTTGGCTCTGAAAGTGAATTGTTGCCTAAGGCCGATATACATTAAACAATTTCAGTGTTTCAGTGCTCTCTCTCTCTCTGTTTTGTTGTTGTTGTTTGTTTGTTTGTCTGTTTTGTTGTTGTTGTTGTTGTTGTTGTTGTTTTTTTATATTCAAATCGAAATCGTCATTGAGTCTCGCTTCTTGATTTCGTTTATGGGTGAGTGCCTTTTTATAACATTGCCTTAATACTGTATCTCTGTTTTGTTTCTCGCCTGTTGTTTGATGCTTGGTATGGCTTTTTTGCTCTTGGTGTTTGAACCTTTGTAGTTGTTGTTGTTTTGGTTAGGGCTGTCTTTTTATCATGATGTTGTCCCTGGGGGGAGCGGGGACTGGATGTGAAAGAGGCACACGAGTGCTTGTCTGTTGTCCTCGAGTGGAGGAATTTTGCCTTGCCTTGCCTTGCATTGCCTTGCCTCTCTCTCTCTCTCTCTCTCTCCTCTCTCTCTCTCTCTCTCTCTCTCTCTCTCTCTCCTCTCTCTCTCTCTCTCTCTCTCTCTCTCTCTCTCTCTCTCTCGCTATTCTCTTGAAACATCTAGGATGTTTTATGTAACTTTTTTTTTTTTTTTTTAAATTTTATTTTATTTACATTTTTATTGATAGTATCTCTACCCCCCCTCCCCTCCAATAAGGATATTAGTTAATTTTTCCCCCTTTTATCCAATTGTATGATTTATGTCACATGTATCAGTTTTGATAGATGGTGGTGGTTTGATGTTTTCAGTTGTTTATTTATCTAGTTTTCTTGTTTGCTCCTTACCTATTAACACTTTTCTATTCTTCCATAATCAAAATATTTTATTGTGACTTCAGATTTTTGTCTTCTGATTGAGTGCATTTGTTATTACCTTATCATATATAGTGTCCTCATTCTTGCGTGTTGTTTGGTACTGCGTAAAGCTTTATTGTTTAGTATCTTTTCAACTTGATGTATCCCTGAAAAGGGCGGGGACTGGATGTAAAAAAGCACATGAGTGCTTATCTATTATCCTCGAATAAAAGACTTTGCCTTGCCTTCCCTTGCCTTGCCTTGCCTTGCCTTGCCTTGCCTTGCCTTGCCTTGCCTCTCTCTCTCTCTCTCTCTCCTCTCTCTCTCTCTCTCTCTCTCTCTCTCTCTCTCTTCTCTCTCTCTCTCTCTCTCTCTCTCTCTCTCTCTCTCTCTCTCTCTCTCTCTCTCTCTCTCTCTCTCTCTCTCTCTCTCTCTCTGGTTTTATTTATCTCTTCCTCTCTTATGGAATCATATCGAAGCCTCGTCTCTATTTTTTGGTTTAAAACCATCACACTATCTGTTTTATGTACGCTCATCAGTCTAACAAGGGAACTAATCGAGGCGCTCTTAACAGCTATCTATGGGGCAAACGCAAGGGATTACGAGCTTCAAGCGAAACGAATGGGGATTAGTTTTGTCAAAATCTTCATTCCGATACTTCCAATCGTAATTAGTATAGTCATAAATATTAATGTTCCAGCCAAAGGGATTAACAACTGTTATCATAATCAGGCCAATTCAGGGTTCATTACTCCACGGGATGTTCTAAAGAAGATATGTTTTCAACTCCTACAGAGATCCACACAACAGCCACGCACGTATGTACACACACAGACACACACACACGCACGCACGCACACACATATACTATCTGTTAAATCCGGTTCTACTCTTCGAAAGAGTAAGCCATTGTGTGCCGGTGGGAACATATGACAAGATTTACAACTTACATGTAAGCCTACACGGAGACTGGATGTAAAAAAAGCACATGAGTGCTTATTCCATAATCATCGAAATAAAAGAATAAAATAAAATAACACACACACATGATGTAGTTCTTGTTCCATTATCCTTGAAGTAAAGGAAAAAAGGAAAGAACACACACACACACACACACACACACACACACACACACACACACACACACACACACACACACACATGTCCACACACGTGCATGTACGCTCGCACGTACACACGCACACATGCACGCACGCACGCGTGCACACACATACACACAAACACGCGTGCATGCAAGCATGTTGACACGCACGCACGCACGCACACATACACGCACGCGCGCGCACACACACACACACACACACACATGCACACACACACACATGCACACACAGTGGTGATGGTTTACTTAGTTAAAACACGACTATTTACCTGTTATATATATATATATATATATATATATATATATATATATATATATATATATATATATATATATATATCAGAATTAAGAACATTACTTGTCTTCCTAAGACTTACTTTTTTTTTAGATCTTATGTGTGTTTGCTTTTTCAAAGCTCACTGCCAAATAATAGTTTTATGGTGTTAATTATCTTCTTTCATCTACTATCTTTTGTCTGAGCCTCCTGGAAAAAAAAGATTATTGGCATCACTTCGTGAAAAATGATGAGGCCATTAAGAACTTTAAAATCCCATTGGTCATTTTTGCCGCCTTGTGTACAGGACATTTACACGGTCAGACGTGGAACATTTCAGAGGGTTTTATTTTCTTGACAGGCCTGATAAAGATTAGGGACTACAGATTAACCTAAGAACGTTCCTTGTTTATTGACATTATTGTTGTCATTCCGTTTTTAATTTGTTCACTCTTGACGATATTAAACTGAAACACAATCCCGAAAACGAAATGTTGGGCACAAAAAAAAAACAGTCACGTATGCAAAATCTCACCGCTGATGAACCTCGGATCTCTAGGCAAGGAACGAACAAAACAAATAAAACTAAAATACCATTTAACATTGAATAAACAAACTCAAACAATACAATGAAAGCAACAAACCTAGAGCAGAACACAAATAGCTCACCAAGAATCAACTTTGGCAATATCAACGATATCAGGTTTAAGTGTGAATACACCAACTATTTATTCCTTTTGTCTCTCTGTGATACCAGATCCTTTATGTATTGAGACAAGACGAGGCAGTCATAAAGGATATGTTCACCAGATAATGAGCGAGAACATGGACATAGAGAAGACTTGATTTTAAAGTGTTCAACATATACCAGTTTATCACAGCTTTTTTTACTGTAAAAAATATTTCATTAAAAACAATCAGTAACATTAGTGGCAGATGCGCAAGGGTTCACCTATAAACAATCTCCAAAACTCAATAAACCTGGATGTGTATGGTTTGCGCATCATGGTCTTTTACACTTTTCTCCTTTTTCATTTTTGACTGAACATAATACAGTGCAGTGTCTATGAAACATCACACACACTGACGTCTCTTTAACAAGCAGGATACAAAACTTCTTTGCCATCTTCTGGCATTTCCTTATAAACAAGGCGATCAAATTAGTTAGCATCACAGCTATCCCTCCTCTCATTGGTATCTCGTCACAGGTGATTGTGTAAGTGGAATCAATTTCCTTCATAATCTGCTGTCAATGGTTGGAGTTACATCCCCCTTTTGGCGCCAATAAAAGGGTTAGGGGGTGAGTGGGAATACTCAACAAGGGAGGCAATCGTTTCTTTTTTTGATCCAGCCCACTTGGCCGGTAAGGAAGACACAGGGGAAGAAAGCTCCAGGAAAGGTGTCTGTATCCCTGGTGACGAAGAGAGAGATGAGACACCCGTTTCTTCTTTTTTTGTTCTTTCCTTCAATCCCTTTTTGGAATTAGATGGGTGGGGGGAGGCTATAGCAAATCCCAAAGCATCGTGAAGAGCACAGAAAATGGCTGATGTTTAGAATTGCTTTTACGTGTACGCAGCTGCTGGCTAGGGAATGGAATTGCCGACAAATTGCATTTCATCTTTCCAGCATTGTGCTCTAGTGAACCGGTCAGTAGAGCTAGTGGAGTGAAGGAACTAGAGCCTTGAACCTTTTGCATAAGAGACAAACTATACTTTTCAATCTTTGTATCATCTGTTGGTTTCCTAAAGACACCATTGATGCTAAAACATTGCATTGTGTTGCGTGGTATTGTATTGTGTTGTGTTGTATATACTGTATTGTATTGTACATCACTTTAAGTCATAGCAGATTTTTCTGCATAAAACTTGATCTGCTCTTACCGGGACAGTATACCACTGCACCAAAAGGTTATCTCAACCCATGTTGTGAGATACTGTACTGTACACTATTCTGCTAAGTTGTATATAATTTTATTCATACATACATACATACATACCTACATACCTACATACCTACATACCTACATACATACATACATACATACATACATACATACATACATAGAGAGAGAAAGAGATGGAGAGAAGAAGAGAGAGAGAGAGAGAGAGAGAGAGAGAGAGAGAGAGAGAGAGAGAGAGAGAGAGAGAGAGAGAGAGAGAGAGAGAGAGAGAGAGAGAGAGAGAGAGAGAGAGAGAGAGAGAAGGCAAGGCAAGGCAAGGCAAAGGCAAGGCAAGGCAAAATTCTTTTATTCGAGGATAGTAGATAAGCACTCGTGTGCTTTTTTTACATCCAATCCCCGCCCTTTTCAGGGATAACATTGAGATAAAAAAAAGTAATAATAGCCACAACTACACAACAACACTTATAATGATCCAAATACCAAAGTAAGGAACCATACCAAGTATCAAACAACAGGCAAGAAATAACACAGAGATACAATATTAAGGTAATGTTATAAAAAGTCACTCATTCAGAAACGAAAATAAGAAGTAAGAATCAATGATAATTTTGATTTGAATAAAGGAAAAAAACAAAACCAAAACAAAGAAAAAACAAGACAAAACAAAACAAAAAAAGCGCAATAATTAAAGAGCAAACATGAGAATATGATTAGGTTAAATGACTGAAAACATCAATCCACCACCATCTATCATCAAAATAAGTCCCATAAAACATAAGATTTTGATAAAAGGGGAGAGAGAGAGAGACAGAGACAGAGACAGAGAGAAAGGGGGAGGGGAGGGGAGGGAAGGAGACAGACAGACAGACAGACAGACAGATGTAGAGAAGAGATAGGGTGTGTATAGAAGTGCTGGTATGACCGCTGGTGTGTTTGCATCACCAAGTAGTGAAATGGCATTAAACAAAACAAAATACACGAAATGATAAAAGCAACTAATAGCAGCAACACACACACATGCCCGCGCACGAGCGCGCGCGCGTGCACACACACACACACACACACACACACACACACACACACACACACACACACACACACACACACACACACAAGCATTCGTGCCTAACAAACCGCAAGCCAGCTTTATGGACTGGTTAAAATATTCACTACGGTCATATTTCAGCAAACGATGTGTATAGTCTATCAATGTTCTGTATGCAGTGGCCGTTTATTGTAAAGAAAAAACATAATAAAAAGGGAAAGAAAAAAGTTGCCAGCTTGGGAATGAGAATGGTGAACAAATTGGATTTCACACTTCCAGCATTTTGGCCTGGTTAATCAGCCATGACAATGAGTGGAGTCCAGGGACTAGCAATGTTAACGGTCTGGGCATAAGACAATGATTTCTTTTTCACTGAATTCCAGTTCCCGATTAAAGTATAATTTTAGTGTTTTCTTTTTTCTCGTTCGGCCCAAAATGATGTCATCACAAGAAAGGTAACAAAGGCTTTGAGCTCCTGTGTAGGCGTAAATGATTCGTAGTTTATGAGAAAATATGCTGGGTCTAGAGTTCCAACACTTTGATGATTGATATCAGATAGATTTAGAATGACCAGGATTTGGTCAAGATTACCATCATCATTATCATTGTCATTGTCCTCATCTTATTGTCGTATTTCTCATCATACTATTGCTGTTGTTTTTATCATTGTCATCATCACCAAAATCTGAACTAACCATTTTAAGGAAACTCATTAAGTAAAATAGCATCAACGCTAAAATGGGATATAGATTTACAGTCACCCAGTCTCAGATCATGCTATGTAAATCTAAGGATACTCTTGTGAAAATTCCTGGTAGAGTTCTTGGAAACATTGAAGAGATCATTATGTTATGTGGGAGCCAGTACAATTGTTTTTACATTCATGTTGTGCATATGTGGCGTTCGCCAGGGATATGAGTTAAAGTACTGATACTCACGCAGTCAGTGTCAATGTGGGACAATCTTTTTCACAAATAACTTGTCCATTACTATCAGAATTCTGTCTGAAGGCAGTACTAAGATTAAACGTACCAAAACCTTATGTACAAGATCAAAGAAACACATGGTTAAGTAAAACAGGTTCGACAGAAATAAGGCTATATTTAGAGAAAAGATTGTAGGCAGGTTGGTTCCAGAGCATAAAGCTCATCTTGTATCTTCCTCCTTTTCTGTCTCTGCCTGCCTGCCTGCCTGCCTGCCTGCCTGCCTGCCTGTCTGTCTATCTGTCCTGTCTGTCTGTCTGTCTGTCTGTCTGTCTGTCTGTCTGTCTGTCTGTCTGTCTGTCTCTCTCTCTCTCTCTCTCTCTCTCTCCTCTCTCTCTCTCTCTCTACTCTCTCTCTCTCTCTCTCTCTCTCTCTCTCTCTCTCTCTCTCTCTCTCTCTCACTCACTCTCCTCTTTCTCTCTCCATCTTTCTATACTCATATACATGCTGGCACATACAGGCATGCACATACAATTGAACACACTCTCACACTCATCATACACACACATACACAAACACACAGAAAGAGAGAGAGGTGGGGTGAGAGAATGAGTGAAACAGAGAGTGAGTGAGACAGAGACGGAAACAGAGAGAGTGAGAGAGGACAGAGAAAGCGAGAGAAAGAGAGAGAGACAGAGACAGATAGAAAGAGAAAGAGAGACAGAGAGAGAGACAGAGTCAGACAGAGACAAACAGACAGACAGACTGACTGACTGACATTCAGACACACAGAGTTACAGAGAGACTGAGACTGCACAGGCAGAGGCAGGGAAAGAGACAGAAAGATAATTTGTCATCTTTATCCACAACACCTGTAGTCCCACTCCAAATGCAAACTATCACTCAGACCACCTAAAGAGAGATAGCCTGTTGTAAACAAGATCATGTGGGAACAGTAGACAATAAACCTCTGTTCTTTCCACAGGGACCAACAGTCTCATAGACTATCAAACATGATGTGCTCTAAAGTCACGAGAGATCAAAGGCTTGGTCCTCGTTGCCACAGATCAGTACAAAAGGAACTTAATTACTGGCTACAAAATGGACAGAAATAAAGCTCCTGTCTGTGACTGCTGTGTGCAGATAGGTCAGAGGCCAGGTTTCTTTGTTCGTATTGCCTTATCTTACATTTTATGTTGTATGTTCTTTTTATTATCAGTGCTGTGGCTTGGTGTTGCACTTTTCCTTTATGTCACACTGCAACACTTTATAATATATCCTCAGCTACATATGAAGTGGATTTCAAATTGTGCATTTTGTAAACATAAACGCTTTGATAGACTGATATTGAATCTAACAAGAAATAACCAAAGTAAAACAACACAAGGCACTACAATCATTTAAATCACCTACAACTTGAAGGTGTTCACTTTAAAATATAGGGAGTAGGTGCTTTCTTCAAACAGAATACTTAACATCCAGAGACAAAATAGACACAGGATGTCTTAGGTCATTTTGGAATGATCTAGTGGTCAAAAGTAATGTAAGTTTGGAATGGGTTTTGAGAAAATCACGACATTTAATCACCTAGCATTAAATATGTCACACACACACACACACACACACACCCCACACACACACACACACACACACACACACACAACACACACACACACATACATACACACACACACCACACAACACACACCACACACACACACACACACACACACACACACAGAGATGTTAACTAAGGACAGGCAAACAGTAAAACATCTTCAAGGGAAATAAACCTGGCTGTCTTTTCTGTTCTAACTTTACCAGTATAGCAAACGTCTGTGTTAGACAGACAGGGGAAGAGGAGTGAGCAGCCAGCCATTCCCTGTCCCCTTCCCTGCCTGTCACACCCTCCCCACGGACCTGTCAACATGCAACCTCCCTGTCTGTCTGTCTCCCAGCCTGTACACAGTGTGTAGCTAATTTTAACTCTCCTTCAATTGCCTCTTCTTGTGATGTCCCAGTTAATGAGAGGTTGTTCTCTGTCCTTCTCTAGCTCTTTTTGATCCACATGTAACGAGGTCTATCTTGCTGGAGAGAGAGCGTTTGAAACCAAAGTGTGTGGGCATTTTCTTAGACCTCTTGCCTCTTTTTAACTGGGCTTGTTTATTGACACAGTTACTGTCTCTCTGTCTGTCTCACTGGTTTGTGTGTGTGTGTGTGTGTGTGTGTGTGTGTGTGTGTGGTGGTGCGCGCGCGCGTGCTGCGTGCGTGTCGTGTGTGTGTGTGTGTGTGTGTGTGTGTGTGTGTGTGTGTGTGTGTGTGTGTGTGTGTGTATGTTTGATTGTTTGCAGATGGGTGGTGTTTGTGAGTGCTTTCATGTGTAATGAGTCTGTTTCTGGATGCATGCATGTGGATGTGTGTTTAAAGTTTTGTCTGCAGCTGTGTGCAGCTCCGGCAGGCAACATCAACTTTGTGAAACATCCACCAGCACCCCACTTTGCTTCTGCCTAAAGACGGACTTCCATGACTTTGTAAGCTCCAGCTTGATGATAAACAATACTGACGATGGTAACAAATATGCTATTGATGTTTACTACAGTCTTAAAGGACTGATGGTCATGTTTTCTGTCATAACGTATCCCAATGTCAACCACGCTTGAAATAAATCTGTCAAATAGATGATGCTGTGAAGGCAGCCTTTCTTTTAAACCATGATAGATTTACTTTGAGCAAGAACTAGCTGATCCTCCAGATGCCCTGCATGGAATGAGATCTGACGTCCAGTCAAAAACTAAACACACTATCTACTTTGCTGCGGCAGATAATGGTCACAGGAATACCAACCTTCATTGAAATAGAATTATGTTCTAAGGAACAATCACAGTTACACTGTTCTGTTTCCAGGCAAAATCTTCTTTTTTTAAAAAAAAATCATTCAGAAAGCTCAGTAACATTAGCGCTGATGTACAACACTTCATAAAAACTAAAAATCCAAAACTCAGGAGACGTGGGTGTGTCTGGTTTGCAACCTTAAAGTCTTATTTATTTTCTCCTTCCTAACTTCTGATTGAACATATGTGGTGAAGCATATATGGAATTTCACACATCTTGACATCTCGTAAACAAGCTGATTCCAAGACTTTTTTTTACAATCTTCTGGAGCTTCTTTGTAGATGACACTGATCAAATTGATGAGCATCACAAATGTCCTTTGTCTCTTCTGTACCTTGTCACAGGTGGCTGTGTTGAAGGTAACAGTTTCCTTCATAATCTGCTTTCAATGGCTGGAGTTACGTCCCCCTTTGGGCACCAATAAAGGAGTTAGGGGGCTGAGTGGGCATACTGCACAAGGGAGATGATTATTCCTTTCTTGATCCAGCCCACTTGGCCAATATGAAAGACATAGAAGAAGAAAGCTCCAGGAAAGATGTCTATATCCCTGGTGACAAAGAGAGAGAGAAGGGGATGAGACACAGTTTCTTTTTGTTCCTTTTTTCAATTCCTTTTTGGGGGAGTAAATGAGTGGGTGGGAGCTATAGCCAATCCCAAAGCATTGTGAAGAGTACATAAAACGGATGATGTTTAGAATTTCGTTTACGTGTACGCAGCTGCTGGCTTGGGAATGGAATTGCTGACAAATTGCATTTCATCTCTCCAGCATGGTGCTCTAGTGAACAAGTCAGCAGAGCTAGTGGAGTGTAGGAACTAGAGCCGAACAAAATTTACAAAACTGCACACACCCCGGGACTGCCTATTCCATTATTCTTGAAATTTAAGAATGAATAAATATATAAATAACACACACACACTACATACACATACACGCACGCATGCAAACACGCACACACACACACACACACACACACACCACACACACACACAACACACACACACACCACACACACACACACAAGGCATATGTACCAAACAAATCGTAAACCAGCTCTTTGCACTGCATACAACAATATCACTAAGTGGATATTTCAGCAAACCTGATGTGCAAAGTATCAGTGTCCTGTATGTAATGACTGTTCACCCTGAAGATTAAAATCCTTTTAAAAAAATGGAAGTGGAATCTGGCAGCTTGGGAATGACAATGGCAAACAAATTGCATCTCACACTTCCAGCATTTTGCTCTGGTTAATCAGCCATGACAATGAGTGGAGTCCAGGGACTAGCAATGCCAATGGTCTGGGCATAAGACAATGAGTTCTCTTTTCACTGGATCGCACAGTTCATGATTAAAGTGAATTTCTTTCTGTCTTTTTTTTTGTCCATTGACCCAGATATTGTTGTTCAAAAGAAAGGTAATAAAATGGTTTGGGCTACTGTGTAGGCGTATTAGATGTTGAGAATCATTTCAATAAAAAAAAATGCTGGCTAGAGTTCCATTCCTTTTTTATGGTTAAAGTCAAAATATGGAATAACTTGAATCCAACCAAGACCATCATCATTCATTATTGTTGTCATTATATTGTTGGTGTCATCATCATACTGTTATTGTCAACATCATACTGTTTTTGTCGAAATCATACTGTCGTTGACATGATATTCATCATATCATCATCACCATAAACACCATCACCACATACACACCATCATCTTCATCATCATCATCATCATCATCATTTTATCAAATACTTTAAGAAAATTTGACTCATTAACAAAACAGCTACAACACAAAATGGGTTATAGAATAATGTCAACCAGTCTCTGATGATGCAATGTAAATCTGGCTAAGCTCTCATGAACACTCTTAGAGGAGCACTTAAGAACACTGAAAAAATTTGTTACATTGTGCGGCAGCCAGTACAGTGGTCTTTTTATTCATGTTGTAAGATGGAAAGTTCCACAGGGACATGGGTTTAAAGTACTGATACACACGCAGTCAGTGTGAATGGGTGGGGAGATGGAAGATGCTAAAATGACTGTTGCAATCATCATTGTTTTCCAAACAGGTTGTAAGAGTGAAATAAAAGTATCAACACCAAAATTATAGGATGAAAAAGGACACAAACAAGCAGAATAAATTAAACAGAAATTGATGAGGACATAGTCAGAGAAACGACCATGGCCAAAATGGCTCCAGAGCATGAGCAAAGTTCTTATCTCCATACCTCCTTATCTGTCTTGTCTGTATGTTTCATGTCGTGTCTTTTGTCTTTTTAAATGTCTGTCTTATGTACGTGTGTTTGTCTCTCTCATCCATGACATGCATACTGCTTTATGCAGGCTATGCACATACACACCAAGTGACACTCATATGCCTACTCATACTACCTAAAGTATGCAAAATAACACACACACACACACCACACACACACACCACACACACACACACACACACACACACACACACACACACACACACACACACACACAGAGAAAGAGACAGACAAACAGAGACAGGTATACATATATTATTTATGTATATATATTTATGTATATATTTATGTATATATTTATGTATATATTTATGTATATATAGAGAAGACAGACAGAAGAAGAGTAGACATAAGAAAGACAACAAATAGACAAGAGTAAGAGAGACAGAGGGACATAGACAGCAGACAGACATGCAAGCAGACAGACACACCCGACACAGGCAGACTAACAGATAGACAGACAGAGACAGACAGAAACATTGTCATTTTAATCCACAGCTGCTCCTGTCACTCTGCTACACCACTTCAAATGCAAACTATCACTCAGACCTCCTAAAGAGAGATGGCCTGTTGTAAAACAGATCAGGGGGGAACTGTAGACAATGAACCCCTGTTGTTTCCACAGGGACCAACAGTCTCATAGACTATCAGACAAGAAGCACTCCAAAGTCACAAGAGATCAAAGGCTTGGTCCTTGTTGCCTCAGATCAGTACAAAAGGAACTTAATTACTGGCTACAAAATGGACAGAAGTGAAGCTCCTGTCCCTGACAGCTGTGTGCATATAGGTCAGTGGCAGACTTCTGTTCATTATATTTCTGTTGTACTTCCTTTCTTTTAGTGTTGTGATGTACTGTTGTATTATCCTTTCTATATACATCAAGTCAGTCGAGCCAAGTCAAGTCCAAAAACACTTTAATCATCCCATGAAAATCAATTACACTAGTGACAGACACATTAAGTATTAATCATAATCTCCAAAAGACACAAGAAATCGAGAATTCATATTTGTATAAAACATTCCAAGATAACTTTAAATGAAAACATCACACACACACACACACACACACACACACACACACACACACACACACACACACACACACACATGTACTGACGCACACGCATCAAACACATACACCCACACACACAAACACACACACACACACACACACACACACACACACACACACACACACACACACACACACACACACACACACACACAACACAACAGATGTTAACTAAGGAAAGGAAGAAGTGAAAACATCTTCAAAGAGAACTAAACTTTGCTGTCTTTTCTGTTCGAAATTTACCAGTATACCTAAGGTCTGTGTTAGCCAGACAGGGCAGAGGAGGAGCAGCCAGCCATTCCCGTCCACTCCCCAGCCTGTCAATCCCCCCCCACCCCCACCCCCAGGGATCTGTCAACATGCAACCTCCTGTCTGTCCTCCTACGTACACAGTGTGTAGCTAATTTTAACTCTCATTCAATGGCCTCTTCTTGTGATGTCCCAGTTAATGATAGGTTGTTCTCTGTCCTTCTCTCGCTCTTTTTGTGATCCACATGTAACGAGGTCTATCTTGCTGGACAGAGACGTTTGAAACCAAAGTGTTTGGGCATTTTCTTAGACCTCTTGCCTCGTTTTAACTGGGCTTGTTTATTGACATATTTACTCTCTCTGCTCTCTGCTGTTTACTCTGTGTGTGTGTTGTGTGTGTGTGTGTGTGTGTGTGTGTGCGTGTGTGTGTGTGTGTGTGTTGTGTGTGTGTGTGTGTGTTGGTGTGTGTGTTGTGTGTGTGTGTGTGTGTGTGTGTGGTAGAGTAGAAGATAGAGAGAGAGAGTGAGAGTGAGAGTGAGTGAGAAGAGAGAATTTGCATGTGCAGGTGTGTGTGTTTAGTGTGTGTATTTGGTTGTGTGTATATTCATGTGTGTGTGTTTTTGTGTTTGTGTGTGTGTGTTAATGTGTGTGTATGTGTGTGATGGTCATGCATGCGCATTGATAACTCTAACAGACATAACACCTTCTTTTGACTCTTCTTGGTTTTGGATGACAACATTTCTGTCCTCTTTACAACCCATTTAGAACTTTCAGGGTTGGAGATATACAACTGACAAAGGAAATAAATCCTTAATCTTGTTTTATGACCAAATCCACTTATTTGGGCGAGAAAGATACAATAAAAGTAAATGAAAAAAACTGTACCTGGAGTAGCAAAGTCAACTTTAAGTGGACATTTTGATATATTATATTGTGTGATACACATTGATTGGGAGGTAAAAAAATTTCAGTGCACCTGCTGTCTATAGATTCTAAAGCTGTAACGAAGTTTCCTGTCAAGCTTCCTCAATTTTGCCCAAACTAGTCTGCTAAATTTCCTAGGCAAAGTACATCCATTTCTATTTTACTGCGTTGCACATTTTGCAATCAGAGTGAATGTTTATGCCATATGTTTCTTTCTTTTGATCTCCCAAAATACACTCTAATGGGTGGTTCTTAAGTTAGACAGGGCCAAGGCTAGGTTATGAACCTTTCCATTTTGACAGCTATTTCCAGCACAATGAAAATGTCATCTTGCTGTAATGGCAAACACAATTATCGCCATCTGCACCATCATCAAAGTCAACAACAAACAACAACAGCAGCAGCAGCAGCAGTCGCAGCCAAAGCACCAATATGCCATCATTATACAAAGACTTATAAAATATATAAAGCTGCTAGAATGTCTTTTAGGAAGACATAGAGTCCAATATAACTGACTAATAATTACAACTCAGATGGTACTCTGGTGACAGTTCTGGTGGAACTGCTGTAGAAATCAAATGGATTGTTATATTGCAAGGCAGCCAGTACAGTTGATTTTTTATTCATGCTTGTCTGATAGAGGTCCCTGTGGATGTGTGTGAAAACACTTGTACTCACGCAGAGAGAGAGAGAGAGAGAGAGAGAGAGAGAGAAGAGAGAGAGAGAGAGAGAGAGAGAGAGAGAGAGAGAGGAGAGGGTGGGTGGGGGGTGGGGGTGTGGGGGTGTGAGTGTGCGACAGAGACGATCTAGTAATGTGACAACTGACTGTTCATTGCAACATGATAATCGCCTTGATGTTTGTATATACAATAATAAGAACATATTTAAACTGAATGCACTGAAAACAATAGCCAGACCAGAGCAGAACTGTCACAAGTAAGAAAAGCTGATAGGTTTAAAGAAAAAGGTACAGTAAACAGAGAGGCTCAAGCTCAACTCAACTACACTCTCTCTCTCTCTCTCTCTCCTCTCTCTCTCTCTCTCTCTCTCTCTCTCTCTCTCTCTCTCTCTCTCCTCTCTCTCTCTTCTCTCTCTCTCTCTCTCTCTCTCTCTCGTAACAATAGTGCGATCACATGTAACCAGAGACACGCATAGTGATCATTTTATCTAATTTTGCTACACGCTTTACATCATTTTTCATATGCTATAATTATGCTGACAAGTACAATAATGTTCTTCAAGGGAAGAAGAAAATATGAAGAGAATGAAATATAACTTCACTTAATCTTTGTTAAGACTTTGCCATAGTAATACACCCTGGCATGTACATAAAACTGTGCCTCTACAAGTGCAAATTTTAAAATCACAAAGGGCTGACTTAGACCAACAATGAAAACAGATCTTATCTCAAAGATACAAAAAGAAACACAGCTCAAAGCACAACGAGGACAAATGTTGATAATAAGAGTTATACCTGACAATGTCGACACAAGCATTCAAAATACAAACATCAAGTGCAGCGTAATCTAATGGCTGAAATCTTTCACAAACTATTGGAACTTCAGAACAGCTACCATATTCGACAACTTTGCCTACTGAGTATAATTATGAGAGAGAGACAGAGACAGAGAAATAGACAGAGAGGAGAGAGGAGAGAGGAGAGAGAGAGAGAGAGGAGAGAGAGGGGGGGGGGAGAAATGGAGAGACAAAGAGACAGACAGGCATACAGAGAGATAGATAGTAAGACAAAGACAGGTAGAAGGTTATAGAGGGAGGCAGATTCACGCAGACTGATATACAGAGATAAAGTAGGAGTTATTCCACACTACTTCAAATGCAAACTATCACTCAGACCACGTACAGAGAGATGGCTGTTGTAAAATAGACCAGAGGGGGAACTGTAGACAATGAACCCCTGTTCTTTCCACAGGGACCAACAGTCTCATAGACTAGCAGACATGATGTGCTCCAAAGTCACAACAGATCAAAGGCTGGTCCTTGTTGCCACAGATCAGTATAAAAAAGACCATTTTGTTCACAAATGACTTGTGGAAAGGCCAAAATTTGTGACTTGTATGTAAATATGTCACAAGTAGATCTTTCTGTATAGTTTTTTTTTTAATTTAGTACACATCCCTACCCTCCAGCAGTTGCAAAATCCCATTCTTGTAGTATGAGAATTTATGGCATCAGCAGAGCCAGACTGGAGCAAATGGAGAAAGAAAATCAGGCCATTATCATTGGTGCTGCGTTGTTTACACATAACTCCGTGATGCCCTGCTGACAGGTGAGACAGGTGAGGCCCTCTAGCTCTCTCTTGCGGTGTGTTTTGTGATAATTGTTTTATGTATATCTATTATTTGAAGATTTTTTTGTAGTGTGTTAGAGTTAGCATTATTTACTGTGTTGGGTTGCATCGTATTGCAGTATTCATGTTTTTATTATATGCCATGGATTTGTGATACAGGGAAAACATGAAATACAATCCCTGTACTTTCGTCACAGGCAGTGAAAGCTTCTTACTCACTGTATGTAAATGTAAAGTTTCTTCCTACTCACGCCAAAAACTCTGTCATGCTAAGATGGCATTGCCATGCAATACAACACAGGGAGGGTGGTCACTTTTATTATCGGACATAGCTTTCGCAGCTTCATTACAAAACAAAAGCTAGTTTCTACACGTTCTTATTACCATACAAAAGTAATTTCCATGCTGTACTTGGTAAGTGACCGAAAGTAAAAGAGAAGTACATGCTAATGTGTGGTAGTTGTATAGGGTCGTTTTGACAGGGCATGCTCGTTTGTCATGGATGTATATAATGCCAGTCATAGGGTAACCTTGAGAAACCACAAGTGGAATGCCCTAAGACACATACACACCCCACACACTCTCTCTCTCTCTCCTCTCTCTCTCTCTCTCTCTCTCTCTCTCTCTCTCTCTCTCTCTCTCTCTCTCTCTCTCTCTCTCTCTCTGTCATGTTGGATAAGATCATTAGTAAGGGTATTGACTAAGCTATATTGTGATTTTGCTTGTGGTTGTAATTGTGAGTGTGGTTTGATAGTCGGTTATATAAATAACTAAGTGATTAAGTTTATCATTTCCTTTATATATCTGTATGTTATGCGATTATTTATGATTGTTTGCCAGTGGGTTTGTTGTTGTTGTTGTTTTGTTTTTGCTTTTGCTTTTCTTTTTTTATGAGGACCTGGTGTAAAGAAGCCTCTGGCTTATCCATTTTTCTTCAATTAAACATTTGAGTTCGAAACATTGAGTTCTCTCTGACGCACACAGTCCTTCGGATGAGACTATAGACCGAGGCCACGTGGGCAAACGCACGTAGAACATCTTGCGCGCACACACTTACACACACACACACACTTACACACACACACACTTACACACACACACACACACACACACACACACACACACACACACACACACACACACGCACGCACGCACGCACGCACGCGCGCGCGACACACACACACACACACACACACACACACACAAGCAAACAAACAAAACTGTTGAAATCCATCATCCAAAGGAAAAAACATGGTGGATTTCGCTGACAAAACGTCCAGCCTCCCTGCCTCTGAGAAAACACACGTACGGCTATCTCCTCCTGTCAATTTTCCAGTCTAACACAACCTCCCAAAGATCTGTCAAGATAGAAAGATGTGTTTTGTCCTTGTTCTTGCCCGCAAACTTTCGTGTCTAACTTTCTTTCTTCTTTCATTTCCTTTCCATTGGACTTTGGAGTCGATGACGGACTATATTCTGTCTTCTTCTGTGGTCATTTTTTTTTCAGCCAACACACTGATCTGTGTTGTCTGTAGGGGACATAACTTTCCTTGATGTGGTGATTCTTTGAAACGAGTTTAACGATGGACTGTTGGCGACTATTCTGTCTCGGTTTTACGGTTCTTTTAGAGGAGGTTACTGCAGAACTGTCGCCAGAACTTAGTGTTTACTGAGAACCTCAAAGACTTGTCAAACAAAATCTCAAAGATGTTTTTTTTTAACTTTAGAAATATTCTATTTTTGGTCATTCTTTGATACTCCTTACCTTTTAGCATTCTGATACAAATACCAGACTATTTTACAGTGGTTTTTTTCTGAAAAAAAAATGTTGAGACCATCAAGCTGTCTATGATCTGACTGTTCCCGTAATTCTTGTGGAGTCGTTGACGACAGCACTGTGTTTTTCGGATAGAGTTCTTAGGCAAATCAATCTGGTAAAGCTCGCCCCCAACTAATTTGTTTGACGTATTTATTTACACCACTTTAAGTCACGGCAGATTTTCTTACGTGAATTTCGGGCTGCTCTCCCAGTGGAGAGCGAGTTGCCCCAAGAGCAGCGCCTCCGATTATTTTCTTTTTCTTTTCCTGTCTGAAACTGTATTTGTTTCCCTATTATTGGAGTGCCTTTTTAGTGCAAAGTTTTGCCAAGGATATCTCTCCTCTTGTCGTGGGTTCTTTAACGTACGCTAATAAATTTGTGTAACACATGGAGGCTCGGTTTATCGTCTCATCCGAAAGACTTACACCCAGACCAACACTCATGGTGTAATGGATGGGAGAAAGTTTTGGGATCAAATGGAATCAAACCACCGCACACTTTCGACCTGGACTTGTTGCTTTCTAGGCAGGTGTGCTACTTCAAGTCATCCATATCACCAGTCATAAATAGCTTACTTCTTTTACAAAATGTGGATGGGTATTAACTTATGACATATAATGCGAGGTTTTCAGTGTGTGTTTACAGACAGGGTATGATTTTACAGTCTAATCCAAATCGTCTTCAGGGAAAGGGTTCAGTACCATTTTCAGTCCAAGAGGTAAATTTCCCCACATTTAACTCAAAGGTTTGACATTCTAAGCTCGTATTTTGCGTTACGAGACGGCAGTGAAGTCGGCACTGAACTCTCCTATTTCCCAGAGGGGAAATCCCTCGAAGGGGCATCTAGGTAGTGGTTGGAACCCGTGGAGTCAGATCACGAGCACAGTGCTCTAGGCGATAGGTCATCCTTCCCCCTCAATGCCTTTTTAAAGGCTACTTTCTTTCACCTTGCTGCCTTTTAGATTAGTCAATCTGCAATAACGTCCTGAGCTCCAGGGCTGATGGCTACAGTGTGTTGATGTGTTCACAAGGTGTTCTTCATGTGTTCATATTAGGGGCCTCGTATGTAGACTCAGCTGAAGAACATTTTGGGGGACTGGAGTCAGTATCAAAGTTGACTTTTTTTTTTAACAATTGGAGAAGCAAAAAAGTGTTATTCCTGGTGTTTCTTTTTGATGAGTTGCTCCCTTTTCCCAGTTTGACAGAATGTGTTGAAGAAAATATTGTTAAAGGCTGATTACAGTCCCCAATCTCTCTCTCTCTCTCTCT